>CM022401.1:10441022-11641022 GCA_011833715.1 Carcinoscorpius rotundicauda | reverse complement strand
TACTAAAGTCAAACTTATTATTGTATAATTTTCTTTGCTCTTTTACATTAATGTACAAAAACTTTCACTAACAGAAGAGACATTTTCATGACTATAATCTACCCTTCTTGTTCAATCAAAAAACACCCCCAAACCATAACAACATACACAAGTTAGATGTACATTATACAGCACAAGCAAAACAATACTAGTAATGCCGTATCACTGTAAAGATTTTTGTTCAATAAACAGCAATTATGAATATATCTGGTGTAATAACTTCACTGTAATACCTGTGATAGCATTCTGTCTTCTTCCTCTTGAAATTTCTTAACATAATCAGTTCCTTTACCTTCAGATCTAAGACAAGTAAAACCCATCACCATCATTTACCAATACGTCCACTTTTTCTAAATTTTTTAACACTCCTACAAAAAAAATATTTACATCCACTAAAGTGATACCCTTAGTGGATGTTTAAAAAAAATTTAAATATTGTTTTGCAAATGTCTGAATAGTCAATATTATTGCTCCTTAAAATATAAAGGGATAGGGTCAGTTAATGGCAATTTCATTTAAATACAAAATTATTAGCCTAATATTAATAACCTTTCAAGTTGCTCTGGGGCCTATTAGGCCCCAATTTTCGTAAGAGTGTTAAACACATACCACATATCAGGTTAAACCTTTCATTTTTCACTCTCCAACCTGATAGAGACTTTACAAAATTTATTAATTGGGTAAATGACAACAAATACAAAACAAGACTTTCTGAAACAAACTGTTATTTACATGATTAGAAACATAAAAACAAAACTTTCTGAAACACTATCAGTAAGATAAACAAGTGAAAACACAAAAGAAAACTTTCTGACACACAACACACTAGATGAATGACTGGAAACACACAAAACAAGACTTTTTGAAACACAGTCAGGTTGGTTGGTTTGATATTTTATGGCACAAATCAGCTAGGCTATCTGTGCCAAACATATGGTAAAATGTTAAAGTAAATTTAGTAAAATTCATGAAAGGAAATTAAGGTAAAACAAAACAAAGTTAAAATATAAATAGCATTAAAACCAATGTTTACAACCAGTCTATTGCAGCATGAGAAAAACTACAGTAATTCAAGTTGTAAAGGACTTTTTGTAGCATAATTGTAATTATCATAACTTGCCAGGAAGACTAACATGTAAGTTCGAAAACCACCATCAGTCACCTTTCCAGTCCTGGTTATTTGATATTACAGAATTTTTCTAAAAAGAGAATCACAATGAAAAAAATCAAATGTATAAATTAAAAAACTTAAATAGCATTAAAAGGATTGATGGCCTTGTTAAAATTGAAAACATTTCTAAGTTGGACAGTGTTACCGTCACCAATAACGTCTAATGTTACAGACAAACCTTGGGACAGAACATGTTTAAAATAGTGACATTGTTGAGAGTCGTAATGATGGCAAGAAAGTAAAATGTGGTTTATTGTAACCCAAGTGTGACACAGACTACACAATGGAGCATCAGTTACAGATGAAAGAAAATGATGAGTTACAAAACTGTGACCAATGCATCATCCAGTTACAACAACTTCCTCTTTCCGACTTCATGGAAGCAAGATGGCCAAAGTCAAAAGGTTTTACTTGGAAAAGCTCATTTTCCCATCGCTCACTCCAAGTCGACTGGCAGCTGGCACAGAGCCAAGCCTTGAATACAGGACCATAGTCCATGAATATAACAGAAAAGCAGTGATAGTGCCAGAGCAGATAGATTTAGCTGCTGTGTTGGCAAACTCATTCTCGCAAATACTAATGTGGCCTAGAATATGGAAAAAACAGATAGAAGTAGATATTAAAAAGAAATGGGCAAGTTGGTTTTGAATATCAGCAAGAACAGCATGTGAACTACCATGAAGCAAGTCAGTATATATATAGTGCAGTTTGAGTACTGCTTAGCTTCTATGAGATCCAGGGCAAGAGAAATGGTGTACAGTTCAGCAGTGAACACAGAAGCTGTAGAGGAGAATCTGCACACAACCACCAAACCATAGCAAAGCCCACATAGTCACCTGATTTTCCACCATCTGCATAAATAGGAATGGAAGAATGACTCAAAAGATGTTCAGAGAATAACAGACAGTATTTCCAATCAAGAGTGTCTACTTTTCTCAGCTGACTTAAAGATAAGTCACAATCAAGTGGTAAGAAGTCATGGTGGGATGGGCTGACCCAATTCATCCAACTGCACCTGGATACGAAGGCCAAAAGAAGCAATGGTAGATCATTTGTTTCAAAGAAGTATGGCCTACCAAGGAAGAAAAACACAACTCCAGGTGGGATGCTTTGGTACAGAACGAAGTTTCGAAGCATATAGTAAAAACAGCTCCAAATGGTGGAGGTGCAGAAAGCCCGAGAAGAGAGCCAAAGTCCTTGATGATGAATGGAGAACAGCATCTTTAGAGCGTAGATCCTGGCAGAACCATAAACCAGTGATTTATAGTCGAGTTTCGATCAAACAAGAGCAGAATATGTCTTTAGCACAGAACATTGATCCACTCCCCAAATAGTGGAAGAGAGAACACAAAGAATATTCAATGTTCTTGTACATTTAACCCAAAGCTACTTGATGTGGTATAAAGGTCAGTTTACAGTCAAAGATAAACTCTAAGAACTTTGTCTCAGGGACCACAGACAGCACAACTTCATCAATACAGAGTTCAGGATGAGGGTGAATACTTCGTTGATGTCAAAAGTGCATCCAAACAGATTCACAGAGAGAGAAGTTAAAGCCGTTTGCTGTGGTCTACTTCAGTAAACGACTGATGCCAGTCTGTAGCTGTTGCTAAATATACCTCATGTTCGATGACTGACATGAAATGTGAAAGTCTTTGACAAAGAGCCAATTTGCAAAAGATGAGGGAATTGTTCAGTGATGGCATTATCCTTATACTGAAAAGTGTGACACTCAAAACACAGCCCTTAGGGACTCCAAGTTCCTGTAGAAAAGAATGGTAAAGTGTTGAACCCACACGAACTTGGAATCTCCTGTCCATCAACAAATACTTAATAAAAGTGGGCAAATGGCCATGTAACACATATATGTGTAGGTCTCACAAAATGTCAGATCTCCATGTTGTATCACAAGTCTTCTCAATGTCAAAGAATATTGACACAAGATGTTGTCATTTGAGAAATGCATTTCTGATTGATGTATCAAGTCAAACCAGGTGGCTCTTGGTGGAGAGCTTTTGTCAGAACCCACACTGGGTAGGAGAGAGGAGGTTCTTTAACCAAAGAAACCAAACAAGGCGAGCATTAACCATCCTCTCTCAGGTCTTACAGAGACAGCTTGTCAAAGCAAATGGATGGTAGTTTGAAGGAATCTTGAAATCCTTCCCAGGCTTAGAGAAAGGTAGGACAATAGCCAAGCACCAGGCACCAAAACAAAATTATCCTGCCAGATCTGGTTGAAAACAATCAGAAGAATAACAAAAGATGCAGGAATAGATGGTGCAGTTTTTCATGGTGTACATCAACAGGTCCAACTGCCAGACTGATGAAGGTTCAGTTTGAGTTCCACCAGTGTTTAGGGACAATTACAGTGAGAGACAATCAGGTTAAAAGGAAAAGAGATGATCACTCTGCCTGAGTCTTGATGGCTAAGAATGTGGAATAAGAAGCAGAAGAGCTAGATACCCAGCAAAAGCTTTCACCTAGAGTATTGGAGATGCCATGGGTATCAGCTACTTCCTGGCCATCAGAGAGCAAGATCAGGAGGGGGACAGAATTATATTTCCCACTGACCTTTTCATTCTTGTCCCTTTTGACTTTGGAAGTTGTGGTAGAAAATATACTGATTGTCAACTCAATCCAAGATTCCTTTTTGGCTTTGATGTCTTACCCACCAAGCATATGCAAACGTCCAACATGTCCTGCTGGAAAGATATGTGGTGCGAGAGTATGGGATAACTATGAAAAGTATCCCAGACTCGTTTTTGAGCCTTTCTTACAATATGGCAGGCAGTATTCCACCACAGACAAGAATATCGTTTTAGGAATACATTGAGCAGTTGCTTGTATAATACAGTCAGTTACTGCTGCCACACAGTCATCTATTGATGACTTACAGACAATGGCATGATCAAGTTCTGCAAGAGCAGTGAAAGAGGGTCTCTTTGCTTAATCCAGCTTCCACCGGAGCATCCAGATCAGGTGGCATCGACCACAGCCACTCTCTCTCAAAAGTATAGGAAAATTATCACTGCCTCATGGATTACTGTTAATCCTCCCTGAAAAATGGGAGAATAATAAAGGGGAGCAAACTGAGAGATCAATAGCAATAGACAATTGACTAAGTGAATGAAAATAAGTAAAAAAACCAGCATTAAAAAGAGAAAGGTTGTGATCAGAGAGCATACGCTCTATGGACTGACACCTCCTATCAATATCAGCACTTCCCTAGAGGGAATGAGGTCCATTAAAGTCCTGCAGGATTACAAGGGGAGATGGCAACTGTTCAATGAGTTATCAAGGTCTGATTAACTATAGGTTTCTCAAGGTGACAGGTAGAGAGAGTAAACAGAGATGATACGACCAAAGAAAACACGGAAGACTATGCCCTCCAAGAGTGTGTCGAGTGGCAAAGACAGGATTAGCACATGCTGATCAACCAGCAGTGCTATCCCTCCATGCACTTGTCCATCACACAGCCTGCCATTTCTGTACAAAGAAAACTGCAAAAATGAGACTGTATCAGCAGGTTTCAGAAATGTTTCCTGTAAGGAAAGACATACAGGATGGTAGGAAGCAGTCAGTATTTTGGTGTCATCCAGATTAGAATGCAAACCTCGACAGTTCTATTGTACAAAAGTGGCCATTTTTACTACTGTGCAGACAAATTGGGTGAAGAACTCTTCTGTTTATGACCACATCTTTTTTCTTTACAGTCTTTATTCAAGGGAGGTCTATCAACCTCCATGGATCCTGTCCTTGGTCCATTGGGCAGGTCTTTGCTGTGGGAGGAGGATTCCAGTGATTGAGGAAATGAACGAATGATCATTGTGCATCTTGGGGTGGAAAAAGAAGATGCAGCCAAAGAAATGCCTGGACCTGGAACCAAAGGAAGTGGATCTTGGGATTTGCTGGAATGTATGTAAGAAACTGAAATGGGTGTTGAAGTTGATTCATTAACTTTTTTAACCATGGAGGTCAAAATACTTTTCATCTGGTTTGAGAATGATTCTTTTGGAGGCACAGAGAGATCCATTTGGAATGAAGTACAGCAGCATACATCCAAGATGAAGTGGTGGACAGCAACTTTCGAGCCTTGGGATAATTAATATTATGAATTGTTTTCAAATGCTGCTCCCTTTTTCATCCCACCATTTAGGGCAAGAATGAAAGTAGGATGGGTGAGAGCCATCGCAATTGACGTAATGGGGGGTCCATTTCACACTCACAGGCATAATGGTCCTTGCTCCCACAACAAGCACGCATCAAGGAACCAAGACATGATATCTTTGAGTGACTGAATCGCCGACACTGGAAACATCTGAGAGAGTTTGGAATGTATGGCCGTACCCTGAAATTAAGATAACCTGTCTTGATGGTGGCAAGTGGATGTGGTGATGTAAATGTGAAAATCAGTACATTTGTGGGCATTGTAATTCCATCTTTGTAAATGGAGAAATGCTTCACTGCAGAAACTCCTTAAGTAGTGAAAGATGCAAGAATCTCTGACTCGGAAATGTCCTTCAACTCCCTCTCAACAGTAACTCCTCGTGATGAATTCAATAGGTATATCCCCAATTGCCTTTGAATGCAAGAGGAGTTCACTGTGTTGAGATGTGGATGTTTCCACCAATATGTCACCAGATTGAAGCTTCTTTACTTAATTCAGAGAGCCAGCAAGTCCATCTAGTCCCTTCTGAATGAAAAAGGGAGACATTTGCCCTAAAGGTTTGTCTGAAAGAGAATGTAAAATAAGAAAATGTGGTACAATAGGTGTTACAGATGTTGAAGACTGCTGCTCAGAATCTTCAAGATGTGATAATTTACCTATGGACTGTTTTTTCACTATTTTATTTAAGTTTTTATTTGGAGTATCCATAATAAAAAAAAAGATTGTTTTGGGGCTCATTAGCCCCACCCACCATGGAGCCATATAAGGGGATGCACTACAATGCTAAACAAGGACACTGCCACAAAGCCAGGGTTTTGTGATCACTATACCCAAACACCAGCATCAGATACAATGTCCATAACACCTGTTGAGAACATCCAACACTGGTACTTGGTTGACCCTAGCTCAAGTGGATCAGCTGACTGACCCAAGGGGGGGCCATCCCAAGACCACCCATCTACAGGAATTTAAGGCCAAAGTGGTTTGTTAAGGTTTGACTCTTCAATCACTAGGATCCTCTCCTCCTCTTCACAGGTCACCATGCATGGGAAACACGTGGATGGACATTTAGATCCCAGAAGAGGTAAACTGAAAGAACAGAACCTTCTCTGGGAGGTCTCCTCACCTCAATCAGTGAGATAAATGACTACAAATACATAAAACTTTCTTAAACACAATCAGTTAGGTAAGTAACCGAAAACACACAAAACAAAACTTCCTGAAACACAATCAGTTAGGTGAATGAGTAGAAACACATAAAACAAGACTTTCTAAAACAATCAGTTTAGTAACTGAGTGAAAATGCATAAAGCAAATCTTTCTGAAACACAATCAGTTTGGTAAATGAGTGAAAACACACAAAGCAAGACTTTCTGAAAAACTGTTGTTGGATTAATAACTAGAAAGAATTAAAGCCAGACTTTCTGCTACACAGTTGATTGGGTTATAAACTAGAAAGAATTAAAACCAGAATTTCTGCTACACAGTTGATTGAGTTATTAACTAGAAAGAATTAAAACCAGACTTTCTGCTACACAGTTGATTGAGTTATTAACTGGAAAGTATTAAAACCAGACTTTCTGCTACACAGTTGAGTGAGTTAATGCTTGAAGCACCTGTTGGCTAATATTAGGGACTTTAAACTTCTACAATTTCATCAAGTGACAGAAACTGAAATTCAAATAGAAAATTACTCAAAAATGTTTGTTGTTTACACATATAATTCAAGAAATAGATAGACGGGGTTTACTATAATTGTATGTACTTACAATCTTAAGCTACTCAAGTTCAGCACACTGGATGGTTCAGACACCTGCAATCCCTGACCCCCAGTTGCTGTGGGAGCAATATGTATTGGCTTAGGTTTCTTATTCAAACTGAAGAAGTCGTTGATGTGCTCCAATGTTATGTCTCCTGAACCAGCCATGTTTTACACTAACATCAGTTATAAGAACAGAATAATGTTTTTCTGAAACAAAAACATAAAATCAAACAATAGCCTAACTCTGTCTGTGGACTGGGATACACTAAAATATTCTTAATGTTGTCAAATGATTTTTATTTAAACATTTCTGAAAGAGGCAATGTACATTTGTTCTGACAAAAGGTTTTATTTAAATGACTATGCCTCAATTAATATTTTTTTGTATATATTGGATGTATTACTGTTAGTAACATGAAAGTAACCACATGCTTTGTACAGATTTATAAAAGTGAACTGCCCATCACAAGAAATATCAGAACCAAAAATAACTTGTAAAGCATGAATACAAGGTGTCATGTTTATTTAAATAAATGAATATAAACCATAACTAGTCTCCAAACACATGACAGAACTCTAAAAACAACATAGCATATAAACAAAGTGAAAAGCTTAAAGAATGTATATAAGCAGTGAGTTACATACAACTTGGTATTTGTCTTGTGAAGAATTTCATAAAATATCAACTTAAAGATACAAGCTCTTATCATTGTAAATTGTAAGTAATTTAATACATAATAAAATGACAGGAAGCCATTGTTGAATGATTTACAAAAATTATAAAATTGAACTAAAGTAAATTTATCTGTGCTTTCAAATTACACCTACTTTTCACTAGTCTTAAAGTAATTTTCAGGTTACCACTTTTTTGTAAAACCTACACAGAAATATTAAATGTTATCATGAACAAAAGTGATTTAAATAACATTCTTTATTCTTTTCACTGTATTCTAGGTCAGGAAGTAGAAAAGATAGTGCAGACATTCCGACAGAAATTTAACTCCATCAACTGAACAAAGAGTAAAAGATAGTTGTCAGTAAAAAATGTTTATTTTCCTTATGCTTTAAGGCCAAGTAGTAATATGTGTTAAACTACCAAAACAATATTTATTATTAAACTTTTATTCACCATTCAAAACTTTTTAAACACCAGCTCAAAAATGTTAGTAATAGTTGTCATTTTGGTAGTCTTAAGTTGAGCATAAAGCACACTTGTGACATTAACCCTTTTGTAATGGACTCGGTATATCATACAAGTTTGTCTACACATTAACCCTTTTGTAATGGGCTCAGTATATCATACAAGTTTGTCTACACATTAACCCTTTTGTAATGGGCTCAGTATGTCATACAAGTTTGTCTACACATTAACCCTTTTGTAATGGGCTCAGTATGTCATACAAGTTTGTCTACACATTAACCCTTTTGTAATGGGCTCAGTATGTCATACAAGTTTGTCTACACATTAACCCTTTTGTAATGGGCTCAGTATGTCATACAAGTTTGTCTACACATTAACCCTTTTGTAATGGGCTCAGTATATCATACAAGTTTGTCTACACATTAACCCTTTTGTAATGGGCTCAGTATGTCATACAAGTTTGTCTACACATTAACCCTTTTGTAATGGGCTCAGTATATCATACAAGTTTGTCTACACATTAACCCTTTTGTAATGGACTCAGTATATCATACAAGTTTGTCTACACATTTGCTCAGGTGAAGTATTTGAACTATAAATTTTGATACACCATATGAATCCCCACAAAATTTGGTGGACTTTTGGTATAGATTAAATGTATTTTGTACAAGAAAAATAAGATTTTTTTAATGAAATATTTTAATTAAAAATTTGTTTGTGAAAACATCCAGTCTGTTTTATTATTAGTGTTCATGCAAACACTTTTAAACACTTGTTTTCAGTAAGACCATAGTTTATCTTATTTTCTCTATCCTAACCATATGAAGTCTGTCAATTTCACGGATTTTATAACCATCATAAAAATTTAGGAAATAAATGTAAATTATGCTTTTATCATACGAGAATTACTACAAATTACAACAAAAAAGTACAAGTATTTAGTCTAAATAGCTTAAGTCTCATAATACTATATTCATTTTATTACGTTTTTTATTATATTGACCTTCTAATCGTCTCTACGCAACTTCAATTGACACAGTGCATATGTACTCATGTTACATATCCAGTAATACAAAACTGACATTTAGTCTCCTCTGTCTTAGCTGTGTATCAGTGAACTAGTATTTCATAATATAGTCACATTTCAATTATTATACAATATATGTTATTAGTATTTAGAAATAAATTATTAAACTTAGTTTTCTTAAAATATAAAACAATCAATCAAGAAGTAAAGCAATCATCTCTTCTCATTACAACCTTTGAACTCTGTTGCTGCTACACACAAGTTAGTGCTAAGCCTTTTAAAATTTTGCACAAAGAGGATATCAAAGTTTTTTTGTTTTTTTTAGGTTTTATATATACAGTTGAATAACCAAAAAAACATAGCTAACTATATAAATACCATAGAGTTCCATTATAATTTAGTACCCTTAGTAACTAAGATGTATTCAGGTTTAAAAACACAAAACTTTGAGCAGACTAAAGACAAACTACCTTCTTGAAATCTTGGTTCAAAATAATGTGTTAGCCTTTCCATAGATTAAAATGGTTGAGAAAACCACTAAAGACATTCCAAGCTGCCAGTTCTATGTAAGGGACCATATAAAGAAGTGAACATGGCCACTATTCAGTACATAAGCCATATCTCACCAAAATAAAAAAGATATGAGGTTCCTCTTATATTCTAGTGTGTCAATGTCAGTAATGAGTTCCTAATTTGTACAAAACTATGGAATTGATATTCTGACATCACAAACATCTGATTTTAAACAGTGCCACATTTCACAAATCACTAAAATCTGTATTGAGGGTTGTTTTTTTAATATTTACTTTTAAATCAACTTTTATATAATATCAAAGTTTGAATAACAATCCAAAATTCTATTCCAAACGTACTGACATAAAATCATAAAATAGTAGATCAATAAAATTTTTAACAAAAGTCAACATATGCCATGACATGACCTTTGACCCGTGACCCATCCTAAAAGGCTTAATCCAGTTTCAATTTTCATTTATTAAATCCCTCTGCTTCTGCTTGTTTTCATTCAGCTACTCCTCTCTCTAGTTAACTAACTTATCCCCCCAAACCTATAGAGATGTTTTTACAAACCTTTTACGTGGCATATTTTCACTAAATCTACACCCATCTGATTAAGCAGTAAACTTTTCAAAACAAGCAAAATGGAAATTGAAAGTAACCCTTCTCTTACCCTTACTTTAACCTAGTATGTTCAAAAAACATTTTACATTTAATTTTTTTGAAAGCATGCATAAAGACAAAATGAGAAACGTTTTGAAATAGTTTATCAGTTTATTACACAGAAACATATAAGCAGAAAACAATTACATAACAGTTAGAAGAATAAGTAAAAAGTCAACCTATCAAAACTATATAAAGACTATTTATATGTTGAACTAGGTGTTTGTTGTAGAGTGGTAGAATTGGAAGTTAGATGCAATACACAGTAGTACATCACTGTTGGGACAGAAATATCTACTTTCTCTTCACATTAGTATACTGTTTTATTATCAAAAGCAAACTATAAAAATACCTGATTGAGCTTCCATCTATTGGTCAATAGGAAATTAGTATAAAACAAAAGTTTTATCTCACAAGTGTTGTCAGGTGAAAAACATAAGATACAAGCAGCCCTACTTAATGTGGTTTAATAATTAGTTACAAGACCACTTGGCCCAAGTATCTTTGAAACAACCAAGGATGCAGTTAATGAAAGTTTTTACACAACTCATGATGTGTAAGTAACCAACACTGATAAATATGGTGTGCTAGAAACTGACCTCATGTGATGATGACATGGATGTAAAGTTAAGCTAGTTGAGATGGTTTCATAATCTACAACCAGGAAAACCCAATGTAATAATTACTAAACCAGAAGTTGAACACAGTGGTAGTCCTTGTATCACTAAGTTCTAATAAGAAACAAGCAATAAATATACATGAGTAACTAGTAGAAAACAAACACTTTGGTAAGTCTTGAAGGATCGATAGTTGGGAGAAAGAACTTGTGTAGATATGAAGAATAAGACAGCACACATGATTTTTCCTAGTAAAATTATCTAAATTATCTTGTAATAAAATTTAGTCACTCTGAAATTAATACTAATTAAACCAAAAATTTATTGAAGCAGTGTACCCTACCTTGGCTTCCAGCTTATCTAATTTTGTAATATTTTACTTTTGTTGATGACAAAAACATAACTTTTTGGCATTTCTATGCACCAGAATTTGATGATAGTAAAAATCAAACATTCATTACACAGCAGAACATTTAATAGCGTTATGATAAAAACATAGGTATGAAACATATCACTTGTTCTTCTGATTTGCACTATTTGTATGAATATACACAGAAAATTCTTTGCTTGAACATTAACTACCAGTTTTGAAAATTGACAACAGAATTATGAAGTTGTGGGGGTTTTTTGCTTCCATTTCTTTTTATGGCTAAGCAATTCATGTCACATGAGAGGGCAAACTCTAAAAGAGTGAGAAAAATGTTAAACACTGCAATTATCATGTTAGTGAGAAAACAGACAACTGGTTAATACCAGGAAAAAACTGTTAAAAAGAAATCAACCTACTGTAAAGCCACTGACTTCAGGTCAAGAACATTTACAGAAAATCAAAAAGGATATGGCCACTAGTGAGTCACACTACCTGTTGAAAAAGAAATGTTCAGGGTGAAACGTTCATCCCAACAGTGTAAAATGGGCCTTAGGTGGAAACAAATCATAAAAAAATTATTTTATGGACTGTTCTAAGGACTTTACAATTTAGGAAGGTACAGTGTTACAAACTCCATGTTCAATGTTTTAATTTATCTGTCAGTTAGAAGGTAGATGAGGTTAGGATCCAGATATATGTTAATTATAAATATAAATAAGTAGTTACTATCAGTGTGTCAAAATGTCCAAGTATTTAATGAAACTTTAGTGTGATTAACACTAAGCAGTTTAAATCAATGTAAATACCACGATTTATCACAATTATTCTGATAGTTGATGAATTAAGTTTATTCACTTACTGATCCAATTCAAAATTTAGGAGCCAAACTGTACACATCACAATTTTTATTGAAACATTATACCTAAAGTTAGAGCTACGTTTGGCTACAAACTAAGGGCTACATCCGTGTACAACCAAAGTACAAATGAAAATACCTATCACATATTAAGGAAAACATTAACTAATTTGTTATCATTATATGGCCTTGACTTGGTCTTGTATTATCAAGTAATTCAAAATAATCCTCCCCACAAAAATACTTTAACTATATTATGGTGAACATAAGTTGCATTTTTTGAGAAATTCGTTAATAATGTTTAACATAATTTTAAGTTTTAGTTAGGTGAGGTGCTCAATCACTGAAAATTACAAGTTCTGTATTATATGATTAGAAAAAAAAAAAAATTATTTCCTGTATCAGTAAATCGAACGTTTTACTGGACTTTATTTTCAGTACCCTTTACTACAACTGGTAAATGAAAACAAAAATAAAATTTAAAAACAAGGCACACGTGTTAACTTAATATGGCGAAACAACGAATTTTAAACTTACCTTAGAATTATTATGCATTGAACATAAAAGTCAAAACGTTTATCAAATTTCAAAATTAACTCTCTATTCAGATTAATGTAGAATAAAATGAGATTGTTATTATTATTCGTAATAGTATTACACTGCATAAAAACAGTTATTATTTACACCACAATTCACAAGAGTACTGTTACATCGTTTGAAATTGGTTACCTTAATAATGAACGAAGCCTAGGAACCAGTGGGAACTTTAATTGTAAAAAAATGATAGAAATCAAAACGAAGTTCTCAAAAATATATTGTAAAATATGTTTTACTTATATTAGTGTTAAAAGTTATAAAAAGAAAAAAAACAAAATTTCATAATTTTAAACTTAATAAGAACACCACCTTGGGGAAAGGCTTGAAAAACTTTAAAAAGTAAAATTCCTATTTTATCAAGATGTTTACTTAAGTATGTTGATCAAGAAATTAGCGCTTTATCAGGTATTATCTTCTATTTTTTTCATCGCACTAAACATGCTCGCCCTCAAAGCCGAGGGCGTATAATGTTCGGTCAGTCACACTATTCGTTGGTAAAAGAGTAGCCCAAGAGTTGGCGGTGGATGGTGATGACTAGCTGCCTTCCCTCTAGTCTTACACGGCTAAATTAGGATCGACTAGCACAGATAGCCCTCGAGTTGCTTTGTGCGAAATTCCAAAAGAATTTTTTTTCAGGGAAATGTTTCAGTTCGTTTTGAATTTCGTGCAAAGTTACTCGAGAGATCTCTCCGCTAGTCGTCCTTAATTTAGCAGACTAGAAGAAAGGCAGCTAGTAACTGAAAATTTATAACGCATCTATCGCTGAAAGAGCAAGCACGTTTGTTGTAACGAAGATTCGAACTAGCGACCCTCAGGGAAGGAAAGAAAGTGACGGTAGTGATCTGGTTGCTGATATGATTTTCATCTTTTTATGTTTATTGTAAGACTTTAATATTGTGGTACATGTATATACCATGAATTTTAATTTCTTGTATTCATATAGTGGTTCTATCGCACTTGATCCAAATGTAGAGAAGTCAGTAGGACAAAACACTGCGCTCTTTTCAAGAGGTTTAATTTTCCGTGATGACGAAAAACACACTTGAAGTAAAAATGTATCTCAGGACAGCTGGTGTGGGTATTAACATTTTTTCTAACGGTCAGTTGCAAAGTCACTCATTGTTAACGTGAAGATGACCTAAGAAGGTTTTGTTTTCGTTATCAATCAAACAAAGATTTTGTTTATTTATTTGAAGCGTATTCAGTTTTATCATTCTTAAGAAGTAAAATCAATTTGACTAAAGATAACATCTATAAAAGCACTGGAAATGTGAAGAGAGATTACAAAATCAAATGTTAAAAGGAACAGAAAGGGATCAACAAAGTAAAGAAATGCTGTGATGATAAAAGTAATGAAGTAAAAAAAACACCATATTACCGAGGTTAAAAACCAACTTAAATTACAGAATTAAAGATTTGTATACAATTGTTATCCAAATTTTAAGTGCAAAGATTAAACTAGTTACACCTATTTTTGCAGTGGTTCTGGAATCATAATCTTAGAATTCATAAAAAACCAAGGGACTACTACAAGGCTAAGTGAAATAATTTCTAGAGTGAATTAGTGAAGAACTGAACAACAAGAAAGCATTTTACTGCCAGTTTAAAAGTACTAGTTCTGACTTTTACAACATTAAGTAATCTTTCAGCTGAGAGTTGTAATACTTATCGAGCTTTGGTAGTTGCTTTACCCATTGAGTTTAGGGTGACACACCAGAAAAAGGTTTACAAAGCAAAGTTCCAAAAATGATATTGAAGAAAGGAGATAATCTATTCAACTGTGCACAAGATTTGGAAAGGCTCATTCAATTATTATATCTTGAAATTTCCTTTAAGACGATGGATTGTTGGCACGTGGCCAACTTATAAATGACATAATAGATGAAGATATGAGAATAAGACTGGAACAAAGTTGGTGTACATTCTTAGAGAACACTTTGCAGTTATCAACGGAACTGTGATCCATTAAGAAAGCAGATAAATAACTAAAGTCAATGTCTTGAAGTTATTGGATTGTCAGATTGGAAAGTACTAAATCATAGACACACGTTGACGATAGAAGAACAAAAAAGATTACATACATAACTTGTTGCAAAGAACGGAGGAAATAGACCATACGAAAATAATTATTTCAAGTGTTTTTTTTTTATAGTAAGGAGTAAGAGCTTCTCCCAAAATATACAAAATAAAATTGGAACTCTTATAGATGTGGAAAATCAGATAATTACAATCTGCTGCAAAGAGACAATACCCCAAAATAAGCTATGGACCTAACCAGACTGAAGAAACAATAAAGAGGTAGCAAGACGTCTAGAAACAGGAATTATCTGGACCTATATGACAAAAATTAGCTAATAATACCATATCCGCCCCCAACTAATACAAAAAGTTTATTGTTTAAAGAAATAATCCATAAGTCCATGAACTTATTGATGGGAAACCTTGCAATACGTTCATTGATTCAGAACCTTTGTAGTTACTATGGAACAGCCCAATTTAGTAAAGAAAGGAAAGAAAGTGTCTCCATTTTAGAAGAAAGAAGAATCGTGATGCAAAAAGCAACCGGACATAAAGTTTGAGTAATAGAAATATCAGAACTTATTCGTTTTGTAGGAGAACTCCTCTACGCTTTATAACATAAGAGTAATTAAAATTGTGTAATAATGAATCGAGGCTTGTTTGTTTTTGAATTTCGCACAAAGCTACTTGAGGGCTATCTGTGCTAGCCGTCCCTAATTTAGCAGTATAAGACTAGAGGGAAGGCAGCTAGTCATCACCACCCACCGCCAACTCTTGGGCAACACTTTTACCAACGAATAGTGGGATTGACCGTTACATTATAACACCCCTCGATTGAAAGAGCGAGCATGTTTGGCGTGACGGGGATGCGAACCCGCGACCCTCAGATTACAAGTCGCACGCCTTAACACGCTTGGCCATGCCGGGCCTGAATTGAGGCATCGATAGAGATTTTATTGCCTCGTTTAATTATATCTAATAAGCAGAAGTGTGATACAGGATATAGTGAAGTATAAATACACACATGTGTAAAACAATGATGATCATGGAACAACGATGGCTCAAGAAAACATGTTGAGAAACTAACAATCAGTGATGTCGAGAAACCCACTTGTTGAGAACTTTTATATGCAAAAACGGCTGTTCTGGGCCCAGAAAACACTTCAAATAGAAGAGCGAACAACGTTTCGACCTTCTTCGGTCATCGTCAGGTTCACAAAGAAAGGGTTACTGGTCGGAAGCTGACCACGTGTTTGGGAGGGGTTGTATAATTGAGTGTTGCAATGTAGAGGGCGCGGTTTGAATATATAATTTTGTCTATAATATTAATATAGGTATAATGGTGTTCCTTTATATTGGTTTATTTTGGGTTTGAGTTGTTGTATAAGTAGGGCTTCTTTAATTTTTCGTTTGTTTATGTTTGTTTCTTTATTTAGTATTTTAGTGTTTTCTATGGTTATGTTGTGTCCATTTGACTTGCAGTGTTCGAAAACGTGTGAAGGTGACTTTTTATGTTCTTTGAATCTGGTTTCCATTTTTCTACTTGTTTCTCCTATATAGAAGTCGTGGCAGTTATCACATTGTATTTTATAAATAATGTTGGTGTGGTGTTTGTCAGTGTAGTTCTTACATAGTATAGACCTTAGTTTTGTGCCTGGTTTTTGAATAAATTTAGTGTTAACTGGAATGTTATATTTTGTTACTAGTTTTTGCCAAATGTTGGTTATTTGTTTGCTGATGTCAGGAATATATGGTATACAGCAGTATATGGTTTCGTGATTTTTTGATTCGTGAGATATATTTACTTTTGTTGGTTGATTTTGCTTTCTGTCTAGGTGTGATTCGAGACCCTAACCCGATCATAGACATTCCCAGTAACCAGTTAGCAACCCTCATAGAATTCACCACAATAAAGACAAACTTCATGTTCAACAACCAAAACTATATACAAACAAATGGCCTAAGCATGGGCAACCCAGTATCGCCAGTTCTAGCCAATATTTTTATGACACAAATTGAAACACAAGCAATTAATACAGCATTACATCCACCACTATACTGGTACAGATATGTAGATGACACGATTGCGGGATTCGAATCTACAGAACACATACTTAACTTTTTCACTCACATTAACTCTATACATCCCAACATTAACTTCACATGTGAACAGGAAGAAAGCAATCAAATATCATTTCTTAACCTCAAAATTATAAGAACCGACACACAATTCAAAACAGAAATCCACCGAAAAATCACCCATACTGGACTATACATTCCTTGGGACTCAGCACATGAAACAAAACAAAAACTCAACATACTAAGAAACCAGATAAACACAGCCATAAAACTATGCTCACCAGATAAAATTAACGATGAATTAGATAAAATAAAACAACACTTCATCAACATTAACAAGTTTCCTCCACAAACCGTAGAAAACATTATACGCACACACCTAGACAGAAAGCAAAATCAACCAACAAAAGTAAATATATCTCACGAATCAAAAAATCACGAAACCATATACTGCTGTATACCATATATTCCTGACATCAGCAAACAAATAACCAACATTTGGCAAAAACTAGTAACAAAATATAACATTCCAGTTAACACTAAATTTATTCAAAAACCAGGCACAAAACTAAGGTCTATACTATGTAAGAACTACACTGACAAACACCACACCAACATTATTTATAAAATACAATGTGATAACTGCCACGACTTCTATATAGGAGAAACAAGTAGAAAAATGGAAACCAGATTCAAAGAACATAAAAAGTCACCTTCACACGTTTTCGAACACTGCAAGTCAAATGGACACAACATAACCATAGAAAACACTAAAATACTAAATAAAGAAACAAACATAAACAAACGAAAAATTAAAGAAGCCCTACTTATACAACAACTCAAACCCAAAATAAACCAATATAAAGGAACACCATTATACCTATATTAATATTATAGACAAAATTATATATTCAAACCGCGCCCTCTACATTGCAACACTCAATTATACAACCCCTCCCAAACACGTGGTCAGCTTCCGACCAGTAACCCTTTCTTTGTGAACCTGACGATGACCGAAGAAGGTCGAAACGTTGTTCGCTCTTCTATTTGAAGTGTTTTCTGGGCCCAGAACAGCCGTTTTTGCATATAAATGTTGAGAAACTTTCCGCTACATGTTTAGTTTGTAATGAATCGACGCTGTCAATGTCAGTAAAGGGATAATGGGAACTATGGACGCTGTATTAGCGAGTGAAATCAGGAAGAAACTTTGACAGCTTGACGATACTACAGTATGGGCTAAAGTTTTGAATGATCGATAACTAACAAACCTAAAATTTCCTGAAATGGAAGCAAGGTGGCTCTTTGATCAAATATTGACAACAAGAATAAGAGTACAGGTACCAAGAGAATAGATACCACTTGTGAAGAATGGTTTATAGATACCAAGAGAATAGATACCACTTGTGAAGAATGGTTTATAGATACCAAGAGAATAGATACCACTTGTGAAGAATGATTTATAGATGCCAAGAGAAGATACTGGCTCTTCATTATCTCCACTTGTGAAGAATAGTTCAGTGGGATTATTCTGTTGTTAGCTGTTACACACAATCATAAGAAAATCAAGTATCAGAATTACTTTTTAGTGTAAATACAATTATATATGTAAAAAATACGGCTGGTAAGGATAGAGAAAGCACTATGTAGAGGAGCAAACAACGTTTCGACATTCTTCGGTCATTGTCAGGTTCACAAAGAAAGAAAGAGGTAAATGCAAACGAACGTTCAGTTTAGAGAGAGAAAAGTCTGAAGAATTCTCTATCCAACGTCAGAAACGTTATGATTCCTCGTATTCCCCTCACATAAGAATATATTGAAATTTACATGGGGTTTTGCCTTTATTTTATTTTGAATATTTTATTTAAAGATAGAGAAGTGAGGTAGGGTATGTGAGAGTGACACGAAAGAAGGGAGAAATGGACGAAGGCGGCATAAGGGAAGTGAGCCAGGCCCGGCCTGTGGTCAGGATAACCTGGCGGCTGACGAGTTGATTTAGAATTTACTGTAACTGACTAAAACGGCTCTTTTCAGGACTAGGCAAGAATGTTACCTTGGCTGGGATCTACAGATTCAATGACAGAGATTTAGCTGTGGGAGGAAACGGGAGTACCCCAGATAAACCCACTTTCACGTCCTGGGCGCCGAAAAATCTACCTAAGAAAAGAAATAATTGACTAATAACTGACCACATGTTTGAAGGCAGTTGTGTAATTGAGTGTAGGAATGTATAGGGCGTGCTTAGATGTTTGATTATATTTATTAATATAAGTATAAAGGTGTTCCATTGTATTGGTTTATTTTGGTTGGGCTTGAGTTGTTGTATAAGTAAGGCATCTTCAATTTTGAGTTTGTTTATGTTTGTTTCTTTATTTAGTATTTGTGTGTTTCCTATGGTTATGTTGTGTTTATTTAATTTGCAGTGTTCGGAAACGTCTCAAGGTCACTTTTTGTGTTCTGTGAATGTGGTTCCATTGTTCAAATTGTTTCTACAATATAGAAATCGTGGCAATTATCACATTGTATTTTATGAATAATGTTGGTATTGTGTTTGTCAGTGTAGTTATTACAGAGTATAGACCTTAGTTTTGTACCTGGTGTTTCAATAAATTTGGTATTGATTGGAATGTAATGTTTTGTTACTAGTTTTTACCAAATATTGGTTATTTTTCTGCTGATGTCCGAAATATATGGTATTTCAGCTGCCACGCCTACCGAAGTTGTTTTCCCCGGATTTATGTAAAACACCTCAGCCCATTTGGCTCCAAACAAATGATAGCCACTTAGCTAAAATCTAATCCTTTTACCACGAGCGGGATGGAGGAGGACTGTTCAGTCTTCGAACACCCTTAGGGATTAATTTTTCTTCACGAAACTTTAATCTTATTCCAAAATAATTGCTAGAAATGTATTTACATCACACTTAATTGCAAAAGGATTTTCTTTACTATATATTTTAACCATTTACTACCTTAGAAGTTTGCTGTGCACTAAACCTTAGGAAATGTGCAAATAAAAAAAACAAAAAACGATGTTAAGAGTCAAACATTGTTTGAATTGTTTTATTAGACGCAAACAAATTTAATATTTGCATATGTGTTGTAAATCTTTATATATATATTATTTACAGAATGGCAACTTTCTAAGCGTTTAGTTTTTTTGAGCAGCCTCAATTTTAAATTCGCACGGAAATATGGAAAAGCAAGAGTGAAACTAAGAGATATGAGAAACGTCTGCGGATAATGTGATTTTTTTATATGGAATAATCGTAACATTAAAATATTATTAAGGGAATGAGTGTATCAATACAATAATGCGCGTAGTTTTTGGCTCGTGTTACTCCTGATTTCGAATAACATTTTTAATCCTTAAAACGTGCCATGATAGTTGATGAATTTTGTTATAATAATTTTGCGTGTGAAACTATAATTGCAATATTCTAGGTGTCAAAGACCAGTAATAATAGGATAAGAATATTGAGCACGTAAGATGTATGTAGTCAATTATTTGTACCTTTGATAAAGTGAAAAATGATTTTCGAACTGTTAAAGTTGCATTATTTATTTATTTTTCTGTTGTTTGCAAGAGTAAATATTTGTGTGAAAATTGGATTGAATGGCACTTTAATTTCTTGTAAACCTGAGGATGAAAATAAAGATAAGTTACGTTATCGCTTGGATTTACCTGTCGGATTAACCCCGACGTTGGAGAATGTTGTCAGAAACTGTCGCAACAAAATAAGACTTACATTGAGTATTTATAACGAAGGAAAGGTAGGCCTAAATTATTAAGAGTTTCAACTTCTATATCATTAGTAACACTTTCTGATATTTCGATTTAATTCATATTAGATATAAGTTAGATGTAATTTCATGATAGGAAGCGTTTTTATATTTCAATGTCGTTTGTAACACTCAATAACACTGTGATCTAATTTTCATTAGATATAAATTAGGTGTAATTTTGTGATTGGAAGCGTTTTTATCTCATTTAGCCTAAAGAAGTTAAAATTTTCAAACTATTTACTGAAGACATGTTAAGAAAAACTTCTTTATTTGTAAATACGTTTCGAGTGAATGCCTAATATCAGGCTTAGCTGGAATGTCAATGTATTTTTTCTCTTTATTTATAACTTAACCTTTCTTCAGATCAATGCTAGTGTTTGGACATTTTAATAAGACTTGAAGCCGAAGTATGATGCGATGAATCAAAGTAGCAATCATTTACAAATTATCCGAAAGGAAGAAATTTATTATTATTGTGTTTAACAATTATTTAATTACAACATAGGCTTACGACCTTTTTAAGTTTAATCTATCAAATTAAAAAAAAATAGTTTATTGGAAATTTAATTAAAATAGGTCGTAAACTTTAAGGCTGTATAACTTTCAAACTATTAGTAATACGTTAGATGAAGTACTGTTAGTCTTTCCAATACTGAGCATATTATAAAGTCTGTCAGTTGCGTGAAGTGCTAGGCTATATTAAGAGTTCTATAAATTTATAGTTCTTGTAACGTGATGACTCTAAGTGTATTAAACCTAACTCTTATCTACTCATTGGTCTGTAAGTTGTAGATTAGCTTTTACGAAAATAAGCAGTATGCTTTATTTTTACTCATTTTCTGTGTGTAAATACGATGGTTGAATATATACACTATTTAAATTATAACGTCATTCTATTTATTGGTCTTGATATAACGTACAAATTAGAGTGCTTTCTCCACCAGTTTTTTAGAAGCTGCCATGATTCATGAATCTACTTTTGTATTTTGAAATTATCTGACGGTTTGAAGGTTTTCACTGAAGGTTAAAGCCGTGCTGAAATATGAAATGACATGAAAGAAGGAAAACATACAGCCACCATTATGAACCGTCATCTGTTTGTTTCTTACAGAATCATGAGATAACGAGCGTCAATCTAATAGCAGATCCATGGCTTGAAAGTGCCGCGTACCTTTGTCTGGGTTATTCCTCAGCTAAGATTTCAAAAATAACAATGTTAATAAATATTCGATGTAACTCCTGTGTTCCGACAAGTGTTCTGTTTCAAGAGTAAATAAAACTAACATTAACTGTTGTCTTACTTTTAAAGTTCGTAGGTCATGGTATGTTGTAGTTTACAGAGTCCATAATTCTTCTCTTGATCCATGGTATACCACGTTTTACTGATGTTAGAACACCGTTAATTGTCCCTTATGTAACGCCATTTTAGTGTCTACAGACTGTCTGACAGACAACAACTGTATTGTAGTGAGAGTTGTTAAAATAGGTGACTATTCCAGGTGGCCTTAGGCTCACTTTCAGGGAAATTAATGCTTTGTTTTGAATTTCAGGCTAGGCTACCCGAGAGCTATCTACACTAGCCGTCTCTAATTTAGTGGTGTAAGGCAATAGGTAACGCAGCTAGTCATCACCACCCACTGCCAAGTCTTGGGCTTCCCTTTTACGAACGAATAACGGGATTGATCGTAACATTATAACGCCCACACGGCTGAAAAGGCGAACATGGTTGGTGTTACGGGGATTCGAACCCGCGATCCTTAGATTACGAGTCGAGTGCCTTATCCACCTAGCCATGCCAGGTCTCGAGGATATTAAAACCAGCTCAACGTGCTAGTTTGAAATATGCACAGAAATATAGATAAAGTCTTGTATAACTGTACCTGTACACAAAGTGCTAGTTTGAAATATGCACAGAAATATAGATAATATCTTGTATAACTGTACCTGCACAGGTGGAGGTCAGAGTGCACGTGCATCGGCCTTTCTGTATGATGTGTAGTCGGTACCAGAGTTGTGAAATATTCATTTTGCTAATACAGCGACAGTTTGTTGTAGTGGAGAGTAAATGTCATATACAACATACAGGGGTACTAAGAAATTGTACATGGGCATTTTGGAAATTCTGAAGCAAGGATAGCCAACCTCTGTTTGCTTGTAATTCAGTTTTTTACCTAGACTGTTGTCTGGGGACCCGGAACTATGTGACTGTGTAAATTACTTTCAGTATACTTTGATAGGGTAGAAAGAAGTTAGCTTGTCAGTATCACCTACTACCATTTTACCAAGGAATAGTAGAATTGATCGTCATGTCACCCTCTCGATTGAAAGACAACAAATCGTGTATCCTAGCTACCAGGCCATGTCAAGTCTGTACGTTCACAATATTTATTCATTTATTTTTAGTTCCTGTTGTCCTCTATAGGTCCTCAGTTAGCATTTAAAAAAAAGTTCTCATAGCCCTCAAGAGATTGGTTAGCTTGGTTACTTTTTTGTCTTGTCGAAATAAAACATGGTAAAAAAACAGCGGCTGAATAAACTATTTTTCGCAAGCCGCCAGATGGCCGGCCATCTATGTTCTAGTTTGTACATTAGACCAAAGCC
The DNA here is from genome assembly GCA_011833715.1 of Carcinoscorpius rotundicauda. Classification (NCBI taxonomy): domain Eukaryota; kingdom Metazoa; phylum Arthropoda; class Merostomata; order Xiphosura; family Limulidae; genus Carcinoscorpius; species Carcinoscorpius rotundicauda. The sequence continues at coordinate 11,617,614 of CM022401.1, read as the reverse complement.
AAAAATTAATGTGATTCTCGGCCGAGAGAATAACAACTCACTCTCTCCTCTATTCTGCTGGTGTTATGAACTTGATACTTGTATTATTTGGGGGGTAGGCGGGGCCCAAGATGGCCGTACACCCTGGTGCAAATAAATTGAAACAAACGGTCACTTTACAATATTTTCAGCATTGGGGCCGGTGTTGGCTCGCTGGACCCGCTGATTTCCTTTAATAGTCATTTTTTTCACACAGCCGGCGTCACTAGCTGTGTTTTGCTGTACGGGTCGATCTATTTTTGGGATATATGACGAAATTTTGAGGAATATTACGTCATTTGAAATTACGTTAGAAGAGCAAGGAGACCAGTCAAAAAACAACTTCTTACCAACTCAATGAAGAAAAAACGGTATAAATGGGGTCTGAAATACAAGAACTGGACGCAAGAACAATGGAGGAAGATGTTATTCAGTGACGAGACTCATTTCTTCGTACAGGGTCAAAGAAGTCTGCATGTTCGCAGATCTCCAGGTGAGAAACTTCGAGAATCTCACATCAGTCAGTTCGTAAAACATCCCTTGAAGAAGATGTTTTTGGACTTTTTCACCTACTATGGCATCGAAGGCTTACATATTGTAGAAGGTATGATGTGAAGACCACAACACATCAAAGTTTTGTAGAGAAGAGTCATTTCAGAATTGAAAAAGATACACAGTCTCTTCCTTCAGTGTATCATATTTTCAACTGAAGATACACAGTCCCATCCTTCAGTGTATCATATCACTGTTAACGGAAGACACACAGTCTCCTCCTTCAGTGTGTCATATCACTGACAATTGAAGATACACAGTCTCTTTTTTCAGTGTATCATATCACTGCCAACTAAAGACACACAATCTCTTCCTTCAGTGTATCATATCACTGTTAACTAAAGACACAGTCTTTTTCTTCAGTGTATCATATCACTATTAACTAAAGATACACCGTCTCTTCCTTCAGTGTATCATATCACTGTTAACTAAAGACACACAGTCTCTTCCTATAGTGTATCATATCACTACCGACTGAAGATACACAGTCTCCACCTTCAGTGTATCATATCACTGTCAACTGAAGATACACAGTCTCTTCCTTCAGTGTATCGTATCACTGTTAACTGAAGACACACAGTCTCTTCCTTTAATGTATCATATCACTGTCAAGTGAACATACACAGTCTCTTCCTTCAGTATGTCATATCACTGTTAACTGAAGACACACAGTCTCTTCCTTCAGTGTATCATATTACTGTTAACTAAAGATACACAGTCTCTTCCTTCAGTGTATCATATCACTTTTAACTAAAGACACACAGTCTTTTCCTTCAGTGTATCATATCACTTTTAACTGAAGACACACAGTTTCTTACTTCAGTGTATCATATCACTATTAACTAAAGATACACCGTCTCTTCCTTCAGTGTATCATATCACTGTTAACTAAAGACACACAGTCTCTTCCTATAGTGTATCATATCACTACCGACTGAAGATACACAGTCTCCACCTTCAGTGTATCATATCACTGTTAACTGAAGACACAGTCTCTTCAGTGTATCATATCACTGTTCGCTAAAGATACACAGTCTCTTCCTTGAGTGTATCATATTACTGTTAACTAATGATACACAGTCTCTTCCTTCAGTGTGTCATATCACTGCCAACTAAAGACACACAGTCTCTTCCTTCAGCATATCATATCACTGTTCACTAAAGACACACAGTCTCTTTTTTCAGTGTATCATATCATTACCAACTAAAGACACAGTCTGTTAATTTAGTGTATCATATTATCATCAACTTAAGACACACAGTCTTTTCCTTCAGTGTATCATATCACTTTTAACTGAAGACACACAGTCTCTTCCTTCAGTGTATCATATCACTACTAACTAAAGACACAGTCTCTTCCTTCAGTGAATCATAACATTGTTAACTAAAGACACACAGTCTCTTCCTTCAGTGTATCATATCACTGTCAACTGAAGACACACAGTCTCCTCCTTTACTGTGTCATATCACTGACAACTGAAGATACACAGTCTCTTTTTTCAGTGTATCATATCACTTAACTAAAGACACAGTCTCTTCCTTCAGTGTGTCATATCACTGTTAACTAAAGACACACAGTCTCTTCCTTCAGTGTATCATATCACTGTTAACTGAAGACATACAGTCTCTCAGTTCATTGTATCATATCACTGCCAACTAAAGACACACAGTCTCTTCCTTTAGTGTATCATATCACTGTCAACTGAAGATACACAGTCTCTATTTTCAGTGTATCATATCACTGTTAACTGAAGACACACAGTCTCTCACTTCATTGTTTCATATCACTGCCAACTAAAGACACACAGTTTCTTAATTCAGTGTATCATATCACTGTTACCTAAAGACACGCAGTCTCTTCAGTTATCATATTACTGTTAACTAAAGATACACAGTCTCTTCCTTCAGTGTATCATATCACTGCCAACTAAAGACACACAGTTTCTTACTTCAGTGTATCATATCACTGTTAACTAAAGACACATAGTCTCTTCTTTCAGTGTATCATATTACTGTTAACTAAAGATACACAGTCTCTTCCTTCAGTGTATCATATCACTGCCAACTAAAGACACACAGTTTCTTAATTCAGTGTATCATATCACTGTTAACTAAAGACACACAGTCTCTTCCTTCAGTGTATCATATTACTGTTAACTAAAGATACACAGTCTCTTCCTTCAGTGTATCATATCACTTTTAACTAAAGACACACAGTCTTTTCCTTCAGTGTATCATATCACTTTTAACTGAAGACACACAGTTTCTTACTTCAGTGTATCATATCACTATTAACTAAAGATACACCGTCTCTTCCTTCAGTGTATCATATCACTGTTAACTAAAGACACACAGTCTCTTCCTATAGTGTATCATATCACTGTTAACTAAAGACACACAGTCTCTTCCTATAGTGTATCATATCACTGTTAACTGAAGACACAGTCTCTTCAGTGTATCATATCACTGTTCGCTAAAGATACACAGTCTCTTCCTTGAGTGTATCATATTACTGTTAACTAAAGATACACAGTCTCTTCCTTCAGTGTGTCATATCACTGTTAACTAAAGACACACAGTCTCTTCCTTCAGTGTATCATATCACTGTTAACTGAAGACACACAGTCTCTCAGTTCATTGTATCATATCACTGCCAACTAAAGACACACAGTCTTTTCCTTTAGTGTATGATATCACTGTCAACTGAAGATACACAGTCTTTATTTTCAGTGTATCATATCACTGTTAACTGAAGACACACAGTCTCTCACTTCATTGTATCATATCACTGCCAACTAAAGACACATAGTCTCTTCTTTCAGTGTATCATATTACTGTTAACTAAAGATACACAGTCTCTTCCTTCAGTGTATCATATCACTGCCAACTAAAGACACACAGTTTCTTACTTCAGTGTATCATATCACTGTTAACTAAAGACACACAGTCTCTTCCTTCAGTGTATCATATTACTGTTAACTAAAGATACACAGTCTTTTCCTTCAGTGTATCATATCACTTTTAACTAAAGACACACAGTTACTTCGTGTATCATATCACTATTACTAAGATACACAGTCTTTTCCTTCAGTGTATCATATCACTTTTAACTGAAGACACACAGTTTCTTACTTCAGTGTATCATATCACTACCGACTGAAGATACACAGTCTCCACCTTCAGTGTATCATATCACTGTTAACTGAAGACACAGTCTCTTCAGTGTATCATATCACTGTTCGCTAAATATACACAGTCTCTTCCTTGAGTGTATCATATTACTGTTAACTAATGATACACAGTCTCTTCCTTCAGTGTGTCATATCACTGCCAACTAAAGACACACAATCTCTTCCTTCAGCGTATCATATCACTGTTCACTAAAGACACACACTCTTTTTTCAGTGTATCATATCATTACCAACTAAAGACACAGTCTGATAATTTAGTGTATCATATTATCGTCAACTTAAGACACACAGTCTTTTCCTTCAGTGTATCATATCACTGTCAACAAAAGAAACACAGTCTCTTCCTTCAGTGTATCATATCACTGTTAACTAAAGATACAAAGTCTCTTCCTTCAGTGTATCATATCACTACTAACTAAAGACACAGTCTCTTCCTTCAGTGAATCATAACATTGTTAACTAAAGACACACAGTCTCTTCCTTCAGTGTATCATATCACTGTCAACTGAAGACACACAGTCTCCTCCTTTACTGTGTCATATCACTGACAACTGAAGATACACAGTCTCTTTTTTCAGTGTATCATATCACTTAACTAAAGACACACAGTCTCTTCCTTCAGTGTGTCATATCACTGCCAACTAAAGACACATAGTCTCTTCTTTCAGTGTATCATATCACTGTTACCTAAAGACACGCAGTCTCTTCAGTTATCATATTACTGTTAACTAAAGATACACAGTCTCTTCATTCAGTGTATCATATCACTGCCAACTAAAGACACACAGTTTCTTACTTCAGTGTATCATATCACTGTTAACTAAAGACACACAGTCTCTTCCTTCACTGTATCATATCACTGTCAACAAAAGAAACACAGTCTCTATTTTCAGTGTATCATATCACTGTTAACTGAAGACACACAGTCTCTCACTTCATTGTATCATATCACTGCCAACTAAAGACACATAGTCTCTTCTTTCAGTGTATCATATTACTGTTAACTAAAGATACACAGTCTCTTCCTTCAGTGTATCATATCACTGTCAACTGAAGATACACAGTCTCTTCCTTCAGTGTATCATATCACTGTTAACTAAAGATACAAAGTCTCTTCCTTCAGTGTATCATATCACTACTAACTAAAGACACACAGTCTCTTCCTTCAGTGTATGATATCACTTTTCACCAAAGACACAGTATTTTTCTTCAGTGTATCATATCACTGTTAACTAAAGACACGCAGTCTCTTTAGTTATCATATTACTGTTAACTAAAGATACACAGTCTCTTCCGTCAGTGTATCATATCACTGCCAACTAAAGACACAGTCTCTTCTTTCAGTATATCATATCACTGTAATCTAAAGATACACAGTCTCTTCCTTCAGTTTATCATATCACTGTTAACTAAACATACAGAGTCTTTTGCTTCAGTGTATCCTATCACTGTTCTCTATAGATATACAGCCTCTACCTTCAGTGTATCATATCACTGCCAACCAAAGACCATAGTCTCCTTTTTCAGTGTATCATATCACTGTTAATTAAAGACACATTCTCTTCCTTCAGTGTATCATATTACTCTCAACTAAAGATACATAGTCTCTTCCTGCAGTGTATCATATCACTGTCAACTAAAGATACACAGTCTTTTTGTTCAGTGTATCATATCTCTGTTAACTAAAAACACAAGTCTCTTCCTGCAGTGTGTCATATCACTGTTAACTAGAGACACACAGTCTCTTTTTGCAGTGTATCATATCATTGCCATCTCAAGACACAGTCTCTTCCTTTAGTGTATCATACCATCGTCAACTAAAGACATACAGTTTTTTCCTTCAGTGTATCATATCACTGTTAACTAAAGATACACAGTCTCTTGCTTCAGTGTATCATATCACTGTTAACTAAAGACACACAGTCTTTTCATTCAGTGTATCATATCACTGTCAACTGAAGATACACAGTCTCTTCCTTCAGTGTATCATATCACTTTTAACCAAAGACACACAGTTTCTTACTTAAGTGTATCATATCACTGTTAACTAAAGACACACTGTCTCTTCCTTCATTGTATCATATCACTGTTAACTAAAGACACACAGTCTCTTTTTTCAGTGTATCATATCATTAACAACTAAAGACACAGTCTGTTAATTTAGTGTATCATATTATTGTCAACTTAAGACACACAGTCTGTTCCTTCAGTGTATCACATTACTGTTAACTTAAGACTCACAGTCTCTTCCTATAGTGTATCATATCACTACCAACTGAAGATACACAGTCTCCACCTTCAGGGTATCATATCACTGCCAACTAAAGACACACAATCTTTTCCTTCAGTGTATAATATTACTGTTAACTAAAGACACACAGTCTCTTCCTTCAGTGTATCATATCTCTGGGAACTGAAGATACACAGTCTCTTCCTTCAGTGTATCACATCATTGTCAACTGAAGATACACAGTCTCTTCCTTCAGTGTATCATATCACTGTTAATGGAAGACATACTCTTTTCCTTTACTGTGTCATATCACTGACAACTGAAGATACACAGTCTCTTTTTTAGTGTATCATATCACTGTTAACTAAAGACACACAGTCTTTTTTTGCAGTGTATCATATCAATGCCATCTAAAGACACAGTCTCTTCCTTTAGTGTATCATATTGTCGTCAACTAAAGACATACAGTTTCTTCCTTCAGTGTATCATATCACTGTTAACTAAAGATACACAGTCTCTTCCTTCAGTGTATCATATCACTGTTAACTAAAGACACACAGCCTTTTCCTTCAGTGTATCATATCATAGCCAACTGAAGACTCACAGTCTCTTTCTTGAGTATATCATATGACTGTTAACTAAAGACAAACCCCCTTTTATTCAGTGTATCATATCCCTGCCAACTAAAGATACACAGTCTCTTCCTTCAGTGTATCATATTACTGTTAACTAAAGATACACAGTCTCTTCCTTCAGTGTATCATATAACTGCCAACTAAAGACACACAGTCTCTTCCTTCAGAGTATCATATCACTGTTAACTGAAGACACAGTCTCTTCCTTTAGTGTATTATATCACTGTTAACTAAAGACACACAGTCTCTTCCTTTAGTGTATCATATCACTGACAACTGAAGATAAACAGTCTCTTTTCTCAGTGTATCATATCACTGCCAACTGAAGATACACAGTCTATTTTTTCAGTGTGTCATATCATTGCCATCTAAAGACAGAGTCTGTTTCTTCAGTGTATCATATTATCATCAACGAAATAGATACAGTTTTTTCCTTCAGTGTATCATATCACTGTTAACTAAAGACACACAGTCTTTTCCTTCAGTGTATCATATCACTGTCAACAAAAGAAACACAGTCTCTTCCTTCAGTGTATCATTGCACTGTAAACTAAAGATACACAGTGCTTCCTTCAGTGTATGATATCACTGCTAACTAAAGACACACAGTTTCTTTCTTCAGTGTATCATATCACTGTTAACTGAAGACACACAGTTTCTTACATCAGTGTATCATATCACTGTTAACTAAAGACACACAGTCTGTTCCTTCAGTGTATCACATTACTGTTAACTAAAGACACACAGTCTCTTCCTATAGTGTATCATATCACTACCAACTGAAGATACACAGTCTCCACCTTCAGGGTATCATATCACTGCCAACTAAAGACACCCAATCTTTTCCTTCAGTGTATAATATTACTGTTAACTGAAGACACACAGTCTCTTTTTTCAGTGTATCATATCTCTGGGAACTAAAGACACACAATCTCTTCTTTCAGTGTATCATATTACTTCTAACTAAAGACACACAGTCTTTTTTTTCAGTGTATCATATCATAAGAAACTAAAGACACAGTCTCTGTATCATATTATCGTCAACTAAAGCCACTCAGTCTTTTCCCTCACTGTATCTTATCACTGTCAACAAATGAAACACAGTCTCTTCCTTCAGTGTATCATTGCACTGTTAACTAAAGACACACAGTCTCTTCCTTTAGTGTATCATATCACTGTTAACTAAAGACACAGTCTCTTTCTTCAGTGTATCATATCATTACCAACTAAAGACACAGTCTGTTTTTTTATTCTATCATATTATCGTCAACTAAAGACACATAGTTTTTTCCTTCACTGTATCATATCACTGTCAACAAAAGAAACAGTCTCTTTTTTTCAGTGTATCATATCACTGTTAATGGAAGACTTACAGTTTTTTCCTTTCGTGTATCATATCAGTGCCATCTGATGATACACAGTCTCCACCTTCAGTGTATCATATCACTGTCAACTAAAGATACACAGTCTGTTCCTTTAGTGTATCATATTATCGTCAACTAAAGACATACATTTTTTTCCTTCAGTGTATCATATCACTGTTAATTGAAGACATACAGTCTCTTCCTATAGTATATCATATCACTGCCAACTGAAGATACACAGTCTCTATCTTCAGTGTATGATATAACTGTTAACTAAAGATACACAGTCTTATCCTTTAGTGTATCATATTATCGTCAACTAAAGACATACAGTTTCTTACTTCAGTGTATCATATCACTGTTAACTATAGACACACAGTCTCTTTCTTCAGTGTATCATATCACTGTTAACTAAAGACACACCCTCTTTTCCTTTAGTGTATCATATCCCTGCCAACTAAAGATACACAGTCTCTTGCTTCAGTGTATCATGTCACTTTTAACTGAAGACACACAGTCTCTTCCTTTCGTTTATCATATCACTGCCAACTGAAGATAGACAATCTCTTCCTTCAGTGTATCATATCACTGCCAACTGAAGATACACAGTCTCTTCCTTCAGTATATCATATCACTGTTAACTAAAGACACACAGTCTCTTCTTTCAGTGTCTCATATTACTGTCAACTAAAAACACACAGTATCTTCCTTCAGTGTATCATATCACTGTAAACTGAAGATACACAATCTCTTCCTTTAGTTTATCATATCACTACCAACTAAAGATACACAGTCTCTTCCTTCAGTGTATCATATCACTGTCAACTGAAGATACACAGTCTCTTTTTTCAGTGTATCATATCACTTCCAACTAAAGACACACAGTCTCTTCTTTCAGTGTATCATATCACTGTTAACTAAAGATACACAGTGTCTTTCTTCAGTGTATCATATCACTCTTAACTAAAGATACATATTACTTTTTTTAGTGTATCTTATCACTGTTAACTAAAGATACACAGTCTTTTTTTTCAGTGTATCATATCACTGTTAACTAAAGATACCCAGTCTCTTCCTTCAGTGTATCATATCACTGCCAACTAAAGATACGCAGTCTCTTCCTTCATTGTATCATATCACTGTAAACTGAAGACACACACTCTCTTCCTTTAGTGTATCATATCACTGTCAACTGAAGATACACAGTCTCTTTATTCAGTGTATCATATCACTTTTGACCCAAGACACAGTCTTTTCCTTCAGTGTATCATATCACTGTTAACTAAAGACACCCAGTCTCTTCAGTGTATCATATTACTGTTAACTAAAAAATCAGTCTCTTTTTTCAGTGTATCATATCACTGCCAACTAAAGACACAATCTCTTCTTTTAGTGTATCATATCACTGTGAACTAAAGTTACACAAATTCTTCCTTCAGTGTATCATATCACTGTTAACTAAAGATACAGTCTTTTGTTTCAGTGTATCCTATCACTTATCTATAGATACACAGCCTTTACCTTCAGTATATCATATCACTGCCAACTAAAGACACATTGTCTCCTTTTTCTGTGTATCATATCACTGTTTACTAAAGACACACAGTCTTTTCTTTTAGTGTATCATATCACTTTTAACTGAAGATACACAGTATCTTCCTTTCGTTTATCATATCACTGCCAACTGAAGAGACACAATCTTTTCCTTCAGTGTATCGTATCACTGTTAACTGAAGACACACAGTTTCTTTCTTTAATTTATCATATCATTGCCAACTGAAGTTACACAGTCTCTTTTTTCAGTGTATCATATTATTGCCATCTAAAGACACAGTCTGTTCTAACAGTTTATCATATCACTGTCAACTAAAGATACACAGTCTTTTTCTTCAGTGTATCATATTTCTGTTAACCAAAGACCCACAGTCTCTTCGTTTAGTGTATCATATCACTGTTAACTAAAGACACACAGTCTCTTTTTTCAGTGTATCATATCATTGCCATCTAAAGACACAGTCTGTTCCAACAGTTTATCATATCACTGTTAAATAAAGATACACAGTCTCTTTCTTCAGTGTATCATATCACTGCCAACTGAAGATACTCAGTCTCTTCCTTCAGTGTATCATATCACTGCCAACTAAAGACACACAGTCTTTTCCTTCAGTGTATCATATCACTGTTAACTAAAGACACACAGTCTCTTCCTTCAGTGTATCATACCACTGTAAACTGAAGAAACACAATCTCTTCCTTTAGTTTGTCATATCACTTCCAACTAAAGATACACAGACTCTTCCTTCAGTGTATCATATCACTGCCAACTAAAGACACACAGTCTCTTCCCTCAGTGTATCATATCACTGCAAACTTAAGATACACAGTCTCTTCCTTCAGTGCATCGTATCACTGTTAACTGAAGACACACAATCTCTTCCTTTTGTGTATCATATCACTGTCAACTGAAGATACAGTCTTTTCCTTCAGTGTATCATATCACTGTTAACTGAAGACACACTGTCTCTTTAGTGTATCATATCATTGTTAAATAAAGACACACAGTCTCTTTTTTGTGTGTATCATATCACTGTTATCTAAAGACACAGTCTTTTTTTTTCAGTGTATCATATCATTGCCAACTAAAGACACACAGTCTGTTTTTTTAGTGTATCATATTTCCGTCAACTAAAGACACACAGTCTCTTTCTTCAGTGTATCATATCACTGTTAAATAAAGACACCCAATCTCTTTATTCAGTATATTATATCACTGGCAACTAAAGACACGCAGTCTCTTCTTTCAGTGTATCATATCACTGTTAACTAAAGACACACAGTCTCTTTCTTTAGTGTATCATGTCACTGCCAACTAAAGATACACAGTCTCTTCCTTCAGTGTATCATTTCACTGTCAACTGAAGATACACAGTCTTTCCCTTCAGTGTATCGTATCACTGTTAACTGTATACACACCGTCTCTTCCTTTAGTTTATCATATCACTGCCAATTGAAGATACACAGTCTCTTCCTTCAGTGTATCGTATCACTGTTAACTGAAGACACACAGTCTCTTTCTGTAGTTTTTGATATCACTGCCAACTGAAGATACACAGTCTGTTCCTTCAGTGTATCATATCATGGCTAACTATGATTGTGTAGACTATTTGATAACATCTATCATAAAACTGAGTGATTAGGTGTCAGAATTGACTTGATTTTTACCTTGCACGAGTGTCAGTAATTTCTTAATTTTTTTTGCAAGTGTTATTTTGTGAACGTTAGTTAGTGGTTCATAAAAGGCTTTATCAGCTTATTATTTAGAAATTTAAACAACATTTTCAAAGTCTCATAGTTTTGACTTCGTTACAGTGAAAAAGTCGTGTTCTTGTGAATCCTCTGAAGTATTAAAATTATTATGTTGATTTGCACGATATCAAACCTAATGATTATTTGGTGAGGGTAATTATGAGAAAAACAATGTACTCAGCTTCAGTTTTCGGGTGCATATTATTTTTTTCTGCTATAAAGAAAAATTTAATTTTCTTCAAGATGAGGTTTAACACCATGAGTTTATTTATAGTCTGGATCGGATTATCTGCTGTGAACGTGATTTTATTCGTGTATATCACACGAGAGGATGGCATTTTGAAATGTATGGTGTTCGAAATTTATTTTAGTTACAAACTTTCTCACCCTTTCAACCATAGGGCATTAAAAAGCATGGTGAATCCCACTATTCATTGGTAAAATTATAGCCCAAGAGATGGCAGTTGGTGGTGATTACCAGCTGCCTTTTCTCTGGTCTTACACTGCCAAATTAGGGACAGTTAGTGCAGATAGCCCAAGTGTTGCTTTGTGTGAAATTCAAAACAAACAAAATCAAACTTTATGCATACCTGTAGTTTTATATTATCAGTCTTAGTTGTAGAGGCAGATGAAAATAGTGCATCTAGTAAATTCACACTCTACAGATTAAGGTATGTGTGTGTTTTCTTATAGCAAAGCTGCATCGAGCTATTTGCTGAGCCGACCAAGGGTAATCAAACCTCTGTAGACAAACCGCTTTACTAGCAGTAGGCGTAAAGAAAGATAGAAAGGTTATTGTATTTAGGAATTAATTTAGATCCTGGAGTCGGTGATCTCTGTTCATAAAAATTATTGTTATTATTATTTTTTTCATGTAATGTGAAAGTTAAACTGTTTAATATAAATCTTCATACTTGTTTTTATAAATTCATCAGAACAATGTGTCTTTATCAATCAGTCTCCAGGTGTCACCTTTATTTTACTTAAACACCCAAGAACAGTTTTAAATACACATACATTTAGCCATTTCTGAAGTAAAATATCCCTGACACCTTTTCACATACTCTCTCACCATCGGCTACATTGTTACTGAAATGAGACAACACTATATAGAGAAATAGACCTGGAAAACCTTCATGGTGTCATTAAATTCCCTCTCTATCTATATGTATATATATCATTCATTCAATTACACCAACACTCTCAGTTTGCCTTAAAAGAGGAAACATCACTTTTCCAAAGTGCTCAGGCAATATAGTTTTTATTCATTACTATAAAAACATTTTAAACCTTCATATTTTTTGAGTATCATGAACAGTAATAGATTAACATACATTATATTAGTTAACTGTATTTCTTAAGAACAGTATTTATGTATCATTTAAGGTACATTATAGAGTTTCTTGTGATTACATGTATTAAAAGTGTTAAACCATAAAAAAGGATTAAGAAATAATCTGACATTGAAAAGAGTTGAACTAAAAAATCTATTAAAATATTTCAAGAAATAACTGTTTTAAAGCATTATCAAAATAATAACAAAATATGTAAAGAAGTTAAACAAATAAAAGAAAATATTTTCTCAACCCAAAAGAGCCGTTTTTGCATATAAAAAAGAATCTGATATAGTTTTCTTTTATTTGTTTAACTTCTTTACATATTTTGTTATTATTTTGATAATGCTTTAAAACAGTTATTTCTTGAAATATTTTAATAGATTTTTTAGAAATAGAAAATATTTTCTCAACCCAAAAGACCCGTTTTTGCATATAAAATTCTCAACAAGTGGGTTTCTCGACATCACTGATTATATCAGATTCTATCTTAGTTTTGCCAGAATGTAATTTTGTGTGTTCAGTCATAGAGAACTTAAACTTTCTAAAACTTTTCTTCAGAATGTGATATTTTCAGAGGTTGTCTTTATTTCAAATGCAGAAAATGTAAGTTAGGCCCGGCATGGCCAAGCGTGTTAAGGCGTGTGACTCGAAATCGTCGCTGGCTCGCATTCCCGTAATGTCAAAAATGTTCGCCCTGTCAGCCGTGGGGGCATTATAATGTGGCATTTAATAACACTATTCGTTGGTAAAAGAGTAGGCCAAGAGATGGCGGTGGGTGGTGATGACTAGCTGCCTTTCCTCTAGTCTTACACTGCAAAATTAGGGACGACTAGCACAGATAGCCCTCGAGTTGCTTTGTGTGAAATTCAAAAAACAAAAACGTAAGTCAGGCGATAAGCCACAATATAGGTGTCACTTTTTATTTTACATATTTTACGCATGTGTTAACCGATTTTTCTTTTATTAGCAGAACCAGTTCTTTCAGAAGATTGTTCGTGCTATTAATCTATTTGTTAATTAAAAGATAAACTAATCACTCTAACTGTTATCGGAGCTTTGACCACCACATAACGCTTTTATATTAATTTATTTTGCATGGTAATTCCCAGAGTTTATAAGTTGGTTCATATAAATGCCTGATTTTTAAGAAATAAAACGTGCTATTGTCGAATGGGATAACATGAGACAGGTGAGATGAAAAGGAAAGGTGGTAGTGAAATGATGTTACAGGAAAACGTGTTATTGTCGAATGGGATAACAAATGACAGGTGAGATGAAAAGGAAAGGTGGTAGTGAACAGATGTTGTAGGAGAACGTGTTATTGTCAAATGGGATAACAAGTGACAGGTGAGATGAAAAGGAAATGTGGTAGTGAAAAGATGTAGGAAAACGTGCTGGAGTAACAGGTTAGCAAATTTATTGTTGAGGAAACATTCCCGATTTTTCGTGAAAGAGCTAATCTGATGGAGGCATAGGTACTCTTCTGTACAATTATTATAATAATTAAATACACTAATATTTCTTAGTTCATAAAGTTTCGATTTAATAGAGAGTAATTAAAAATGTAAAGCACCTCATTGCTCAACATTATAGATTAAGATAATTTTGAATCTCATGTTTTACCTTGTTAAAGATGATAAAATACGTGTTTCAAACTCTTAGGTATTAAAATGTTTTCTTCACACCTTTTTTCATATTCATATTTCTATACAAGGTGTGTTATAAAGCTTGTTTTTTGTTAGTCGCAGAACTAACAATAGGCCATCTGTGCTGTACTCACCAGTTTTTAACTTTATAAGCCTACAAATGTACTGCTGGGCTATCAGAGGGTATCACATTACTTTATCAATGGTTGGCTCAAATACAGAAACAAGTCAAAATCAGAAATGAATCAGCAAAATGTATGCTGTTTCTTTTGTTGGTTGCTTGTTTGATGTTCATTGGCAGAGGAACTAGGCTCTTTGCGCCAAACAACCGGTAAAAAAATAAAATTATTAAAATGTGTAAAAAGGAATAACATTAATAAAAGCCAATTTTCCAATTAAAAACCTTAAACAGAATTAAAATGATCAGTAGCCCAACATTTAAAAACACAACTGAGGTGGACAGTGTCACCATTTCCAATGACTCTGTCAACGTCAAGAATGAACTTTGGTAAAAACAAGTTTAAAATGATACTGCCGCTCATGGTCATAATGACGGCAAGACAGTAAAATGTGGACTGTTGCATCACACAGATCACTTACTGGTGAGTCAGTCTCAAATAGAATAAGACAATGAGTTGACAAACTTTGAATAATGTGTAGCCTAGCTAGAACAGCTTCCTACTTTCAATTCTAATGGGATCGTGATGGCCACAGAGCAACAAAAGATTTGATCTGTCAACTGGCACGAAGCTGAGTCTTGAAACCAGAACCATAGTTCATGTAGGCTGTGATGGCACCAGAGCAAATGTACTTAGCTCCAGTGTCAGCGAGTTCATTTGCTGATGTGTTCCATTATCAAGAACAACTGGATAGAAATAGGTGATAAATAGAAATAGGCCAGTTGGTTTTAAATATCAAAGAGAAGAAGGTGAGAGCTAGTAGAGAGCTAAACGAGTCAGTATAAGTAGAACACTTCATCTACTGGACAGCTTAAACATGATCCAGGGCAAGAGAAATGGCATACTGTTTGGTGGTGACCACAGAAACTATAGAGGTGATCCTATGTGGAACCACTGAACTACAACAAACCATGATAGGGTTCACAGTTACCTGATTTTGAACCATCCATATAAATGGGAATGGAAGGATGGTTCAAAAGTTATTTGTCAAATAGAAGATGGTACTTCCAGTTGGGAACATATATTTTTCTCTGATAACTCAAAAAAAGGAAATGAGATTTGGAGATGATATTAAGCCAGAGTTGGATGGGCTGACCAGTGGAAACAGCAACATTATTTATTGTCAAACCCAATTCAACTGGATGTGTCTGGATATGAAGGTCAAAAGGAACAATGGCAGACCATCTATTTTGAAAAAAACATGGCCCACTGAGGAAGGATATAAGTTTTGAAGTTTATAGTAAAGATAGTTACAAATGGCAGAGGATTAGAGAAGGTTCATGAGACTCAGTGTACAAACTCTGGGCTGGAGAAGTGCAGAAAGCCCTGTGTAGAGCCAAAACCTCAGATGGTGAACAGGGTTCAACATTTACACAGCCAAGATTCTGGCAGAACAACAGACCAGAGACCTATAGTCCAGTTTTGATCGAATGAGAGCACGATAGATCTTTAGCACAGAACATTGATCTGCTACTCAAGAGGTGGAAGAGAGGGATGGAGTATGTTCAAGGTCCTTGTACAATTAATACAGAGCTGCTTGATGTGTGTGATGAAAGCCAGCTTATGGTCAAATATAAACCTAAAAAACTTTGCCTCTGGAACCACAAAAAGCACAACTTCTCTGAGATGGAGCTAGGGATTGAGGTGAATACCCTACTGATGGCAAAGTTGCATGCAACTGGTTTAAAAGAGAGAAAAGGTAAAACTGTGTGCTGTAGTCTACTTCAGTAAATGGTTGAGAGAAGTATATAAATCTCATGCTCAGTGACTGACACGAGATGTGGAAGTCATTGACATACAGTCCATTTGCAAGTGTAGGAGGGAATTGTCCAGTAATGGCATTAATATTTATACTGAAAAGTGTGACATAACACAGTCCTGAGGGATTCAAAGTTCTTGTGGGAAGGAATGGGAAGGTGTCAAACTAACATGAACTTGGAATTACTAGTTCATTGATAAATGTTTAATAAAAATGGGCAAATGGCCATGCAACCCACATTAGTGGAGATTTTGCAAAATGCCATACCTCTATGTATTATCATAAGCCTTTTCAAGGTAAAAAAATAAATAAACAAAATGTTCTCGTTTGAGAAAGGCTTCTTTGATTGATGTTTCAAGTCAAATCAGGTGGTTCACAGTGGAGCCCTGTAACTGAAACATGCACTGGGTGGGCGAGAGGTAGTTGTTTGATTTGAGGAACACACGAGATGAGCATTAATCATCCTCTCTAAGATCTCACAGAGACAGCTTGTTAAAGTAATTTGAAGGTAGGTTGAAGGAAACTTGGAATCCTTCCTAGGCTTAGAAAAAGGGGGGATAATAGCATGGTGCCAAGCATCAGGAAATGCATTTTCCTGCCAGATCCATTTAAAAACAATCAGAAGATTAGCAAGAGAAGCAGGACAGAGATGGCACAGCATCTCATAGTAAGTATAATTGGGTCCAACTGATGTACTGCCAGACCAATGAAGAAAAATCTTGGGCTCCATCATTGTAAAGGGACGATTATAATAATAGAGACAATCAGTCCAAAAGAAAAGAGGCAATTACTCTGCCTGACTCTTGATGGCTAAAAAGGTGGGGGATGAAGCAGCTCTCTTAACAAGACTCTCTTAACAATGTCAGCACCATCCCACAGGGGATTTTGCCCACTGAAATCCCCCAGGATCAAACAGGGAAATGGTAACTGTTTGATCAGAGCATCAAGGTCTGTTTGATAATCGGTGTCTTTAGGAGAAAGGTAGAGAGAACAAACAGTGATGGTATGACTCAAGGAAACATGAATGACTATGACCTTCAATTGTATATCAAGTGGCAAAGACAGGGTGTGCAATGCTTATCAAATAGCAGTGCCATACTTCCATGCTCTTGTTCTTCACACAACTTGTAATTTATGTACAATGAAAACTGCTGAAAAGTAACTGCATCAGCAGGTTTAAGACACGTTTCCTGTCAAGAGAGACACACAGGATGATAAGAATCAGTCAAATCCTTAAAGCCATCTATATCTGAATGAAAACCTCTACAATTCCACTGTATCAAAGTGGCCATCTTTTCTTAAGTGGAAGAGAACTGGGCAGAGAACCATTCTCTTTTTGACCATGTTTTTTCTTTATTAACTGGAGGTATATCGACCTCCATCAGTCATGTCCTGGGCCAAGTTGGCAGGTCTTTGTTGGTGGGTGAAGATTTCAGTGACTGAGGGTGTGAATAAATAATTGTTCTATATCTTGGTGTTGAAGAAGATGGACCTGGAGAAAAGCTAGAAGCTGGAGTCAAAGGAAGTAGATTTGGGGAGCCACTGGAAGGAATGGGGGGACAGATAAAGATGTTGGAATTGACTCATCAATTATTTTAACCATGAAGGGCAAAAGACTCTTCAAATGTTGAGCAAACAATTGTTTTAAGGCATGGAGAAATCTGTCTGCACTGTTGCTGTGGCAGTGGAATGTAATGCATCAGAAAATGTCTGAGATGGAGTGGGACAGTAACTTCCAAGCTTTTGGGTATGAGATATTGTTAATGGTCTTCAAACTCTGCATCTCTTTCTCCTCCATCCACTAAGGGCAAAAGAGAATATATTTGAGGGGTGTGCACTACTACAGTTAACACAGAGTGGTTCTAGTTTGCACTCATAAACATTATTGTCTTTGTCACCACAACAAGCACATGTTAAAGAGCCATGACATGATGTCTTTGAGTGACCCAACTACTGACACTGGAAACATCTCAGAGGGTTGGGAATGTATGGCTTTACCTGACATTTCAGATATCCTACCCTGATGGTGACAGGTGGTCGTGGTGATGTAAACATGGAAATGAAAAGATTATAATTTATTTGGAAGCATAATTCCATATTTGTGAGTCGAGATTCAACACACCACAGAAATGCCATGGCTGGAAAAAACAGTGGGAATCTCTGACTCTGGAATGTTCTTTAAATCCCTCTAAATAATGACTCTGGAAGAATTCAAAGTTACATCAGGAGTAACCTCAATGTATGTATCCCTCATGACCTTCGACTTCAAGAAGAGTTTGATGTGTTGTGGTGAAGAGGTTTTTACCAAAATGTCTCTTAAGTGCAGCTTCCTACTAATTTGTTGGACCCAGCAAGCTCTTCTAATCCCTTACAAATGAAAAATGGAGACTCCTGCCCTAAGGATTTCTCAGACAAGTAATGCATAATTAGAAACCGAGGTACAGAATTTAACTGTGATTGTACAACAGAGTCATCCATAAATGAGCATTTTCTGATAATCTTTTTTCCTATTTTTTAATTTGTTTTTATTTTTTCGTGGATGAAGGTATCAATAATAAAGCCTACATTTCAGTGCTCACTGTTCCCACCCACTATGGAGTCCTAAGAGGGGATGTACTGCAATGTCAAGGTTTCATGAGCACTGTACCCAAACACCAGCATTACACACAACACCCATTGAGAACGTCCAACACTGGCATTTGGTTGACTGTAGCCCAACTATACCAGCCAATTGTTCCTGGGAGCACCTGTCTACAATAATTCAAGACCAAAGTGGGGTGTTAGGGTTAGACCCCTCAACCACCTTCTCCTCCCCATTCAGGGGTTGACATACACAGCAAACATGGATGAGTGTTCAAAATCCCAGAGAAGGTAAACAAAAAGTAAAGAATCTACTTTGGGAGATCCCCTCACCATGTACAGGAATCCACACTGAGGTAATCTGTCTAGTAAGCCTCCTGCCACTAACTCAGTTACACCTGTCATAATCAGTTTAGGACTTCTGAACTTCTTTCACCAGGATACTGCTCACTTTATTGTTAAAGTTACCCTTGAGCTTATCAGGAGACTTCATAAAGGGAGAATTCTCTTTCACCTTAAAAACCCAGATATTTTTGTTTTCCTTGGAAATTTATAATGGCCTTCACTCGCTTATCACCCAAAAGTAGCTCTAGTCTACTTATGGTTTTCTTAAGACAAGTACTGCAATTATTATAAGGTTTACATTGTATAATGTCCAAGAAGTAACAACTTCTCAACAGACCATATCTTAACATATGGCTCTCTTTTTGACTGCTTTCAATTTAAACCTTAAGAACCTCATCATAAGCCTCGCCTAGCCCCAGATGTACCCAAATACCCTACCAGAACACCTCCACTTCTCACCCAACCAACACCAGCTACAAAGCAAGAAACACAGATCATTTATTTAGAACAAACAATTTAATGGAATAAACAGACCCAGATAGTAACAATTACCATTTAGAACATGTGAACACAAACATCCACAACAGGAATTAAAAAACCAACAATTCAAATCTTCTTTCACCAGATAACGAAGTCCACATCCGACACCTTATACATAGACACCTCAATTGATATTTCCACTCTGCTGTATGATGAAACAAATAAGCCTTACCTGCAGTCTATTCTCAATTATCACTCAAAGAGGAGATCTGAACCCAATAAGACCCCTTCCCAACGTGACTAACATCCATAGATTGAGTGATTTTACATTTTATTAAGTAACATATAGTCTCTGTTAAACTTACATCTTCACGTTTACATCACACTGGTAATGGATTGGCAGATTAGGTTTTCTCAAAATACTTCTGTTTTCCCCCACAACAAATTCTTGGCATAGAGCTTTATACATCTCTGCTGCCTTGAATGATCATGTGTCCAAGTCAGACCCACTATAAGTATTGAGTGCTTAGTTATATAAAAATATATATTATGAACCAAACTTACTTTAGCTTGTAATTTTACAATCAAGATCATGTTATTTCCCAGTTATTGACTGGGGCAAAGGAAGATTGCTAAATCTTTTTGCACTCCAGATGATTAACTGTTCTGAAATAAATAACTAATTTTAATTGAAACACTTGCCAGTGGTTTGAATTGGATCTGAGACAAGACAAATATAAGTTTTATGCTTAAAATTGGTTTATTGTTTTTATTTCAATATTTTATAGAGTTCTCTATTAATTCATGGTAGGCTTTATGAAACTGAAAATTTTGATGTGTAAATAACCAGTTTTACCTTTCTAACAGGACCAATGGGTTAAAGAATGAGTTTCCATCGACAATAGTAAAGGACAAAATTACACTTAGAGAAGTTTAATGAGTTCCAATTAGTGGTAGTGAAGGCCTGAACTAAAGTTACAGAAATGTAATGAGTTCACATTAGTGATAGTGAAGGCCAACAATAAACTTACAGAAGTTTAATTAGTTCCCATTAGTGATAGTGAAGGCCAACAATAAACGTTCAGAAGTTTAATGAGTTCCATTTAACAATAGTGAAGGCTAACAATAAACTTACAGAAGTTTAACTAGTTCTCATTAACAATACTGAAGGACAACAAAAAACGTTCAGAAGTTTAATGAGTTCCCATTAACAACAGTGAAGGCTAACTATAAACTTGCAGAAGGATAATGTGTTCCCACTAACAGTAGTGAAGGCTAACTATAAACTTACAGAAGGATAATGAGTTCCCACTAACAATACTGAAGGACAACAATAAACGTTGATATGTTTAATGAGGTCCCATTAACAATAGTGAAGGCTAACTATGAACTTGCAGAAGGATAATGAGTTCCTACTAACAATAGTGAAGGACAACAATAAACGTTCAGATGTTTAATGAGTTCCATTTAACAATAGTGAAGGCTAACAATAAACTTACAGAAGTTTAATTAGTTCTCATTAACAATACTGAAGTACAACAATAAACGTTCAGAAGTTTAATGAGTTCCCATTAACAACAGTGAAGGCTAACATAAACTTGCAGAAGGATAATGTGTTCCCACTAACAACAGTGAAGGCTAACTATAAACTTACAGAAGGATAATGTGTTCCCACTAACAACAGTGAAGGCTAACTATAAACTTACAGAAGGATAATGAGTTCCCACCAACAACAGTGAAAGCTAACTATAAACTTGCAGAAGGATAATGAGTTCCCACTAACAATACTGAAGGACAACAATAAACGTTGATATGTTTAATGAGGTCCCATTAACAATAGTGAAGGCTAACTATGAACTTGCAGAAGGATAATGAGTTCCTACTAACAATAGTGAAGGACAACAATAAACGTTCAGATGTTTAATGAGTTCCATTTAACAATAGTGAAGGCTAACAATAAACTTACAGAAGTTTAATTAGTTCTCATTAACAATACTGAAGTACAACAATAAACGTTCAGAAGTTTAATGAGTTCCCATTAACAACAGTGAAGGCTAACAATAAACTTGCAGAAGGATAATGTGTTCCCACTAACAACAGTGAAGGCTAACTATAAACTTACAGAAGGATAATGTGTTCCCACTAACAACAGTGAAGGCTAACTATAAACTTACAGAAGGATAATGTGTTCCCACTAACAACAGTGAAGGCTAACTATAAACTTACAGAAGGATAATGAGTTCCCACCAACAACAGTGAAGGCTAACTATAAACTTGCAGAAGGATAATGAGTTCCCACTAACAATACTGAATGACAACAATAAACGTTGATATGTTTAATGAGGTCCCATTAACAATAGTGAAGGCTAACTATGAACTTGCAGAAGGATAATGAGTTCCTACTAACAATAGTGAAGGACAACAATAACGTTCAGATGTTTAATGAGTTCCATTTAACAATAGTGAAGGCTAACAATAAACTTACAGAAGTTTAATTAGTTCTCATTAACAATACTGAAGTACAACAATAAACGTTCAGAAGTTTAATGAGTTCCCATTAACAACAGTGAAGGCTAACAATAAACTTGCAGAAGGATAATGTGTTCCCACTAACAACAGTGAAGGCTAACTATAAACTTACAGAAGGATAATGTGTTCCCACTAACAACAGTGAAGGCTAACTATAAACTTACAGAAGGATAATGAGTTCCCACCAACAACAGTGAAGGCTAACTATAAACTTGCAGAAGGATAATGAGTTCCCACTAACAATACTGAAGGACAACAATAAACGTTGATATGTTTAATGAGGTCCCATTAACAATAGTGAAGGCTAACTATGAACTTGCAGAAGGATAATGAGTTCCTACTAACAATAGTGAAGGACAACAATAAACGTTCAGATGTTTAATGAGTTCCATTTAACAATAGTGAAGGCTAACAATAAACTTACAGAAGTTTAATTAGTTCTCATTAACAATACTGAAGTACAACAATAAACGTTCAGAAGTTTAATGAGTTCCCATTAACAACAGTGAAGGCTAACAATAAACTTGCAGAAGGATAATGTGTTCCCACTAACAACAGTGAAGGCTAACTATAAACTTACAGAAGGATAATGTGTTCCCACTAACAACAGTGAAGGCTAACTATAAACTTACAGAAGGATAATGTGTTCCCACTAACAACAGTGAAGGCTAACTATAAACTTACAGAAGGATAATGAGTTCCCACCAACAACAGTGAAGGCTAACTATAAACTTGCAGAAGGATAATGAGTTCCCACTAACAATACTGAATGACAACAATAAACGTTGATATGTTTAATGAGGTCCCATTAACAATAGTGAAGGCTAACTATGAACTTGCAGAAGGATAATGAGTTCCTACTAACAATAGTGAAGGACAACAATAAACGTTCAGATGTTTAATGAGTTCCATTTAACAATAGTGAAGGCTAACAATAAACTTACAGAAGTTTAATTAGTTCTCATTAACAATACTGAAGTACAACAATAAACGTTCAGAAGTTTAATGAGTTCCCATTAACAACAGTGAAGGCTAACAATAAACTTGCAGAAGGATAATGTGTTCCCACTAACAACAGTGAAGGCTAACTATAAACTTACAGAAGGATAATGTGTTCCCACTAACAACAGTGAAGGCTAACTATAAACTTACAGAAGGATAATGAGTTCCCACCAACAACAGTGAAGGCTAACTATAAACTTGCAGAAGGATAATGAGTTCCCACTAACAATACTGAAGGACAACAATAAACGTTGATATGTTTAATGAGGTCCCATTAACAATAGTGAAGGCTAACTATGAACTTGCAGAAGGATAATGAGTTCCTACTAACAATAGTGAAGGACAACAATAAACGTTCAGATGTTTAATGAGTTCCATTTAACAATAGTGAAGGCTAACAATAAACTTACAGAAGTTTAATTAGTTCTCATTAACAATACTGAAGTACAACAATAAACGTTCAGAAGTTTAATGAGTTCCCATTAACAACAGTGAAGGCTAACAATAAACTTGCAAAAGGATAATGTGTTCCCACTAACAACAGTGAAGGCTAACTATAAACTTACAGAAGGATAATGTGTTCCCACTAACAACAGTGAAGGCTAACTATAAACTTACAGAAGGATAATGTGTTCCCACTAACAACAGTGAAGGCTAACTATAAACTTACAGAAGGATAATGAGTTCCCACCAACAACAGTGAAGGCTAACTATAAACTTGCAGAAGGATAATGAGTTCCCACTAACAATACTGAATGACAACAATAAACGTTGAGATATTTAATGAGGTCCCATTAACAATAGTGAAGGTCAGTTTTGTACTTGATAATATTACAGAAGTGATAATTTATACTACTGATCTCATGAGGTGGTCTGTGTTAATATTCAACACTGATTTTAAATTTTTGTTTCTTCCCCTCACAGATAAGTAGGGATGAAGAGTTTGTTATGGTAAATAGTGTTTATGATGTGGAAACTAAGACACAGATTCAACTTTTAACACCTTTAGTCATCAAGATCATACAAGGTCCAGTTTTACTTGCTTATCCATTTCATTTTCTAACTGTAAGTATTAGTAATATTTCATGAGTACGTGTTAAGACAAATGAGCCATTTTCATAACGTTTTAGAAACGTTATTTTGCAGGTTTGATATTTAATCACTTTAAATGTTGAATGAGCAGTAATGAAGTGGTTTGTGTGAAGTGAAATGATTGTAAAAGGTATATTGTACTGTATAGGCAGAATAATGTATAATATATATGTGTTACAGGACACAGGTGAGTTATGAACCAAAGGTGATCATATGTATAATATATAATGTATATTGTACTGTATAGCCAGAATAATGTATAATATATATGTAACACAAGACACAGGTGAGTTATGAACCAAAGGTGATCATATGTATAATATATAATGTATATTGTACTGTATAGCCAGAATAATGTATGATATATATGTAACACAAGACACAGGTGAGTTATGAACCAAAGGTATCATATGTATAATATATAATGTATATTGTACTGTATAGCCAGAATAATGTATGATATATACGTATCACAAGACACAGGTGAGTTATGAACCAAAGGTGATTATATGTATAATATATAATGTATATTGTACTGTATAGCCAGAATAATGTATAATATATATGTATCACAAGACACAGATGAGTTATGAACCAAAGGTGATCATATGTATAATATATAATGTATATTGTACTGTATAGCCAGAATAATGTATAATATATATATATTACAGGAGACAGGTGAGTTATGAACCAAAGGTGATTATATGTATAAAATATAATGTATATTGTACTGTACAGACAGAATAATGTTTATTTATTACAGGACACAGGTGAGTATGAACTAAAGATAATTATATGTATAATCTTTTAAGTTGTGAGTGAAACAAATATCTAACAAAGTAATTAAACATTAATAAACCTAATGTGTGAAAGAAGAATAAGGTATTTATATTAACATGTAAATACACAGTAACATATAAAGTAACATGCAACAAAGTGATGTTTACATCCACTGCTGTTGGAACAATAAGTTTGAATGGAAACACATTTTAACATTGCCTATATAGTGCAACCTTTATTTTTGAGAGAAACACAGTTGATTTTATACAGCCATTCAAAGTACCCTCGATTGAATGACTCGAGTAAGATGCTTAGTTTACAATGACGTTCTGAGATTTTCAAAGTTGTAGGATTTTGAACTAACGAACTTTCTACAATTCTTCATTTTACATAATTTTTGGTTTTATATATTATTTTGTTTGATTTCCAGTTAATTATACGATCAAGAAATCAGATATAATGAAAAACAACATTCCTTTTATGTTCTCCTAGTTTTCTATCTAACTTTCAACCCTCTTTTCTCACATAAACTTGGTCACAAGATTGACAGGGTAAAATATTGTGTCCATCATCTCTATTTTCAGGTATATGTATTTCTCTTGTAAACAAATGTTGGAACAAGTAATATCATGAAAGTGTTGAAATGTCTTTCCATATAAACTTCTTGTTCTGATGATACTGATTGTAAACCTTTTGTTATTTATCCTTTAACTGAAATTGCTTCCTGAAAGATATGTTAACACATAACAAGTAGTTGCAATTTATCCAGGAAAAAAAAGACAAAAACAAAATCTTGAGTTTAAGAGATTAAAACATATACTGTTTTCCAATGTTTTTCATTTGAAATCTTTAATATAATTTATTTATAATGGTATTTATAAAGTTACGTCAGTCTTTTTTGGTGATTGTGCAGGAAGGAGTCGTTGTATTTATAAAGTTTATTCAGTCTTTATTGGTGATTATGTGGGAACGAATGGTGGTATTTATAAAGTTAATTCAATCTATATTGGTGATTATGTAGGAAGGAGTTGTGGTATTTATAAAGTTAATTCAGTTTTTATTGGTGATTATGTAAGAAGTAGTTGTGGTATTTATAAATTTAATTCAATCTGTATTGGTGATTATATAGGAAGGAGTTGTGGTATTTATAAAGTTAATTCAATCTTTATTGGTGATTATATCAGAAAGAATGGTGGTATTTATAGAGTTAATTCATTCTTTAATGGTGATTACACTGCACAACAATTTTTTTGAAAATTTTGCTTCCAGAAAAGTTTTTGCTGATTGTGACAAGTACTTGGTGATCTGCACAAATATTGTTTTGGTTTTGCTTCATCACGTAGGAACTCTTAGAAATAGACAATTAACTGTTTTCTGGCAATAACATATTTAATTGCGTTTTTGTTTCTAATACACTATTAAGTTCAACATAAGTAAAAATGTTGTGCTCCTACTTTTTGTTTGTATTCAATGTGTGTGCATCACCTTGCAGTGTCCAACAGTAGTCAACAAGCATTGATGGATTCCAGTTGCACTGATATTGTTTTTCCATTTTAGCAATGACTTCGTGAAACCTTTCACCGTGTTCGTCAGTGACACGCTGAAATTTGCAGGGACCAAACCCAAGTGTTTGTGGAGGAAATTAATCTTGAGTGACATGTTGCACATTATTTTTTTTATGCTTTAGAAGTTTGTCTTCCAGCTGAATGTAATGTGGAGCTTGTAATTTCCAAGAAAATTGTTAACAACGTCTTTGAAGGCTTTTCAGGCAATTATTTCCAGTCCAACTAGGATATCTTTGAAATGCTTGTCACTCATAGCATGTCTGATCTGAGGGCCAACAAAAATTCCCTCTTTGTTCTTGGCCTCAGTTATTATTGAGAACATCTGTCTCAAACATCGAAAACCTTTGCCTTCTTTGTTCATTGCTTTCATGAAATTATTCATAAGTTTCAATTTTATGTGAAGAGGAGGCAAAAAAATCTTTGCTTGGTTGACAAGTGGTTCATGCACCACATTTTTCTGTCCTGGAACTAACTTTTTATGGAGTGACCAACTCTCTCTGGAATAAAGTGACTCTTTGGCATGACTGTCCCATTCACAGATGAAACAACAGTACTTTGTACAGCTGAGCTGCAGTTCCAGTAACAGAGCAACGACTTTCAGATCTCCACAGATATTCCAGTTGTACTTGCTGTACTGTATGTGCTTCAGCAACATTTCCATGTTCTCTTAGGTTTCTTTCATATGTTGCATTGCCAAAAGGTATTAAAGGGTGAACATTGTTATTGTGTAACAGAACAGCTTTGAGGCTTAATATTGATGATTCAATAAAAAGACGCCACTCTTGTAGGTCATGGTCACAACCCAAATCAGAGAACAATCCTTCTATTTCAACACAGAAACAGAAACTATCAACTTGTGCAAAGAATTTGGTTATATCATCTTGGAGGCTTCAAAGAATAGAAATTTTCACACCTGGTGACATCAAACACCATTCCTGCAGTCTCAAACCCAGAAATTCGCCTTTTGCTTTTGACAGACTCAAATCTCTGACCAGATCGTTTAATTCTGACTGTGTTATGAGATGTGGATCACCTGAGGAGCATGGTTCAAAATCCAGATCAATGTCACTGCCAGTTCCCTGCATTGTAGTTTCTTCATCTGGTTTGTCTAAGGCCCATTTCTCTGGCGTTTTCAGAAATGGAAGACTGTCATCATGTGACACAGGTCTCATTGCTGAAGGCAGATTAGGGTATTCAATTGACTTCTTGTTTTTGGCAGAGAAACGAGACACATTAGTCAAACAGAAGTAACAGTCCATCACATGGTCTTTCTGTTCTCACCATATCATTGGAACAGAAAATGGCATTGTCTTTGGAGTGCCTCTGAGCTAAGCTCTCAGACAGACAGCACATGTCGCACAACAAATATGAGATGTCCATTTCTGGTCTTGATCATCACAGCAGAAGTACAGATTATGCTTTCTTCACAAGAACAGTCATTGAGCATTTTTGATGAACAAGTATATACTTGCCACTAATATATCAGAATGTATCGCATCTGTTACGATGCTGATGAGACATACTGATCGACACCAATCATCCTGTAAACGTCTCTAACATCTATCTTTCTTGTTAAGAGAAATGGCATACAGTTCAACGGTGAACACAGAAGTTGTAGAGGAGATTCTGCATGCAACCACCAAACCACAACAAACCATGGCCAAGCTCACACAGTCACCTGATTTCAAATCATCTGTATAAACAGGAATGGAAAGATGGTTGGAATGATGTTTAGCAAATAGCAGACAGTATTTCCAATCAGGTGGGATGCTTTAGTAAGGAACGAAGTTTCAAAGCATGTAGTAAAGACAGTTGTAAATGGCGGATGTGCAAAGAAGGTTCATGAGACTATGTGTAAGCTCTGAACTGGAGAAGTGTGGAAAGTCCAGTTGCAGAGAAAAAGGCTTTGATGATGAACAGGGTCTAGCATCTTTAAGGTTGATGGTCTGGCAGAGCCATAGACCATTGATCCATTGGTTGAGTTTCATTTGAATAAGAGCATGATATATCTTTAGCTTAGAACGTTTATCTACTCCCCAAGTGGTGGTAAAGAGGAACAGAGGATGTTCAGTGCTCTTGCACATTTGACCCAGAGCTGCTTGATGTGGGGTGTAAAGGTCAGCTTACAGTCAAAGATAAGCCCCAAGAACTTTGTCTCAGGGACCACAGGCAGCACAACTTCACTGAAATGGAGTACAGGATGAGGGTGAAAACCCCATTGGTGGCAAAAGTGTACTCAAATGGTTTTAGAGAGTGAGAAATTAAAGCCATCTGGTATGGTTCACTTCAGTAAATGATTGAGAGTAGTTTGTAGCTACCGCTCAGTATACCTCATATTTGACGACTGACATGAGATGTGAAAGTCGTTGGCACATATCCCGTTTGCAACAGTGAGAGTGAGTTATTTAGTGATGGCATTAATTTTCGTACTGAAAAGTATGACACTCAGAACATAGTTTTGAGGGATTCCAAGTTCATGTAGAAAGACTGAAAAGTGTCAAACACATGCAAGCTTGGAATCTCCTGTCCATTAAAAACTTTTTAATACAAATGGGCAAATGGCTACGTAACCCATATGTATGGAGGTCTCGCAAAATGCCATACCTCCATGTTGTATCACAAGCCTTCTCAATGTCAAAGAATGTTGATACAAGATGTTGCCATTTGATATAGGCTTCTCTGATTGATGTTTCAAGTCAAATCAGGTGGAGCGCTGTCGTCGGAACCCACACTGGGTGGGTGGGAGGGTTTTTTTTTACTTCAAGGAACCAAAGAAGATGAGTATTAATATTCCTCTCTAAGGTCTTACAGACAGGTCGTCAAAGTAATTGGACAGTAGTTTGAATAAATCTTGGGGTCCTTCCCAGGCTTGGAGAAAGGTAGGGCAATGGCCTGGCACCAGGCATCAGGAAAACATTTTTCTGACAAATCCGGTTAAAAACAATCAGAAGAATAGTAACATAAGCAGGAGATAGATAGTGCAGCATGTCAGTGTATATCATCAGGTTCAACCAATGTACTGCCAGACCAATGAAGGGCCAGTTTGAGTTTCTACCATTGTAAAGGGACAATTAGAGACAATCAGCTCGAAAGGAAACAGGCAATTGCTTTGACTGAGTCTTAAGGGCTAAAAAAATGGAAGAAGAAGTAGAAGTGCTAGATACCTGGCAGAAGTTTTCACCTAGAGTATCGGCAATACTCTGGGTATCAGCTACTTCCTGGCCATCAGAAAGCAAAATCGAGAGGGGGACAGAATTATATTGCTCAGTGACCTTTCAAATCTTGTCCCATATGACTTTGGAACTAGTGGTAGAAGATATGCTGGTTGTGAGCTTAATCCAAGATTCCTTCTGGTTTTGACATCTTACCCATTGAGCATGTGCAAGGGCCTGCTGGAAAGCAATGCAGTTCGAGAGTGTGGGATACTCAAGAAAAGTATCGTGAAGACGTAAATGTCGGCACCATTATTCCATCTTTGTGAGTGGATTGACGCCTCACTGCAGAAACTCCTTGGGTGGAGAAACCAGATAGAATCTCCAATTCTGGGATGTTCTTCAAATCCCTCTCAACAATAACTCCTCGTGATGAATTCAAAGTAGCATTAAAGGTGTAATTTTAATAGGTATATCCCCAATTGCTTTTGAATGCAAGAAGAGTTCACTGTGTTGAGATGTGGATGTTTTCACCAATATGTCACCAGAATGAAGCTTCTTTAATGACTTTGAAGAACCAGCAAGTCCCTCTTGTTCCTTCTGAATGAAAAAGGGAAGCATTTTCCCTAAAGGTTTGTCTGAAAGTGAATGCAATATAAGAAAATGAGGTACATCATGTGGTACAGATGGTGAGGATTGCTGTTCAGAATCTTCAAGATGTGGTCGTTTACTTATGGACTGTTTCATTAAGATTTTTAATTGGAGTATCCATTATAAAGAGAGGGAAATCTAGATGACCACTGACCCCCTCACCATGGTGCCCTACGAGGGGATGTACAACAATGTCAAACAAGAACACTGCAGCAATGCAGGGTTTCGTGAGCATTATACCCAAATACCAGCATCAGATATTGTGTCCACAACACCTGTGGAGAAGATCCAATACTGGTACTTGGTTGACCCAAGCTCGAGTGGATCAACCAATAGACCCAAAGGGGGCCACCCCAAAACTACCTTGCTACAGGAATTCAAAGCCAAAGTGGTGTGTTAAAGTTAGACCCCTCAACCACCAGGATCCTCTCCTCCCTTTCATGGGTTGCCACACACAGCAAACACGTAAGTGGATGTTTAGATCCCAGAGGAGGTAAACTGAAAAACAGAACCTTGCCTGGCAGGTCCCCTCACCACGTACATGAATCCACACCGAGGGGAGATTATGAAGACTAAAATGAACTTGTTGTGTTTTGAAAGGTAATTTAATTATTATAGATTAGGAAAACTAAAATGAACTACTTGTGTTGCAAAAGGTAGTTTAATCATAATAGATTAGGAAGAGTAAAACGAACTAGTTGTGTTGTGATAGTTAGTTTAATATTTATAGATTAGAAAGACTAAAATGAACTAGTGTTGTGAAAGGTAGTTTAATATTTATTGATTAGGAAGATTGAAATGAACTAGTAATGTTGTGAAATACAGTTTAATATTTATTGATTAGCAGACTAAAATGAATTAGCTGTATTGTGAAAGGTATTTAATCATTATAGATTAGGAAGACTGAAATGAACTAGTAGTGTTGTGAAAGGTAGTTTAATATTTATTGATTAGGAAGACTGAAATGAACTAGTTGTGTTATGAAAGTTAGTTTAATCTTTATTGATTAGGAAAACTAAAATGAATTAGTAGTGTTGTGAAAGGTAGTTTAATCTTTATTGATTACGAGACTAAAATGAACTAGTTGTTTTGTGAAAGGTAGTTAAAATTTTTATTGATTAGGAAGACTAAAATGAACTACTGGTAAAACTGACCAGTAATATTTGTTAATTGATTAGTGGTATGTTCAAACCTTTTGCCATCAGCAGTTACAAACTAATAACTGTGTTAGATGGCCTATGATTACTTGGATTGTTATAATAATATTGATCCCTAAGTTCTAATACTTGGTTATTTTCATGCCAATTTATATAAACACTAATTCAGTGTTGTGTTAGTGCTAATTATTTTGTTTTGTGGCACTACTTTGTCTGATTGATGCTTATTATAGTAGTTATTAAAGTAAATCACCAAACTTTAATTAGCAGTGTTAGAAATATTCAGTTGCTAATAACTAATACATTTAAAAATGTTGTTGATGGTAGATCAGTTGTTATTGAAAGTATTGTTGAAGATGTGTTACATTTTGTAAAATGTTTATGTGAGACTTGTATGAATGAAGGGTATGAGATTTTTCAGAATAATGTAGCAGTTAGTATAATTAATGGTTGTGGAAAAGTTTGACAGTTAGCACTTAACTTTGATTTTTCTTAACAACATTACCAGATGTTTCAAGTTGAAAGTCTTTAATCTATTATTTTTTGTTCATTTAAATATATTGTAATTATTTTACAATAACTCTTGTTGAACTTAGTACTGAAAACTAATAACTCACGAACTGTATTGCAAAAAAAGTAATGAATGTTTTTTTCAAAAACTTGTATTTACTTTTGTTTGAAGGATGATGAAATTATGTTTTCCAAGCCAAATTTCTGGGAGTTAATTCCTAAAAACTATTAAAAATATTTATTAAGCATTGTATTTGATTATATTAGCTTTAAAATGTTATGAAATGATCTGTTGTGAAAAAGATGGTTAGAGTTAGTGCTTTATGCTGTTTTATTGCAGGCTGTGAATGAAAAAGCATCCGAGATGGTGGCTACTAAAGAATATAACAAGAATGACACTGTTTGTGATGTCAAGGGTCAAGTTACACCAACATGTGAGGTACAACATCGTAATGGAAAAAGAATACCCTTTAGTGAGGTAGTTAAGAACTGAGTTATAAATAAATTGTTGAGCTACGTGGTAATTTACTGAATAATAAAAAGTATTAAAATCACGACGGTAACTTAATGAATTAAAAATATGTAGTTAAGTAATTTACTGAATGATTAAAAAGTATTTAAGAAAGATGGTAACTTACTCAATTATAAATGTGTAGTTCAGAAACATGGTAAGTTGTTGAATGATAAGTATTTAGTTAAGTAACTTACTGATTTATAAATATGTAGTTCAGAAGCATGGTAAGTTGTTGAATAATAAATATTTAGTTAAGTAACTTACTGATTTATAAATATGTAGTTCAGAAGCATGGAAAGTTGTTGAATGATAAATATTTAGTTAAGTAACTTACTGATTTATAAATATGTAGTTCAGAAGCATGGTAAGTTGTTGAATGATAAATATTTAGTTAAGTTACTTACTGATTTATAAATATGTAGTTCAGAAGCATAGTAAGTTGTTGAATGATAAATATTTAGTTAAGTAACTTACTGATTTATAAATATGTAGTTCAGAAGCATGGTAAGTTGTTGAATGATAAATATTTAGTTAAGTAACTTACTGATTTATAAATATGTAGTTCAGAAGCATGGTAAGTTGTTGAATGATAAATATTTAGTTAAGTAACTTACTGATTTATAAATATGTAGTTCAGAAGCATGGTAAGTTGTTGAATGATAAATATTTAGTTAAGTTACTTACTGATTTATAAATATGTAGTTCAGAAGCATAGTAAGTTGCTGAATGATAAATATTTAGTTAAGTAACTTACTGATTTATAAATATGTAGTTCAGAAGCATGGTAAGTTGTTGAATGATAAATATTTAGTTAAGTAACTTACTGATTTATAAATATGTAGTTCAGAAGCATGGTAAGTTGTTGAATGATAAATATTTAGTTAAGTAACTTACTGATTTATAAATATGTAGTTCAGAAACATGGTAATTTACTGAATGATACTTTCTTTCTTAAATTCACTGTGATTTCCAATATGTGAATTAGTCATTCATTGTAAACAAAGTTTTATTGTTAAGCACATTTATAAAGATACATCCAAGAGTACCATAAAAGTACCCACCCACTTCTCCCATTTTTGTTAAGGTGGCAACACTGTACACCCATCCATCCTGAAGCACAACCTTCATTCATGGACATTTGGTGGTCCTTTGCCTGGTGTTGGGGTCTAACTTTTAAAGTTGTCATATATCTGTTTCAGTCTGCAGAGTCCCGCAGTGAACACCTATTAATGTAAATGGCACATTTGGAGATAATCTACTCTACCTAGCTTGCAACAGACTTTGTAGAAAGGGGGTGTTCCATAAGACACCTAGAGGTAGACTGGGTGTTACTACTAGACTATTGCTATTGGAAAAGTATCAGTAAAGGATAAAAGGATCCTGCTCATCTCTGTCAGTCATTGGATTGGATAAATTTGGGACAATTTGCTTTAACATTGTAAAAAAATTGATTCACCTCTTGTGCTGTTTTCCAAACATTGTTCCTCAGGACTCCCAAAAGTACATTACCATAGATTAGTGATGGTCAAAGGTCATTCCCTCAGAGTATTTGAGTGAATTTCCTCCACAATTGAAGAAGAAGGTGAAACTGAGAGCCCTCCTACCCATGTCCCTAGATGTTGTTTTTCCAGATATTGACAGAGTCCACTCATAATATGGATTCATATTGGACACACAGTTTCTGGTTGATTGAGTCCACTCATAATATGGATTCAGATTGGACACACGGTTTCTGGTTGGTTGAGTCCACTCATAATATGGATTCAGATTGGACACACGGTTTATGGTTGGGTTGAGCCTTTTTTTGATGAATATCAGTTCAGTATATTGTTCATGGAAGGGAGTCCATTGTCTTCTAATAATCTGAAATGCAGAGTGGTCCCATCCTAAGTGCTTGAGCACAGTTTGTTCCATGTCTTCTCCATAATTCTAAGGACAAGTGGAATTTACCTTGCCAACACTACTGGACAATGAGGAGAAGTGTTCATAATTCCAGATTGGAAATCTTCTTTTACACCAAGTTGAGTATGACAGACTGAATCCTGTCATTCTATGTTTGGTGTGTTGCTTTTCTGCTTTCTTCAGATAAAGGGAAGGTTTGTTCATTCTAGTGTTTCTTACCTTCTTGTTGTAATACTGGAGGCTTGAAACACAGCACTCTATAGCTACAGGTTGGTACTCACAACACTCTCAAGTAGGTATGTATGTATGTTTACTCGACTACCTGATTGGGGACTGGCTAGTAGTGATGACTGATCATGTCAACATCCTCTCCCTGTGCAGAATTTAGGTTCCAAGTGAAGAATGTACCTGTTTTGGATATAGTGTAGTTCCCCAACAGAGGGTGCTAATCTTCTCTTGGCACACCCATGATTTAGACAGATGCATTGTGTCTGGATAATGACTAAACCAGTTCCTTCACCTAATTCCATGTAAGGAGTTTAGTTTATTTGTATAAACTTCCTACAACCTAATATGTGTAAAGGGTTGGATATCAGTCGAGAATTTAACTACAGTCTAAAGATCCTAATTTCACCATATAACCTAACTTGCGTAGTGGGCCAAACTTCATTATGAAATTTGAGTGAAGGAAATCAGGTTTCAGAGTGGAGTTTATACTCTAGGTAAACTCTGTAAAAGTGGAGTGTATCCACAATTTAATAAATGCAAGTGGTTGTGTTTAGGATTTGACTACATACAAACTTGTTTGTTGCCAGTCTTCCCTGTCCTGTGATTTTGGTTTCAGTACAGGATCTGATCACAGCCTAACCTGTCTAATGGTTCTTTTTTCAGCATATTGTTTGTTGCCAGTCCTGTCATTTTGGTTTCAGTACAGGATCTGTTCACAGCCCAACTTGTCTAATGGTTCTTTTTTCAACATATTGTTTGTTGCCAGTCTTCCCTGTCCTGTGATTTTGGTTTCAGTACAGGATCTGTTTATGGTCCAACATGTCTAATGGTTCTTTTTTCAGCATATTGTTTGTTGCCAGTCTTCCCTGTCCTGTGATTTTGGTTTCAGTACAGGATCTGTTTATGGTCCAACATGTCTAATGGTTCTTTTTCAGCATATTGTTTGTTGCCAGTCTTCCCTGTCCTGTGATTTTGGTTTCAGTACAGGATCTGTTTATGGTCCAACATGTCTAATGGTTCTTTTTCAGCATATTGTTTGTTGCCAGTCTTCCCTGTCCTGTGATTTTGGTTTCAGTACAGGATCTGTTTATGGTCCAACATGTCTAATGGTTCTTTTTCAGCATATTGTTTGTTGCCAGTCTTCTCTGTTCTGTAATTTTGGTTTCAGTACGGGATCTGTTCACAGCCTAACCTGTCTATTGTTCTAGGTTAAATTCAGAATTCGTTGTCATTCTCACCATTGTAATGACTCTGACTTCAGTTTATAATTTCTTCATACCCAAACCTGTATGATCATTCTGGTTTCAGTTTATAATTTCTTCACACCCTAACTTGTGTAATAGTTCTGGTTTCAGTTTATAATTTCTTCATAACCTAACCTGTATAATGGTGAAAATAATTTTTTGTCCAGACCATGTAACATTTGTTTCTTTCAGCTTTAACATTTCTGCAAGATGTCTTCACTTGCGCTCTACTGTTTTTTGTAAGTCCAAATTACTTTACATGTGACTATTAAATACCATAACTTATGTAAAAAAAATAAACTTATTTGTAAAGTTTATCTAGTCAGTCAAACAAATTAATATTTAGTGTAACCAACTTTCATCCAAATTCTTCATTGGACTAAAATTGACTGATTGACACTCAATTCAGTACTCATTTACTTTTCACACACAGTGAAACACTGATACTGTGATCCATCATTTAACCTTGTTTGACAATACTCTTCATGTTCCCTCATGGACAGCAGGAAGTATTTACTTTTCACACAGAGTGAAACACTGACACTGTGATCCATCATTTAACCTTGTTTGTCAATACTCTTCATGTTCCCTCATGGGACAGCAGGAAGTATTTACTTTTCACACACAGTGAAACAATGATACTGTGATCCATCATTTTACCTTGTCTGTCAATAATCTTCATGTTTTTTCATGGGACAGCAGTAAGGATTTACTTTTCACACACAGTGAAACACTGACACTGTGATCCATCATTTAACCTTGTCTGTTAATAATCTTCATGTTTTTTCATGGGACAGCAGTAAGTATTTATTTTTCACACAGAGTGAAACACTGATACTGTGATCCATCATTTTACCTTGTCTGTCAATACTCTTCATGTTTTTTCATGGGACAGCAGTAAGTATTCACACTTACAAAGCTAAAATCAAGGGTTTGATTCTCTTCAGTGGACATAGCAAACAGCCCAATGTGGTCTTTGCTGTAACAAAACACATACACACAATACTTTGAATTTACTAGATACATTTTTATCCCAGCAACTGTAGAACTGTAGTTTATACTCACATGTTCTTACTTCATCTTGTACTGAGCATCTCAATTAAAACATGGAAAATATTGCTTATAACCAGAGAATGTGTTGGGAGTCTAATCTTTGTAATAGATCTGGTTTCAGTTTAGAAGTTGTCCGTTGTCTAACTTCACTAATAGCTGTGGTTTTAGTATAAATTTTTCCGTAGTCTGATCTGTCTGATGACTGTGTTTCTGAGTTCACTTTATAATTTTTGTCATTCTAAACCTTTAGACCTCTGGTTCCAGTATATATATATATATAAATGCTTATTAAAGTGATCAATTTTTATTTCAGTATATAGTTTGCAGGAGCTTCACTTGTCTAATAATTTTGGTTTTGGAGAGACGTACAAGAACTGAATGTAAAATTATGATAAAACTTTCATAGGTGTGTATAGTGCATTTCATAATTTTTTAATGATAGGAGGTTGGTACAAAAAATCACAATGAGGTATTAAACACTTCACTAAGGAACAGTTTTAAAACATAATGAAGTGATTTATTACATGTTTGGACAGAACACAAGAATATTTGTCATTTTGAATATTTTATTATCACCACAAACTCTGAACTAATGCTTGGATTAAACTTTCTCAGTGAAGAACAAATGTTCATTTGCAGGGATTTTGCTGTTCCTGCTCTAACTCAAAAGGTAAACTGCTACGAGGAAATCAGACTTGTGAAGAAGGTTTAGAAATATACAATGCAAGTACTCACTGTCTCAAGTTCAGCAAACATTGGTAAGTTTTATTTGTTACTCTGGTCTACAGTATAGATGTTTATAAGAAAATTAATCTACTAAGGAGTTTAACAGAAATTTAGTGATTTTGTTCAACCAGTTTATAGTATCAGCTCGTCTTGTAAGTAATGTCCAATTTTAGGTTCAGAAAAAGAGAAAGGATTTCAAACGTTCTTAATGTTATATATTCAACAATGTATGTCACATTATTGTTACTTACTTCTTGACAATGATTCACAAGCTTCTGAATATCACTTCTATAAAATACTTGGGGTTTGGAGGAAAAGAATGTAGAGAGGGTAGTTTTGACATTTTTATGTGTTTCAAGTTCTTTTCCATCAAGATAGTTCTGCAAACTTTGGAATAGATGATAATCAGATGGGACAAGGTCTTGAGAATAAGGAGGATGTGGAAGTTTATCCCAGTCTAGCTCGTCTCTCTTTGCAGATGCGATCCTTGCTGTATAGGGCCGTGCATTATCCTGGTGTAACACAACATCTTTACAATTGATCAAAACATGCCTCTTTTCTTCCAGTGCAACATTTAAGCACTTTAACTGTTGACAATAGAAGTCTAATGTAATCATTACAGCTTATTTGCACTGAGCCATTATCTGCAGCTTTAAACATTTTTATAATATTTCCATTTGTCATTTCCAGTCATTAACCTGTCCAATAAAAGGTGAGTTACATTCATGAGAGTGCAGAGAAGTGCAAATGTCCACTCTTGCTCTAAGGTTGGCTTCTGACAAATCAGAATCCAAGTTTTGACACCTTTCCAAGTTGTTGAAGATGACCGTGAACTGTTTAATGGGTTTAATTAAGCTTCTGTGCTAGTTCTTCAACTGTTACAGCACAATCTTCATCAAGTGCAGCCAGCAGCAAGTCATAATTAAACTCAATAGGACGAACTGAACATGGCACATCACTTAAGTCCCCTGATCTGAACTTCTGAAATCACCTTTGACATTTTCTTTCATTGAGAGGCTCCACACCATAAACACCTTGAATGTTTTGTATAGTTTCTGCTGCACTGTTGTCTTTATTAAACTCATAAAGCATTATATGCCTAATGTGCTCTTCAGACACACTCATCATCATAAGGGTTTATTTGATTAATGATCTGAAAAAGTGGAATTAGGTTAGTTTCTTTTATTTGTCTGAACATTTTTATACATGTCCTACTACATGTTTTAGTCATTAAAGCTTTCTATATAGGCAGACATTGATGCATTTTCTGTATTAAATTTTCAGACTAATGAAATGACCTGATACATTGTAATATCGTATGGTGACATTCTGATGTATATTTAAAGTCTAACATAACATTTTATTTTCTCAAACTACAACATTTCAAGAAACAAGGATAATACAGTGGGCTTTGCCTTCAGTGACTTTTTCTGTTTGGTTATTAGTTAGTTATCATTATTAGATTCCATCTTGGAACATAGGGCTGCAATTACTTGTGGATTCTTCAAGAAGTATTTAAGTGAGTAGGTTGTTAGCCCACTGCACCGAGCCATCCCTAATTTAGCAGTGTAAGACTAGAGGGAAGGCAGCTAGTCATCACCACCCACCGCCAACTGTTGGGCTACTCTTTTACCAACGAATAGTGGGATTGACTGTCACATTATAACGCCCCCCACAGCTGGGAGGGCAAGCATGTTTGGCGCGACGTGTGCACAAAGCCACGACCCTCGGATTATGAGTCGCACGCCTTTTGCACTTGGCCATGCCAGGCCTGTTTGGCTAGTAAGTGGGAATTAAATTGTTTCATATTTTCAACAGTAGCATTATGTACGTATGCTTAAGCTTAACTGTACTGTTAAAAAACACAATTACAAAAAAGGCTATCGGTATATGTCTATAAAATGATAAAAATCCAATTTTTGTTTACCATTGATATCATGAATTACAAAAACAGTTCATGAACTAGATTATCCATTTGTTGCACTTATTTAAGCCTGTCACCATGGGCATCTTTTATCACATGGCTTTCATAACTCACATTCAAGCTTTTATTAATTGACTGTGTTTTAGTTTTACCATTTAGTGCAGCATAAAATCTTAGCTAATCATTTATATTTTACTCATATATAAGTTTCAAGTTCTTAACTTTATAAGGCAATATTTAAAAGAAAAGCCTGAATTTCCCCTGGTGTGACACATTGTCTCTAGCCATCTCCTTTCTGTTTTATCCACCACTACTCCAATAAGTATGAAATTCAACATAAATTATATTACTCACTACAAAATCGTCATTGTTCAAGCAAACCATAATTTTTATAGCTTTCAATTTTGTTTAGTTACAGAGCTATCAAATAAAAAATCAGAGTCCTTTTGCAACACCCACCAGCAACATCCTCTCAGGATGTGTTAATAGTTATCACAGTTAATTCAGTGTTGTCTATAACTAATATAAAGTCCAGGTTTTCGTCGATTGAATATTATATATTGTTGTTTCCTGAATTTCACTTTTGGTTCAAGTTTTGTTCCCACAGGAAAAATAATGACTAGCTTGGATAATTGTGCAACAGCTCTTGTTGCATAGTTAGAAAGCCAGAAAAATTGTAATACTTAGGGGAATTTGTGTATTTTTTCATGCTATTATTTTATATTGTTTCTTACATTATTTAATTAAATAAAAACATTTAGTGTATTAATACCATTAGTTAAGAAAAGTAGGGTTAATTGTCATTGACAAGTGACAACAAAAACAGACGACTTGGGTAAGTACTTTATTTCTTGCTTCTATGTTTATTTTTTATTTATTATCATAAAAGCACTGAAATGTAAAAACAGGGATCTGTTTAGATAAGATGAAGTTATATTAGGTAAAATAAAAATATTTCAAGAGGTATGTGTTGAAGCAGCTTGTGGGTAATGTATAAAATATATGCGGTTACATAATCCTGTCCATGTTCCATTACAGTTTGGTGGTCTCTTGAATTCATGTTTACAGACTCCTAGTATAGCTACAGGGTATAAATATTGTAGTTATGTGTAGTTATACATAACACATGGTATGTTGATTGTCATACATCGTACATACAGTATCACTATCAATGATAACCTATTGTATCAGGAACTATAGCCATCCAACCTGCATGGAGTGTATCCAGAGGTTGACGTTGTTTCCAAGACAAAATTAACAACAATGGTTCTGCTATTTGTTATACTTCGTAAAGAATACTGTGTGCCAATTGTAAAATCACAACTAGGAGATTTCAGTTTGAAATCACCTCTTTCCATTGGTTATAAGCATTCACTCTATCAAATTCATGTTGCTTGAAATGTCATTTCCAAATAAAAAATATAGTAGTGTACAAGTAGATTTAGTTTAGACCTGCATGTACACAGTGTTAAGGAAAGAAGTGAGGGAACACATTACTTATTAGTATTCAACACATTACCTGCATTAAAACATTAACTGCAGTAGCTGTAAGTTGTAACTGTGACCAACATTTGAAAATGTTACAATAAAAATTAATATTGACTTGCATTAAATTTTTGAATTCCTTCAATAATTATTAACAGAACTTCCAAACTCAGTTCATAGTGAGTTCCTTAGACTTGGCTGCTGTTGTTTACTGATTGATGACACCTAAGACATGTGTTTACATAATTGTCTGGTTGCTAGTTTCAGTTTTTAGTGAAAAATGATCATGGCAGAGTTTGTTTACATTTTCACTCATTTTTAAGGCCACTATATATTTCATTTTTATATGAAATAAAGTTTAATTAAATAAACAGATTCTTGGACAACTATAGTCTGCAGTATCTATATTGGGCCTTGGTTTTCAAAATACCATTAGTTAACTTTCAGCCACATATCAGAATATAGCCTTCCACAATACATCAAAAGGTAAGAAACACATAATCAGG
Source organism: Carcinoscorpius rotundicauda (assembly GCA_011833715.1). Taxonomy (NCBI): domain Eukaryota; kingdom Metazoa; phylum Arthropoda; class Merostomata; order Xiphosura; family Limulidae; genus Carcinoscorpius; species Carcinoscorpius rotundicauda. Next base: position 11,575,969 of record CM022401.1, on the reverse strand, counting down.
ATATACACATTTTTGTATAAAGTTTTTAATATTTAAAGTTATTTCATCTGCTTATTGTTGTATACAATACAAATATTTATAATATTCCATCTTCAGCAGGTTATATTAAACAGGGTATATTGTTAAGTGCAAATATGTATAATATTCCATCTTCAGCAGGTTATATTAAACAGGGTATATTATTAAATACAAATATTTATAATATTCCATCTTCAGCAGGTTATATTAAACAGGGTATATTATTAAATACAAATATGTATAATATTCCATCTTCAGCAGGTTATATTAAACAGGGTATATTATTAAACACAAATATTTATAATATTCCATCTTCAGCAGGTTATATTAAACAGGGTATATTATTGGGTACAAATATTACATAAAGCAATGAGCTGATCATGAGTTCACTGTGTTGTATTACATAAAGCATTGAGCTGATCATGAGTTTATTGTGTTGTATTACATAAAGCATTGAGCTGACCACAAGTTTACTGTGTTGTATTACATAAAGCATTGAGCTGACCACAAGTTTACTGTGTTGTATTACATATAGCATTGAGCTGATCACGAGTTCACTGTGTTGTATTACATAAAGCATTGAGCTGATCATGAGTTTACTGTGTTGTATTACATAAAGCATTGAGCTGACCACAAGTTTACTGTGTTGTATTACATAAAGCATTGAGCTGACCACAAGTTTACTGTGTTGTATTACATATAGCATTGAGCTGATCACGAGTTCACTGTGTTGTATTACATAAAGCATTGAGCTGATCATGAGTTTACTGTGTTGTATTACATAAAGCATTGAGCTGATCACGAGTTCACTGTGTTGTATTACATAAAGCATTGAGCTGATCATGAGTTTACTGTGTTGTATTACATAAAGCATTGAGCTGATCATGAGTTCATCATTATTATTATCATTATTTTTCATTTTTTTATCTAGTCTAACTTTATTTAACCTAATAAGTTTCTAATTTTTCTATTTAGTTACACTTATTAATGTAAAATATACATGAAGAAAATGAAATATATTACTTACATGGGTCTTATTTGTTGCTCTTAACTGTGAATGAAATGTAAACCCACTTTTTTATACTAATAGTACTATTGCAGTAAATAATTTTTATCTAATTAAATAATACACCTAAGAACACAGAAAAGATAAACACTGTCTCAATAACCATCATACTTTTATAAGTTTCTAATTTTAGAAATTCAGCTCAGCTGTTCAGTTTGATTATCCTGAGAAAAAAGTAAAGAATTGGGGTGACAGGACCAATTCTGTTTCAACTTTAAACATCAATCAGCAAAGCCTTTCTCAAACGTCAACATTTTATATTAATATTATTTGATATTGAGAAGGATTATGACACAACATAGAGGAATGGCATTTTGTGAGACCTCCATATGTATGGGTTACCTGGCCATTTACCTATGCTTATTAAAAAATTTTGATGGACACCAAATTCCAAGTATGTGTGGGTTCGACACATTCCCGTTCTTTTGTACAGGTACTTGGAGTCCCTCAGAGCTGTGTTTTGAGTGTCACACATTTCAGTATAAAGATAAATGCCATCACTGAACAACTCACTCTCACTGTTGCAAATGGGCTCTATGTCGACGACTTTCACATCTCGTGTCAGACGTTGAACATGAGATATATTGAGCGGCAACTACAAACTGCCCTCAATCGTGTACTGAAGTGGACTGTGGGGAATGGCTTTAATTTTTCTCTCTCTAAAACCGTTTGCATGCACTTTTGCCGCCAACAGAGTATTCACCATGATCTTGAACTCCATATCGGTGAAATTTCACTGCCAGTGGTCCCTGAGACCAAGCTCTTGGGGCTTATCTTTGACCGTAAGCTGACCTTTATACCCCACTTAAAGAAGCTACTGGTCAAATGCACAAGAGCACTGAACATCCTCCATGTCCTTTCCACCACCAGTTGGGGAGCAGATTGATGTTCTATGTTAAATATATATCGTTCTCTTATTTGATCAAAACTTAACTATGGATTACTGGTTTATGGCTCTGGTTTTGTTTTTACCTTTGTTTCCTTTTACGAATTTTACTACATTTACTTTACTTTTACCTCTTTACAGGACATTTGGCTAATTATTATTGCAATTTTGAAATATGTCTTTTGACACTTTTCTTACTTCGCCTTTTGATAATGGCTGTTATGACAACATAATCGGAACCAGGACTGGAAAGGCCAACTTCAGGTGACTGACGGTGGTTACCTGTTAGTCTTCCTGGCAGGTTATGATCATTACCATTTTACTAGAGAAAGTCTTTTACAACTTCTCTTACTCTGCTTTCTCTCTTAACATTGTAGACTAGGTGTCAACATTGGTTTTATGCTTTTCTGTTTTTCAAAGATGTTTTGTTTTACCTTCATTTCCTTTTATATATTTTACTATATTTAATTTATTTTTACAGATTAATATCCTCTCAGACATGTTATATGTTGGCATCACAGTTTTTAAGTGTTACAGTAAGTCATGTATAAACAGATTAATATCCTTTTAAACATGTTGTTTCATATTGGCAACACAGGTTTTTAGTCTTACACTAAGTCATCATGTATAAACAGATTAATATCCTCTTAGACATGATGTTACATGTTGGCATCACAGTTTGTGTTACAAGTTGGAATACAGATTTTGTTTTAAGTGTTACATGCATGAACAGATGAATAAATACCTATTTGTTCACTGATTGAAAACCATATTATTTTATATTATGGTGTTAGGTGAATAAAAACAAGAAACTCAACTGTAAGACCTCTTACATCATTTATAATCTGGATACTTTAATTTTAGGTTTTAAAAGCTGAAATCCACAGCTTACTTTCTAATGGTGATACAGTAATTGTAAACAAATTACAGGTACACAGTGAACTCACTTGAACATCCCACGATCGAACATACACTGTTTATGAACTTCTTTCTTCGACGGGAATCACCTAGTAACTATCACTGGTGGGACTTGACTCATCAACAACAATTTACTATAGGATCCCATATTAATCATGAGTTCAACTGTGATAAAACGGTACGTAGGTCTGAGCTCAGTGTGTTTAACAGATATTTTACTTCATGTTGTTACAAACAGATCAGCAGTGAGAACATCTTAACCCAAAATTTGGAAATTTTTATTTTCAGATGTTGGGATACAGTGATTAGTTGGTTTATTTAGGCATGTAACCTAAATTTCAGAAGAACACTATTTTGAATTATTTAGTGTTTCAAAGTTTTTTTATATTTCAAACTTTTCCATTAGATTATATTCTCTTTCTTTGTTTTGTATATGTTAGTTTAAAATGCAAGTGTTTCCATATTTTGAAATGTTACCAATATATTCCAGGGCATGTGAAGCCTTTATGTACTGATTAAAAGACAAAAAAATTCTCTTAGTTTGTAAGAACTATCACAAATAATTACATGTTAGATCTTTAAGTGTATGCATTACACAGTCATATTTTTAAGTAGACAAGTTATCTGAACTAATAGTTTTTTCAACAAGGTCATAAAACCGTAAACGAGTAACTTATCATAGACATTTTGGTGTATTTCAATTAGTAGACCAGATTCAAGAAATGAAACATTATTACAAAAGTACTTGGTTAATGTTGTATGAATAATCACTATTTTACATAAAAAAACAACTGTTTCCTGTGTCTTCATTGGAGAAAACTTACACTGTAAATATACTTAAGATCTGATTGACATGATGAAGGTGAAATAACTTCATATGCTCCAAGAAAAGAGAGAATACACGAGTTTATAGCTTCAGTGACAGAATACTTTCAGTGTAGTTGTATTTAATTGAATAATTATTAGATCTCAGCTTGTTTTAATGGAAATAAAAAAACCAGTATGATAAATTTTAAGGTCTTTGTAATTTTGTATTTTATAATGGTTCCCATCAATTTTTAAATAAATTATTTCATAGATCTGTTTAATGAAAGTTGTTTTGGTTTCAGAATCAGACTGATAGTAAAAGTCACTGTTTACCACTGTTCTAGTTTAATACTTTGTAATTAGCAGTGTTAAAATGTGAACTTGTTACAAAAATTATGATAGTTTAACATTTCTGTATTGACTGTGGTAAGGTGTGAACTTGTTATAAAAATTATTACGATAGTTTAACATTTCTGTATTGACTGTGGTGAGGTGTGAACTTGTTATAAAAATTATTATGATAGTTTAACATTTCTGTATTGACTGTGGTAAGGTGTGAACTTGTTATAAAAATTATTATGATGGTTTAACATTTCTGTATTGAGTGTGGTAAGGTGTGAACTTGTTATAAAATTATTGTGATAATTTAACTTTTCTATGTTGACTGTGGTAAGGTGTGAACTTGTAATAAAATTATTATGATAGTTTAACATTTCTGTGTTGACTGTGGTAAGGTGTGAACTTGTTATAAAATTATTATGATAGTTTAACATTTCTATGTTGACTGTGGTAAGGTGTGAACTTGTAATAAAATTATTATGATAGTTTAACATTTCTATGTTGACTGTGGTAAGGTGTGAACTTGTTATAAAATTATTATGATAGTTTAACATTTCTGTGTTGACTGTGGTAAGGTGTGAACTTGTAATCAAAAGTGAAACCAAATTTAATGAGTAGCTGATGTAATTTATCATTTTTAGATTGATTTTGATAAAATGTAAAACAGGTATCAACAATAGATGTTGTGATTTGTCACTTGTAAATTAGCTGTGGTGAGGTATGAACAAGGTATCAACAGTAGCTGTTGTGATTTATCACTTCTGGATTAGCTGTGGTGAGGTATGAACCAGGTATCAAAAGTAGCTGCTATGATTTATCACTTCTGGATTAGCTGTGGTGAGGTATGAACCAGGTATCAAAAGTAGCTCTTGTGATTTATCACTTCTGGATTAGCTGTGGTGAAGTATGAACCAGGTATCAACAGTAGATGTTGTGATTTATTACTTCTGGATTAGCTGTGGTGAGGTATGAACCAGTTATCAACAGTAGCCGTTGTGATTTATTACTTCTGGATTAGCTGTGGTGAGGTATGAACCAGGTATCAACAGTAGCCGTTGTGATTTTCACTTCTGGATTAGCTGTGGTGAGGTATGAACCAGGTATCAACAGTAGATGTTGTGATTTATCACTTCTGGATTAGCTGTGGTGAGGTATGAACCAGGTATCAACAATAGATGTTGTGATTTATCACTTCTGGATTAGCTGTGGTGAGGTATGAACCAGGTATCAACAGTAGCTGTTGTGATTTTCACTTCTGGATTAGCTGTGGTAGGATGTAAACCATGGATTAACAGTAGCTATTGTAATTTAACACCTCTCAACTGACTGAGGTAAGATGTGAACCAGATGTAAACAGTAGATGTTGTAATTTGTCTTTTGTTGTGCTCTGGAATAAATGCTCTTGTTTTGTGTGTATGATCGGGAAATGTATATTTTGCTATCTAACTGGCTGTAAGTAAAACTGTATTAATATTGCCTTCCTCTTCTGATATATCAGTAATTTTAATATTCACATATTTGTGACACTACCCAAGTATGTACTTGTATATTTTAAAAATTTAAAGGTTTAGAACACCTTTACAAAAGGAGTTTAGTGATATATCTGTGTCATTATTTCTGTTAATTTTGTAGGTAATTGCAGCATATGTTGCTGAGAAGCCAAACAAGAAGAGTATTACAATTGACTACGAGAACAAACGCCTCTTAATACCCGAGCCCCTGCCTGGTCTAACTTCAGGTGAACTGCCACCACGATATGCTGTAAGAATATTATGTAGTGTTTATAAAATTATTTTATAACCTAAACTTTCAGAGTTAGATTTTTTTATCAATTTTTATGGCTATTTTTTTTTAAGTGCTCTGCAAAAGTTTTTGAAACTAAAGCATATTCTTATTGAAATATGGTGAATATTTACCTTGTTCACATACAGTTTATAAAACTGTTCCCAGTAAATTTATTGTATAACATATTTGTTGTATGTCTCTACTCTCCAAATGTACTAACAAAATCCTGACACTATATATGGTATTTGTCAGTTATAATCTCATAACCACGTCTCAGAATTCTTATTTTTCAGTATTTTGGCTACATTTCAAAAATATTTTATGATCTTCATCTGTGTTGACTTATTGGTCATATTCTATGGCTCAAAGCTGGTACTCTGTTATCAGATATTGACTAATTCATTGATTCAAAGTATTTTGACGTTTCATGGACCTGCAGGTTACCTCTTTCTTCAGTTCGAAATTAACATTTAGCATATTTCAGTGACATTCACTTTGATTAATGAATACACTAATATTTCTTGATAGGACAGGGTTTATCTATGGACTTATAACTCTGAACTTCAACGGTTTGTTTTCCTAATACTACATTTTATTGGAAGCCTGATATCGAGTTGGAAGCATTGTTAGCATGCACATTGATTCAGTTGTTGGTTTCTGTACTCATCCTAGTTATCATTTGCATCCCAAATTTCATGAGCTCCTACAAGAGGTTCCAAGCCTCCACATGAGCCCCTCAGTACATTGGTCTACAGTATATGTTCTGTCTGTATCGATGGGTTCTGCTGCTTGGTTGGGTTTCCACCAGCAGCATCAGCATCATTGTTTATGTTATGCCTTCAGGACCTGTGAAGGCTGGGCTTTGAGTATTTCAAGAAGTGTCTTACTTTCACTCACAGATCCAAGAGCAGTACAAGCACTTGAATCAGGTTTAGTTGTTCAAGTCACATCTTTACCACCACTATTATCCACCCAACATGTAGGTTTCCCATCTCCTATAGATAGATCCTCATGAATTGAAACTTAATTTTAGGGCAATCAGTGTTTGGTTATTGTGGGGTTAATGAGAGAATTGTGATATTTTTTCTGGGGTTTTATTCCTATTAGTTGTTAGGCCTAATAACAAATATCAAAACCTCACTTTTACAAGATTCACAAGTGTCTAATTTTTCAATCAGAATTGACGTTCTCTTTACTTGTATTATAAGTGCCCAAGTTTGTTGTAGTTGACTTCTTTTTTCACACTGCCATACTGATGGAATCCCATCATCATAAGTATTTTTGTACACAGAAATGATATACTGGAGTTGGCGGGATTTTACTTTTGGGCTAGTATGGACTTCACATCAGTTCTACTGAATCTGCTTGTCATCTCCATTCAGTGTCGCTGTGTACACACCATTCCATAGATGACTGGTTACTGATGGGACCATCTTGTCAATTGTTAGAATGACACATTCAGTTTCTACTTTGAAAAATCATCAAGGCAGGCTTCATTCTCAGAATTGAGATGACATCTATTCTTGCTCCAATTCAGCTTGTCATTAATCTGCATACTTTATTTATTTTGTGTTTCTCAGTTTGGCTTATTAAATTTACATTCTGCTCCAAGCAGAGGAACAGGAAACCTGACTCTTATCTCTCAAACCAATGCGTGGATAGTTCTTTCTCTTATGGGAATGTTGGCTCACTTGAGCTTCTCATTCCTTTGGAATAAGAGCACAAGTGATTTTTTAATGGTCTTTATGTGACCAAGAGATCATAAATATGGATTCACCGATTTCCTTAGGTTCATTTTTCAATCTTGAGGAGTTGTTAAGTTTGGATGCTACTAAGATATAGATTCAGATACCACCCACTGATTCAGATTTCCATCACTTTACAAATGTCCTGCTTCAGGTATGAGGTGCTCATACCAAAGTTAGGAGTTTCAGGATCTACTCATGGATGGCAAGGTTTCACATTGTTTTAGACCTTCTTGCTCTTCTAAAGGCAATGCTTCATAATCTGCTCTTATTATTAAAAAAATCTGACAATATCATGGTGGTGTCTTGTTTTAAGTCCACATGTTCCACCTCCTTGTCATTTACAAACACTGAGAGTTTCATCAAACTGAACGTAATGTGATTTACCATAACTGATATTTCATACACAGGTCTAAGCTTGTAATACTAAAATAGTGGTGTGTTTTCTCTTTCATGACAATTTACAAATGCAAAAGCTTGTTTTATTGCTTCATATAGAAATCAATATTTGGTTTACTTAAGTGGTTGTAAACTAGTTCAGAAATATTTTTATACATTTAGTGTGGTCACTATACAGATTGACCGTGAGTTTTAATTTAGAACCCAAAATCGTTTTATAAAATAACGGAAATATATTCATTAAATGAATTTAAATTATGGTATTTTATCAATAACATTAGTTTGTGTTGTTGTAAATATGAATCAGTATTAGAATATTTAACAACAATTAACCAAAAGAAGGGAAATATAATTTGGTAAATATAGGTTTGTTTTATTGCTGATAAATTATAATTCATACAAGCTTTAGCTAGTAGGTTAAACTATGAAAGTCTGTTGAATTAAAACTATGATGTGTTTGCATTATATATTTGAGTGGAAGATAGAAAACAATAATATAAAAATATATGAATTGTTGTTTGTGGTAAAATACTAGAATCCCAGAATATACTTTAAGCATTATTATTTTTGCAATCCATAATTATGGTTCAACCTAAAAACATGAAATGTTTTGGTTGGAAGTTTTGGGAAACTGAAGAGTTTGTGTGTTTGATTGAAATTAAGCACAAAGCTGCACAGTAGGCTGTTTGCGTCCTGCTCACCACAGGTATCAAACCAAGTTTCTACCATTGTGAGTCTGGAGACACCACTGTGCCACCTAGGGGGTAAACTAGAGAGAGAAAAAAATGTGTATATTGTTTATTACAGAAATATATATTTTGAACTTACCAAAGACTGTGTTAAAGTTATATGCAAACTTTTCTAAGGTATAGAGCAGACTTTATAATGGTATACAGATGTTTGTCAAAAACTCAAATTTTGACAATTGATATTTTACATTCAAATTTCAGGGCTATAATAAATCAATTGTTATTTAAAAAATGAAACTATATATGGAAATTGGTGAAATAATGAATTACATTCTGATTTCATTAATACTTAACTGTCAAAATAAAATTATTTATATTTATTACAGTGTTTTTGTTCTTTTCTGTTTGAGAAACATAAAATTGAATTGTAATTGTATTTTAGATGACATCTGTGAAGGTTTTGTTCGTTGAACATTTTGTACATAACAGAACTGCATGAAGTACTTAACATTCATATATATTCATAGGTTTTTAGTTTAGAAAACAGTGTCTAAAAATAATGGATAAATCAGGCTACATACTGACTCTCTAAATCTTTTAAAGGATTGGAAGTTTATGATGTTAGTTTAGTCTATGCAGCAGGAAAGGATTTACTCTTGTTTGTTATAAGGTATCTTTAAACATTTTTTTAGAGAGGATCATCTGATTACCTAATTGTGTCAAAAGATTTAATTGAAGGTGATGGAACAGAATGTGATAAAGCAGGGGTCGGTTATAGAGCATTTTTTCATCAAAACAGTCGTTGTGAAGTACCTCCTGGGACGTAAGTTGTACATCAAAGTTTGACAATAGATTGTTACAGAGTCTAATTCTGTAATCATGTAGATATTGCATCTGTTTTTACATAAGAAATTATACAATAATATTGATGCAACAAAAGTGAACTTGGTACTGTAATGTTGAATGTTTGTATTGATTTCTAATATGTTACAAAAATTATGATGCGTGCTGAATAAGTACAAAACTAATATATAACTTGACACGTTTTGTGAAAATATAATTTTTAAGTAGATTAACCGAAATTTAATGTCTTTTATTATTATTCTGATAAAATATCAGGTTAAAATGTATGTTTTTGGATACAACAGAAAGCTAATGAAAAGTTTTTTTTCAGATTTAAAAAATAGTTGCTTTTCAATTTCAGTTGCTTGAAAAATCAACCACTTGATCTCTGGAATAAAGATGATGTGAGTATGTGAAGATACACATTATGTTATAGTAAATATGTTATAAACAACATACCACCTTTGTATTGAAGATAATATATGTAAAGTGTAGGATATAATACAGTAACAGATATCTTCTCAACCACTTGGTCTCTGTAATATAGATGTTGTATGTCCAATTACACTTCAGTGTAGGATATAATACAGTAACAGATATCTTCTCAACCACTTGGTCTCTGTAATGTAGATGTTGTATGTCCAATTACACTTCAGTGTAGGATATAATACAGTAACAGATATCTTCTCAACCACTTGGTCTCTGTAATGTAGATGTTGTATGTCCAATTACACTTTAGTGTAGGATATAATACAGTAACAGATATCTTCTCAACCACTTGGTCTCTGTAATGTAGATTTTGTATGTCCAGTTACACTTCAGTGTAGGATATAATACAGTAACAGATATCTTCTCAACCACTTGGTCTCTGTAATGTAGATGTTGTATGTCCAGTTACACTTTAGTGTAGGATATGATACAGTAACAGATATCTTCAGAACCACTTGGTCTCTGTAATGTAGATGTTGTATTTCCAGTTACACTTTAGTTCAGGATATAATACAGTGACAGATATCTTCTGAACCACTTGGTCTCTGTGATGTAGATGTTGTATGTCCAGTTACACATTAGTGTAGGATATAATACAGTAACAGATATCTTCTGAACCACTTGGTCTCTGTAATGTAGATGTTGTATGTCCAGTTACACTTCAGTGTAGGATATAATACAGTAACAGATATTTTCTCAACCACTTGGTCTCTGTAATGTAGATGTTGTATGTCCAGTTACACTTTAGTGTAGGATATAAAACAGTAACAGATATCTTCTGAACCACTTGGTCTCTGAAATGTAGATGTTGTATATCCAGTTACACTTTAGTGTAGGATATAATACAGTAACAGATATCTTCTCAACCACTTGGTCTCTGTAATGTAGATGTTGTATGTCCAGTTACACTTTAGTGTAGGATATGATATAGTAGTAGATATTTTTTTTTAGATACAGTATCTTACTTCACATAATAACTTTTTTCAAAGAATACTGCCCTCTGTTGAGGCAAATTTTCAAAACTTGCCCCTAGTCTTTCACTTACAACTTATGCATGTCTACATATTAATGATTCCTTGGTAGTTTCCCATCAATAGGAGAGTAACACAACCTTTAACGTACCCAGAACCTTCTTCATATTTACACTTTTTAACCATTTTTTAATTGGTAGTAGTAGTGTACAGATATTCTTTTGTTTTGTGGCGACATTTGTTGATGTTATCCTTTATACCACAAATCTCGTTTTCTTTAATAATTCTTTAATTTTCACATTGTTAAAGTGTGAAAAGTTCCTTTTTCCAACGTTTTTTTTTTACTTCAAGTTTGGAACTGTAACTATGCATTTACAGTTTCAGGTAGTTACAGTTCCTGACGCTACAGGTTTCTCAACCACCACCACTACATTCAGTTCTTAGTTATTGGAACACGTTAACAATTATTCAATAAGAAATATCCATGTTCCTGCAACCTTCACCAACTCACAGGGAATATCCTGTCATGTCTGCTCCTAGTGTGTCTGACAGAGAGGAAAAGAATTTGGACAGTCAATTCCCCCACCTGAATATGGTTTTGTTTCAAGTATGGTATTAAGGGATTTATCCAAACCTTTGTGGCATTAGGTGTTCAGGTTTATGCTGTCCTATCCTTATCTCCTGTGATTTTCAACTAATCCTTCTTGTTGAGTAACCTATGGACCAATATTTCATGTTCCCTCCATCACCTGGTATTTTGGGAATCAACTTTGGTTACTGTGCTTCATCTGTCGTGTATGACTAAAGATCATAGTTCTGCATTTCATAGATCTTTCTTACCTTATTTTGAGTCCAAACATTTAGAATCTGTTGTTATATTGTGGGGTTTGAGTCGTAACACATCTGTGAATTTTTCACGAGGTCAATTTTCCTGTATCATACAGATATTTTCCACAGTTATCAATAATGGATAGATAATTATCTCTTGAAAGGTTTTTAAATCATGTCACAGTCTTCTGTTTACTACAATGGCACAACACATCTTTGACTTAGCTCTTCACAGATAGCTGACATGCTGTTGGGACCTTCTGGATTAGGTTATGGTTTTTTCTTAAGTTTATTTACTGGCTATTTCTGTGCACAACTTGTGCATGAAACCTTTTTATTTATGTGTAATGGTGTTTGGAAGCTTTGCCAACTCATTGAAGGTCCAAGTTGAATTTGCTTATCTCTATAATTCGATATCCTTATTAGCTTCCCATTTATTCCAACTTCACCTGCTACTTCTGTGTCTCAACCCTCCCTACAACCCTATACTGTTCCCATTTATTCCAACTTCACCTGCTACTTCTGTGTCTCAACCAACCTACAACCCTTTACAGTTCCCATTTATTCCAACTTCACCTGATACTTCTGTGTCTCAACCCTCCCTACAACCCTTTACAGTTCCCATTATTCCAACTTCACCTGCTACTTCTGTGTCTCAACCCTCTCTACAACCCTTTGCAGTTCCCATTTATTCCAACTTTACCTGCTACTTCTGTCTCAACCCTCCCTGCATTCCCTACAACCCTTTACAGTTCCCATTTATTCCAACTTCACCTGCTACTTCTGTGTCTCAACCCTCCCTACAACCCTTTGCAGTTCCCAGATTTTTGTTCTTTATCCACTTATGGTTTCGTTATTACTAGAAGGCAATTTAAATGTCAGTGAGTCAGTCAGTTTAATATATTAGTAAAACTACTGTTGTCACATAATCTCCCACCACATGAACTGTAACACTATAATTAGTGTTTTAATGTAATAAACTAGATTATTTATAGTGTTAGCGAAACCACTATTACCACGTAACCTGCCACCACGTGAATTGTAACACAGTAATTAAAATAGTGTTCTGACATGACCTCTCACCACCTGAACTGTAATACTATAATTAATGTTCTAATATGATAAACAAGATGATTTTTATTATGTTAGTGAAACAACTGTTATCACATAATCTGCCATCATAATACTGTAATTAGTGTTCTAACATAACCTCCCAACACATGAACCATAATACATTAATTAGTGGTCCAACATAACCTCCCACCACATGAACCATAATACATTAATTAATGTTCTAACAAAACCTCCCACCACATGAACCATAATACTGTAATTATTGTTCTAACATAACCTCCCACCACATGAACCATAATACTGTAATTAGTGTTCTAACATAACCTCCCACCACATGAACCATAATACCGTAATTAGTGTTCTAACATAACCTCCCACCACATGAACCATAATACTGTAACTAGTGTTCTAACATAACCTCCCACCACATGAACCATAATACTGTAATTAGTGTTCTAACATAACGTCCCACCACATGAACCACAATACCGTAATCAGTGTTCTAACATCACCTCCCACCACATGAATCATAATACTGTAATTAGTGTTCTAACATAACCTCCCACCACATGAACCATAATACTGTAATTAGTGTTCTAACATAACCTCCCACCACATGAAACATAATATCGTAATTAGTGTTCTAACATAACTTCCCACCACATGAACCATAATACCGTAATTAGTGTTCTAACATAACCTCCCACCACATGAACCATAATACTGTAACTAGTGTTCTAACATAACCTCCCACCACATGAACCATAATACTGTAATTAGTGTTCTAACATAACCTCCCACCACATGAACCATAATACCGTAATCAGTGTTCTAACATCACCTCCCACCAGATGAACCATAATACTGTAATTAGTGTTCTAACATAACCTCCCACCACATGAACCATAATACTATAATTATTCTTCTAACATAACCTCCCACCACATGAACCATAATACCGTAATCAGTGTTCTAACATCACCTCCCACCAGATGAACCATAATACTGTAATTAGTGTTCTAACATAACCTCCCACCAGATGAACCATAATACTGTAATTAGTGTTCTAACATAACCTCCCACCACATGAACCATAATACCGTAATCAGTGTTCTAACATCACCTCCCACCAGATGAACCATAATACTGTAATTAGTGTTCTAACATAACCTCCCACCACATGAACCATAATACTGTAATTATTCTTCTAACATAACCTCCCACCACATGAACCATAATACCGTAATCAGTGTTCTAACATCACCTCCCACCAGATGAACCATAATACTGTAATTAGTGTTCTAACATAACCTCCCACCAGATGAACCATAATACTGTAATTAGTGTTCTAACATAACCTCCCACCACATGAACCATAATACCATAATCAGTGTTCTAACATAACCTCCCACCAGATGAACCATAATACTGTAATTAGTGTTTTAACATAACCTCCCACCACATGAACCATAATACCGTAATTAGTGTTCTAACATAACCTCCCACCACATGAACCATAATACTGTAACTAGTGTTCTAACATAACCTCCCACCACATGAACCATAATACCGTAATTAGTGTTCTAACATAACCTCCCACCACATGAACCATAATACCGTAATCAGTGTTCTAACATCACCTCCCACCACATGAACCATAATACTGTAATTAGTGTTCTAACATAACCTCCCACCACATGAACCATAATACTGTAATTAGTGTTTTAACATAACCTCCCACCACATGAAACATAATACCGTAATTAGTGTTCTGACATAACTTCCCACCACATGAACCATAATACCGTAATTAGTGTTCTAACATTACCTCCCACCATGTGAACTGTAATAATATAATTAAAGTAGTGTTCTAATATAACCTCCCACCACCTGAACTGTAATACTATAATTAGTGTTCTAACATAACCTCCCACCACCTGAACTGTTATACTATAATTAGTGTTCTAACATAACCTCCTATCACTTGAACTGTAATGCTGTAACCAATGTCCAAACATAATCTCCCACCATGTGAATTGTAATAATATTATTGGAGTAGTGTTTTAACATAACCTCCCATCAAGTGAACTGTAATACTGTAATGAATGTTAAAAAATAATCTCCCACCACGTGAACTGTAATACTATTATTCCAGAAGTGTTCTAACATAACTTCCCATCTTGTGTACTGTAATACTATAATTAAAGTAGTGTTCTAAAATAACCTGCCACCATGTATAATGTTTTTACATAACATGTCCTTGAAAACGGAACAGTTTAAATTGTTTTCTTTGCTTCTCCAGATTTTTTTTCACACCACTCAGTGATTACAAATAGACCAGGATATTAGAGACACCACATTTCCAAACGGAAGTTATTCTGTTGCGATAAACGTTTTATCCTGACATCAGTTGGTGCAACTAGAATGTATATATATATACATCATGTTCTTGATTTTTGCCATCAGGAGTAGTTTATTATTTCATTGCCTTTTTCTTTGTTATAGCTGCAGCTCCACATGGTTTCTCTTTGTTATAGCTGCAACTCCACATGTTTTCTCTTTGTCATAACTGCAGGTCTACATGTTTTCTCTTTGTCATAACTGCAGGTCTACATGTTTTCTCTTTGTCGTAACTGCAGCTCCACATGTTTTCTCTTTGTTATAACTGCAGCTCTACATGTTTTCTCTTTGTTATAACTGCAGCTCTACATGTTTTCTCTTTGTTATAGATGCAGCTCTACATGTTTTCTCTTTGTTATAACTGCAGCTCTACATGTTTTCTCTTTGTTATAACTGCAGCTCCACGTTTTCTCTTTGTTATAAGTGCAGCTTTACATGTTTTCTCTTTGTCATAACTGCAGCTCTACATGTTTTCTCTTTGTTTTAACTGCAGCTCCACATGTTTTTTCTTTGTTTTAACTGCAGCTCCACATGGTTTTTCTTTGTTATAGCTGCAGCTCCACATGTTTTCTCTTTGTTATAGTTGCAGCTCTACATGTTTTTTCTTTGTTTTAACTGCAGCTCCACATGGTTTTTGTTTGTTATAGCTGCCGCTCTACATGTTTTCTCTTTGTTATAACTGCATCTCCACATGGTTTCTCTTTGTTATAACTGCAGCTCTACATGTTTTCTCTTTGTTATAACTGCAGCTCTACATGTTTTCTCTTTGTCATAACTGCATCTCCAGATGTTTTCTCTTTGTTATAGCTGCAGCTCCACATGTTTTTTCTTTGTTATAACTGCAGCTCTAAATGTTTTCTCTTTGTTATAGCTGCAGCTCCACATGTTTTCTCTTTGTTATAACTTCAGCTCTACATGTTTTTTCTTTGTCATAACTGCAGCTCTAAATGTTTTCTCTTTGTTATAGTTGCAGCTCTACATGTTTTTTCTTTGTTTTAACTGCAGCTCCACATGGTTTTTGTTTGTTATAGCTGCCGCTCTACATGTTTTCTCTTTGTTATAACTGCATCTCCACATGGTTTCTCTTTGTTATAACTGCAGCTCTACATGTTTTCTCTTTGTCGTAACTGCAGCTCCACATGTTTTCTCTTTGTTATAACTGCAGCTCTACATGTTTTCTCTTTGTTATAACTGCAGCTCTACATGTTTTCTCTTTGTTATAGATGCAGCTCTACATGTTTTCTCTTTGTTATAACTGCAGCTCTACATGTTTTCTCTTTGTTATAACTGCAGCTCCACGTTTTCTCTTTGTTATAAGTGCAGCTTTACATGTTTTCTCTTTGTCATAACTGCAGCTCTACATGTTTTCTCTTTGTTTTAACTGCAGCTCCACATGTTTTTTCTTTGTTTTAACTGCAGCTCCACATGGTTTTTCTTTGTTATAGCTGCAGCTCCACATGTTTTCTCTTTGTTATAGTTGCAGCTCTACATGTTTTTTCTTTGTTTTAACTGCAGCTCCACATGGTTTTTGTTTGTTATAGCTGCCGCTCTACATGTTTTCTCTTTGTTATAACTGCATCTCCACATGGTTTCTCTTTGTTATAACTGCAGCTCTACATGTTTTCTCTTTGTTATAACTGCAGCTCTACATGTTTTCTCTTTGTCATAACTGCATCTCCAGATGTTTTCTCTTTGTTATAGCTGCAGCTCCACATGTTTTTTCTTTGTTATAACTGCAGCTCTAAATGTTTTCTCTTTGTTATAGCTGAAGCTCCACATGTTTTCTCTTTGTTATAACTTCAGCTCTACATGTTTTTTCTTTGTCATAACTGCAGCTCTAAATGTTTTCTCTTTGTTATAGTTGCAGCTCTACATGTTTTTTCTTTGTTTTAACTGCAGCTCCACATGGTTTTTGTTTGTTATAGCTGCCGCTCTACATGTTTTCTCTGTTATAACTGCATCTCCACATGGTTTCTCTTTGTTATAACTGCAGCTCTACATGTTTTCTCTTTGTTATAACTGCAGCTCTACATGTTTTCTCTTTGTCATAACTGCATCTCCAGATGTTTTCTCTTTGTTATAGCTGCAGCTCCACATGTTTTTTCTTTGTTATAACTGCAGCTCTACATGTTTTCTCTTTGTTATAACTGCAGCTCTACATGTTTTCTCTTTGTTATAGCTGCAGCTCCACATGTTTTCTCTTTGTTATAACTGCAGCTCCACATGTTTTCTCTTTGTTATAACTGCAGCTCTACATGGTTTCTCTTTGTCATAACTGCATCTCCAGATGTTTTCTCTTTGTTATAGCTGCAGCTCCACATGTTTTTTCTTTGTTATAACTGCAGCTCTAAATGTTTTTTCTTTGTTATAGCTGCAGGTCTACATGTTTTCTCTTTGTCATAACTGCAGGTCTACATGTTTTCTCTTTGTCATAACTGGAGGTACATGTTTTCTCTTTGTCGTAACTGCAGCTCCACATGTTTTCTCTTTGTTATAACTGCAGCTCTACATGTTTTCTCTTTGTTTTAACTGCAGCTCCACATGTTTTCTCTTTGTTATAACTGCAGCTCTACATGTTTTTTGCCAAAAAGCTATCTTTGATTTTATCATTTTCTTGGATGAATAGCTTATTCTGACCATTTCATAAAATTAGTCTATTAGATGCAGCTTTCTGTTTCCAGCTAACTACATTTCTTGCATAAATCATCTTAATCTCCTGTTTGGTACAAACCTAGCATTTAGCACAGTATAGCTCAAGGAACACTGAAAGGATTAGGAAGCCATTTAGTCTTATATATAAACTCTATTTTCTTCCACATTTATGTCAAAGATAACTTTCCTCTTTTATTGATGATGATTATAATTTACAAATTTCATCTGGGCACACTGTCAGGTAACATCTTCAATGGTGCCTTGCTTCTCTATGGAATCCAGCTTCATATCCACTTTCATAGAGCACATAACAGTAACTGAACCTATTGTACATAATTTTTTACTTGGTTATTGGATTCCTCGGGAAACAACAGTTCATATCAGTATGTTGGAACTTTGAGCCATTTGATGTGCTTGTTTTTGTGCTGTAAACTCTCTTTGTTAACATGAAGACAACCTCAGAAGGTTGAAACATTGTGCTGTACTTTATTTTAATTGAAGTTTTAATACTTGTACCAGTTGTCCTGAGAATACAAATCTGAATACACTTTATTTACATTATATTGATTTCTCTTTGAATTTATAGTACTGTTTGCTATGTTTCTTTAAATCAAATGGAATTCCTAGTATGTGGCTTGTCATCTATTACTTGGATAAGTACAACCTGGTCCCTCCCACTTGAGTTGCTCATGGTAACCCAGGTATAATTATACTCCCTTTCTCACCAACACTTTCTTTTACAACATCTAGGATCAAGGAGATATTTATTTATGAAGTTATGAGACTTATTACTTTAAACAAAACTCCACCAACTACTTTGGTGCTTCAAGAGAAAATGACGTACTTTAGAAGTGAACAGTAGATGCCATCTGGTGGCCAGTGATTCTTCAGTGGACATTTTCCCCACCTTATCCTGCCCATCAGATCAAGAACAACTATTCCCTGCACATTGTCTCACAGCTACAATCAAGATGGAGGAATGGTACAATTTGAAACTGTATTTAATGTTCCACTTGTAATGTCAGAGTTATGAAGCTCATTCTGGAGTCTTTATACATTTTGTGTCAACTCAGTAAGTCAGTTTTGTGTCTTTTCTATTCTTTCCAGATGAAGGTGGTTTTAATTTTAATTCAGAAGTGTGTTCAATTCATAGTTACTACTATTGGTACTCTCCTCTAAAAACTTCCAGAACTGGTACAGGCCAGTACACTGACCATGAATGCCTCTTATTTCACCACATGGAACAACACTTGAGAATATGTGTGGCTGCACATATACGTGGCTCTTCCATTACATATTATTTAAAGGGTGTTTAGAATAGCAGTGTACTCTGCTACAATTAGCATTTTTTTCATTTTCAGAGTCATTTGTATCCAAATTATTATTAGGTTCATCCGTTTTAGTCCATTGATTTTTACTCTGGTTCTGGATTCTTGTTGTCTTTTATTTATTATTGTATTGTACCGAGAAGTCCAACTTATGGTGAGCTGTTGTGACCCCCTCTGTTGATAGTTTTACTTTTAGTATTCCACAGATAAGTATACCTGGTTTTAATTTTACATTTTTAGAATTAAAGTTAAATTGAAATAGATACTTACCTCTGAAATACATTCACACCTCTCAACAATTGGGAGATAGGTAATTTTATGTCAGGCCTGAAACTAAGAAATCTGGATTATGGTTAGAAAGTAGAGATTTTATACATTATTTTGTCACATGAAACAACTTTTTATCACAACTGTTCTTTGATGTGTATGAGCATATTTACTATTCACATTTTGAGAATAAGAACATTTCAAACTTTAAAGTGTACAGATTTGTTTTAAAATTGAAATTGAAAGACAAATGTTGTGATGATAATAATAAGATTGATACTTGTAACTTTATTATTTGGACTCGAGACATAATTTTAGTTCAAACTACGGCTGCTTTATAAGAGGTTTCAATTTTGTGTTAAGGAAGTAAACCACTGTGTAGCATGCAAACAATAATGTTATTTACACGTTGCAAATTAAAATAATTATTGAAATTATTAAGAAATTTGTTTTAAAATTTTGACTACTTCAGATATTTTCATGCAGAAGTTGTTTTATATACTTAATGATTTATGTAACAGAAGAAACTTAAAGCTGGGAAGAATGGTTCATTCTTGCTTCGGTTTTATGGTACACCTCATAGAGATTCAATCCTGATAAACAAGACAACTGGTCAACACTGGCTAGCTCTAGAGTATACTTACCGCCACCTCACTATTGTTCATGTTGAAATTGATGCAAGGAACATAACAGTTTTACAGAAGGGGTAGGGTCAGTTTTATGTAGTGTTCTTGTCTGACACTATAGTATTAGTTTACATTTCTAAAACTCCATTACAAGAGTGAGATAAAATAATTGGAGATAACCAAGTAAATTAACTATTATATACAAAATTATTATATGGATTCCAGAAGTGTATGTTCTAAAAAAAGCTCTTAGTAAAGGTAAAATCTTTTTATTTCTCAGTACTGTAGTTCACTAAATCTTGGTGTCTTATAGTACAGTTTAAAAATTGTTCAATATTATATTTATTCTTCATATAATTATTAGATCTTTCATTGGATACTTAAGCCTGAGTTTAGGATAAATTATATTTACAGAAAACTAACATGTATTAATACTTGTTAGAGTTGTTTATGTATTATATAGATGAAAGTATTCTACACATTCTGTAGAATCAGAAGTTCAAAACTTTCTAGAAACTATAACTAACTCTATGTTTCAGTCATTTTGCACAGTTGCTTGCCATAGTGACTTCGAGTACAGCTGGTACTAGTCAGATATACGTGCAGGTTCTAAACACTGGCTTGGTTGCAGCTCGTTTCACTGCTAAAGCTGTCCAGTGTAGTGAGGGAGTGTCTTACAGTTCAGAACATTCAGAGTTCATTCCTCCTCAGAGTAAGAAAGAATTATTTCTGTTTGTTGAGCTTGGATCAATGGATATTAGAGACAACATTGTTTGCACAGGTGAGTAACAAAGTGTTTTTTTAAAGATAGTGATTTGTATGCTCCATTCTTAAATTTTTGCATGTAGTAATATTAACTTGTGATCAAAGCTGTATACCTAAATAAAGCTAAAAATCAACTCGGTAATGAGTACAAGTTACTTATAGAGATTATAATGCATTGTTTTAATCATTGGGATCCATTTATTTATTTTTGTTACTTAAATTATAATGAAAATTGTTTTAAAAGTTTGTTTTCTCATAAAGTTGGGTATTCTAAAAATCTCAGTTCAAAAGGGCTTTATACTGTTCAAAATGGTAGTTTACACTACTTAAAATACTTATGACCAAAATAATAAGGAAGTAGATAAAGAAAAACAATTGTATGAAAGGATTTTCAAGGACAAAAGAAATCATCTTCTGGATATTGGATATGCTACAAAGGTCTGTGATTTCTATCTAACTGCATCTCACAACTCTGGAAGAACTACCAATGTCTGTTGTATACGGGAAGGCTGCTTGTGGTCTTTCCTTGAGGATAAATTTCAGTACCAGGAAAACACAAACAAGTAAGGATTTTACATTATTGGGCATTTGAAGACTGAGACTGAATGGACCACTCTGAACAGTATTTCTAGAGATTTTTTAGGGAGAGTACCATCCAACCTCAACTTTCTTTAAAACTAACCAAGATTATCAAGGTAACACCAGAGATGCCACAGATGGAATATGTCTACCAACATAAACTGTTTCATCAACAAGTGAGATAGTAACCATCAAATAGGCTATGGAGCAGTGGTGAACTTCTCTAAGTGGATTACAGAAGAGTCTGGGATGATGCAGAGCTAATATATAAACTGCAGATAGCTACTTACTCCTTTGCCACTCTGGGCCAAGGATTGTTTACCCTTTTAACAATCAAAGTCCATGAATATAGCTATAATCTTGTAGCCTTGACCAAGTAATGGCCAAGAGATTGTAACATCAAAAAACCTTGGTCAGATGGTGATCAGTAGATCATCACATCAAGGAAATTTTGGTCAGGTTGGGTCCAAAAGGCCATGAAAGGAATGTTCAAGCTGTGACATAAGTAAGACAAACATATAACTACACTTACGTTCAAGAGTGCAGCAAATAAAGGTTGGAAGTGTGTCGGGCATGGAATGGTTGATCTACAGAGCAATGTCTGACCTGAGTCTGGCTCTAGGCTCCATCAAACACTTGAATCAGGGAGCAATTTTAGGATGGTAAACATTGTGTAATAGTGTTGAATGTTCAACCTAGTGTATCACTGAGCTATTCCTTGACTTGAGTTCAAGACTCAGAAGAGAAATACCACAAAGAGCATGTGTGTGCCTACAAGGATCAACAGTACCGTTTACACCTCTTTGGCCAGTCTGTGGAAGGGCTACTCAATGAAAGAATGTAGTTCTACCTAGGTATGAGAGATATTCTCACCTCTGTTGAGGTTGTTTCTGTAGCAGTATAGTATGAAGCTGTAACTTAAAACAGGCTGTAAGACAGGAAGTCAGCTTGCAGTGGTTGCACCTTAAACAGACCACTTTTCTTGGGCAACCATATCATGCCAGTCTCAAGCATGTTGAAGTTTTAACACCACCCATACATCCCAGCACTGTGAGACAACCACACTTGTGTCCAATAAATATATAGGACTTTCCTGATGCTCCTGTTGCCCATGCTAATGATGCCTCTATCTGTGCATCAGCTTGGAAAGGATGATCAAAATATTTGCTTTACCTGTGCTGTGTTGGGTAACATTTAAGTGATTTACCAATAAGCAAGGTAGACAAGACTCTTAATTTTGAGTGATAGCTCAGCAGAAAAGCCAACATATTAGATGGTGAAGTAGTTATAGTCCAAGGAAACTAACAAAGCTCAAGTTGCATCTGGCCACTGACTAGGGTGGCTGTGACCACAGCTCGCACAAATGTGTTTGTCGGCCAGCTCAACTCCTTTGTGATAAGTGAGCCTTGGTGCATGCATTTCAAGAGTATAAGGGCAAGAGATAGAATTCCTAATTGATAAATGAGTATCCTGAACACTGATAGGTCTAGTGGTTTATCATGACTCCGAATGAAATACTTAGTGAAATGTAAGCAACTTAGATATAAATGAAGATGTGGCTCTTCCACTGTAGAGGTGGCAACCATTACAATCTGAGTGTAATCATTATGATTTTGGTGTATACATTACGACTA
The DNA here is from genome assembly GCA_011833715.1 of Carcinoscorpius rotundicauda. NCBI lineage: Eukaryota > Metazoa > Arthropoda > Merostomata > Xiphosura > Limulidae > Carcinoscorpius > Carcinoscorpius rotundicauda. Next base: position 11,552,861 of record CM022401.1, on the reverse strand, counting down.
TACACTCATACAGACAAATATTAGAACTTGTTGCAACTCCAAAATTATTATATATTATTTTGGCCAATACAATAAAGTGATAAATTGTTCACCCAGGGCTTGAAAGAGGTGAAAAGAAAGTTCTAGTAAAATAAAAATAAATTCTGATGATAAATAAAAGACAGTTCAAATGGCTACTTGTGATAATCATGTTTGTGCTTAAAATAATGAAAAATATTTGTATCTCCATCGTCTATCAATAGTTTAAGTGTGGTGCTTCTCCATACTGGGAACGTGGGGGAATCCATAGTTACATCAGCCAATCAGCACTCGCTTAGATGGATATTTCTTGATTTCTAAGTGGCATAGAAACACTAATGTGATCGTTCACAAGATAGAAAAAAAAGAGGCCTCGTTCACCAGGTTGTTTCTGGCAAATCTATGTATGTATGTATGTTTTTCTTGCAGCAAAGCCACATTGGACTATCTGCTGAGCCCACCAAGGGGAATCGAACCCCTGATTTTAGCATTGCAAGTCTGTTGACTTAATGCTGTACTGGCAGGAGGGCTAGCAAATCTACAAGGATCAAAACTGTGAATCAAAAATTTAGGAAAGAGTATAGTGCAAAATATCCAGTCATTGCATCAAAAGTCAGTGGCAATCGTGTTTTATACAGTTTGTCACATCTCGGCTCGGCATGGCCAAGCGCGTTAAGGCGTGTGACTTGTAATTCGAGGGTCACAAGTTTGCACCCACGTTGAAGTAGGACTTGCATATTGGTGGGGATGCACCATCTATTAGTCTTAACTTTCATTCACCAGTCTCATACGGAGAAATTCATAAATAATAATAAAAGGGAACAGAGGTTAGAAGAGTGAGATGTGGGTGCTCAAGCCCACAATGTCCCAGATCTATGTCACCCTTCACTGCCTGCAGATAGCTGTGGGAGGGTGACTGCTCTCCAAAGTAAGGAAGAAGTAATAATAAAATATTTCCACTTGGCAGTAAGGAAGTTTGAATTTCAGACCCCATTATGGTGGTAAAGCACTAACTAGTAACCCAGTAGATAAATTATACTAGTATAAAGAGTCCCAACAATTTTTCTAAACTAACTACTATAACTCCCAGTTACCATCCATTACATCTACTGTAACTACCAGTTCTCAGACTGTAAACAAGCCTTTATATGTGATAATGTGTACATTGTTATAAAATAGTTTCAACTTGTTTAAATTATCCTGTTAACAACTAAATATACTTAACAGAAACCTTCAGTAAAAGTTTTGCTTTTTTACATGTATTTAATATATTCTTATAATTTCCACAGAATATTTGATAATTTTATTCAGTTTCTTTATTATATCCATTAAATATTACTTTTAGCATCAGTAATTCAATATAATGTTTATAATAGAAGGATATGATACATTACTATTAACACAATGTAAACTATATACTGGAAAATAAAAATATTTTCTTTGTAGAATGGACGGCAACTGCCTGTTGTTGAGACACGAGTGCAGAGGATGACGTTTCAATAGTCTTCTGCTTTTTGTCTTCAAGGTGGACGACTTTCTAAACATCATTCTCCACAACAGGCAGCAGCCGTCTATTCTAAAAAGTTTCATTGTGAATAGTCAGCCTGAACAATCTACTATTTTCTTATATCAAAAATATTTATATGGATATCATTTTCAGTTATTTTAATTTATAATTCTGAACAATGTGCCTCTAGATCAGAAATTGTAGTATTTTTTGTTTCTAATTCTACTGTATAAAAAGTTTTATTGACATTACTTATCTCAGAATTTTTACACTAAATAACTCATCTATATATCTGTAGGTAAAAGCAGAAAAGTCTGGGTTTATGCAGTTTTCAGTAAACCTATTCTCATAATAAAATAAAGATAGAAATTTATAAAACAAGTAGAATAGTTAGGTCCCATTGAAACTTCTTTCACTTGTTCAAATACCTGGTCATTTTTATATGATAGCATATTATTAATGTGAGGGTTTCAAAAGTAATTAAAACTATTTAATGTTATATTTTATCAGTTTCAAGTTCCTAATGTAGCCCAGTTGGTGAACTGTAAAAACAAGTCTAGTACCAGAGAGTTGTTCAGGTACACAATGATAACCTTGTGTGCCTCTTATAATATTAGACCAACTGGTTTATGAGATGCTCAGAAAGCAGTGTTTAAATTATAAAATACACTGTATTCCATCTACTTAGTAAGTATAACTTTGCTAGGTACTAGTGGAGTTATTAAAGAAAAATCTCACAAAATAACAACCACAGTTTTTTTTTCAAAATTTATTAACGTTGTTTTTTGTGGTTTCTTACATAATAAATCATCTTTTTAATACATTCACATGGTTATATATTTTGTAAGCATACCACTGGTGACAGTTATATGTGTGTGTGTAGAAAATGTCAGAAGGAAAAAGCCATTTGTTAATTCTCAATAAGTATTCACTACTATAAAACCTTTATATTCCTACTGTTGAATAACAGTTTATCTATTTGTGAATCAGGGCCAGTTCTGAAACATGTTGTATTGTTTGACTGACTTACCAGTTATTATTCAGTTTTTTCATGTTAATGTAATAAAATCTGACATCTCAGTGAAGCTTAGAAGTGAAAATGTGGAGCACGTGGCTGAAAGACAAGTTGTTTTGAAACCTAAGGACCGTTGTATTTGTTTCATGCATTGCAAGTGTACAGTATGTATTTTATTTACCTTTCATTAGAAATATTTCTGTTTTAACTTTAAATGATGTAAAAAGTGTGACAGTTAATGAACTGCAGCATTGTGTCATGTAATAACTCAAAATTCCTATAAAGCACGGCAAGAAAAATACTTGATTTAATGTACATTTACCCAACTGTGCACAGTTATTGACAGTTTAAATTTTTTCCTTTCTTAAGCAGATCCATTCAAAATATCATAAAAGGTTGAAAATATTAACTTTAAAATATTTGGTATTTAGGGCTGGAAAGCTTTTAAAAAACACCTCTTGAGGATGCTGATGGTAACTTTCTGGTTATTAGAATATTTTTTTATAAATGAGTCTAAATAATTTATTTCTTTACATAATTAGACATGATAGTCGAGGATGTTAGCGGTAACTTTCTTGTTATTTGAATGTCTTTTATAATTGATGTAAAGAGTAAAGAATTTGTTATTTCTTTACATAATTGGACTTGATAGTCGAGGATGTTAGTGGTAATTTTTTTGTTATTGGAATAGCTTTTATAACTGATGTAAGGGGACTAAAGTTTTTAATGAAAATCGTTACATAGTTAGGCTTGTTAATTGAAGATGATAACTTATTTATTGACAGAATTACTAATATGAATTAGTGGTCATTTAACGTGTTGATACATCATAAACTACTTACTCTCATGAGAAGAATATTCATTTATAAGTAACTGTTTACTGGAATATGTTGCTCTTTCTTGATATACAATATTTAATAGCATGGTCTGGTATTGTACATTTTTGAGCAGGTAACAAACATTAAGTTCGAAGCAAGTCTTGTTTAACAGTCACGTATTGTTTCTTTAAAATGTTTGTTTCTGAATTATTTACCTCTTGATTGTATATAAGTTATTGTTCACCTTTAATATAAGTTTACTGCATAGTTCATATTTTTGTGAATTGTTAACATAAGAATAAATCATTAACTTATGAATTGATTTAATAGCATGTTTAGTGTCATGATTTTTTGAGTAGTCAAATAATGTTTCTTGTTTTCAGTGCATAAAAGACAGTTTATCTTGCAAACTTATGACACTAGAAGATTACCATAAAGCTGGTTTTCGTGGTTCTTTGCCTGTTCTACATACATTGAAATATCACCACAACTTCACCATTCTTTTCATCATCATTGTTGTCAATATTCTATTCTTAATCATCGGTAAGGCTTTCTTTACCTTTATTACAGAAAATATTATGATGAATTAAACTTGATACACAGAGAAAAAATAGCTAAATATTTTAAACATTAAATCCTACATTTTGTACAAAGATAGTTTTTTCAATGAAACGAGTACTTTATAAACTAAATTTGAGGACTTTTAAAGCAACGTTTTTATAATGTAGGTGGCAGGTTAATTTGTGAATACATTTCAACTGGATATGCCATTCAAAGTATATTTCTGAAATCATTATTAATAATCAAAGAATATTTACTTATACATTGTTACATAATAGTATTCAAGAAACTACAATGTAGATGGTTTACTTTGATTTTTCAAATAATCAACAAATATTCTATGAATGATACAGACAAGACCACTGTTGGTGTACTAGAGTGCAAATGTATACTTCTAATGACTATGTTGAGAGAAAGTTTGGAAACAATTATAGTTTGTTAGTAATGCTCTTCAACCAGTTCTGACATTCAATCATAGGTTGCACTTGGCTTTCACAGTTCATTGAACCATATACTAGTGATATGAGTGCAAAAAGGGAATGTTGTGTGTGGCTTTCTGCTGAACTTATGTAATACAGTGGGTTTCAAAGTTTTTGCCTTTCAGAGCTGTTAAAAATATAAAATTTTGGATGTATAAAAAAATCTTCCTCTGTATAGATCATACAATTCTAAAGTTCTTTAGTAACAGAGAATGTTTCTCTGCATGACTCTATGTAGGCTTGTTTTAAATCTGAAGGAAGAGGTTAATACAGAAAAGGTATCACATATTTGCACAAGTGACATTCTTGCACGAGTGTCTACAAGACGGGGCAGTGGAGGTAATTTCCCTTCACTCCTAGAATTTTAAAAGAAACTTTATTAGAAAATAATAGTAATTAAATATAAATGGTAAAATTATGCTTACATAAATAAGCTGGAACATTAAATTCAAACTTAAAAGGAAAATGGCGTGCAGTCTGCAATGGCTTGCATCCACCTGGAATAAATTCTGTAGACAATTCATGCACTCTTCATCATGGTTGAAATAAGTTGAAAATCAATGATATAACTGTGTGTTTATATTTTGTTCAAGGAATTGAGATAATACTTTGTGTGTTAGTGTTTTCTGAAGCCATTTTTCTATAACTGTATTGCTACTAGGTTTCACAAAAGCAGCTGGAGGTGTTATTTTGAACCGGAGAGTAGCAACATTTGGTATTGAATTTTTGGTTTACCGGCCAAAACTACTACGACAATACATTGATAAAACTTTACAAGAAAAATATGAAATGGTAGAGTACAACGAGGAGGGTTATCCAGTACATCCTGAAACGTATGCTGTAGTGTTTATATTATTAAGATATCTATTCTTAAGTAACTTTTTATCCAAAATGGAAAGACCAAATCAATATAATTGTATGTGAATTTCAAAGATTGTTTATTAATTAAAAGCAATTTATTTTAAAATATGTGTATGTATTTAATATACTTGGTATCCAAAATGTCTGGACCAATAGAGAAAAATCACACCTTTTCTTATTTATTATTTAAATTGCAGGCCATTAACAACCATGCATGTATCAACTCTTGGTATGATTTACCATGAGGGTATTTTCTTTCTTGAAATAAACACAACTGACAAAAGAAGTGAATTTGTTCAAGAAAATAATGTATACTTTCCCTATGGGTCCATACTTCTGGGTCACCAACTATGTTACCACTTTTTTCTTTTGAGTGTATAAGAAATGGCATTTTAAAATCTTTTCTAAAAGCTCACTCACTCATTATATTAGCAAATATGTTTGATTTAGGAAAGTATAATGTTTTAGACAAAGAGGAACAGTTTTAAAATCTTGATTGTAATTTATTATTTCATTAGAAAATGTTGTTTGGGGCAAGTGTAAACACATGGGTAGGGTTATATCTAATTACATTAACATTTCACATCTAATGAACAGTAACTGTGTTTGTTGTGTAAAGGGATGTTTAAAACTGAGTATACAAATAAGGACCTTACAAATAGTAATGGATCCTTCAGAAGTCTCGTGTACATCCTCTAATTACTGGTACCTCCTTGGAGATCATGTACATCCTCTAATTACTGGTACCTCCTTGGAGATCATGTACATCCTCTAATTACTGGTACCTCCCTGGAGATCTCGTAAATGTTTGTTTCTAACAATGCCTCATGCCATGTAAATCTGGCTCATGTTTGTTTCTAACTATACCTAATGCCATGTAGATCTCCCTGATGTTTGTTTCTAACAATGCCTCATGCCATGTATATCTGGCTCATGTTTGTTTCTAACAATACCTAATGCCATGGATATCTTGCTGAATGTGTGTTTCTAACAATACCTAATGCCATGGATATCTTGCTGAATGTGTGTTTCTAACAATACCTAAAGCCATGGAGATCTTGCTGAATGTGTGTTTCTGACAATATCTAATGCCATGGATATTTTGCTGAATGTGTGTTTTTAACAATACCTAATGCCATGGATATTTTGCTGAATGTGTGTTTCTAATAATACCTAATGCCATGGATATCTTGCTTATATTTGTTTCTAACAATACCGAATGCTATCATTGTTTTTCTATTCAGTTTTATCAACTGTTTTATGTTTGGACAAAAACAGCTGAAAATTAAGCATTTATGAGTAAATGTTAATGATACGTATATTTGTTAGGATTTACTTTTACACCTATACTGTTTAATCCTAACCACATGAGGAGGATAACTAACATCCAAATACATACTACGTTTATTGGATCAGTATAGGAATATATTGTAAACAGTCATACATCTTTGTACATGAAAGTTCTGTTAATTGCACTGTATGATTATACTTACAAGTTATTTGCTTTCAACTGTGTCATGTAAACAGGAGTGAAGATTGTTTTATGTTTGTTGGTGTTCACTTTATGGTGGTTACAAGGTCAGTCTAATTGACCAATTCTCTCACAGAGTTAGAGAAAACATGAAAAAATTCTGGAAAAAAAGGTAATATTTATGTAGTATGTTTGAGAATTTTCAGTTGAAGTATTTTTAATCTCAGTGTGAAACATTCTGCACTCAAATAAGTCAACGTTTTGATTCCATATCATGAACAAATTCTCATAAAAATACTCAATTAAAAATTCACTCATTTGTCAACAAAAGACTTATAATGTTTAAAAATATAATTTTAGTACATATTAAACTTATAGTGTGAAAAATCTGTGCAGAATAAGCAAGTTTTAGTAATTTGTTATGTATTTTTAGTAATAATTCATTTCATATATGTATATATAATAAATTTTTACCCATAATAAAGTCAATATTCATCAGATGGTTATCACAGTGAGTGTTCATATCTTTCTTTTGTGCATGCACGTGTGTGTGTTTATATATACACATACCAAGTCATCCCACAGGTAAAGTCCAAAAATGTAATACAGAAAGTCATCATTATTTCTGTCTTTGTAGAAGGCTTTTATGACTGACGAATGTAGTAGAATATGCATAAAAATGCTCACACAAATGAAACAAACAAACCCAACTTCACTTTTTCAGATCATTAATCAAATAAACTCTAATGAAAATGGATGAGCCTGAGGAGCATATTAGGCATATAATGCTTTATGAATTTAAAAACAATGCAATAGTGCAGCAGAAACTACACAAAACAGTCAAAGTATTTATGGTGCAGAGTCTCTCAATGAAAGATAATTTTGAAGGTGGTTTCAGAAGTTCGGTTCAGGTAACTACAGCTAAATTGATGTGCCATGTTCAGGTCGTCCTGTTGAGTTTAATGATGACTTGCTGCTGGCTGCGCTTAGTGAAGATTGTGCTGTAACAGTTGAAGAACTAGTGTAGAAGCTTAATTCAACCCATTCAACAGTCTACCATCATCTGCAACAGCTTGGAAAGGTGTCAAAACTTGGAAAATGGGTTCCCCATGATTTGACAGAAGCCAACCTAAGAGCAAGGGTAAACATTTGCACTTATCTGTGCTCTTATAAACATAACTCACCTTTCTGGACAGGTTAGTGGCTGGAGAAGAAAAATGAATATATTATAAAAATGTTAACCACCACAGACAATGGCTCAGTGCAGGTAAACTGGCTAAAGCACAGCCCAAAATGGACCTCCACCCAAGGAAAGTCTTGTTAAGTATTTGGTGATTTACTGTTGGTGTGATCCCCTTTGAGATGATACCACTCAATGTAACAATTACATTAGATTTTTACTGTCAACAGTAAGAACACTTAAATGTTGCACTGAAAGAAAAGAGGCTTGCTTTGATCAGTTGTAAAGGTGTTGTTTTACACCAGGATAATGAATGTCCCCATACAACAAGGATCGCATCTGCAAAGCCTGAAGAGCTAGACTGAGAAAAACTTCCAGATTCTCCTTATTCTCCAGACCTTGCCCCATCTGATTATCATCTATTCTAAAGTTTGCAGAACTTGATGGAAAAGAACTTGGAACACATGAAAATGTCAAAACTGCCCTCTCTACTTTCTTTTCCTCCAAACCCCAAGAATTTTATAGAAATGGCATTCAGAAGCTTGTGAATCATAACATACACTGCTGGCCAAAATCTTAAGGCCAATGAATATAAAGAAACAATTTGTATTTTGCATTGTTATACTTAACCACTTACTTGAATAGAGCTTAGAAAAATAAAAATGAAAAATAAACATAAAAAAACATTTTTAGTATTTAATATGGAAAATGTGAACACTGTGAAATTAGCCTAAATACTAGCTGGTCAAAAGTTTAAGACCATACCAAAAAGAAGTCCTGAACAGGATAGGAAATGCCCAACAAGAGGTCTCAGTAATGAGTTGCATGGCCATCGAGAATAACTTCAAACATTCATTTTGGCATGGTCGATATAAGTGTTTGTAGAAGGCTGGCTGGAATGTTATTCCAAGTGGTGAAGATGGCTTCACGAAGATCATGCACTGTTTGGAATTGACGTCCAATTCTGTAGACTTCCCTTTCCATCCACCCCCCAAACATTTTCAGTGGGGTTGAGTTCAGGCAAACATGCTGGATGGTCCAAAAGAATCACGTTATTCACCATGGAAAAGTCCTTTGTCCTGCAGGAATTTTGGATTGCAATGTTGTCTTGCTGAAAGATCCAGTCATTTCCACACAAGTGAGGGCATTCAGTCAATTAGGATGCTCCCTCCAACATGCCAGTATAGCCAAATGCTGTTTGATGCCCCTATATAACCTGAATTTCCTTTGTTCCATGGAAGGAGAAAGCATCCCAGATCATGATGGAACCTCACCCAACTGTGTTATGTAGAAAATGTCTTCGGTGGGATATCCTAATTGTGCCAGTAACGTTAGAAGCCATCTGAACCATCCAGGTTAAGTTTTACTCATCAGAGAACAAAACCTTCATCCACTTTTCTACCTCCCATATTTGGTGCTTCTCAGCAAAATTTAGTCGATCTGTTTTGTGATGTGGAAGGAGGCATGGCTTTTGAAGACATTACAGTTTTTAAAACCTTTCTCTTGTAGATACCATCTTATTGTTCTTGAGCTGCATTCTACATCTGTAAGGGCCTTAATCTGGTTTGACGATTGGCTGGTGTCTTACCAAACAATCCATCGAATCCTCCTGCTCAATGTCGGTGAAATTTTCTTGGGCTGACCACTTGAAATTCTCGTTTCATATCCCTTAGGGTCTTTTAAAAAATTTGCAACAGTAGTTTTACTACACCCAATCTCACCAATGATGGCACGTTGAAAGAGACCTTGCTTTTGCAGCTCAACAATTCTGCCATGTTCAAACTCTGTCAACTTTATAGCCTTTGCCACATTTTTACAATGTGACATAGATGTCAGTGGGAGATGTTGACAACACTAATGCTTGAACATAAATGACGAAGTTTTATTTTGTGTTCACCAATTAATGCTTCATTTCAGTATGATCTTAAACTTTTGACTAGCTAGTATTTAGGCTAATTTCATAGTGTTTACATTTTTCCTACTAAATGCTAAAAAGTTATTTTTATTTTCCCTTTTCTTATTTTCATCTTTTCAAGCTCTACTCAAATAAGTGGTTGAGTTTAACAATGCAAAATGCATATTTTTTTCTCCATGTTCATTGGCCTTAAGATGTTGGCCAGTTGTGTATGTATGCACACACACACATTTTGTGAAATTAAATAATTACATCCAAATAAATCATGAGGAATGACTGCATTAAAAACAACAAATCCCAAGCAAACGTATCCCAGGTGTTGGAGGTTTCTGAAGAAGTAGGACCCACATTGCAGTGAAAATACAGTTTCTCAGTCTTACCCTCCAATTCACTAGTTTCATATAAGAAGATTACAAATTTAGAGATTAGGAGAGAAAGATGTGGCCTGCAACATTCCACATCTATATCACCTTTCACTGCCTGTAGACAGTTGTGCTTTCTTAAGTTAAAGTAAAAATAATAAAAAGATGAAAAATAAATAAAATTAAATGAAACATAAGGTACTGTCATTTGGGAGTAAGTAAGATAAAACTTAACTTTGAAGTTAGCATTCCTGCCCCCAGTACAGTAGAGGCACTAATTACTGCAACGTCAGTAAAGCGATAGTTTAGTGTGGCTGTTGTGCTTTTATATGCAGCTCAAGTTGTACATTTTAACTAAAAATAATTATCAGTAATATTTCTCGTATTTTATTTAGTTTCTTTATTAAATAGATCATCTTTTAATTTTTGTATCAAATATCAATATTATTAATAAGATACAATTTGTTACAAAATTTTACAATATCTGAATAACTGTGAAGTTAAAATGTTTACAACAGATGTGTATGGCATATTTCTATGTAAGGAGGTTAAACCATAAATTGAAAAAATCAAAATCTTTTCTTTTGTCAAAAATATTTATATTGATATCCTTTTCATCAATTACTTCAGTTTCTAAATCTAAATAATGTGTATCTGTATTAGAAATTGAAGGATTTTCAATTTCTAATTCTGTTGGATAAGTGGTGTCAATAACATTATATATTTCAGAATTATTTATTAAATCATCAATATATCTGTAAGTTAAAGTAAAATATGAATTTGCATAGTTTTGAATAAGTAAATTTTCATAATAGTATAAATATAAATACTTTACACCCTGTTACACTAATTCATTTTGTAAAATAAAAAATATAATTTATTTATTAACACATATTAAATGTGATATACATGTAAATTTACATAGATCTTAAGTTAAAAAGCATTTAATGAATTCTATAGAATTGAAACATTAAAAGATTCATCCTTTTACCTCGGTTAAGATAACGATATTAGAAATAGTTAATGAAGACACCAGTAGACTCCAAAGAGAAAACTTTTACATTTTAAAACTAAAAACATTACATCCTTTTAAATTAAATCAAGATTTCAATAATTCTACTGCATTGAATTTCAACAATGATAATTATATTGCTAATTTTTGTTCTTTATAGATAACTGTTAATAAACATAAGAAAATTAGAGGTAAAGGAAATAATGAAGTGAAATGGGTTAATTTTTCAGAATTCTGTTTAGATAATAGTTTTTATACAAACATTAGTGTGCATAAACTATATTTTGAAAAGATTTATGAACTTAATTTTCCCAAAATAAGTTTTAATTAATGTACAAAATAAAATAACTTTTCAAATGATCATTCAAAACAAGAAATTATAAAATATCGACCAAAAGTTAATGGTGTTTCAAGTTTTGAAAAAGAGAAATGGAAAGTAAAATCTTCATATTTGTTAATTAATTTTTGACACAAAACATTCAACGTACTAAGAAACCAGATAAACACAGACATAAATCTATGCTCACCAGATAAAATTAATGATGAATTAGACAAAATAAAACAATACTTCATCAATATCAATAAGTTTCCTCCACAAACCGTAGAAAACATTATACGCACACACCTAGACAGAAAGCAAAATCAACCAACAAAAGTAAATATATCTCACAAATCAAAAAATCATGAAACCATATACTGCTGTATACCATATATTCCTGACATCAACAAACAAATAACCAACATTTGGCAAAAACTAGTAACAAAATATAACGTTCCAGTTAACACCAAATTTATTCAAAAACCAGGCACAAAACTGAGGTCTATACTATGTAAGAACTACAGTGACAAACACCACACCAACATTATTTATAAAATACAATGTGATAACTGCCATGACTTCTATATTGGAGAAACAACTAGAAAAATGGAAACCAGATTCAAAGAACATAAGTCACCTTCACACGTTTTCGAACATTGTAAGTCAAATAAACACAACATAACCACAGAAAACACTAAAATACTAAATAAAGAAACAAACATAAACAAACGCAAAATTAAAGAAGCCTTACTTATACAACAACTTAAACCCAAAATAAACCAATATAAAGGAACGCCATTATACCTTTATTAATATTACAGATAAAATTATATATTCAAACATCTAACTCCGCCCTCTACATTGCGAAACTCAGTTACACAACCCCTTCCAAACATGTGGTCAGCTTCCGGTCAGTTACCTCTTTCTTTGTGAACCTGACGATGACCGAAGAAGATCAAAACATTGTTCGCTCTTTTATTTAAAATATTTTCTCAACCCAAATGAGCCGTTTTTGCACATAAAATTCTCAACAAGTGGGTTTCTAAAATTATTCATCAATCTATAAACAATTTTCCTTGTAAAAACTTAAGACCTACTATCAGTTATAAATATGAAGTTTCAATTGGTCCATTAATATATAATTATAAACGTTTTTACCTAATTTAAATGTAGATTATGTTAATAATTTACCTTGTGAATATGAAAATAGTTTATTTGTTGATATTTTTCAAACACATTATTAGTGGTAATTTAGATATTATAAAAGATAAAATATGTCAAGTAATCAAAAAGGAACTAAATGCAAGATAGCAAAAAATGTAATAAAAATAATCTTCTAAAACATCTTGAAAAAATACTGATGAATATATTTTAAAACTTAATTATAGTACAGTTTATCCACCTGGAAAGTTTTTAGAATAAAAATTATTTATACCTAAAAAATGAAAATAAAATTATCCTACATATATTCAAAAAATATTATATAGATTTATCATTTAATCAGCTAAAAATACGATTAAAGAACTTTAAGAAAAATATGTTACAGATCCTGTTGATAAAGTTAACTGTAATACTGGTAAAATATATAAAAAGTTCTATGCATTAATTATGCAGAAATTACTAATACACAAACTTTTAACCTTCTCAACTAATCAAAAGATACAGTAATTGATAATTTCATTAACTCTTGTAATAAACTTTCTTCTAAACATAATTCTAATGTAGATTTGCCATTTCTTAACGCTATTTTAAAATTACATAAATCTCCAATTAAATTGAGATTTATTTCCAATTCAATAAAAACAATTATCAAACAACTGGGTGTAGTATTAAATAAATAACTTAATATTTTACTAGATAAAATAGAAAATTTAAGTATTAACAATAAAAGACGTACATTTTGGATAATAAAAAATAACCAACCTATTCTAGAATGTCTAGGAAAGGGTGATCACGTGACTGATATTCAAGCATTTGAATATTTTTGTCAAAAGAAAAGATTATGGTTTTCCAATATACCTTCTTTACATAGTAATATACCATACCCATATATTAAAAAACATTATAACTTCAGAGTTATTTAGATATCGTGAATACTGTAACAAATTACAATATTTTGTTGATATACTGATATCGAAATTAGTGGTTGATGTATTTAATAAAGAAATTTTAAATAGGCTTGTTAAATTATTCTGTAATAAATAGAAATAAAATTAAAAAAATATTACTGATAATAATTTTCATTTACAAATAAGGTTATTTAAGAACTTGGCACTACTTTATGTGGACATACACCTTGAGCTGCATATCAAAGCATGACAGTCACAGTAAACTATCACTTTACTGATGTAATGCCTGTACCACATTAAGGGGCAGGAATGTTAACTTCAAGAAGAAAGTTTTATCTTACTTACCCCAAAATAGTAGTACCTTATTTTTCTTACCTTTTATTTTATTCATTAATTTTTAATTTTCATCTTTTTATGTTTTTCTTATTCTTACTTTAACTTGGAAAAGCAGTCACCTCCCCACAACTGTCTACAAGCCATGAAAGGTGATATTGATGTGGGATTGACACTCGCATCTCGCTCTCCTAATTTCTGAATTTCTAATCTTCTTATTTGAGACTAGCAAACTGGAGGTCAAGACTAATAGTGTATCCCCACCACACTGTGGGTCCTACATCCACAGTCACCTCCAAAACCTAGGATACATTTTATAATCCCATGTTGTAACTTGCACCGTATGATCATTTTAAAATTATACAACACATTTTGTTTAATTTTAATTTGGTTTGTTTAACGTTTAAAAATTTATGGTTAAATATGTGCACACATTTATTTTCTCAAACATAAATATGTTTTACGTAGATTTATACTTCTGTTTATTTGATGCTCTCTTTTGCAGAAAAGAACATGTTAGAGTTACTACCATATATGAAGAACTACTCCTGAACCTATTTATTGTATATTTGAGTCCAGTGTTACTGATGTATTTCTTGAGTAAAAGAAAGAGAGAGAATTCAGGGTACATACCCATTAATGTAAGTTCAAACAAACAATATGCAGACTATATGTTTGTCAGTAAAACATCTTTATTTTTTTGGCAGACCACTTGGATACAACTACTATTAGATCTAGCCTTATAACTACCGTTCAAATAGATTATCAGTAAACTACATACAGAAGGTAATTACAGACTTGAAAATAAATATTCTACAGTTTAAAGAGTTTCTCTGTTAGAAACTTTTCTTATTCAGTTAATGTTGGTTAATTTTCATTTTAGCAACAGTCAGAGGATGAGATATCTGACAAAACAAGTGATAATTCACCTGATCTTCCCCATTCTGAAGCTTGAAAAATAACTCAGCAAACCAGGTAATGATTTTAGTGATCATCCTACTGTACCTAAGTTTGAGGAACAACTTAACAGGTAGTGATTTTAGTGATCATCCTGCTGTACCTAAGGTTGAGGAACAACTTAACAAACCAGGTAATGATTTTAGTGATCATTCTACTGTGATTAAGTTTGAGAAACAACTTACCAGGTAATGATTTTAGTGATCATTCTACTGTGATTAAGTTTGAGGAACAACTTAACAGGTAATGATTTTAGTGATCATTCTATTGTGATTAAGTTTGAGGAACAACTTAACAGGTAATGATTTTAGTGATCATTCTACTGTAACTAAGTTTGAGGAACAACTTACCAGGTAATGATTTTAGTGATCATTCTACTGTGATTAAGTTTGAGGAACAACTTACCAGGTAATGATTTCAGTGATCATCCTGCTGTACCTAAGTTTGAGGAACAACTTAACAGGTAGTGATTTTAGTGATCATCCTGCTGTACCTAAGTTTGAGGAACAACTTAACAGGTAGTGATTTTAGTGATCATTCTACTGTAACTAAGTTTGAGGAACAACTTAACAGGTAATGATTTTAGTGATCATTCTACTGTAACTAAGTTTGAGGAACAACTTACCAGGTAATGATTTTAGTGATCATTTTATTGTAACTAAGTTTGAGGAACAACTTACCAGGTAATGATTTTAGTGATCATTCTACTGTAACTAAGTTTGAGGAACAACTTAACAGGTAATGATTTTAGTGATCATTCTACTGTAACTAAGTTTGAGGAACAACTTAACAGGTAATGATTTTAGTGATCATTCTACTGTGATGAAGTTTGAGGAACAACTTAACAGGTAATGATTTTAGTGATCATTCTACTGTGATTAAGTTTGAGGAACAACTTAACAGGTAATGATTTTAGTGATCATTCTACTGTGATTAAGTTTGAGGAACAACTTACCAGGTAATGATTTCAGTGATCATCCTGCTGTACCTAAGTTTGAGGAACAACTTAACAGGTAGTGATTTTAGTGATCATCCTGCTGTACCTAAGTGTGAGGAACAACTTAACAGGTAGTGATTTTAGTGATCAGTCTACTGTAACTAAGTTTGAGGAACAACTTAACAGGTAATGATTTTAGTGATCATTCTACTGTAACTAAGTTTGAGGAACAACTTACCAGGTAATGATTTTAGTGATCATTTTATTGTAACTAAGTTTGAGGAACAACTTACCAGGTAATGATTTTAGTGATCATTCTACTGTAACTAAGTTTGAGGAACAACTTAACAGGTAATGATTTTAGTGATCATTCTACTGTAACTAAGTTTGAGGAACAACTTAACAGGTAATGATTTTAGTGATCATTCTACTGTAACTAAGTTTGAGGAACAACTTAACAGGTAATGATTTTAGTGATCATTCTACTGTACCTAAGTTTGAGGAACAACTTACCAGTAATGATTTTAGTGATCATTCTACTGTAACTAAATTTGAGTAATAACTTAACAGGTAATGATTTTAGTGATCATTCTACTGTAACTAAATTTGAGTAATAACTTAACAGGTAATGATTTTAGTGATCATTCTACTGTAACTAAGTTTGAGGAACAACTTACCAGGTAATGATTTTAGTGATCATTCTACTGTAACTAAGTTTGAGGAACAACTTACCAGGTAATGATTTTAGTGATCATTCTACTGTAACTAAGTTTGAGGAACAACTTAACAGGTAATGATTTTAGTGATCATTCTACTGTAACTAAGTTTGAGGAACAACTTAACAGGTAATGATTTTAGTGATCATTCTACTGTACCTAAGTTTGAGGAACAACTTACCAGGTAATGATTTTAGTGATCATTCTACTGTACCTAAATTTGAGGAACAACTTAACAGGTAATGATTTTAGTGATCATTCTACTGTAACTAAGTTTGAGGAACAACTTAACAGGTAAAGATTTTAGTGATCATTCTACTGTACCTAAGTTTGAGGAACAACTTACCAGGTAATGATTTCAGTGATCATCCTGCTGTACCTAAGTTTGAGGAACAACTTAACAGGTAGTGATTTTAGTGATCATCCTGCTGTACCTAAGTTTGAGGAACAACTTAACAGGTAGTGATTTTAGTGATCATTCTACTGTAACTAAGTTTGAGGAACAACTTAACAGGTAGTGATTTTAGTGATCATTCTACTGTAACTAAGTGTGAGGAACAATTTAACAGGTAATGATTTTAGTGATCATTCTACTGTAACTAAGTTTGAGGAACAACTTACCAGGTAATGATTTTAGTGATCATTTTATTGTAACTAAGTTTGAGGAACAACTTACCAGGTAATGATTTTAGTGATCATTCTACTGTAACTAAGTTTGAGGAACAACTTAACAGGTAATGATTTTAGTGATCATTCTACTGTACCTAAGTTTGAGGAACAACTTACCAGGTAATGATTTTAGTGATCATTCTACTGTAACTAAATTTGAGGAACAACTTAACAGGTAATGATTTTAGTGATCATTCTACTGTAACTAAGTTTGAGGAACAACTTAACAGGTAATGATTTTAGTGATCATTCTATTGTAACTAAGTTTGAGGAACAACTTAACAGGTAATGATTTTAGTGATCATTCTACTGTAACTAAGTTTGAGGAACAACTTAACAGGTAATGATTTTAGTGATCATTCTACTGTACCTAAGTTTGAGGAACAACTTACCAGGTAATGATTTTAGTAATCATTCTACTGTAACTAAATTTGAGGAACAACTTAACAGGTAATGATTTTAGTGATCATTCTACTGTAACTAAGTTTGAGGAACAACTTACCAGGTAATGATTTTAGTGATCATTCTACTGTAACTAAGTTTGAGGAACAATTTAACAGGTAATGATTTTAGTGATCATTCTACTGTAACTAAGTTTGAGGAACAACTTAACAGGTAAAGATTTTAGTGATCATTCTACTGTACCTAAGTTTGAGGAACAACTTAACAGGTAATGATTTTAGTGATCATTCTACTGTACAAGTGTTCAAGAGAAAATTTTAAAAATATTGTCAATAAATTAGTGGTATAAGAAATCTCTACATCTTTCTATGTGTATTATTTCATATTTTATTATTAAAGACATATTTAGAAGTTTGACTGATTTTTTTGTGTTCTAGGTTTGTAGATATGGAGATAACTTTCACAGCAGTAAGGAAGAGCAAATTAATACACATTTTGTAATTCATTGTGTTAGTTAAGACAATTCCTATTCTATTCTATATGTTTGTTTTCTTTTTAAGGTTACTGTTAAATGCTTAAATAAATTTATAATTAGAAAAGATAAAACGTGTTGATTTGTATATTCTATTCTTACAAAACAGTTATTTACATCTTGTTCTTCTATGAGGAAACAAAATTGTTCAATTTGGGATTTTCCTATTCAAATTTTATTGTTTGAATAAAACTGTCATTTAAATTAAATTAAACTTGAAGTGTTTCTTCTGTTGTCCAGGTGAGTAAACAATAAAATGTAATAGAATAATAATAATAATGCTGTTTGGTTACCTGGTTGAGTTTTGGGCTAAAATGACAATACTGAAGTATTTTTCTGTTCAATTAAATTACTGCAGTTTGCTTTTAATGTGTTAAGTTATTCACTGAACTTTGACCTTGGTTGAATACACAAACACAATTGGAATCCAGTGGAACATTCTGATCCTTGTCTTGCTGAACATCTCAGTAAAGCCAGTAATGTTTTAACCAACACTGTTTTACTATGTCGTTCAGTGTGGCATTAGAGGTTTCTTCAGTATAAAGACCAAATTTTAACATTTACCACTCTAGCCAGATGCAGATAATAACCACTTGAAATCCTAAATTTAGTGACTGTGTACTCATCCTTGGTTAAATAAGTATGTGTAATAGTAATTGTGAAGTTGAAATTAACTTCATATTATGTGCATCCAGCATGATGTTGCATTGACTGCCTGGAATTTTGTTGTCGTTTTTAAAAATAAATAAAAAATTTCAATTTTATATGAAACTGGAATAATGGTTCTTTACTTAAGTATTAAGTGTGTATTGGACATGATGTAACCATCTTTCAATGAAATGTCTTGTACACTAGAATGACAATAGTGTTTGGGTGCTTTACTGGATGGTTCACATGTATTCAACCTGATTTGAGACTGGTTTCTTGGCAGGATGGCTGATGAGTATGACATTTTCTGTTTAAAAACTTGAAAAAAAAATTCTAGCCAGTTGAGTCTTCTTAGATATTCTGCAGATAAATAAACACATTTTTTTTACAACAAAGTTTATTCACCTCTCAAACCTAGATTTTTCAAACAAAAATTCAACTATTTAAACTCTCGGTGGCTTCTCTTCTCTAATTTCTTCAACTTGTATTTTCGTTTCATCCTGCAAGAAAATTTATATAAAAAAATCATTATGGCAGTTTTTTTTTCCATACATAGCAAGTAATTTTTAACAAGTTTTTAAACATAAATCTCTTACAATGGTTTCTGGATAAAAATCTTACTTTTGTTTAACTCTGGGTTCAATAATGTTTCTCTTTCTGAAAACTCTTGTATCGATCCTCTAATATATTTCCATCAACCTGTAAAGACAAGGCTAGGGATTAGCTGATAAAAATATAAATGTTCCATTCCTTATTATCTAACATAAAACCTTTTACTTTATTCACTTTTAATTAAAACATGAAAAAGTAAAAATTAAAGATCTAATATTTAAAACCTGCTAATGAAAAATAATATTGTATATCAAACATACCTGCTGTGTACGTTTGTAAGATTGAACTATATAGAAAGGAATAAATACTGTACCATACAGCATGAGAGAACTGTTACAAACATTATAAGAATATTAAAAATCATGTATTTAACATGAAAGTACTATTAAAAAAATATTGTACACCATATGAAAGAATGATTACAAGTATTACACATAACATAAAGGTACTACTAAAAATATTGTACACCATATGAAAGAATTATTACAAATATTACATATAACAAATTTACTATTAATATTGTATACAAATTATAGAGGTACTATTAAAAATATTGTACACAACATGAAAGAATTATTACAAATATTACATATAACAAATTTACTATTAAAAATATTGTACACAAAATATAAAGGTACCACTAAAATATTGTACACCAGATGAAAGTATTATTACAAGTATAACACAGAACATAAAGTTACTATGAAAAATATTGCAAACCACATGATAGAATTATTACAAATATTACATAAAGCATAAAGGTACTATTCATGTTATGTACAACTGTTACGTGCGTAAAACTATTGTACATAATATGAATAGACTATTAAAAATATTGTATTTTGAGCATTACAAAATACCATGGAATATTTGACATTATGCCATGAACACAAAACATTATATATATAATTTGTACTTCATATCGCTTGTACATTTCAAATTTCCTGCTTGTCTGACATTAACATCTATTGAAGCTGGATAGATCTTGTACTGTCTGACATTAACATCTATTTTAGCTGGATAGATCTTGTACTGTCTGATATCAACATCTATTTAAGCTGGAAAGATCTTGTACTGTCTGACATTAACATCTGTTTAAGCTGGAAAGATCTTGTACTGTCTGATATCAACATCTATTTAAGCTGGAAAGATATTGTACTGTCTGACATTAACATCTATTTTAGCTGGATAGATCTTGTACTGTCTGACATTAACATCTGTTTAAGCTGGAAAGATCTTGTACTGTCTGACTATTACATCTATTTAAGCTGGAAAGATCTTGTACTGTCTGACATTAACATCTATTTAAGCTGGATAGATCTTGTACTGTCTGACATTAACATCTATTTAAGCTGGAAAGATCTTGTACTGTCTGATATCAACATCTATTTAAGCTGGAAAGATCTTGTACTGTCTGACATTAACATTATTTCAGATCCTGACACATCAATCACATAATAACAATATACAAAACCTTCACAGAACGAAGGTTCCCAGTTAACTCTTCAGTCAAATTTAACTCCAAGTCTTGTTCTTTAAACTTATATTTTCCTAATCTTAGAGGTCTGTACAACTTCCCTGCCAACATTTGTTGTTTACGTTGTTGACGGGCCTTGGACATTTCCTCCAATGATGAAATATCACGCTTAATGCTTCGAAGTCTACAAAACAACCAAATAAATACATCAACATCATAACCACTATCCTCAACATATACACACCAAACAAAACTCTCAGTCATCTATTGTTAACAAGGTAAAAACAGCAGTGCTTTACAAATATTCACTATAATACATACACAGCTTTCCAGCATCAATAATGAAATTAGCATCATTCATACATAGTTTATACATCTAACATTACAATGTTTGTTTAGGTTATTCTGTGTCAGCAGAGATAACACTCTTATAGACAGTGGTTTATACATCTAACATTACAATATTTGTCCAGGTTATTCTATGTCAAGTGAGATAACAACACTCATAGACAGTGGTCTATACACCTAACATTACAATGTTTGTTTAGGTTATTCTTTGTCAGCAGAGATAACACTCTTATAGACAGTGGTTTATACATCTAACATTACAATATTTGTCCAGGTTATTCTATGTCAAGTGAGATAACAACACTCATAGACAGTGGTCTATACATCTAACATTACAATGTTTGTTTAGGTTATTCTGTGTCAGGAGAAATAACAACACTCATAGACAGTGGTTTATACATCTAACATTACAATGTTTGTTTAGGTTATTCAATGTCAAGTGAGATAACAACAATCCTATGGACAGTGGTTTATACATCTAACATTACAATGTTTGTTTAGGTTATTCTGTGTCAGGAGAAATAACAACACTCATAGACAGTGGTTTATACATCTAACATTACAATGTTTGTTTAGGTTATTCTATGTCAAGTGAGATAACAACAATCCTATGGACAGTGGTTTATACATCTAACATTACAATGTTTGTTTAGGTTATTCTATGTCAAGTGAGATAACAACAAACCTATGGACAGTGGTTTATACATCTAACATTACAATGTTTGTTTAGGTTATTCTGTGTCAGGAGAAATAACAACACTCATAGACAGTGGTTTATACATCTAACATTACAATGTTTGTTTAGGTTATTCTATGTCAAGAGAGATAACAACAATCCTATGGACAGTGGTTTATACATCTAACATTACAATGTTTGTTTAGGTTATTCTATGTCAAGTGAGATAACAACAAACCTATGGACAGTGGTTTATACATCTAACATTACAATGTTTGTTTAGGTTATTCTATGTCAAGTGAGATAACAACAAACCTATGGACAGTGGTTTATACAGCTAACATTACAATGTTTGTTTAGGTTATTCTATGTCAAGTGAGATAACAACAAACCTATGGACAGTGGTTTATACAGCTAACATTACAATGTTTGTTCAGGTTATTCTGCATCAGGAGAAATAACAACACTTATAGACAGTGGTTTATTTCACCAACGTTACAATGCTTGTTTAGGATGTGTCTCAGCTGGTTTGGTATTTTATGGTACAAGGCAATTTGGCTATCTGTGCCAAACATCTGGAAAACAGTTAAAATTAAAGTAAAATTATTAAAATTCATATAAAGGAAATTAAAGTAAAACAAAATAAAGTTTGATTTTTGAATTAAAAACATTCATCAACTTTTTTAACCATGGAGGTCAAAAGACTTTTCACGTAGTTTGAAAATGATTTGTTATGTATAAAGTGTATGTAGAAATTTCTAGAATTAGGTAGATCAATCATGTATTTTAGCCTGGTGTCTATACGAGCCTCGTGCAAAAACAGATATGCGCAGATTACTCTGGAATTCTGGGAAGTTACGCGATTGTTCGAGAACACAGTAGGCCTACTAGTATATAAACAGACGGCGATGTGAGGAGAGTCAGTCAGTCATTCGTTTTCATTTGATTCAAGAGATGTCGTCTTCGTTTGAGAAATTTTCAACGTTTGTTGTGTGTTTATTCAACTTGGATTTGTGACTGGAGCTAGATCTACAAAAGCTGTGATTTTACTTCGTCAATCTTTACGATTCATTCGAATTACTGGTTATACTGAAGGTCAACACGTACAGGACTGTTTAGGGGAGAACGGGGCAAGTTGGAAAAACGACAAGTTGAGACATTCATCAAAAACATCGTAAAAAGAACTTCGTCAAATTTATTGGACTGTGAATTGTTTCTGGACTTCTCCATTCAAACTTCGGAATTTCTTCGTGGGACCAAATTCACCCCCTAGACTGAATTTTGGATTTCTGATCCGGACTTTTGGACTTTCACTCTGGATCATTATATTGGACAGGGGCCAGTACCATTTTGTATTGTAATTAATTTTGAAGGTTGAAACTGAATAACTGTCATTGTTATTATATAATTTATTTCATATCTGCCACACATATAATAGTTTATTGTAATAAATTATATAAGCTGTGATCTGTGTCTTTCTGTTGCGTTCAGTCCACATAAAAAACGTAACAGATTCTTTTGGAGGCACAGAGTGATCCATCTGTACTCCTACTGTAGTTATGGAACAAAGTGCAGCAGCATACATCTGAGATGAAGTGGTGGACAGCAACTTTCGAGCCTCAGGATAAGTAATGTTTTGAATCATTTTGAGACACTGCACCTCTTTTTTTCCAACCACTTAGAGCAAGAACTAAAGTAGGATTGGTGAGAGCCATTACAATTAATCCAATGAGGATCTGTTTCACACTCACAGGCATTGTGGTCCTTGCCAACTCAGCAAGCACAGCATGATGTCTTTGAGTGACCCAACCGTTGACACTGGAAACATCCGAGAGGGTTTGGAATGTATGGCCACACCTTGCAATTAAGATAACCTTCTTTAATGGTGGCAGGTGGATGCAGTGATATAAAAGTTAAAATGAGGACAGTGGTAGGCACCATAATTCCATCTTTACGAGTGGAGATATGCCTCACTACAGAAACTTCTTGGGTGGAGTAACCAGTGAGAATCATTCGGGGATGTTCTTCAAATCCCTCTCAACAATAACTCCTTGTGAGGAATTCAAAGTAGCATGAGGATTAACCTCAATAGGTATATCCCCAATCACCTTTGAATGCAAGAGAAATTCACTGTTTTTAAATGTGGATATTTCCACCAATATGTCTCCAGAGCAAAGCTTTTTGATTGACTTTGGAGAGCCAGCAACTCCCTCTAGTCACTTCTGAATGAAAAAGGGAGACATTTTCCCTAAAGGTTTGTCTGAAAGAGAATGTTGTATAAGAAAATGAGGTAAAGGTGTTACAGATGTTTAAGATTGCTGCTCAGAATCTTCAAGACATGGTCTTTTACCTATGGACTGTTTTCCATTATTTTATTTAAGTTTTTATTTGGAGGATCCATAATAAAAAAAAAAAGAATATTTCAATGCCCACTGACCCCACCCACCACGGAGCCCTACAAGGGGATTCACTACAGTGTCAAACAAGGACACTTCAGCAACACCAGGGTTTTGTCAGGAACATCCAACACTGGTACTTAGTTGACCCTATCCCAGGTGGACCAGCTGAATGATCTTAGGAGGTCACCCAAGACTGCCCATCTGCATTCAAGGCCAAAGTGGTGTGTTAAGGTTGGATTCCTCATTCACCAGGATCCTCTCCTCACCTTCACAGATCACCATGCATTACAAACACATGGGTGGATGTTTAGATCACAGAGGAGGTAAGCTAAAAGAACAGAACTTTCAGGGGACGTCCCATGACAACATACAGGAAAACTATTTGTCACTGACCTATATATGTAACATGAAATAAAACAAAACTATTTATTACTGACCTATAAATTTCATGATCTCGCTTCCTTTTTAGTTTCTCTTCAGCAGATTTTTTTTTCTGTGGACAAATATAAAAAGTCTTAAATTTCAAAAAGTTTGTTAAAAATAACATTACAACACACATATCCAAAACTCACAATTAGGATAACAATGTTTCACAGAAGCCACACTGTTATCCAAAACTCACAACTAAGTCAATAATGTTTTGTAGTAGCCAAACATTGTTATCCAGAACTTAGATCTAAAATAATAATACTGATAGTCAGTCATATATTCTCAATAAATTAAAACTTAAACTCTTAAAGTTTGACAACTGAACTTTGTTCACCAACTAAATACTGAAACATAGCAATGCTACCCAAATATGAATACTTTATAACAAACACATCCTTAGAGAACTTCTCTTAACAAGCACATCCTTAGAGAACTTCTCTTAACAAGCACATCCTTAGAGAACTTCTCTTAACAAGCACATCCTTACAGAACTTCTCTTAACAAGCACATCCTTACAGAACTTCTCTTAACAAGCACATCCTTACAGAACTTCTCTTAACAAACACATCCTTACAGAACTTCTCTTAACAAACACATCCTTACAGTACTTCTCTTAACAAACACATCCTTACAGTACTTCTCTTAACAAACACATCCTTACAGTACTTCTCTTAACAAACGCATCCTTACAGTACTTCTCTTAACAAATGCGTCCTTACAGAACCACTTTATACTCCTTTTCTCTAACACTTTTGATGTTAACATAAAATCTTTATATGAAATACCATTCATTAAAAATGCTAAATTGTTTAAGTTCTAAATAAATAAAAAAATTAAACTTTTAGATTTTTAAAAAATTCATTTTTAAACACCTGCAGTTTCTGTTCCTTTTCCCGTCTTCGTTTTGATTTAGTTTTTCTGTCTTCAGGTCTAACAAAGGAATTTTTTGTTTCATCTTCAACAATGTCATCTTCAGATTCATCATCTACATCATCCAGTCCCTGAGACATCTCAGACAGCCACATTTTCTAATAACAACTTATTGAGCTTATAACGAACTCTGGTAATTATATTAGTATTTAAAGTAAACTAACAAATGAGAAACAAATACAACACTAAAAACAAGAGTTAAATAATAGAAAGATAAATACTACAGAGCATTCTGGAAGCTAGAGATAGGTGTTTACAAATTTGTACAGTAAGTATTCCAACAGAGTAACCATGCAATATAGCAGTTATTATGTAATCTTGTAATACAAACACTTATGTAGAAAGTGTTCCTACCATATAATAGTAAAAAAAACAGAGGAGTGTAACTCTGTTTAAAATTAATAGTGGTATTCCTTGTCTACGGAAGTTCATCGACTCTCCTGTATGGGGTGCTCCTATTATTTTACAGATAAACTAGCTCTGTTTCACCTTGAGTCACTTTCATTCTCTGGGAAAGGAGGGGTGCTCTTGCATACTTTATAGTATTATCGTAATGCTTTTGTATATACATAACATTCATACAGTTAACCATCAAGTGAAAGTTACATAACTGTGTAAGTCTTAAATTAACAATGCAGAAAACGTGTCCAGTACCATCCAAAACTGTCAAGAAGCAATATCAAAGTTGATATTATATCACCAATAAATTGTGTTAAATATTCTGACATGTACAGATGAGGTTTTGGTTTATTTGATTGTTAAATATTTTGATATATACAGATGAGGGTTTGGTTTATTTAATTGTTAAATATTCTGATATATACAGATGAGGTTTTGGTTTATTTGGTTGTTAAATATTCTGATATATACAGATGAGGTTTTGGTTTATTTGATTGTTAAATATTCTGATATATACAGATGAGGTTTTGGTTTATTTGATTGTTAAATATTCTGATATATACAGATGAGGGTTTGGTTTATTTGATTGTTAAATATTCTGATATATACAGATGAGGTTTTGGTTTATTTGGTTGTTAAATATTCTGATATTTACAGATGAGGTTTTGGTTTATTTGATTGTTAAATATTCTGATATATACAGATGAGGTTTTGGTTTATTTGATTGTTAAATATTCTGATATATACAGATGAGGTTTTGGTTTATTTGATTGTTAAATATTTTTCTTTCATGTAATGTATAATGCTAGAACACACCACATTTTATAGAGAATTATGGTTGAAATCAGATTCAGTTCAGAATACAAGGGATGAATATAAAAACCTGTAAGAACTCTGGTTCACATAAGTTAACTTTTAGAGCTCTCCCCAGTTTCTTCTCATCACGTTCATTCTTCATTTCTTTTGTTACAGCTTCCTGTAGAAGTTCCTGTAAAAACATTAAAATTTAGAATTAATATGTATTTACATGGAACTCAAAACTAAATAGTCCTGTAGTGCAGGCAATTAACATAGCATAGTTCACAATATTCGTCATACTCAACAAGCATTCCACAAATACCGTGGATATTTTTCTTAATAAGAATAAACACAATGTTCTTGATTGTGTATCTTACAAAACACGACCCAGAAACGTATGAAAACATCTCCTAATAAGAATTCAAACAATGTTCCTGGTTGTGAATCTCACAAACACCACCCAGAAACCTATGAACACATCTCCTAATAAGAATTCAAACAATGTTCCTGGTTGTGAATCTCACAAACACCACCCAGAAACCTATGAACACATCTCCTAATAAGAATTCAAACAATGTTCCTGGTTGTGAATCTCACAAACACCACCCAGAAACCTATGAACACATCTCCTAATAAGAATTCAAACAATGTTCCTGGTTGTGAATCTCACAAAACACCACCCAGAAACCTATGAACACATCTCTCAGTAAGAATTCAAACAATGTTCCTGATTGAGAATCTCACAAAACACCACCCAGAAACCTATGAACACATCTCTTAGTAAGAATTCAAACAATGTTCCTGGTTGTGAATCTCACAAAACACCACCCAGAAACCTATGAACACATCTCTCAGTAAGAATTCAAACAATGTTCCTGGTTGTGAATCTCACAAAACACCACCCAGAAACCTATGAACACATCTCTCAGTAAGAATTCAAACAATGTTCCTGATTGAGAATCTCACAAAACACGACCCAGAAACCTATGAAAACATCTCCTAATAAGAATTCAAACAATGTTCCTGGTTGTGAATCTCACAAAACACGACCCAGAAACCTATGAAAACATCTCCTAATAAGAATTCAAACAATGTTCCTGGTTGTGAATCTCACAAAACACGACCCAGAAACCTATGAAAACATCTCCTAATAAGAATTCAAACAATGTTCCTGGTTGTGAATCTCACAAAACACGACCCAGAAACCTATGAACACATCTCTCAGTAAGAATTCAAACAATGTTCCTGGTTGTGAATCTCACAAACACCACCCAGAAACCTATGAACACATCTCCTAATAAGAATTCAAACAATGTTCCTGGTTGTGAATCTCACAAAACACCACCCAGAAACCTATGAACACATCTCCTAATAAGAATTCAAACAATGCTCCTGGTTGTGAATCTCACAAAACACCACCCACAAACCTATGAACACATCTCCTAATAAGAATTCAAACAATGTTCCTGGTTGTGAATCTCACAAAACACCACCCAGAAACCTATGAACACATCTCCTAATAAGAATTCAAACAATGTTATTGGTTGTGTATCTTATGAAATGCTACTCAGAAACCTGTAAACATACATCTTAGTAACAACTTAAAAATGTTTTTCATTGTGTATCTTACTAAACACCAAAGAGTTCTATTATTAAGTGGACTGCTTACTTATTTTACCTTACCAAAACTGAGTTTTACAGAAGAAAGATAACATAGAGGCCAAACCTGTTTTCTTATCTGCTATTTAAGCCAAGTTCCTGAATCATCAGTTGTTTTTGGAAGAATGAAACAATAGGTTTCTCGCAGAGATGGAATGTTAGTAGTTTTAATTTCATGTGTAATCTCTGCTAATAATGTGAAACTTTAGTTGTTTGGACAGCATATGACAACAACACCACTGTTATTCAACAGACCAGTTAACTAATTATTCAGTTGTTGTCTTTTCAAGAAAGTGTGGATTTCAGTTAAGAAAGAATAGTTTATATATCTAAACTATTATTTGGTTCACTATTGTTGTTACAGGAGACTAGTTTCACTGAATTCACAATTACACAATGCTGCTTAGAGAAACATTATTTTCATAAACAATGAATATTTCAAAACACTACAAACTTATTTCTTAGAAGTAATTTATGTGTAGTCGTAAACTTAAAGGTATGGCCTATATTATATGAAAGTGAAACTTGCTAAATTCATATAACATTCTGATCTCAGTGATGAAGAACACAAGAAAACATTTTTTCATTACCTGAAATTGTATTTCCAAAAGATACAGTTTAGCTACTTTTTTCAGCCTTTCATCGGCCAAAGAAATTTGCATTCTACTAAACTTGAGGAAACTTTCAACTAATTTCATGGGATTTGCATTATTTCATAATGACATCATCTCGTGAACCATGCACATGAGCAATAACTCCCCCACA
The DNA here is from genome assembly GCA_011833715.1 of Carcinoscorpius rotundicauda. Taxonomy (NCBI): domain Eukaryota; kingdom Metazoa; phylum Arthropoda; class Merostomata; order Xiphosura; family Limulidae; genus Carcinoscorpius; species Carcinoscorpius rotundicauda. Next base: position 11,523,588 of record CM022401.1, on the reverse strand, counting down.
TGTTGACAAGACAGATAAGTCACATGTGGCCCAGGAGTGGAGAGGTTGGATGTGTAGAAGTGAGTTTATATCAGAAATACTTTTCAGATAAGGAAAATATTAACTTTTTATATGATAACTCACCTCAACACATAGTTTAACTAAAGCCCCATGCTCAATTGATGGAGAGACTGGTGCAAAACTTTCCTATATGATCTTTCAGAGAGCACCTGAAATGAGCCCGTGGGTTGTGACATCCATAGGAAGGGGCTACATAGGATGGCACCCAAGGAAAACTGAACCTCATTTCATCTAGGGAACACTCTTTACCCATATAGGAAGAGGTAAAGCTAACACAGTTGTGTTGCAAATAGAATATCTACTTGGCTGTCTAATTTCCTGTATACAAGCTATTGGACAGCCAATACTTGTAGTGTGATTGGGGCTTGTTTAAATTATACTTTATGTGCTTACCAGACACAATGGGACCTGTAATAAGTATCAGTGCAAAAAGTACCATTAGTCATCTCACATTTACTGTCAAAATCTTTTGGAACAACTCCAACTATAGGATGAAGGCACTTTATTGTACATAATATGAGTACTTATATTCCTCAACTCAACTGCCAGTCTCTACAGACCATGTGCAAGAAAAGGGTATGTTAGGGATATATCACAAGAAGTTCTCATCTCAACTCTATCATCAGACTCTACAAACCTTACACCAGCAGAAGGAAGGGTTCACATTTGTTATGTAGTAACAACCAGTACTGAGTGATGTCATCTCAACTCCACTGAACAAAGAGAAGGACATATAAGATATAGATATTAATTACTCTTGTACAGCAAGTATTCACTTCTACTTAAGTGAAGATATCTCAAGGACAGACTACCAGCAAGAGGAGACAACTATATTAGAAAGAATTTAGTCCATATGTGGAGCACGCACACTTCACTATACTGAACTCGCTCTGGCTCAAAGAAGTAGGAATACATGATGTGCATGAGGGGTGACCCTAATACATAAACAACTGCACCAGTGTTCCACTTCTCATGTTTTAGTACTCTAGTCTCTGCACCTAGTCTACCGTCCCAATTGCAGACAAGAGTCTCCTGTTTTTCCATTTGACAACAGGGAGAAATTCTTCATGGGGACTCAAAAAGTTGTAAATTAATGTATTTGGAGAGTCCACATGTCTGTCTGGAGAAGTTCATTCAAGTACCTGTGAAAGCTAGGTGTAGGAGAGTGAAAAAGTGATGAATAAAATGAGAACATTCTATCACAGAAATCAATGGATCCCCATTGTAAAGGAAAGAGGTAAATGGTTAAAAAAAAGTTCCAGGAAAGGAACAGTAGGAGATGTGGAAAGAATGGTCAAACAGGACACAGGAGCTAAGCTGAGTCCAAACAGTCCAAAAAGCAAACATTATGGTTCATCCCCAAACAAGCTAAGTCCGAGGAAGAAAGGATTAATCTGGGAAGAGAAAATAAGATTTTAGGTTGAAGTTGGTGAGAGGATAATCTAAAAAAAAAATATTGGAACAATGGTAATTGTAAGAAACAAACCAGGGAGAAAGAAGATTTTAAAAAAATGCAGAAAGTAGCTTGAATGTAGAATGCACAGAATCTAGTAAAGCAAGTGGTTATATAGCCACTAACAAAAGGGCCCAAGACTGATAGCAGTATGTAGATCCAAACCCAAATGTAGGAGACAAAAAATGATCATAATAGATGATGTCTTACTTGAGAAAAGTGGCAAAGCATCCAAGAAGGGTGTGTTCAGCAAAACCTACAAAAGATATGGTGGTGAAGAGGCTACTCCATTAAAATCATAAGAACTGAGTGAGGAAAGCAGCCCACCAAGAAGGTGGAAGCTACTGGTACAGAACTGCACGTTTAATGCTTGAAAACAAAACAGTCTGGGAAAAGAAACCACAATGATAGGTGGAAAAAGGAAAGACTTTGGAAGAGATCAAACAAACCAGAGAAAGTTCAGTACAAATGTTGGAAGACCTGTCTCAATGAAAATGTACATCAATTAGAGAAAAAAGGATTGAAGGAGTAGGAAACCTGATTTGAAAGATGGTAAGGGAATGTAAGAAGAAAGACAGACATGGTCCAGTCACTGGAACCGAGAGGAGAGGTTTACACAGAGGACAAATAACCCAAAGAAAACTTGTCCATAAGGTTCACAACAGGAGACACAAGAGTGACCACTAAGTTTCATGACAGCATACTGTACATGGAGGGGGGTTCTTCTCTTATTGGTGGAAAGAAAACTTGTCCATAAGGTTCACAACAGGAGACACAAGAGTGACCACTAAGTTTCATGACAGTATACTGTACATGGAGGTGTGTTTTTCTCTTATTGGTGGAAAGAAAACTTGTCCATAAGGTTCACAACAGGAGACACAAGAGTGACCACTAAGTTTCATGACAGTATACTGTACATGGAGGTGTGTTCTTCTCTTATTGGTGGAAAGAAAACTTGTCCATAAGGTTCACAACAGGAGACACAAGAGTGACCACTAAGTTTCATGACAACATACTGTACATGGAGGTGTGTTCTTCTCTTATTGGTGGAAAGCTTTTTTTTTTTGCATGATACCATCATCATGTAGCAGCACAATTAATGTAAATTCACACATAATTAGGTCAGAGTTGCCTCAAAGAAAATAGCACACAAATCGCTTTCGCAGATACACAGAAGGGCTGAGGAATATAGCTAATCTCTTGTGAGAGGCAAGTTATCTTCTCAGAAAGGTAAAAATAATTAATGACAAAACATACAAACCTGGTGTTCATCAAAAGCTGGATTATAAGAGGCACCAGGGTGAGGCACTTCTATGGGTGGGAGTAGAGAAGGCTTCTGGTAATGATGGTTTGGAACCTGAAATGATTTAACTTGTGCTACAGAAAAACTGTATTTTGTTAATAGTTTTAAGGTTTGAAGAACACATATCACTTATAGTTTTACTAAAATCATAAAACCAAGAATAAAATATATCTAAACATGACATTGAAACAAAGGTGTAATAGGGGTCAAAACATGACACTGAAACAAAGGTGTATTACTTGAGTTCAATTTCTTATTTTTTCCATTTAAAATGTTTTAACTTACATTTTATCAGGTTAAAATGTCATCATTTTCTTCATTACTTAACAAATTTTAAAAATTTTATAACTATTTTAACTAAACTCACAAAAAATGGTTTACAATAATTTGGTTCACTAAGCTTACCTTTGGTGTCAATTGTCTTGTAATTACGTTGTAATAGGTTACAAAATCTTCCTTTTCACTGCTTTCTATATTGAGAACAAAAACTGTTCATAAAAACCTTCACAAGTAAAATAATATTGCACAGTAACTGACTGGAAATTATTCTACAAACAAGTAATATAACAGAACCTTTCTTGTATTGATTTTTATTATAACAATGTGAAAAAGTTAAAGTAATTTTTGAACTACTTTTCTAATACTGATTTCAACTAAAGCAATACAGCCATGAAAATTTAAGATTATTCAACTAAATTAAACCAAAGAGACACATATTTATTTATAAGAAATAAAACTTAAGTGGTGTATCTAAAATAATATTCTAATTACTTAAATCAAAGTGACAAATAAATCACTTTAATACATTTATAATTTCAATAACCCAAGTTAAGGTCACATTTTCCATGAAAATGTAATCCCTAAGCTATTTACCTTCAAACAGTAATTTTCCTCCAGAGTTCCTATAATTTGCCAAAGAAAGTTACAAGTCACCATCATAATCTCAAGTGAACTTGTTTCACTGCATAATGATGTATTCGTATAAACAGACTCCATCACTGAGATCGCACAAGGACTGGAGCAAAGACTTCCTTCAGAATATATCTGAATGAAGCCTGCGAGGTGTAACAGTAAGAGCTCCATAGAGGCACACACATGAGAGACCAGATATCATCTCATCCAGGATATACTCCTTGTTCATGAATGACATGAAGAGAGGCAGAGAAACAATAAAAGTTTCACAAAGATAGGCAGAATAAATACACAACCATACATGCACTGGAGCTTATGTAATCACCTCCTCTACCATCTCACTCCACTGATCAAAACCAGCCATGAAAGAACGACACTTGTGATAGCTACATGTGATAACCTCCTCTACCATCTCACTCCACTGATCAAAACCAGCCGTTGAAGAACGACACTTGTGATAGCTACATGTGATCACCTCCTCTACCATCACACTCCACTGATCAAAACCAGCCATGGAAGAATGACACTTGTGATAGCTACATGTGATCACCTCCTCTACCATCTCACTCCACTGATCAAAACCAGCCGTGGAAGAACGACACTTGTGATAGCTACATGTGATCACCTCCTCTACCATCACACTCCACTGATCAAAACCAGCCATGGAAGAACAACACATGTGACAGCTACATGTGATCACCTCCTCCACCATCACACTCCACTAATCAAAACCAGCTGTGGAACAAGGACACTACAATCAGTCACTAAAGACCCTTGCCTGCTGTGGAAGTAGGATGTGCGAGTACTACATAACTTGTGAATAAGATGTAGTCACTTTAATTCTACTATTAGTCTCTGCAAGCTACAGTCATCTATAAATATCAATATTCTTGAAGATGAGAAACTTACTTGAAATAAAAATGTATCTCAGAACAGCTGGTATGGGTATCAACACTTTAATTGATAAGGAGAGAACAACATTTAAACCTTCCTAGGTCATCTTCAGGTTAAGAAGAAATAGAAACAAATTTTCCATAAGAAAATATAAGATAACCAAGTTACGACTGAGAAAAGTTTAATATTTGGGAAAGCGTCTGTAGTCTTTTAGAGGACATTAAAAAAAAACTGGTGTAATAATCTAGAGAGATGTCATGAACTTATCCACTGACCTGTTTCTCCAACAGTTATATGGCACTGCCCCTCCAAACACTGATGGTAGACCAGATCAAATGGGTGTTTCGAGGCACAAGTTAAAAAATGAGAGAAGAAGTGAAGAAAAAGATTGTGGAAACATTTTGAGAGCAAACCACAAGTTAACTCCCATGATTTCTGAACCAAACAGATTGTTACTGGTTATTAGATTGGCAGATAAGATAGTGGAAGGAAGTAGCATAAGAACATATCTGAACACTGAAACATAATGGGCAGCAGAAGAAAAGTCAGGACATCTCGTACACTAGAATGAGTGATGGTGGGCAGCTTCAGACCATGATTTAAGGACATCAATAACACCATCAGAACTACCAGATAAAAAAAAGGTGCAAAACAAAGGTCCAGAGAAAGGGAGATTGACTTAGAAAAGTATGATATCTCTTCTCAAAAGGTAACAACAACAAGCTCGTCAAATGATAAAAGGCTGACTGGGTCAATGAAGAAGAGCACTATAAGGTGAATGGTGAAGTACTTCCATCATAAGGTGAAAGACTGAGAAGTGACTCGGAACAGTAGTAAGATACAACCTATAATTAATTCATTACAAAAAGAGGCAAGAAAAACCCCAAAGATTAGAAAGTTTGAGTGATCATAAACAAGAACATAAGAATCAGTTAGGTAATGGTAGAAGGAAAACGTTTGTGGAAGGAGATTGATCTAATAACCACGTACAGCAATGTCCGGGAAAGGGGAAGACAAAGAAACTGAGAATGGAAAGGTTGTGTAATACAGAACGAGTCAAAAGATATGAGGGAAGAGAGAGGTGCCCAAGGAACAGGGTTTTGAAAATAACATGGTTCTTTAGCATGCCCAGTGTAAAACATGGAGACAGATTTTTTTTGTTTTAATGCTAAAATTTGTGTGAATAGAAGTGACTGAAACAAGGGTCGTTGGCTGCATTATGGATGTCATGGTATGTTAAGTTGTTACAGACTGTTCAAAATGAGTAATGTCTTAACTTACACCAGCAGAAGAAAAATTTACACTAAACTGGGGATTCATACTGAGTCTGTCTAAACTCAATAAGGTAAAAAGTGAATAACTCAGCAGATTCACACATGCCTGTTTATGATGGTATGAGAATTTACAAGTACATACATAGAGGGCTTCACTGGACATGCAGATGTGTCACACTCCCACTGGTGTAAAATCCAGCTGTATGATTACATCATCATGCATTGGTGCAAATTCATGTGGTTGTTTCTAGATGTCTTGCAAACTTCTTTGGTATATTACATGTATTCCAGAGTAAAATAATTATTCTGTGTGCAGATGTGAACATTTGTTTTACAAAATAGGTATATTACAGTCTTCAGTACATAAAAACCGATCAAGCTTAGAACACAAAGCATGAATACATTGCCTGGTTATCTAAAGAGTAGAAAAAATTAAATTTAAGTGCCAAACATATGGTGTTCTAAAGTAAGTAAACCAACCTGTGTGGATTTGTGACAAGTAAGCTAATCAGGGCACAGTTATGATCAAATGGATACATCAATACAATTAATTAATTAACATTTTTCATTATAATTTTTTTTCTAAAAACTGCTGGTATGAGAAGGTAACAACAAGAAAGTAAAAGTGGTGAATTATTCATAATAAATTTAACCTGTTATTTTGTTCAACACGTAATACATTAACTATTGTAGTTATGTCCAGGAACCATAGAATACAAAAAAGGCAACTAGAAAGTAGATGTGATTGGATGAAAAGTATGACATAATTTTTGGCTGTTGACTTTTGTCTTCTGTGAATACACAAATGGTTAATTTCATATTAAATCTGGTTACATTTACATTATCTTCTGTGAATACACACATGGTTAATTTCATAGTAAATCTGGTTACATTTACATTATCTTCTGTGAATACATACATGGTTAATTTCATAGTAAATCTGGTTACATTTACACAGATAATACTGCTTGCACCACTGTCTTTTCATCAGTCTCATTTCAAATAGTTTAAATATTTGTTTAATACAATAATCTAACACACAATATGATTCTATGTAGAACTTAAACCTATCTAAAAACACATATATTACATTCATTCTTATGTAGGCTTACATGCACATTTTACAGACCACAATGTCAGTACAACTTGGTACTTTTGTACACTCCTGGTTTTTTTTAGAATGGTGAAAACAAATATTGAGATGAATTTTGTTTTTTAAGGGACAGAAGTTATTTTGGGGTAACAAGATCAGTGAAAGTAAACACTGTTACAACAAATTGTTTGGTAACTTCAAACCCTGTAATAGTTACATGATAGAGTTTATACACTGGATTAGAAGCTTCCACAAGACATACAAACAATCGACAACTACCATCTTCTTTCCAAATATCACAGTAAGAAGTCTCATGTGGGTTCTTCGTCGTTCTCTCTTCATGATGGTGCTTCTTCTTCTTTACGTTAGATGCTTTCCTGAAAGTTCTCAAGCGATTTTTTTTCACATTAACAAATCTTGTTTGGGACCTATAGAAAAAAAAGCATATCTATTTTTTGTATCTCAAAAAAAGAAAGTCAATATTCCATACCTAATAATAATATAAAGGTAAAAAGGTTGTGTTAAAACAAGGCACACATTTATTCACTAGAACCTTTTGTTAAAACTAAGTCTAAATATTATTTCTAAATCATGTCAAAAGGTGTTCCGTATGTAACATGAATGGTGGGTTTATCTTTGACAATACGTATAATCAGTAACATTACATGAAGAGTACCTTTCAAAACTGAAGAATCATCTTTTAAAATCTTTCAAGAAAATCAGGTACTATGGAAGATGATTTTAAAAATTATTAATTAGTTAGTCAATCTTTAAATATCCCATAAATAAAACCATTCGTGTTCAAGATTATTTCAAAACTTGCCAATGTTTCCAAACACTTTAATATTACAAAATATCAGGTTAGCATTTACATTCATATTTTAATTTGATACAATATTCATTAAAAACAGACTTAAGAGAACTGATTTAAATCAACATTTCAAATTCAGACAATCTGATGAAGATTTTCACAAATTGACTTTCAGACATTTTTTCAAAATCAACCTGAAAACATATATTCTTTCATATATTAACTGCACTGTATTTTAGTTACACTTAAATTCCTATTTTGATACCTGTATAATTTTATATTATCCAAAACACCTGTCACTAAATTCTTATTCAGACACCTGTATGACTTTACATTATCCTACACACCTGTCACTAAATTCTTATTCAGACACCTGTATGACTTCACATTATCCTACACACCTGTCACTAAATTCTCATTCAGACACCTGTATAACTTTACATTATCCTACAGACCTGTCACTAAATTCTTATTCAGATATCTGTATAACTTTACATTATCCTACACACCTGTCACTAAATTCTTATTCAGACACCTGAATTACTTTACATTATCCAACACACCTGTCACTAAATTCTTATTTAGATACCCATATAACTTTATATTATCTTACACTACTATCACTAAATTTAGATATCTGTATAACTTTATATTATCCTGCACCCCTGTCACTAAATTCTTGCTTGGACACCTGTATAACTTTATACAGCTACCCAAGTAGTGTTAATAAATTTTCACAAGTAAGTGTGTGTGTACACTTACTTTCTCTTCTTATAAAAATATTAAATTCTTGTTTCCAAGTAGTATACATCAGAAGCTCCTATTTCAGGTAAAACAGGATATGTTTATAGTTGTTATTGAATATTTTAAACATTTCATAAAGTTTTAAACTCACGGTTTGATGGGTGGGACAACAGCTGAATTAGACAACAAGATATCATGACAACGAAGTGGCCTTTTCCAGCTTTTCTCTTTCACAGTATCTGGAATTATATATTATCTTATTATCAAAGAAAAGTGCATCCAAAAAGTGTATACTCTGTACTAAACATTTTTATTGTCTGTAGAAGATGAAAGATGAATTATAATTCATACAAGAGTTTATGAAACCTTTTTAATGTTTAGTTGGTTCACTTACATCATAACACAACAATAAACCTGCTTTCTTAGTACCGATATGGTTAACAAAAGTTTATCTATATAATACTCAACATCAAAATATAAAAAGGTTGATATTATAGATAAACATAACTTTATTGTGTCTTATTATCACACACATCAACCGTAAGGACATTCTAATACATTCACCAATTAATTACAGTCTGCTAAGTTACTGACAAAAATATAACACATTGCACTCCCGTCCCACTAGTCACAGAAAAATGAATTTACATTTCTATTGAACTATCATCCCTACCAATTTATTACGATTAAACAACAAGCAGTGAATAACAATACTGTATTAAATATTCACCTTTACCAATTACTTACTGACAGATACCTTCTCAAAGTTAAAGGAACTATGGAAGCAGTGTTTGAACTAAGTAACACCAGGGTATTAACTTAGTAATAAATCAACATGATTGATTACCTCTAACCAATGATGAGGGTCACAGAATAATCAATAAAGTAAGAAATTAAATAAAATTAATTCTGAACTGATTAATATTATTAAAGTCAATAACTATTTATTATTATAACTTTTTCTTAACTATTCCAACTATTCAGTAATAAAATTACAATTAAACTGACTAATGTTACAAAAATGAACAATTAATCAAAATGTATATATTTCTCATTGATACCTTCCTCTGTTTACAGTACTAACATTTATCATTTTTTCCTATATTTCTTTCTGGTACCTTCATCTGTTTACAACACTAACATTTATCATCTTTTGCTATATTTCTGACTGGTACCTTCCTCTGTTTACAATACTAACATTTATCATTTGTTGCTTTATTTCTGACTGGTACTTTCCTCCACTTATTAAATTAACTTTTCTCATTTTTTGCTGCTCTTTATTTGCAAACATTTCTTGGATGTATCCCACAAGCCAGCCTTAAACTCTCCCTCTGTTGTAATCCAATGTTCCAAGATATCTCTCATGTAAAGCACTATGCCTCACTTCTCCACAAATAGGAGAACACTACTATTTAGACAAATATGATTCCCTGTATGTCACCATTGAATTATCAGTTCAAAGTCTGGTAGGAAATGTGAACACTGGAAGATAGTGGGGAGGAAGAGGGGGAAGTGGAAGTGAAGAAAGTACTTATCGAAAATACAATTCCATTTAAAAATATAACTTCCGATACAGCACTCTCCCTCTGCTTGCAAGATTAACTTAAACCCCACACTGAATTGGAAGAGAGACTGATGCACGAGAAGCACAGACTATCTCCTGGAAGTGTTCTAACATTAACCTTTTCTTGACAGATCACAGGTCAAAGTTCATATCATCACCTTTGTTGACTTGCATTCAAATGTTTATTGAACTACTATTTTATGAATTTATGTCAATAAGTTTGGAAACAAATTGTATAATATCATTCAAATTTTAATATAGTATACAAGTTAGTTTCTTAATGTAAGAGCAAATATTAAAATAACACACCTAAATATAGATTTTGGTGAGTTATGTGGTATGTTGAATACAGATCTGTTTAAAATTAGATGTTCTGGTGTCAAAATATTAAGTCTATAGTTTTGTACAAATTAGGAACTTAAATTATTAATACTGAAAAGCTATAATATAAAATAAGAACCTTGTGTTTTTATTTTGGTGAAATATACATTATGTATTGAATCAAAAAACATTAGCCCCAGACATCTGTTTCCCTATTTGAAAACGGTCTTTTCTAAACACTTCAATATATGACATGTGAATAGCCAATTGACAACTTAGAATGTCCCCCTTGTGGTTTTCTCAGCCATTTTAATATGAGAAAAGCCTATCACTTCCTTTCAAACCAAGAGTTCAAGAAGATAGGCTGTATCTTTAGTTTACTTGAAGTTTTGTACTTTTTTCTAGATCTAAATGCAGCTTAGTTTAAGAGCTGAATGAATTACAGTGGAGTGATATGGTAATAATACAGTTATTTATGATTTTATGATTATTCAATTGGATACATAAAACTTAAAAAGAATTTTGTCTGATATCCTACAAATGCAAAATTTTAAAAGGCTAAGCAACCTAATTCCAGCAGCAACCAAGTTCAAAGGTTGTACCAAGAAAAGATAATTATCTTGTCCAACATCAATGAAAATTTACAATTAAGGAAGAAAAGATGAATAGAAATACCCAAAGGATCCACTTGTCATAAAAGGGGCCATTGAAGCAAATACTTATGAGTCCTGCCAAGTGTCAGAAGTGGCCACCACTCCAAAAGCTACAGAACACTGCCAGTAGAAAGTAAGGAGCAAACATGACAATCCAAATGGCCAGCTCCATAGAACGAAGCCTAATAGAGAAGGTAGGGTTTGACCTAGATGGGTGCTGAAAAAAAACACCCAGATGAACAAAATATTAGGAAGGATGAAGGAAGGAAGGACAATTCCACTGCAATCAGTCATTCCATCCACAAGTGTAGGAATGGCTTACTCCCATTTGGAAATGGCAAGAAGCCAGTTGTCCATGTATATGTGGAAATAGAGAACCCAGAGCCAGTTGGTGGGGGTAAAACTTGCATAGAAGAGGTATGACTGTTTGTTAGGGTGGGAGGTCAAGGACTACCTATGACAGAACATGGTGTGACCAGGGATCCCAAGGAGGAAGAAGAAAAATGGTAAACACCTGTTTCTAAGAAACTGTGACTATGACAAACAAATGGAATCATGAACTCCACCTGACTCTGATGGAAAACAAAAGTTTTCTTGCAAGGAAACAAAAGCCATGTTGCACTGAAGCCAGCCATGACAACAAGGACACAGTAATCATATCACACTCAAAATCTCATAAAAATGACCCACATATGTGGAACTAGCAGCAGGTTTGTGAGAATATAGTGTCATGGCCCAAGAAGGTCCTGAAGAGAAGTGAATCACACATGTAGAGCCATAGCAGGAGACAATACATAGTTGACAGTGGAGGAGAAGCTTTATTCCTACAAAACCTCAGACAGGAAAAGGAAGGCCAAAAGGAGAAAATGGAGCAGAGGTAGGATGAACAGGAAATTTGGGACATATCCCACAAATAAATACATTAAACACACATCTAGTAGTTCAGTATGTGGGTTCCTGCTGGAAAAGATGCAACAGAGGACTGATCCAAAGTCCACTATGAAGGACAGGAATATTGATGCAATCACCAAATGTTTAGCAAAGGCACAGTGTAAACTTGAACAAAAAGGAAATGGGAGACCAAAGAAAGGACTACAGCCTAATGTTAAACCAAGACACATGTAACAACCAGGCAAGACGATGCTAAACCAAGGCACCTGTAACACCCAGACAAGACGATGTTAAACAAAGGCACCTGTAACAACCAGGCAAGACAATGTTAAACCAAGGCACCCGTAACAACCAGGCAAGAAAAGGTTAAACCAAGGCACCCGTAACAACCAGGCAAGAAAAGGTTAAACCAAGGCACCCGTAACAACCAGGCAAGACGATGTTAAACCAAGGCATCCGTAATACCCAGACAAGATGTGCTTATGCAAGAGCAGAGTGAAGCCAAAACTGTTCAGATTCAAAAAGGATATAAATATAAATATCCAGACAGGAATGGAAAACAAATGTCATAAACAGAAGGAATGAAAAAGGACAAGACAGGAGAAACTTAGAAGGTAACATACGTTCCTGACAAAATGTCTCGTCACAGAAGGTATAACAAGTTGAGAACAATGTCCAGGCTACGTGAAGGACTCCACTTCCCAGCACATGATAGCTGTCACCTCCTCAAAAGACAGAGGAACCTAGCATTATATTACCAGCATGAACAACATGTTGCCTACCAGACAATATGGAAATTAGCCTCACTTGACAATTAATAATGTGAATGCCACAAAATCTGTGGGTTCAGAAATGTTTGATAACTAAAATCCAAATTTAATCTTTCCACAAAAACTGGAAAACTAAGAATGACATCCTTACATATGAGTACCAAACCAAGACGTACAGACTGATCAAACAATAATATCAATTGAAAATGGAGGTAAAACATATGCATATAAAGAGCAGCACTGAAATTGGATATTACATGTGGAAAGAGGATACATATTTCAGAAGAACTGAGAATCACATGGCAATTACGCAATACAATGTACAAAAATAGAGATATTCATATAAAAATAAAGCAGGACAAAACAGTTAAAGCTGTTCATGATGATTTACATTGGTATTAAAAGATTTTAATACCTGTATAAATTACCTCTATTATTCAGATTAAACTATACGATAAGAACACAAAAATACAGTGGTACCTCGGTTCTCGAACGACTCCCTTCTTGAACAATTTGGTTTTCGAATATATTGTTTGAGAAAAAAATGTCTTGGTTCCCAAACCAAGTTGTCATGGCCAGAACCCCCAAAATAACCCGACTGATGACCCGAACAACCCTTTGACCATTTTTGGCCCATGCCAAGCTGCCCATAACATTTTACCTGCACCAGTTGCACAGTCCACACCCCCACTAAAATCTGCTGTGAACGTTCTCATTTTTCTTTTTCTTTTGTTGTTTTTCTAAATATTCTGATTAAACAAGTCACCATGGGGTTAAAGAAGGATAATGAAAGCAGCAAACCAAAAGGAAAAGTTGTTAGAGCCACAGTACAGGTGAAAAAACGATCTCATAGTGAAGTATGAGAGTGGTGTTTATGTGTCTGACCTTGCTACACAGTTTGGTATGGCAAAATCTACAGTCTGCACCATACTAAAAAATAAAGAGGTCATCAAAGGAGCTGATCTTACAAAAGGAGTGACAGTGCTTACGAAACAAAGATCACAAACAATGGAAGATGTAGAAAAACTGTTGTTGATTTGTATAAACAGAAAACAGTTAGCTGGTGATAGCATTTCTGAGACCATCATTTGTGAGAAAGCAGTAGTTGCATGCTGACCTCCTGAAAAACACCCCTGGAATGAGTGCTGATACAAGTGATGCCTTTTAGGCTATTAAGGGGTGATTTGAAAAATTTAGGAAGAGAAGTGGCACACATAGTGTGGTGAGACATGGGGAGGGTGCCAGGCAGAAACAAACCTCATCAGACATGTTTTAAGTGAGAAATAGGTACAGTGAGTCTCAAGCAGGTTGTTGCAGAGCAAAGAGACAGAAAAGAATCCCAGAAGGAGAGTTACCTGACGTTTTTATGGAAGGTGACTCCCCTTCCCTTCCAAATAACCCTTCTACTCTCCATGTTCCTCACCACCTTTCATTAAGCCATAGCTCTCCTCAGCACAGATAAAGTGCATTTAAAATTTCATTTACTGTTTTTTTATTGTGTTTATAGTTTTTGTGGTTGACTTTATGCATGTAAGTATTATTATACAGGTATAAATAAGCAATATTTTTACTTAAAATGCTTCATAATGCATACTTTTTGGAGGTCTGTAACGGATTAATTTAATTACCAGTATTTCTTATGGGAAGAATTTATTCAGTTTTTTAATAGCCTTCTGGAATGAAGTAAGTTTGATAATCAAGGTACCACTGTATTAGGATATTTAGAGAATTGTTACAGAGGAGTTACAAAAATACCAAATATTCAACAAGGTAATTCTGTGAGGGCCACAAAAGAAAACACATAAGAATATATCAATTTAGGAAAAATAGTGATTAGAACTTACAACAAGCACATACGTGAAATTTTCACAAATATTGAAAGTATAATTATGATTCATTAGACCAGAATGACTTAGTAAACATCATTTCTTCATTCTTTGTGACTCAAGAATGGTAATAACAACCACTTAAAGAAAGTCACATGTTCATTTGTAGTGATTTTATTCTATTAATAATATCTACTAAAGAAAGTCACATGTTCATTTGTAGTGATTTTATTCTATTAATAATATCTACTAAAGAAAGTCACATGTTCATTTGTAGTGATGTTAGACTATTAATAATATCTACTAAAGAAAGTCACATGTTCATTTGTAGTGATTTTATTCTATTAATAATATCTACTAAAGAAAGTCACATGTTCATTTGTAGTGATGTTAGACTATTAATAATATCTACTAAAGATAGTCACATGTTCATTTGTTGTGATGTTAGACTATTAATAATATCTACTAAAGAAAGTCACATGTTCATTTGTAGTGATTTTATTCTATTAATAATATCTACTAAAGAAAGTCACATGTTCATTTGTAGTGATGTTAGACTATTAATAATATCTACTAAAGAAAGTCACATGTTCATTTGTAGTGATTTTAAACTATTAATAATATCTGCTAAAGAAAGTCACATGTTCATTTGTAGTGATGTTAGACTATTAATAATATCTACTAAAGAAAGTCACATGTTCATTTGTAGTGATGTTAGACTATTAATAATATCTACTAAAGAAAGTCACATGTTCATTTGTAGTGATTTTAGACTATTAATAATATCTGCTAAAGAAAGTCACATGTTCATTTGTAGTGATTTTAGACTATTAATAATATCCACTAAAGAAAGTCACATGTTCATTTGTTGTGATGTTAGACTATTAATAATATCTACTAAAGAAAGTCACATGTTCATTTGTAGTGATTTTAAACTATTAATAATATCTGCTAAAGAAAGTCACATGTTCATTTGTAGTGATGTTAGACTATTAACAATATCCACTAAAGAAAGTCACGTTCATTTGTAGTGATTTTAGACTATTAATATCTATTAAAGAAAGTCACATGTTCATTTGTAGTGATTTTAGACAATTAATATCTACTAAAGAAAGTCACATGTTCATTTGTAGTGATTTTAGACTATTAATATCTACTAAAGAAAGTCACATGTTCATTTGTAGTGATGTTAGACTATTAATAATATCTACTAAAGATAGTCACATGTTCATTTGTTGTGATGTTAGACTATTAATAATATCTACTAAAGAAAGTCACATGTTCATTTGTAGTGATTTTATTCTATTAATAATATCTACTAAAGAAAGTCACATGTTCATTTGTAGTGATGTTAGACTATTAATAATATCCACTAAAGAAAGTCACATGTTCATTTGTAGTGATTTTAGACTATTAATATCTAATGAAGAAAGTCACTTCAAATTTGTGATGTTCATTCTTGGTGAATAAATTCTTATATTAGTGATACCTTAATCTATGTTCATAACCTTAAAGTTATTTTGTTGTACAAGACATATTAAAATGTTAGACATAAATAGATGTGGCACATTTAACTGAAAAGCAAATTTCCTAAAAATAATCAAATAAATGTAATTTCTTACAAGCTCCTCACAAGGCCTGTTATAAGAATTCTCAAAGTTACACCTTAAAGAATAAATTATTTATATTATTCACATTGACTAACAAGTTAAACTTACGTTCTTGTGGATTATTCTTTATGTCAAGGTAAAACAAAGCTTCGTCTGGTTTCTCAGACACTGGACCACTGAAAGAACACAATTAAGACAAGTAAATAATGAGAAACAACAAAATATTCTGTAGCTTCTACAAAATATAATGAAAAATGAATACCAATTCAACTGAAAAAATGCAACATTTTTTAACTGCATTCACCAACTTTGCATGTGCTTCAAAAAACACCAGCTATATTAAGATCCAGGACTAATGGGTGTTTTAGCTCACATTTCATGATTAAGGTAAAACATTTTCCAGTGAAAAGGCAGTAGTTTCTGAGAAGTATAACAAAGTTAACATACCATTTAATGTTAGAAACAAAAGTTACCTAATTTAATGAATGATTGTGCTTTAAAAATCTGTTATCTCGTAAAACCTAAATTTGAATGTTAAAATTCTACTACTATAACCATTAGCACTAAATCCTACAACAGCAGTCAATGAATAGTACCCTGTATTATAAATATAACTGTGATAGACAAGAAGTTTGTTACACACAAATAGCTATCCTCGTTCAGTTCTAGTAACTATGTGCAATTTTTTTTTGCACGTGCCACAAGTCTTGAAGTTTCCACCCCTCTGGAAATAACTGTTTCAATGTGTCTTGCAGGTAAATTATCAAGCAACAATCCTTCACCAATCACAGCACAACATACACTCTTCACTCAACTTCTATCAAACTGTTCGAGTTTTGGCAGAAACCTGAAGCACTAGTTATCAGTGGGGAGGAAAGGTAAGTACCTATCAGAAATGTAGGAATATTATCACTTCCAATACGTTACCTCCTGTTACTTAAACAGCTAGAATCCCACATCTAATAAGAGGAGGGACCAGTATAAGGGAAAGAAAGAAAGAAGCATCCCTTGTAAGCATTCCCAAAGATTAGATCTTTAGATTCAAAGATCATATGTGAAAGACAGTGGAAAACGTTATCACAAACAAAGTAGCACACCTCATAAGGACAGAACTATGGTTGGATAGGAATTAGAACCATCATATACTACACGAACCTCATAGGTGCAGAACTATGGCAGGATAAAAATGAGAACCATCACACAATACACAAGTCCCATAGAGACAGAACTATGGCTGGACAGGAATGAGAACCATCACACAATACACAAATCCCATAGAGACAAAACTGTGGTAGAACAGGAATGAGAACCATCACACAACACACGAGTCCTATAGAGACAGAACTGTGGTTGGACAGGAACGAGAACCATCAAACAATACACGAATCCCATAGAGACAGAACTATGGCTGGATAGGAATGAGAACAATCACACAATGCATGAATCCCACAGAGACAGAACTGTGGTTGTTCAGGAATGAGAACCATCACACAATATACGAATCCCATAGAGACAGAACTATGGCTGGATAGGAATGAGAACCATCATACAATACATGAATTCCATAGGAACAGAACTATGGCTGGACAGGAATGAGAACCATCACACAACACACGAGACCCATAGAGACAGAACTGTGGTTGGACAGGAATGAGAACCATCACAAAATACACAAGTCCCATAGAGACAGAACTATGGCTGGACAGGAATGAGAACCATCACACAATATACGAATTCCATAGGGACAGAACTATGGCTGGATAGGAATGAGAACCATTACACAATACACAAATCACATAAAAACAGAACTATGGCTGGATAAAAATAAGAACCATCACACAATACACAAATTCCATAGGGAGAGAACTGTGGTTGTTCAGGAATGAGAACCATCACACAATACACAAATCCCAATCTTATTTTATATAAATATGAGTGAGAGTAAAACAAGAAGTTAGACCACACCTTACAAGTACATCCAGAAACCAACATTCATGTTATGGGGGGTAGGAACACACCTGACAATACATCCAGAAACCAACATTCATGTAATGGAGAGGTTAAAACACACCTGACAAGTACATCCAGAAACCAACATTCATGTTATGGGGGGTAGGAACACACCTGACAGTACATCCAGAAACCAACATTCATGTAATGGGGGAGTAGGAACACACCTGACAAGTACTTCCAGAAACCAACATTCATGTAATGGGGGGTAGGAACAAAGCTGACAAGTACATCCAGAAACCAACATTCATGTAATGAAAGGGGTAGGAAAGAGAATCATGTCATCATTATCTCAAGTTCACAAGAAAAAGGTAATCTTCAACTCCCTAATCTATGAATGCAGTACATGATAGCAATGTGAGACTCTGATTACTCTGTGTGAGAATTCAATATCAAAAATCAAAATCACAGGAACATCCCCAAGTGCAATAACATCCTTGGAATAAAACAATCACAAGAAGAACTCCTTTAATCTGTAAGTACATTCACAGTAACTTATAACATAGATAGAGTGATAAAAACACAATTGAGGAGAAAAATATAATAATCTACAATGCATGTGTGAGGACTTATACTGATTGGTTCAACTCTTAATCCAAAATTCAACTATTGAGAATCACCATGGGGGAGTAGGAAGAAGGATCCCAATCAAATGGATCAACTAAAATTTTTTTAATGGTTCATTCAAGTATATAAAATGGAAGGCAACTCATCAAGCAGAATGCCACCACCTTCTCTTGACTGAATACTTCGGTTTATATACTGTTTTCATTATCTCATTCAGTAGGATGCCTACATGATCCACCAAACAAGAGGTTTGGAACTGAGTTTGAGAGTCCTTACCAGCATAGTGTAGAATCCAAAGAAACAACAACTGATATTTTTATTATCAAACTATACTGACACAAGGCATGGCAGGGGTGGGCAGCTATCTCCTGCTTTATCCATGGGATGGGCAAACTGATGAAGTAAACATATCCTGAGGATATAAGTGATCTCCGCAATGTACATTTAGTGACCGTGGAATTATAACTGTTACGTCATCATGGCCTTAAAATGTGGCTTTGACTAGTTTAAGTAATTTTGGATAGGCACCGACCACAGTAGAGTACAATACAGGGAGAAAAAAAAATCTCACAAAAGAGTGAAGGGTGGCAACAAGTGGATGACAGTACCTTGACAAGGAAGACACAGCTATCCAAAGTTAAGAGTGGGAGGTGTTGTACTCAACAGTAGCTCCAATAAATTATAGGGTTAATATGTAGGGAAGAGAGAAGATGTCTGAATGAAGACACCAGAAACTGATGAGAGAAACATGGATTAAAAGGCCAATTGAAACACAATCCACACCAAATGGGTCAGAGAGGAAGAGGAAAAAAACCAATCAAAGTAGTGGTGTAAAAAAAGCCTTAAAACAATGATGCAACCCACAGCATGCACTAAACAGGCAAAGTCATATGGAACTGAATGAGGAAAAAATGTGGAAGATGGTAAGAAATAAAAATGTTAACAGGAATATACTGCACGAGCCACAAAAATGTAGATAGTAAAAATGATCAAGCAAAAAGAAACCAAACTGAGCTGATAAACCTCGACCTGTCTCAGCTAGGAAAGATCAGTAAGAAAGACCTAACTGGAGTTACATGGATGAGCAAATATTTTGAGAAAAAAAACAGATGGAAGGAGTAAAAACTAATGTTATAAACTGTACATAATTCTATCTGAACATATCAATACCCAGGGCAAGTGAATAAAGGACTGGAGACGATAGTAAAACAAATAATTACCCGTGAGAATGGTAAGAAATTCAAGAACTTTGCATGTAGAAGTAACACACAGAAGGAACAAACATCAGAAACTTGGAAGATGAAGAGGTCACTCTTTGAGAAAAAGAAAGAGAAAGTCAATCAACAACAAAAAAAAAACCTAGAACAGGACCCTCTAGGTAATGTATGTCAAATGTGTTTGTTGAGAAAGTGAAAACCAGAGACTCCCACACAAGAAACAAGAATGAGTGTTCATTTGGTGAGTGAAAGAAGCCATTACCATCAGAAAGTCAAAATGAAATGCAAGTATTTAAATCCAACTAAAGGAAAGAAAGTGAACAAATGCACACTGGACTGGTAGAATTGCCAGGATATAAAGGTGATAACACATTTGACCTGAAAACCATTGTCCTAAAGTCTCCTACTCATTTCAACATTTCAAAATGGGGGAGAAAACAGTATATCCAATGTCACAGGGGATATGACCATCTACTAATATATACAGACAAACAGTGAAAGATAAATATGAAGAGAAAAGTCAAACAAATAGAATGGATAATAGAAAACTCAATTCAAGGAGGATAAGAAATGGTCCAGATGGAAGACTTTAAAAATACCCATCCAAAAGGGACTAGAATGTGAGGTATTGACAGAAAAAACATATCCAATTGGAAAATAAAACCACCTGAGCTGCCTGCTACTCAATATGTATATTCACATGTACTTGTATACCTACTTATTTACCAATATTCTGCATAGCCTCTACCTACTTGTATACCTGTTTGTTTTAATATAGTGGTTGATGGTTGAATTTTGTTTCTCTCCCAACTAAAACTGAAAATTTTAAACAACTAATAATAAATCAATGAGCATGTGAAAAACATTCAGATCCATCAAAGATCCTGGTCATTTCTCACACTCAGGCCTCTTGTTAAGTTATTATGCCACTGTCTGTAAAATTCACTGGCCACAAACTCAAACAATATTAAAATGTAATCAATACCATATCAAATAATGCCTTGTTATGTAACCATCTTTTGTGATACATTATAGCTCATATACAAGGTTTTGTGTGGCATGATATCTCAAATTTATACTTGCGATTTGTAGCATCCCACAATCACAGAACTTTTAACACACAGCTAAAAAGTTTATCCCCCTCCATAAAATTGTTTAAAATATTTCCACGAAAGTGTAAGCTTCTCAAAAATTATAGCAGCATATAAAATTAAGAAAATAACTAATAAATTCACTGTATACTTAGAAAGAAGTAACTCTATCATTTAAAAGCCAAAATTTAAATTAGATGGTACAAGTTACAAAGTAAGTGTACTTTGTGATGGCAAAAAACCCACTTGAAGTAAAAATGTATTATTAAGACGGCTGACATGGGTATTAAAACATTAATGATCTAAGAAGGTCGAAACACTGTTCTGTACTTTATTTTAATTGAAGTTTTAATACACATACCAGCCGTCTTAATTATACAATGTAAGCCTGTATATGTATTGCCAGGTGATTTGTTATTTGCTCACATCATCGTAAGTATAGAACAGAAACTTTACCCTGTCTTTTCGTCCACTCGCTTTTCTTCTAAATAGTCCTCCACTTCTTTTATATCAACATGTTTTCGCCAAGATTTCTTCTTATTTTTATTCACACGTGCCTTCCTGTTTCGAACAACACTGTCAGCCATTTTCACAAATGCGACATCTAACCAATATAATTTTCTCAACCCATATCAGTCGTTTTTAAATATATATTTTTCTCTACAAGTGGGTTTTCTCGTCATTACGAATAACTAGCATAATATTTCGTATTGACTTAGATATTAATATTATACAACAGTTAGTGCAATTTAGTTTTGAATATATGTGAGTGGTGAAAGCAAATAACAAAGGAAAATATTTATTATGCAAAATTTCGTTTATCTTTTCCTTCGTATCGCATTGTAACTATTAGCTATGAAATTATTTAAGTTTTCAAAAATAGTTCGTGCATTTAAAAGTGAGAAATTTGTTTGCTTGTTTTTGAATTTCGTGCAAAGCTACACGAGGACTATCTGCATTGACGATCCCTAATTTTGCAGCGTAAGACGAGAGGGAAGGCAGCTAGTCATCAACACTCACTGTCAACTCTCGGGCTACTCTTTTACCAACGAATAGTGTGTGATACTGGGTAGGTATTTGGGTTAACTTATTATTTCGTTCCCTTAAGAAAACGAAAAATAACCCGGGATGGTCAGAAACTATTGTTTCTCTTCCCCCTACACGCGGCGAAAGTAAATTAATTACCTGATTACGAAACTTGTGAGCTGAACTAGAGTGGCTAGTTAATTGTTGGTCTGAAATGATGGTCACATGTGATCTTGAAATAACAGATTAGTGTGTCTATTTGAGGAGTGTCGAAACCAAAAGCAAAAGAGGCCTGCGAGCCGGAGATAGATCGAAGAATGCGGCGAGAAGTTCAGCACCCCATTCACAACAACTCGAAGAATTCCTTGACGTAAATGTGGTCGGAGAAAAATAAGCAGAGAGATGCAAAAACAGTACATCGACATGGTTAAAACTCATAGTATTAGTTAACCATAATTTTGAAACTAAAATTTTGATGTGTGAATATGATACTTTCTAGTTGTGATTATGATGCGTTCTAATTGGCCTCTTTTCAGGGCTGGGATCTATAAAGCCTAGGAAAATGAGAATTTTGATGGGGGGAACGGAAGTACCCCAAGAAAACCCACTTTCACTTGTGGGGCGCCGAATAAACAGCCCCACCAGTGCCAAACATTGAATGTGTGAAGGCATATATGGTTAGACATTAAAGTTTACATTCAGGGCATGTATGTAGTTGCAGGGAGAGAGATCGCTGCCAAGTTCGTGGGGTGACTGCTAGTTGTGGAAATTGTCTTCTTAATTGTGTGCGGTTGCTTGTTTTTCTATAGTATTTGGATGCTAGATAGATCAGTCTGTTCTTGAGAGCCGAAATGGTGCTTGCTTTATCCAGGTAAGCTATTGGCGGGTAACTGGGAAGTCGATATACCAGTCGAATGGCAAGATTCTGGGCTTGTTACAATTTTTTAAGGTGATTGATGGGCGCGTTTACAGTAATCATGTTGCCGTATTCAATGATCGGCCAAATGTAAATCTTGTAAATGGTAAGAATCGTTTTAGTTTTACAGCCCTTGTTAATTCTACTGATTCTTCTGAGGTAGAAGATTTGTTTGTATACTTTTGAAAGTATGGTTTTGAAGTGATCAATCCAAGCTGGTTTCTTAGAACCTTGGGGAATGCCTGCTGAGAGGTGAATATTGTGAGATGTAGCGTTTTTAATTCTTACTTCAGCTGTTCTATTGTCTAAAAATTAGATATCCATCTTGTAAAGGTGAACGGGAGGTTAAACTGAAGGAGTTTAACATCTAAAAATAAGCCCATTGTGGTGTGACTTTTATTAAATCCTTGAAAGATGGATTCAGTTAATCTTACTAAATGATTGGCAGTCTGTCTTTTTCTATGGGAGGCATTTTGTATTTCAGAAAGCAACATGTTACTTTCCAAATACAATGTACTGCCAGCAGCTAGAATTTTTTTCAATAATTTACTGATGCTGTTGATTAGGCTAATTGGTCTGCAGTCTCTTGGATTATTAGATGCAGGGGTTGTTTTAGGAATGATTTTAATTATAGCGGACTTGCATTGAAACAGGAGGTACCCTGAGTAAAGAGAAAGGCTAAATAAGACTGCTAGATGGTTTATGAATAAGGTAGAGACTTTTTAAAGAATGATGTTATGTATGCCATCCTCGCCTTGAGCAGTATTTTTAAATGTTTTTATTGCTAGTTTGATTTCGACTTGTGTAATGAGTCCAGCGAGTTGTTGAAGGTCGGTAAGGTGGACACTGCTGTCGTGGGATAAGTAGAATGGGAAGTTTGTATTGAATAGTGTTGCATTATCTTTGACGAAAATCTGGATTGTGTAAAAATGATTGTTATCAAAGAGTGTCGAATTCAGAGTGGTGAAAACCTGTTTGTAGTAATCGGCTAGTAAGTTGGCTTTTTCGAGGTCTCTGGTTGCATAGCTGTTGTCATTTTGAATTAAGCACAAAGCTACACAATGGGCTATCTGGGCTCTGTCTACCACGGGTATCGAAACCGAGATTTTAGCGTGTAAGTCCGCAGACATACCGCTGAGCCACTGGGGGCCTAGCTGGTGTCGAGTTTTAAGTTGGGAATGTTGTTGGTTGAATTATGTTCTTGAACTTTCTTCAAAATATAACCGGATTTTTGTACAAATTGTCTGATGACGCGCATAATTCGGACCAATTTTGTTCTTTTTGTTCGTTAATTCGACGCCTGATAAGATTATTGACTCGATTGATTTAGGTTTTAATAGTGAGGTCGCGGGAAATTATGAATTGGCGTCTGAGTTTACGTCTTTTGGTGATAAGTGAATGAACTACTTTAGCAAGTGGGACTGAAGATAACGTTATAACGTCGCCACGGCTGAAAGGGCAAGCATGTGTGATGTGACAGGATTTCAAATCCGTGACCTGCACATTACTAGTCGAGCGCAATAAAAACCTCGCCATGCCGAGCTAAAGTGAGAAGTAAAACCAAAATCAGTTTAAATCATATATCAAAGCAATGTTTGTTTGTTTTGGAATTTTGCACAAAGCTACTCGAGGGCTATCTGTGCTAGTCGTCCCTAATTTAGCAGTGTAAGACTAGAGGGAAAACAGCTAGTCACCACCACCCACCGCCAACTCTTGGGCTACTCTTTTACCAACGAATAGTGGGATTGACCGTCACATTATACACCCCCACGGCTGGGAGGGTGAGCATGTTTAGCGCGACGCACTAAATGTGTTCTCTGCTTCTTCACATCAGTAGCATACAAGTATCTCATGTGTTCTCTACTTCTTCACATCAGTAGCATACAAGTATCTCATGTGTTCTCTACTTCTTCACATAAGTAGTATCAGTATACAAGTATTCCACGTGTTCTCTACTTCTTCACATAAATAGTATACAAGTATCCCATGTGTTCTCTACTTCTACACATAAGTAGTATACAAGTATTACACGTGTTCTCTACTTCTACACGTAAGTAGTATGCAAGTATTACACGTGTTCTCTACTTCTACACGTAAGTAGTATACAAGTATTACACGTGTTCTCTACTTCTACACATAAGTAGTATACAAGTATTACACGTGTTCTCTATTTCTAGATATAAGTAGTATGCAAGTATCCCATGTGTTCTCTACTTCTACACATAAGTTGTATTCAAGTATCCCATGTGTTCTGTACTTCTTCACATCAGTAGCATACAAGTAACCCATGTGTTCTCTACTTCTTCACGAGTAGTATACAAGTATTCCACGTGTTCTCTACTTCTACATATAAGTAGTATACAAGTATCCCATGTGTACTCTACTTTTTCACATCAGTAGTATACAAGTATTCAACGTGTTCTCTACTTCTTCACATAAGTAGTATACAAGTATTCCACGTGTTCTCTACTTCTTCATATAAGTAGTATTCAAGTATCCCATGTGTTCTCTACTTCTTCATGTATAGAAATGTTGTAGTTAAAAGCAATTTCCATATAACACGTTGGTCAAGACAGTCAATTTATTCCTTTAACTACTTATTGTTCTGTGTCATTAACCTACAATATACAGTGTTATTAATACTGTTTTGATAATTTTTAACACAAAGCCAAATTTAATGCATGGAAATGCATATTACAATCTCAGTAACTTTAGATTGGGAACCTGACATATCACAGGAACTGTCTTAACAACACCACTAGAAAGATGACCACAGTGTTGACAACTTCAGGTTAGGAACCTAATATACCATGGGAAATATCTAACACAAACACAAGAAAGACGACTACAATATTATACTAAAAGTATAATAGATCACTCCTTTGACGTGATTTCAAGGAGGTGATGGAGCAAACACAATATCGTCAGAATGAAATCCAGTTATTAAATTGTGTGTTGAATGACAAGCTATATCAGCAAGTCAAAATGAATTTATATTTCTCAAGTTGTGAGAAAGGTTGTAGTTTTATATCAAAGTAATACAGGTTTTCTATAAAGTTAATCTCATAACAAAGGTTATCAATCCAGTGAAAGTAATCTGTCTACAAGTTTAACCTTCTTATGGTGAAAATACAACAACTATCTCTGTATTCGTCTTCAGTGTTCTTGCAGATGGAGAGAATACAAGCAAACCACTTGCTAATTAATACTATTTTACTAAGGAGTGCTTGGGTCACAACCTTCTTTAAGGTCAAGTTCAAATGACTACTTATGTTGTCAGATGTTTATCTGCCAATATGTTAAAATTACTTTTATTGCTTTAGAAATGATGTACAAAAATAGTTTCATAGTAAAAAAAATTCCTTGCAAAAATAGCTTTACAAGTTACATATGAACAGCCACTTACAATAATTCCACAATAAAAAAGAGAGAAAACACTTAAAATATACAAAAGTATTTAACTTCTAAAAATGTTAATACATTTATAGGATAAGTAAAATGGACAAATCAAAGAATGAAAAGTGACATTCAAGTAAACATGCTATTCACCAGCTTCTATGACAATTATATGGCAAGCAGAATCCTTACCAAGAACTTGACATAATTGCCAGAACTGTATTTTGTTTAAATCACAACCAATCTGAACAAGAGGTCAATCCTACCTTGATACTGTACGATATTTATTTCAGTACTAATAATTAAGGTAAACAATAAATACAAGATATCATAATTGTACTTTATACATACCATATAAATAGATATGAACAATATTTACTAAGTTAGTTAATATATGTTTCAAGTTGTATACAGAGCACTATATTCAATTAAAAATACTATTTAAATAACAAACACTAACATCTGATTTATTATCCTAGCACAATACATAATAAATATGTATGCTGCTTAAAAATAGTTGAAACACTATAAATATGTATCCTGTTCGAAAATACAGTTCAAACACACTAATAAATATGTATTTTGTTTAAAAACAGTTCAAACATCATGATACAAAAACCATTTCAGAAAAATAAAAATTTATACATTGTGTGACTTCTACAAAACAAACATGCACATTTTCCTTCTGACATTAAAATCAACAAGCACAACCCTGTATTGAATCACAAGAGTTCCTAAATTCTGATGTTTACAAAACCAACGAGAATCTTGTGATCTCTTTCTTTTTTTATAGCTTCACACAATCCTATGGTCATCTCTCGTGCAACGACATAGGATTCACAAACTCTCTTTCTTCGGCTTTAAGTACACCAGGTAGGATCTTGCAAACACTTTCCTTGGAACCATCGTTTCAACAAAGCATTTCTGGAACCCAGGTGGTTAAGATCTGCCAGTTTTGTTTGGTAAGCTTCTTTTTCAGACTTGAAAACAAATAAAACTGTGTCTACCATAGAATTTAATTTAGACCTTGTAAGATAATAAACAATTTCAGTCATCACCAATATGAATTTATTTAGAGACAATATTTCAAAATGAGAATTTTATGTAGAAATTAAGTAGTTCTTTTGTTACTACAAACAGATCCCAGCAAATCAAGGTTGAGAGGACGTTTAAATGTGGGAGAAATGTTGTAACATATGTGGACGATTATGTGACGTACCTTGTGCTAAGGTCATGACTCAGAACTCAGTGGGAAAAATGAAAGGAACTAGAATTCTCAAAACTGAACATTGTCATTAATGGCATACAAGCAAGGCTAGAGGTCAAACATCCTCAGTCTTTGTGCTCGAAGAATTTCAATTACAAGCCAACTTCTCAGAATTAAATTATAATCATAGTATTCTCAAGACAGCTAGTATGGATAGCAGCATTTTAATTAAAATAAAGTACAATGTTTCAACCTTCTTAGGTTATATTCAGATTAACAAAGAGAGAGTTTGCAACTGACTGTTGCTGGGCACATCTTATAGATGAGTGTGTGAACAGGTATGGGACAATAGGGGGCATTGAAGGATATATGTCACGTTATGAATTGGTATAAAGGTCTTCCATTATAATAACATTAGTTTCAGTTGCTGTATAAGTAGGTAATTTGATTTTGCATCTATTTATATCTGTTTCCCTACTTAGTATCTACATGTTTTCTGTGGTCGTGTTAATTTGACTTGCAGTGTTCCAAACGTGTGGTATTTTTTTGTTCTTTGAATCTGGTTTTCATTTTTCTGATTGTTTTCGCAATGTAAGTCATGGCAATTGTTGCATTGTATTTCACAAATAATGTTGGTGTTGTGTTTGTCAATGTAGTTTTTACATTGTTTGGATTTTAGTTTCATACCTGGTTTTTGAATAAATCTGGTGTTTACTAGAATGTTATTTTTGTGACAAGTTTTTTTTTTCCAAATTTTGGTTATTTTTCCGCTGATGTCAGTAATATGTTGTGCAGTAGTTAAGGTTTTGTAGTTTGATGTATCTTGGGATTTATTGTTGTTGGTTTAGTTGTGTGCATATAATTTTTATAATGGTTTTCGGAGGAAATTTGTTGATGTTGATGAAGTATAGTTTTATATTGTTGATTTCATTGTTAATTTTATTTGGTAAGCTTAGTTTTGTGGCTGTGTTTATCTGGTTTCTTAATATGTTGAATTTTTGTTTTGTTTCATGAGCTGAGTCCAAGGGAATGTACAGTCCAGTATGGATGATGATTCTTCTGTGGATTTCTGTTTTGAACTGTGTATTGTTTCTTATGATCGTAAGGTTGAGAAATGCTGTTTGATTAGTTTTTTCTCAGTGAACACAGAAACTGTAGAGGGGATCTTGTGTGCAACCACTGAATCACAGCAAACTACTGCAGAACCTACAGAGCCACATTATTTCAAACAGTCCATAAAAATGGGAATATAAAGATGGTTCGAAAGATGTTCAGCAAACAGAAGACGGTACTTCCAATCGGGAGTATCTGTCTGCTTCAGATGACTCACAGAAAAGTAATACTTTGGGATAGGAATAAGCCATAGTGGGATAGGCTGACAAGTATGGCATCCTACAAGACTTCCACCTAGTATCATAACCTTTATTAAGGTAAAAAATAGAGAAACAAGATGTTCCTTGAGAAAGGTTTCCCCAGTTGATGTTTCAAGTTGAATCAGGTGGTCCACAGTGGAGCACTGTCATCAGAACCCACAATGGGTGGGCAAGAGGAGGTTGTTTGATTCAAGGAATCAAATAAAACAAGCATTAACCATCCTCTCTAAGATCTTACAGGGAAAAGATTGCACAGTTGTTGGAAGGAATTTGGGATTCTTCCTACGCTTAGAAAAAAGGAGGATAACAGCATGGTGCCAAGCATCGAGATAAACATTCTGTAGCCCAGAAGGAAAGAGATGATTGCTCTATCTGGGTCTAGATGACTAAGAAGATAGGGGATGGGGCAGAAGTACCGGATGCACGAGAAAAGCTTTTGCTGAGAGTATCAGTAATTCTCTGGTCATCAGCAGCTTCCTGGCCATCAGAGAGCAAGAACTTCCAGAACTTGTCCCATATGACTTTTGAACTGGTGGTAGTAGAGATGCTTGTTGAAAACTTAATCTAAGATTCCTTCTGGCTTTGACATCTTATCTGCTGAGCATGTGCATAGTTCTGGTGGAAAGAGATGTGGTTTGAGATTGTGGGATACACAGGAAACATATCCTCGGCCCATTTTTGAGCCTTCTGTGCCATGTGGCAGGCAGGATTCCATCATGGATGAGGATACGTTGGAAAATGTATCGAAGTTTTAGGAATAGACTGAGCAGCTGCTTGAACAATATAGGCAGGTACTGCTGCCACACAGTTGTGTGTCAATCATTTACAGATGATGGCAGGATTAAGTTCAGAGAGAGAAGTGAAAAAGGACCAGTTGACCTTGTCCAGCTTCCACTTAGCAGAATGAGTGTCCATCTTGCACAAGTAGGCATCATGGTCCCTGCCATCACAACAAGCAAACATGACATAATGTCTTCAGGTAAATGAATCACTGACATTGAAAAAATCTCAGAAGGTTTGTAATATATGGTTACTTCTTGCAATCTGGATAACCCACCTTGATGATGGTAGGTGAATGTGGTAATATAAATGTCCCAATTGGGACATCAGTCAGCATCATAATTCCACCTTTGCAAGTGGAGATATGCTTCACTGCAGAAATTCCTTAGGTGGAGAAACCAGTGAGGATCTCTGATTCAGGACATTCTTCAAATTCCTCTCATCAATAACTCCTCATGACAAATTCAGAGAAGCATGTGGAGTAACCTCAATGGGTATATTCCCAATGGCTTTTGAATGCAAGTGGTGTTCATTCTGTTTCGGAGTGAATGCTTCTGCCTAAGTGTTCCCAGAACATTGTTTTTGACTGACTTAAAAGAGTCAGCAAGCCCAAGGTGGAAAACAGAGACCTTTCTAGCTGCTCTTTATATTATTTCAGGTAGGGTTGTCAAGTCTGCTTATGAGTTTCTATAGTTGATCAATATTTGTTACCATAACCATTGCTTTATGGTGTTTGTTGGGTTGTTTCAAGACACGTGCTAAATATTATTATTATTTACCATTATGTGTCAGACACCGTGTCGGTGTAAGGTGTTCTAATGATCCAGATTACAGAAACTGGTCATTTACGATACACCAAGGTTGAACAAATTAGCTCCCACTAGAATAAATTATGCACTAATCATCTACAAATTAAGTTTTTTAAGAGGCAGTTATGTATGTTCATGCATAAATCTCTGCCTATCCTACAGTACCGTTTTCTCTTAATTCTAAAGCAAACTGGTATATGCTCAAGGCTTGCAGTTGGTACAGGTATTAGTTTATATGTTAAGAATAATATTAATAATATTTGTTATCACATATCCCATCTTCAGAGTTTTTACTGAATATCTCCTCTGGTATTCAAGTTTCACTTTTTAAATGTCTAATGTGGTGTTTTTTAAGTTCATACTTCTGTCAATAAGCAAATCTCATTGCAAAAGCTAGCAATAGCCTGAATATGAGAAACTGGTGACTCCTATGCTTTGGTAGAGAACATAAATGTGCCTACATGAATAATTGCACATTAGGTGGGTGCATGTATGATTAACCTTTAGTGTGCAGACAGGTCATGCTGCGCATGTCATGATATTTGAGTTATAATTAAAAATTTTATTAAACTACTTAATTATCAAGGTATAAGCAAACACTTGATATGATATAATGAATCAAACTTTCATATTGTACAAGTTTCAAGTTGTTGATTGAACAAGGATATATTTAAAAACATCATCATATTCCCATAATGTGAACATTTGAATACATGTACTTGAGAGAATGTAATATGAACTGTACTCTTATAGTTTTGTTATGAACATTCTGAAGCTACATTTTTTATATCCTTTAGTTTTATGGGGCTAAAGAGAAAACAATAAAACTTCAGAAACCCCCTTTACGTTCCTACCTCTGACATGCAATAATTTACAATTTGCTAATAGATTTTTCTGAGGACAACTTAAATTTATAATCAACAAAAGGCCTAGGTTGCAAATGATTCATTGCCACAGTCATCATACCATGCAGACTTGCAGATAATTGACAATCTAGTTTGATGTGAACAAAATTTTCCGAAGAGAACACACTGGAAAGAATAGTTGAATTTCTAATTGCTGTAGTCACATGATTTGAGATACTTAAGCATCAGTGCCAGTGGTGTCAAATCGGCAGCAGTACCAGTAACTTGGTACTACTAGTATTATTGCAAACCCTATGTAGGCTGCAATTTATAAGTATTTGAACAATGAAACATAACAGTTTATTGTATTATATGCATATGTAATGTGTCTTATCAAAGCCTTTGCATCAATTCAAAATTACAACATATTTTATGATACTTTTGCAATATAACCTAAAATACTAAGTAATGCTGGAATCTGTCCGTGACATTTCTAACAACCACCAATCCTGAACTACCTATCTTTCCTATGTAACAGTTTACTATCAATCTACTTAAACCACAAAATTTATATATTTCAGAAGCTACTACAATTCTACATTACAAAACCTTTATTCATTACAACTGGTTTCTTATTGTATTACAGTGTACTATCAATGTACTTCACCAGAACTGGTTTGTTTATAGAATATTTGATATGGTTACAGGATATAATTAAGCTTTAAACACAACTCACTGTAGCAGCAGGAATAACACGTCTGCAGTTTCCTCTTCTTAAATGTTCTTGATAAGTATCCTTTAGAATATATTTTTCTTCATCAGTGAGGCATTGGGTACACAGTTGGCAGTTCTGTACAATATCAAACACAAGTACTTTTTTACATCACGTCATGATACGAATTAAATTAAACAACAACAAATAAAAGTCCTTCTTTACATCACATCATGATACAAGTTAAATTAAACATCAAATAAGTTCTTTACATCACATCATGATACGAGTTCAATGAAACATCAAATAAGTCCTTTACATCACGTCATGATACGAGTTGAATTAAACAACATCAAATAAAAGTCCTTCTTTACATCACGTCATGATATGAGTTAAATTAAACAACATCAAATAAAAGTCCTATACATCACGTCATGATACGAGTTAAATTAAACAACATCAAATAAAAGTCCTATACATCACGTCATGATACGATTTAAATTAAACATCAAATAAGTCCTTTTTACATCACGTCATGATACAAGTTAAATTAAACATCAAATAAAAGTCCTTTTTTACATCACATCATGATACAAGTTAAATTAAACATTATCAAATTAAAGTCCTTCTTTACATCGCGTCATGATAAGAGTTAAATTAAACAATATCAAAGTCCTTCTTCACACCACATCATGATACGAGTTAAATTAAACTATCAAATGAAAGTCCTTCTTTACATCACGCCATGATACAAGTTAAATTCAACAATATCAAATAAGTCCTTTACATCACGCCATGATACGAGTTAAATTAAACAATATCAAATAAAAGTCCTTCTTTACATAAGGTCATAATACAAGTAAATTAAACAATATCAAATAAAAGTTCTTTACATCACGTCATGATACGAGTAAAATTAAACAATATCGAATAAAAGTCCTTCTTTACGTCACGTCATGATACGAGTTAGGTTCAACAATATCAGATACAAGTAGTTCTATCAGTTACCATCAGAAAACTTGACAATAATGTACAATAAAGGTGATGTAATTATTGTAACAATGATATAATGAACAAAAAATTTTTGTATTATTCTATGAAAGAGGAACTTCTTACCCCTTGACAAGAGTATTTACAACTGTCCAGAACACAATCGTGGGGAAATACTTGAATATCTCTATCTGAAACCACCATATTTGTTTCCTCTGATGATCTTAAAGAACATAAAACTAGCTTAGTTACACATCAAGTTCATTTTTAAAGTAATTAATACCCCAGATATATGAGATGTATAATTAATAGTCAGAGTTGTAACAGAAGTTAAACCATCACTAAATAGCAGGGCTGTGATAGAAGTTTAACCACAAGTAAATAGTCAGGGCCATAATAGAAGTTTAACCACTAGTAAATAGTCAGGACTATAATAGAAGTTTAACCACTGGTAAATAGTCAGGGTCATTATATAAATTTAACCACTAGTAAATAGTCAGGGCCATAATATAAATTTAACCACTAGTAAATAGTCAGGGCCATAATAGAAGTTCAACCACAAGTAAATATTCAGGGCCATAATAGAAGTTTAACCACTAGTAAATATTCAGGGCCATAACAGAAGTTCAACCACCAGTAAATAGTCAGGGCCATTATATAAATTTAACCACTAGTAAACAGTCAGGGCCATAACAGAAGTTCAACCACCAGTAAATAGTCAGGGCCATTATATAAATTTAACCACAAGTAAATAGTCGGCGCCATAATAGAAGTTTAACCACTAGTAAATAGTCAGGGCCATAAGAGAAGTTTAACCACCAGTAAATAGTCAGGGCCATAAGAGAAGTTTAACCACTAGTAAATAATCAGGGCCATAATAGAAGTTTAACCACTAGTAAATAGTCAGGGCCATAAGAGAAGTTTAACCACTAGTAAATAGTCAGGGCCATAAGAGAAGTTTAACTACTAGTAAATAGTCAGGGCCATAAGAGAAGTTTAACCACAAGTAAATAGTCAGGGCCATAATAGAAGTTTAACCACAAGTAAATAGTCAGGGCCATAAGAGAAGTTTAACCACTAGTAAATAGTCAGGGCCATAATAGAAGTTTAACTACTAGTAAATAGTCAGGGCCATAAGAGAAGTTTAACCACAAGTAAATAGTCAGGGCCATAATAGAAGTTTAACCACTAGTAAATAGTCAGGGCCATAAGAGAAGTTTAACCACCAGTAAATAGTCAGGGCCATAAGAGAAGTTTAACCACTAGTAAATAATCAGGGCCATAATAGAAGTTCAACCACAAGTAAATAGTCAGGGCCATAATAGATTCAGCACACCATGATTATTAAGCTTGAACATATATGGAAACTATTTTTATCTAAGGTTAAGTATTTTATGGTAATAAGATGTGAAATAGATCTGAATAAGTTGTAATCTGGTGTCCAGCATGGTCTAAGTATAAGGATGGAAATACATTTGGATACGTTTTTATCTAGTGTCCAGTATGCCCTACTTGGAAAGTTTAAATATGCTTCAATCATATTAATAAATTTATACTTTCAAAGACTATTTTATATATTTAATATTTAGTTTTAATAGGAACTTAAATATCCTAAAGCACAACACTATAAACAGCAAGGATTTAACTCTTGTTTTAACCCATTATAATCATTTGATGTACAAATTTTAACGAGTATTGATCTTCACACCTATGTCATAAAGTATCTTCACACCTTTGTCATAAAGTAACTTGTAACTTACATTTTGCTTCTGACCTACATTACTGGTTTACTCCTTTTATCACTAATTTCTCCACATTTTCTTGCTACACATGTAAAAAATGAGCACTTACTTTGTTTTCAGAGAATCAGTTTGAAGAAGCTGTCCGACACCAACTAAACTCAGAACATTAAATATAACCTGTTCATATAGAAGTTTGTTTTGAGGAAAGTGAGCTGAAGAGAGGTTGGGAGACATGTTTGCCTAAAATGATTCATCAACAATATCTCACATGAAGTTTGAAACATTACACATTCTTCAAAATCGTTTTATTTAATACACAGATATATCAACACCATAATAATCATCTCAGTATGTGACTACTGTAACTGTTCTACTATTAAAACAAACAAAATACAAGACAGAAACATGTACACGTTTCAACTTTTAAGCACCAGAGATATATAAAAAGTTCTACCCATAAACTGGCAAGAGGAAGAAACATGGAAATATCAGCAGATAATTAATATTTATCTTTAAAAGATGTTTCAAATAGCTACTGAACAATACTTCAATATATATTAAAAATGTTGTCATAAGTCACAAGAAGTGACCAGATACCATTGGGCCACAAGTCCAGAAGAAACAAGAAATTATTCTCACCCAAGTGTTTGGACCAGATACATTTATAAAGGTGTCAACCATAAGTGTTTCAAAAGTAGTGTTACGCTTTATCCTGAGACTACAAATGGTACTAACATTAGTTAATTAATTTTAATTAATAAATTTTAACAACTTACTTCCATAATGAACACATTAAGGTCTTCATCAACAACAAAGTCAAATCTCACCATTTCAAAAAAATTTCTGTGAAAAAAGAAACACTCAGGTCTAGAAAAAAAACACTCCAAAAATTTCAACTAATAAAGATCACAGATCAAAAGAAACAAAAATATCCAAGTTTTTACTTTTACTCTTAATATTTTTCTGACAAACGTTTCTCCAAATTTACAATCACTTATTCAGTTAAACAATCCTACAGGTAACTGACTCAACAATTCTATGTATAGCTAACAACAATTCTACATTTAATTTACTCAACAATTGTATGTATAACTAACAACAATTCTATGTATAACTGACAACAATACTACATGTAACTAACTCAACAATTCTATGTATAACTGACAACAATACTACATGTAACTAACTCAACAATTCTATGTATAACTGACAACAATACTACATGTAACTAACTCAACAATTCTATGTATAACTGACAACAATACTACATGTAACTAACTCAACAATTCTATGTATAACTGACAACAATACTACATGTAACTAACTCAATTCTATGTATAACTAACAACAATTCTACATGTAATTTACTCAACAATACTACATGTAACTAACTCAACAATTCTATGTATAACTAACAACAATACTACATGTAACTAACTCAACAATTCTATGTATAACTAACAACAATACTACATGTAACTAACTCAACAATTCTATGTATAACTAACAACAATACTACATATAACTAACTCAACAATTCTATGTATAACTAACAACAATACTACATATAACTAACTCAACAATTCTATGTATAACTAACAACAATACTACATATAACTAACTCAACAATTCTATGTATAACTAACAACAATACTACATATAACTAACTCAACAATTCTATGTATAACTAACAACAATACTACATATAACTAACTCAACAATTCTATGTATAACTAACAACAATACTACATGTAATTTACTCATCAATATTACAGAGTTGTGAAATAACACAAGAACATGCAAAAGAGAATAATGATAGTGGTAAAAGTGAACAAAACACATTTGGTGTTCCCCCTTCTGTTATTTTAAGAAACCATTTGAGCACACCTGTTTCGTTCATTCGTTACATTATTCATGCTATAAGTACACATAATAATCACTCTTACAGGACCTTTAAATATTAGAAAAACGTTACTTCAGAAAATTATACACCACAAGTTAGAATTTTTTAATATTGTTTGTGAAGAATTACTGGATTTATGCGTGCACGTCCTTATTCTTTAAACTGAAAGTAAAAGAACTCCTATTCTTTGTGACTTTTACTTCTGAAAGAGGTCTGCATGTTACATAATACTTACTGACAAGCTCAAATTTGTTGTAATTTGTATGCTGCTTTGCATTTCATTATACATTTACAATTAATAATTCTGTTTAATACAACAACAAAAGTAATTATAATGTTAGGTAAATACTTATTTCTTGACGAAGTCACACCTTGTGTTTCTAAACTTTTTTGCAGATCTAATCAAAGTTTTCTCTTTCTCAAAATATACACTCTGCACGGCTTCTTTGATCTGAGACCATATCTTGGACGACTCTTTTCCTGAAAGAAACAATTTATATATCAAGTAATTCACTTATAAAATATTTCAAACAAACTTTTACACCACTAGGTGTATTCAGCACTGAAACATGTCTAACAAACAAATAAAACAGAAAAGAAAAGGTAATTTCATGTCACATGTTAATTTCAAGCACTTTTGTGTGAATAAAAGGAGAATCACAGAAAATGTACAGAACATTATGCTTTCAGGACACACTTATGTTTAGCCTGAAGTTATTTATTGTGTATTCCAGTTATATTTTCAGGATATATTATTGTCATGTACAGGATATAAGTACCTATAAACTGAAGGGCTTCTGAGCTGACCAACAAGGTAAACCAGTGTGCATTACTGACAAGAAAATCAGCAACATTTCCATACCTGCAGAACATATTTTGTCAAAGGTATAAGAAAATTGTTATACAGCATTTGTATTTAATTTAAATTTTGGTACTTAATATTCATTAATTATTGAAACGACAAATATTTGATAAAGCCCCCGTATAATTTCTAAATGCAGTACTGAGTTGTGTATGTAAATACAACAATGTAAGTACTTTCCATAGACTAGGACAGGGTCAGTTCAATATAATTATAGTGTAGACTGGGAAATATACAGGTAACAATACTGGTGACAAAGTTTTATACTTATAGTAATGACTGTGGAAGATAGCAGTATCCAAGAACTGATTACATTATCACTAGTGGGAATACACTGGACACGTGTAGGCTTCAAAATTATCAGACAAGTCGCTAGCAGCAACAGACTAATCACATCTAAACTTAACACATATTTATGAGCAGGAACAGACTGATCACCTGTAGGCTTCATACCATGACTAGACAAGTTACAAGCAGGAACAGACTGATCACCTGTAGGCTTCATACCATGACTAAACAAGTTAAAGCAGGAACAGACTGATCACCTGTAGGCTTCATACCATGACTAAACAAGTTACAAGCAGGAACAGACTGATCACCTGTAGGCTTCATACCATGACTAGACAAGTTACAAGCAGGAACAGACTGATCACCTGTAGGCTTCATACCATGACTAGACAAGTTACAAGCAGGAACAGACTGATCACCTGTAGGCTTTACACCACGACTAAACAAGTTAAAGCAGGAACAGACTGATCACCTGTAGGCTTCATACTATGAGTAGACAAGTTACAAACAGGAACAGACTGATCACCTGCAGGCTTCACACCATGATTAGGATAATTTACAAGGAGGAAGAGGCTGATCTCATGTAGGTAGGTAGGTGTTTCATGTTTGTTGTCACAAAGCTACTGGGCTATCTGTTCCAAACATGATGTAGTATACTATAATGGTAAATGGAAATGAAGGTAAAAATACAGAAAATATATAAAATTAAGACCTGCCAGGAAGACTGAATCATTAAGTTCAAACTTGCCTGCAGTCAGTCACTTAAATTTGGCCATTTCAGTCCTGGGTTCAGGTCAAAATAAAACTGTGTAAATGTGTAAAAGAAATCATGCTAAAACAGTGCATAGTCCAATAAAAACCTTTAGTTAAAAAGACTAATGGCCCTTAAAAATGTAAAAACACGAGTGAGGCAGCCAGTGTTACCTATGACAATGGCAAACCTACCTCAGAAGCATGGTTTAAATTGGCATTGTCATTCTTGGTTGTAACGATAGCATGATAATAAAATATGTATGATTGTGACCTGACTGCCACACAGACCACACATTGATGCATCAGTAACAGATAAAAGGAAGTGGTGAGTTAAAAAACTGTAACCAATGTGTAACCAAAACAACTTCCTCCCTTCAATCTTTACAGAAACAAGATGGTGAAAGGGCTGAAGAAGACTTGATTTGAAAAAGCTTATTATTTTGTTGCTCACTCCAGGTCGATTGGTGTATAGTTAGGTTTTGATAACTGGACCCTAGTCTATGTATGGAACAAGGACAGTGGTGATTGAGCCAGAGCAGATGGACTTTGTCACCCTGTCCCATGAATATCAATATGACCTGATACCCAAAAAAACTGAACAGAGAAAGATTGGCCAGTTTGTTTGGATGTTGATAAGAATAGGATGGAAACTAACATGGAATGATGTCAGGGCCAACAGACAGCTGAGTGAATCAGTACAGATCATACACTTAGTATATCGCAAAGTTTCAATATGATTCAGGGCAACAGAAATGTTATATAGTTCAGCAGTGAACACAGAAACTGTTGAGGGAATTCTGTGTGCTACAACCAAACTATAACAAACCATGGCAGAACTTACAGTCACCTGATTTTGAAACATCTGTATATATGGAAATGAATAGATTGTTTGGAAAATGGTCAGAAAATAAAGAACAATATTTCCAATCAGGAGTACTGGCCTTCCTCAGATGACTCAAAGATAGATCACAGTTGGGGTCAGTAATTAATCATGGTGGAAGTGGCCAAACTGTTGATACTGCTATGCTTTTCAAAGATATATCCAATTATTCTGATTGTGCCTGAATATAAAGGCAAAAAACAACAATGGCAGATTTTCTATTATAGAAAAGTGTGGCCCACTGAGAATGGAAAACATCCCCTAGTAGGATGCTGTGGTAAAGAGAAGTTTGGAAGCATACATAAGAGACAGTTGCAAACAATGAATATACAGAGGGGTTTCATGAGACTTCACATACAAACTTTGGACTGGAGAAAGATAAAAGGCCGAATCACCTAATGGTGAATAGGATCCCACATCTTCAGTGCTGAGGTTCTGTCAAAATGATAAACCACAGACCCATAGTCAAGTTTGGATTGGATAAGGGTGCAATAAATTTTAACCATGGAGTGTCGATCTGTTCCCCAAGAGGTGGAAAAGAGAACACGAAGTATGTTCAGTGTTCTTCTAGTTTTGACACGAAGTTGCTTGATATATGAAAGAAAGTTTAATTTACAGTCAAATATAGGAACTTTGTCTCAGGGACAACAGGAAGTACATCATCACCAATGCAAAGTTCTGGATCTGAATGAATACTTTGTTAGTGTACACAAACAGTTTTGGAGAGAGAAAGCTGAAAACCATTTGCTGTGGTCCAATTAAGTATATGAATGATGGCAGTTTGTAGCTGCTGCTCAGTAAACCTTATATTTGATGACTGACATGAGATGTGAAATTCAAAGAAAATACCATTTGCAAGTGTAGGGGTAGCTGTTCACTGATGGCATTTATCTTTATAATGAAAAGTGTGACACTCAGAACACAGCCCTTTGGGAAAAAACAGGAAAGTGTTAACCCTACATGGATCTGGAATTGACAGTTCATTAGAAAATGCTTGATAAAAAGTGGCAAATTGTCATGCAATTCATATGAGTGAAGATCTTGAAAGATGCCATATCTCCATGTTGTATCATAAGCTTTCTCTAAATAAAAAAAAATTGAAACAAGATGTTGTTGCTTCAAAAAGGCTTCTCTAATTGATGTTTCAAGATGAATTAAGTGGTTTATCTTGGAGCATTATCTTCAGAACCCACACTGAGTGGGTGAGAGAAGGTTGTTTGATTCAAGGAACCAAACAAGACGAGTATTAATCACCCTCCCTAAGGTCATACTCAGACAACTCATCAAAGCAATGGGATGGCAATTCGAAGGAATCTTTGGATCCTTCCCAAGTTTAAGAACAGGGAGTACAATAGCTTGGCACCAAGCATCAGAAAAGACATTCTCCTGTTATATTCAGTTAAAAACAGCCAGGATAAAGGTGGTGTAGCATCTCATAACATATCATCAAGCCCAACTGATGTATTGCCAGATTGATGAAGTGCAAGTTTGAGTTCCACCAGTGTAAGAGGGCAACTGTAGTTATCGGGATGATCAGTTGAAAGGGAAAGAGGCAGATGCTCAACTCGTGTTTTAATAGATAAGAAGGAAGGGGATGTGTTTGAAGAGCTAGATACATCAGAAAAACATTCACCAAAAGTACTGGCAATGCTCTGAGCATCAGCAACTTCATGGCCATTAGATATTAAGATAGAGAGGAGGGCAGAAGTATACTGTCCACTTACCTTCCAGATCTTGTTCCATTTGACTTTTAAACTGGTAGTTGAAGAAATGGTGGAGGTAAATTTAATCCAAGATTCCATCTGGCTTTGACTTCAAACTCACCGAGACTGTGCACAGGCTTGCTGAAATGCAATGAGGTTTGTAAGCATGGGATATCTACGAAATTTACCCCAAGTATGTTTCTGAACTTTTTATGTTATAGAACAAGTAGAACTCCACCAAGGGCGGGGATGCCGCGGGAAAGATGTCAAGATTTTGGGAATGTACTGAGCAGCTGCTTGGACAATACAGTTAGTTACTGCTGCTACACAATATCATCTGTCGATGATTTACATAAGATGGAAGGATCAAGTTTCAAGAGAGCAGTGAAAGAGGGCCAATTGGCCTGGTCCAACTTCCAATGAGACACAAAGGTCAGGTGGCACTGACCATGGCCAATAGGAAAATGATCACTACCCCATGAATTGTCAACCTCCCAAGAAAAGCACGTGAAAAGTGAAGGGGAGCAGATAGAAAGATCTACAGCAGTAAATAACTAACTGGGCACGTGAAAATAAATGTAAGAGTCAGGTTGTGATTCAGGATCATATGGTCTCTAGCACAACCCCTCACATCAATACTAGAACCATCACAGAGGGGATTACGCCCATTAAGATCCCCAAAATTAAAAAGGAGGTTGACAGTTGCTCAATGAGAACATCAAGGTCTGAGAAATGATAATGTTTTCCAGGAGTAAAGTACAGAGAGCAAACAGTGATGGTACGACCCAAGGAGATATATATGGATAGCTACAACCTCCAAGGGCATATTCAATGACAAGGACCAGGTGGCACATGTTGATCAACCAGCAATGCTACTCCCCATGTCCTTGTCTGACACATGACCTGTCATTTCAGAATAAGGAGTATTGTTGAACTGTAACTGTATAAGTAGGTTTTAAAAACATTTCCTGTAAAGAAAGACATTTGGGATGATAAAAATCACCTGACTGAAAACCTTGACAGTTCCATCAGATTAGTGTGACCATTTTTTCTTTATTTTGGAGGAGAATATGGCATCGAAACCTTCTGCTTGCAACCATGCTTTTCTTCTTTACTGCATGTGGGTCAGTCACTCTAGTGATCCTGCTATGGATTGCAAAGGCAGGTCGGAGTTTGTAGACACATGTTCCAGTGATTAAGGACACAAACGAAAAAGTTGTTTAATCAGTGATGTTGAGAAAATCCACTTGTAGAAAAAAAATGTAAAAACAGCTTGTTTGGGTTGAGAAAATTTTTTACGTAGAGGAGTGAACAACGTTTCGACCTTGGTTATCGTCAGGTTCACAAAGAAAGAAAGAGGTAACTGAAAGGAAGCTGACAACATATTTGAAAGGGGTTGTGTAACTGAGTGTAGGAATGTAGAAGGCATGCTTAGATGTTTAATTATATTTATTAATATAAGTATAAAGGTGTTCCTTTGTATTGGTTTATTTTGAGCTTGAGTTCTTGTATAAGTAAGGCTTTTTTAATTTTGTGTTTATATTTGATTCTTTATTTAGTATTTGAGTGTTTTGTATGGTTATGTTGTGTTTATTTGACTTGCAGTGTTCACAAACGTGTGAAGGTGACTTTTTATGTTCTTTGAATCTGGTTTCCATTTTTCTACTTGTTTCTCCAATATAGAAGTCGTGGCAGTTTTCACATTGTATTTTATAAATAATGTTGGTGTGGTGTTTGTCAGTGTAGTTTTTACATAGTATTGACCTCAGTTTTGTGCCTGATTTTTGAATAAATTTGGGATTAACTGAAATGTCATATTTTGTTAATAGTTTTTGCCAAATGTTGGTTATTTTTCTGCTGATGTTTGGAATATGTGGTATGCAGCAGTATATGGTTTCATGATTTTTTGATTTGTGAGGTATACAAGTCTGTATCTTACAATTCAGATATCCAGTCTTGATTGTGGTAGGAGAACGAGATGTTGTAAATGTTAATATCTGAACATTTGTCGGCTCCATAATCCCATCTCTAAAAGTAAAAATTCAGTGCGAGGCCATAACACCGTGGCTGTTGAAACCTGCGAGGATCTCCGACTCTAGAATGGTCTTTAAATCCTTCTCAACTATAACTCCTCTGGAAGAATCCAAAGTAGAATAAGGAGGAACCTCAATGGGTATATTCCCAATGGCCTTCAACTTCAAGAAGAATTTGGAATGTTGTGATGAAGATGTTTCCACTAATGATTTTAATGATTTAGGTGAGCCTACAAGCCCTTCTAAACCCTTTTCAATAAACAATGGAGCCATTTGCCTGAAGGGTTTTCATTTAAAGAATGTATAATTAAAAATCATGGGACAGATTCAAGTTGTGAGTTTGATCATACAGAGTCATTAATGTGAGGTAATTTGACAGTAGTCAGATTTTTCTCTGTACTGTCATGTTTTTTTATTTTTATTTGAAGTATCCATTATAAAAAACAATATTTTGGTGCCCACTGACCCCACCCACCATGAAGCCTTATGAGGGGACACACTACAGTGTCACATAAGGTCACTGCAGTGATACCAGTGTTTCATAAGCACTATACTTGAACACCAGTATCAGACATAATGTTTGGTACACTTGTTGCCTGGGTCATCAGGCACTGCAAACAAGCAGGTGGATGTTTAGATCCCAGAGGGGGTAAACTGAGAGTACAGAACATTCTCTGGAAGGTCCCCTTGCCACATACAGGAATCCACATTGAGGGGGTGATCACAGGTAGACTTTACTCCATGATTAGACAAGTTACAAGCAGGAACAGACTGACCACATGTAGACTTTACACTATGATTAAACAGGTTACAAGCAGGAACAGACTGACCACATGTAGACTTTACACTATGATTAAACAGGTTACAAGCAGGAACAGACTGACCACATGTAGACTTTACACTATGATTAGACAAGTTACTAGCAGGAACACACTAATCACATGTTAACTTCACATCATGATTAGACAAGTTACTAGCAGGAACACACTAATCACATGTTAACTTCACATCATGATTAGTCATTAAGGGCATCTGTGGAACAATAAATGGATGGATAACAACAGAATTATCCATATAAAGTTCTTTCAACTTATGATAAAATGTAAAGACACAGATTTGATGGGAAGAATAATAATCCCTGTGTTTATCATGACTACAACCACTAGATGGCACCACACTCCTAATGGCAGATGCCAATGTGATGCTTCTGGTAAATCACGACTTGTAAAGATCTACAGCTCAAAAATTTAAGGTAAAAATCTAACTAACTGAACACGTTATCTTTATTTGTAATTTGTTTGTTTTAATTTCAAAACTGAAGAAATGAAAATCATAAAAGTGTGTATCAATTTTGTATAACACTTCTATACAGATACAATACTGTGTGATAACAGCACTTACCTAAAGACTGAATATGTGCATTTAGTGATTCTTTCATTGTGAACCCTAGTTCAGTATAATACTTCTGGAGTGAAGAAACCTACCAGAAACCAAGTTCAGTTGAAAAGTGTTATTAGTCTACAAGTAGCACAGTTTATGGTTTAATAATTAAAGTACCACAACATATGTTATCATACACTAGGCTACGAATAGTGTTATTTAATATAATTTAATCTGC
Source organism: Carcinoscorpius rotundicauda (assembly GCA_011833715.1). Taxonomy (NCBI): domain Eukaryota; kingdom Metazoa; phylum Arthropoda; class Merostomata; order Xiphosura; family Limulidae; genus Carcinoscorpius; species Carcinoscorpius rotundicauda. Next base: position 11,478,688 of record CM022401.1, on the reverse strand, counting down.
AAGTTAATGTTTCACTGTCATTCTAGAGGTATTATGTACATAACCTGTATGTATCATACATTTATCTGATAAGTTCAAATAAGAGTTATGTTATTTTCCAGTACTACATATTTCACATTAATCTCTGACAAAAATATCTAAAAATGAACAGTTTGTAAGTATAAATATTGTACAAGTTACTATATCTCTCATATAAATATTGCACAAGTTACTATATCTCTCATATAAATATTGCACAAGTTGCTATATCTCTCGTATAAATATTGCACAAGTTGCTATATCTCTCGTATAAATATTGCACAAGTTGCTATATCTCTCGTATAAATATTGCACAAGTTGCTATATCTCTCGTATAAATATTGCACAAGTTGCTATATCTCTCGTATAAATATTGCACAAGTTGCTATATCTCTCGTATAAATATTGCACAAGTTGCTATATCTCTCGTATAAATATTGCACAAGTTGCTATATCTCTCGTATAAATATTGCACAAGTGCTATATCTCTCGTATAAATATTGCACAAGTTGCTATATCTCTCGTATAAATATTGCACAAGTTGCTATATCTCTCGTATAAATATTGCACAAGTTACTATATCTCTCGTATAAATATTGCACAAGTTGCTATATCTCTCGTATAAATATTGCACAAGTTGCTATATCTCTCGTATAAATATTGCACAAGTTGCTATATCTCTCGTATAAATATTGCACAAGTTGCTATATCTCTCGTATAAATATTGCACAAGTTGCTATATCTCTCATAAATATTGCACAAGTTACTATATCTCTCATATAAATATTGCACAAGTTACTATATCTCTCATATAAATATTGCACAAGTTACTATATCTCTCATATAAATATTGCACAAGTTACTATATCTCTCATATAAATATTCAAAAACCTATTTTACTAAAATGTTCAAACTTTTCTCCCATATCAAGTGTAAAGTTATGCAAGTTAGTTTACAGTTTAGTAACATAGGTCCATATAGATCTATCTTTCACAGCTGCACTTTAACAATACATTTTCATGGAAGTCTGTTTATGTTTTACAGCTACAGTTTAATATTAGTTATATGTAAATGTACCTGTGTTCTACAAATACAGTTTAATATTACAGTTATATGTAAATGTACCTGTGTTCTACAAATAGTTTAATATTACACTTTCTGATCATCATGAGAAAATGAGTTTTGAAATCTTGTCCTCTAAGTATGATCTCCATGTACAGTAATCCACACATTTCTACAAGCATTTTACTACCTGTGTTTCTCAGATATACATAATGTACTACTAAAATAAAAACTTACACATCTACCTGTGTTTCTCAGACATACATAGTGTACTACTAAAATAAAAACTTACACATCTACCTGTGTTTCTCAGACATACATAATGTACTACTAAAATAAAAACTTACACATCTACCCGTGTTTCTCAGATATACATAATGTACTACTAAAATAAAAACTTACACATCTACCCGTGTTTCTCAGATATACATAATGTACTACTAAAATAAAAACTTACACATCTACCTGTTTCTCAGATATACATAATGTACTACTAAAATAAAAACTTACACATCTACCTGTTTCTCAGATATACATAATGTACTACTAAAATAAAAACTTACACATCTACCTGTGTTTCTCAGACATACATAATGTACTACTAAAATAAAAACTTACACATCTACCTGTGTTTCTCAGACATACATAATGTACTACTAAAATAAAAACTTACACATCTACCTGTTTCTCAGACATACATAATGTACTACTAAAATAAAAACTTACACATCTACCTGTGTTTCTCAGATATACATAATGTACTACTAAAATAAAAACTTACACATCTACCTGTGTTTCTCAGACATACATAATGTACTACTAAAATAAAAACTTACACATCTACCCGTGTTTCTCAGATATACATAATGTACTACTAAAATAAAAACTTACACATCTACCTGTGTTTCTCAGACATACATAGTGTACTACTAAAATTAAAACACATCTACCTGTGTTTCCTAGATATATGTAATATACTACTAAATTAAAAAATGTACACATCTACTTACCTTCCATATAGGTAAGTAATCATCTCCTACAACATAAGTTTCCAGATCTACTGGATCAAATGGATAATACTCTTTGACACAAAATCTAAAAAAATATTTATTCCATTTTAATTTATATGTTAAATAATAAATAGACATGTTTAAATGGAAATACCTTTCAGCTACTAATACAAAAGTAGGGTTACATCAATAATGTTCTAATTTGTACTGGAGAAATATCTTCAAAACATAAGTACTCTGTGATACAAGATAACCACATAGTACAATTGATTTTCTACAATCAAGGGTTGTTAGCAAAGAGTTTGAAGACACTGGTTGTTACACCAAAACCTTAGTTTGAGGATTACCTGTTGGCTTTTGAATAACAAGGTTAAAAACAGGATATATGGGATTAGAGTAATAAAACATCTAACACTATGAAAACTTAAACAATCTAAGTTACAATAATCTTACTAAAAACAAATACTGTTTGCACTAAGGAATCTTCACACATAAAATCAGCTAATATAAGAATACTCTCAAAAAAGATTATGTTGATAAAAGTAATATTTCAAATAACATCACAATATTCCATTTATATTAAAAAAATGATCCAACAAAGACAATAGAATATCACAAAATTATTAGAAAAAAACAACATACAATCTCAAAACACAAGAAGACTACTTAAGTATGTTTTATATGGAGTTCCTTAGTTACAAAAAGAAAGATGTCTGGTTAATACGGATAGTTTCTATAACCATAATTATGAATCAGTCAATGTCTGGAATATGATTTTAAGAAACATTCTCACAATAAAATGAGAAATTTACTTTTCTAATTATGTGTATAAGTACAAGAAAGATCTTGATGTAGAATCTTTGTGCATTAAGGACAAGTTTAGAAGACAATTTACAACAGTTGACCTTATATGCTACAAAGATGTTACAGGATTTCCAAGATGTGTTTTTCTAAAGATATTAACATTTGCCCCTATATAATACGTACTGTCAAACTTATGGAACTTCAGTGGGCAAAATAAACATATCATTGGACAAAACTAGTGGCCCACAAACTCTCCACTGAATTTCAAAGTTATAAGGTGTTTTAAGTGTGTTGATGATACGTTTACCTTCTTCAAGAATGATAACTAGACAGCAGTCCAACAAGTCCACATACCAGTAAAGTTATGTGAACAATGTGTTTGTTACCTTCTTCAAGAATGGTAGCTAGAAAGTGGTCCAACAGCTCCACATACCAGTAAATTTATGTTGATGATAAATTTAACATCATCATCATTACATAAATTTGCTTTTTCTTCACTAGACACACTCATGGAGTTTAAATGTAAAATTAAGGAGCAGATTGCTTTCTTCCTAAACTTTTCATTTCAATGTAGTCAAAGAACATTTTTCTCAAAAATTCCACACCAGTTGATATTATTATAACAATGGCTTTATTATCTAAAGTAATTTAATTTACCAGAAAATAATGAATAAAAAGTGTTACTGAAGAATGAAAAAACACACAATTGCCACTGCTGATGTAAAATAATGTTAGAAAAATGAACAAGATAAACTGGAAATAAACTTAACCAAGAACTGTTCAAGTATCTGAAAATAAGACAATGATTGTTGATTTAACTTGCTGTTTATTTAGTAATGTAATACTTAATGATCATATGGCTTTATAACAAGCTTAAATTTAGTTTGAAAGAGATAGTTATGATAAGTTTTGTTACATATCCTGGTATGTTGCATGTAGAGATTAACTTGTGTAAATTGATAAAAGTGATAGTTACGATTAGTTTTGTTACATATCCTGGTATGTTGCATGTAGAGATTAACTTGTGTAAATTGTTAAAAGTGACAGTTACGATTAGTTTTGTTATGTAACCTGGTATGTTGCATGTAGAGATTAACTTGTGTAAATTGTTAAAAGTGATAGTTACAATTAGTTTTGTTACGTAACCTGGTATGTTGCATGTAGAGATTAACTTGTGTAAATTGATAAAAGAGATAGTTACGATTAGTTTTGTTACGTAACCTGGTATGTTGCATGTAGAGATTAACTTGTGTAAATTGATAAAAGTGATAGTTACGATTAGTTTTGTTACGTAACCTGGTATGTTGCATGTAGAGATTAACTTGTGTAAATTGTTAAAAGTGACAGTTACGATTAGTTTTGTTATGTAACCTGGTATGTTGCATGTAGAGATTAACTTGTGTAAATTGATAAAAGTGATAGTTATGATAAGTTTTGTTACATATCCTGGTATGTTGCATGTAGAGATTAACTTGTGTAAATTGTTAAAAGTGATAGTTACGATTAGTTTTGTTACGTAACCTGGTATGTTGCATGTAGAGATTAACTTGTGTAAATTGATAAAAGTGATAGTTACGATTAGTTTTGTTACGTAACCTGGTATGTTGCATGTAGAGATTAACTTGTGTAAATTGATAAAAGTGATAGTTACGATTAGTTTTGTTACATATCCTGGTATGTTGCATGTAGAGATTAACTTGTGTAAATTGATAAAAGTGATAGTTACGATTAGTTTTGTTACATATCCTGGTATGTTGCATGTAGAGATTAACTTGTGTAAATTGATAAAAGTGATAGTTATGATAAGTTTTGTTACATATCCTGGTATGTTGCATGTAGAGATTAACTTGTGTAAATTGTTAAAAGAGATAGTTACGATTAGTTTTGTTACGTAACCTGGTATGTTGCATGTAGAGATTAACTTGTGTAAATTGATAAAAGTGATAGTTACGATTAGTTTTGTTACGTAACCTGGTATGTTGCATGTAGAGATTAACTTGTGTAACTTGATAAAAGTGATAGTTACGATTAGTTTTCTTACATATCCTGGTATGTTGCATGTAGAGATTAACTTGTGTAAATTGTTAAAAGTGATAGTTACGATTAGTTTTGTTACGTAACCTGGTATGTTGCATGTAGAGATTAACTTGTGTAAACTGACATAAATCAACTTGAACTTTCTGTATTCTTGTGATTGCTTTGAGTATCGTTACATCATAACATCTTGTATTTAAGTTAATGAAAGTGAAGCTGGACTGTGTGATTGTTAGTTAGCAGTAACGGCCAATACTTAAAGTGAATTTCACAGTGGTATTGTAATAATCCAAATACAGAAAAATAATTAGTCTCCTTAAAGGATTTCTAAGGTAACTAAACCCACCTGTTAGGACTATGAATGAAAAGGAAACAATTATTCAAATTTATGGATAAAACTGTGGTCATCCACCCTTAGGGTATAATGTAAGTACATTTATCACTGATACTGGTGTGATAAAAAGAAAGAATTTGTGTTGTCAGTTGGGTTCTGAAGTAGTTAAACAAGCACGTGTGTACTTTTAAAGTAAAACAGAATTATTTAAAGCTATATATACAACTGTGATATCCCACACAATAACACAAGTGCACGTATCACTAAGTATACTGTCATAACAGAAGAAAAAAGATAATTATTTGATTTTACATACAACTATAAAATTATATAAATTTTTCTTCACATGTTTGACTTGTTTTAATAAATTTATTTTAGAACAAGTGAACTGTGTGCTGTCTGTTCTTTGAATTTGTCACCAACAAGTCACAGTCACCTACTGTAAAGAATCCCAGCCCCTTATCCAATAAAACCTGACAATATACAGTGATTTTATAGCTGGTTCCCATTTTATTAAATTATTTATTGTGTGCTTATTTTAGCATTTTACTTGTTTTAATTACAAATACCTATGTATTATACAATTGTTTTTCTGAGTTATATTTGGAATAATACCTACCGCAGCAATACGTCTCCATCAAATATATACACCAATTACAAATACCTATGTATTGTACAATTGTTTTTCTGAGTTATATTTAGAATAATACCTACCGTAGCAATACGTCTCCATCAAATATATACACCCGTAATGGGTCTACTGATGTTAAAATAGTATAAACTCCAATGTCAAATTTCCTGAAAAAAAATAAAAAATACTAAACAGAAAATAAAAGTAAATGATTAAACCAAAATCAAATTCATTTATTACTTTAAAATCTCAATAAATTCAGCAGAAAATGCAACTTCACATAAAGTTTTCAATAAAATTTAAATTTCTGAAAAAGTATACAACATTCTGTACACGTTATTAAAAAGAAAGCCTTAAAATCAGATACAATAACTTAACATGTGATTCTGACAACAAAGAAATTAGTTTTAAAAAGACAGTTCAAAACAACAATGTATTTATCATTAACCTTGTGTCTTTGATATAATATTCAAGAGATACGTCTCCAGACTTCATGTGTATTAAATTCAATTTAGCATAAGAATATAGAACTCCTTCATATAAAATAAAGCAACCTGCTGTTGATAATAAAATTATTATAAAAAATTCTTCTACAGAAATGCCTTCTCTATATCAATGTAGCACATGAACACAAACCATTAATCAGGCTACCTGCCATCAATTAGTAATGGGTTATGAATATATTCTTGTACAAAGGTGCCTTCAGACTCCAGATCTAAGTCTCCTATTTTTTGCACACTTATTCCCCTGTGACTGTTGCTCTTCTGGACCCACATCTTCTGAGGGTTCTGTCTAGCCTGAAAGTAAAACAGTAAAAATAACATGAAAACTGCATGTTTCTTCATCAAATAATTCAGGATGCAGGCTCAACTTACTTATTATAATACATTTTAACATCTTTTCTGTTATTGCAAACAGTATTGAAATGAAAAGCTTCACACAATTCAACAAATAAATATTTATTCACAGATTATTTTGTGACTGCATGACACTCAAAATAATCTCACACATACCATTAGTTGAACACAGTTTGTACCAGCATATGCCAAGTGTTTGTAAGTTGAGATTTTTGTAAACTGAAAATGTATTTCCAAATAGAATATTTCCCTCTCTCTCAAAATGCTTTCCCAGTTGGTACTGCCCTATATGAGGCAAATGTTTCGCTCGCCACTAGCCTTGTAACCCCTACTTCTTTCTGCACATTTACATGCAAATGCAACCCTTCACCAACATGATACTACCCCTACTGTAGCCAACAGGAGCATGATACTACCCCTACTGTAGCCAACAGGAGCATGATACTACCCCTACTGTAGCCAACAAGAGCATGATACTATCCCTACTGTACCCAACAAGAGCATGATACTATCCCTACTGTACCCAACAGGAGCATGATACTACCCCTATTGTAGCGAACAGGTGCATGATACTATCCCTACTGTAACTAGCATCCTCTATAATAATGCATTTCTTAATCACTTCAACATTGGCAATGATCAGGTGAACCAACACATTAAATGTGTAGCCATCTATTCAAATATACATTTGCAGTTTAACAAATTGTTAACTTCTCACTAAAAGCTAGAATCACACACTGAACTGGTGGAGGGTCAGTGAGAAAGACCATGCAATGTGGAAAAGAAGTTAGAAAAATCTCACCAGTTGGATTTTACACTAATTCTGAGCTAGGTATATCCTTCACTCTCAAGAAAGGTGTCACTAAAATGAAAGGATGGATGGACCTTAAAAGGTTTTCATCATTAATGTGAACATAGTGAGAGTGGCTGGGGCACAACAGACCATAAATGAAAGTTCAGCATCAATCAAAACCTAGCAGCAATCAGAGTTGTATACAACATGGCCTCAGTTAATCTGACCAACCACTTGACCTATTTGTACTTATTTAGTAGTTCTGACACTACTAACTTTTAATATGTATATCTTGGTAGACTTTCAGTAACAAGTCTTTCATATACAAAATATCGTATTTATTAGTGATGTATACTGAATAAACCAAAAAAATTTGTCCATTAATATACACAGTATTTATTTTTACTAGTTTATGTTAAAGTGATTTTTGTGTTAAGATTAAAAATACTTTACTTCACCTCAAAGATTTCAAGTTCCAATCAGATGGAGCAAAACAACCGACATGCTGACTTCTACAACAGGTTCACAATAGAAAACACCTCAACATAATAGTCATCTGGCACAGTTATAGAATGTATTGTGCAGGTTGATACTAAATTACCTCTTAAGGCTGCACCTTCCATAGAGCAGGATATAAAAGGTATGTTGTAAAAGAAATAAAAAACAAATGGATTAACCTGGATACCTGGTCCAATGATATTTTCTCAAGGAAGATGAAAAAGAGCATCCAGGGATATGATAAGGTGACAGATTTGGTTGGAAATAAAATCATAGAATTGGAGAAAAGGAAGACAATCCCAGGTAAAGTGACTGGCAAATCCAAATGGGTGGATCACAGGAAGGGATAAGATTCCAATGAAGAAATAAACTGATATGGGAATAACTGAAGAACACAGTGGATGTTAGAAATCCAAGGGATATGGCCAGAGAAAGGAATCAGATAGGAGTAGAATGGACCTAAACGTGGGAAAAGAAAGCAACTGTAAACATGTTTAATTTCCATATCTCCTCACACAAGGGACCCTGGAGAGGTAAGACCTGATTTTCCACTTAAGAAACAGAATTCCACTGATGATGAAATAAAGCAGAAGGTGATACAACAGACAGGAGAGATAAGAAGAAAGGGAATTATGAAGACTTGCTGAAACAACTTTGGTTTTAAAATAGGTAGAAAAACCTCCAACACCTCATGATAGATAAAAAGATACCATAAACAGTGAATGTAATGAGGGAGGGTAAAAGAACTCCATGAAAACAAGATCCCAACCTAAGAGAACCAAACTTCATAGAAGCTGTGCCTGTAAAATATGCATTTTTATAGCAAAAAAGAAGACAAACAAGAAGAAAGACAACAAAAAAGAAATGATGAAACTACAGAATCACTCCAACCAAAGGGAGAATAACATGCAAGCCATAATGGATAATGTAATAAATGAACAGAAAAGTCAAGAGGTACAGAAAAGTAACAGATGCATCAAGGTCCAAATCCTACACTAGAAGAATAAAAAAATCCAAATGGTACGAAGTGAATTATAGGTAAGTGGAATAATAAAAGCAAAACATTCTTGGTCAACATACATGGGAGATAAAAGATATTGACTATTGAAAACACGTTTGCCATAAAATAATGAGCATAAACCCCAGTATTTGATTAAGAAGAAAAAAAACAAAGTTTAATCCCAAAAATGATACAAGTGAAATCTTAGGAAGTAACAGAAGAATGAAAAAATTAATACACAAGGAAACAATGGATACAAAAGGTGAAGACATTTAGACAACATGACAAAAAAGGCCCATTAAGACCTCCTAAAACAACATGACAGAAAAGCATATTCAGAAAGGTAACAACAAACTGCCTTAAATCACATTTACATGTTCTGACACATCTAGAGGCTGGTATAACAGGTCATAAAGAGGTTGTAAAAAGTTCTTGATGCAACTTTTGTCATCAGTTGTCATGCCCATGGGTAACAACTGTGTTATTGCCCCAGAAATATAAAAGGGAAATTTGAAAACGTAGCAACAACAGTGATAAATACAGACCATTGTAAATACATAACTCACAAAGTTGAAAACAAAAAATTAGGAAAGGAAGAGTAATAATGAAATTCATATTGCAACATTCACATTTGTAGAGTAAGACTGACCATCAGGAAGTAATGAGCAGGTGACCTGTAGAGATAGCACAAGTTATGAGAGGGGTAGTGTCACTGGTCTAAATCAGGAAGTAATGAGCAGGTAACCTGTAGAGACAGCACAAGTTATGAGAGGGGTAGTGTCACACGGTCACTGGTGTAAATCAGGAAGTAATGAGCAGGTGACCTGTAGAGACAGCACAAGTTATTAGAGGGGTAGTGTCACACTGTCACTGGTGTAAATCAGGAAGTAATGAGCAGGTGACCTGTAGAGACAGCACAAGTTATGAGAGGGGTAGTGTCACACGGTCACTGGTGTAAATCACGAAGTAACGAGCAGGTGACCTGTAGAGACAGCACAAGTTATGAGAGGGGTAGTGTCACACGGTCACTGGTGTAAATCAGGAAATAATGAGCAGGTGACCTGTAGAGACAGCACAAGTTATGAGAGGGGTAGTGTCACACTGTCACTGGTGTAAATCAGGAAGTAATGAGCAGGTGACCTGTAGAGACAGCACAAGTTATGAGAGGGGTAGTGTCACACTGTCACTGGTGTAAAGTTGGTGCATGATCATTAGCATGTAAAAATGCAGAAAGAAGTGGAGATACAAGTGGTGAGCAAATTTTTGTGCCAACAGAGGGCCACACTAACTGAGAAATCTTTCTGCAAGATATTTTATCAAAATTAATACATGGACATCACACCTGTTCATAATTCACACCTGCACATAACTAACTTTACTGGATCATCACAGTTAAACTTATGCAAAGAAATGCCGTCTGCAACTCAATACATTGTTATGACAAAGATGTAATCTGGGCAGCTTGAGCTATGAATGTTGGTGTGCAAAGGAATGCCCACAGCTTTATTCATACATCACAAAGCCTTCTACCTAAAAGTACATATCACCAAACCAGATTTCCACACAAGGTGGTGTTTTTATGCAAGATGGAATTCCTGCCCATTCAGCCCGAGTCTAAACATGAAGATTTGAAAATCAGAGCATTACCAATCTTTCAATGATTGTCCTAGCTATGGTGTTCCCTCTTCCAATCAACTTATATAGACACTCTCTTCCATGTAATTTACCAAGAATGGAAGTACATTCCTACTTACCCTGATCTCAGATCAGGTAAATATCAGAAAAACTGTAATTTAGCTTAAAATTGCAAAAGGACAGATAAACTAATTACTGATTCTAATCTTGTACCCTTGTTTTATATTTGTTTATAAAATAATGTGGTATTCAATCTGGAGTGAATGTCTGTTTATAAAATAATGTGGTATTCAATCTGGAGTGAATGTCTGTTTATATAATATTGTTGTATTCAATCTGGAGTGAATGTCTGTTTATATAATAATGTGGTATTCAATCTGGAGTGAATGTCTGTTTATATAATAATGTGGTATTCAATCTGTTTTATATTTGTTTATAAAATAATATGGTATTCAATCTGGAGTGAATGTCTGTTTACTTATTATTAAATTGTGTACATAATTTACTTCACAAACAATTAAAGTGAAACAGAACTGCAGTTGCAAATTACTGTTTGAAAATTCACATTACAATTAATTATACTTGATCATGATTTATCGTGACACACAAGTAAAGCTTGGCATATAACAATTAATTATACTTGATCATGATTTATCGTGACACAAAAGTAAAGCTTGGCATATAACAATTAATTATACTTGAACATAATTTATCGTGACACACAAGTAAGGCTTGGCATATAACAATTAATTATACTTGATCATGATTTATCGTGACACACAAGTAAAGCTTGGCATATAACAATTAATTATACTTGAACATAATTTATCGTGACACACAAGTAAGGCTTGGCATATAACAATTAATTATACTTGAACATAATTTATCGTGACACACAAGTAAGGCTTGACATATAACAATTTATTATACTTGAACATAATTTATCGTGACACACAAGTAAGACTTGACATATAACAATTTATTATACTTGAACATAATTTATCGTGACACACAAGTAAGACTTGACATATAACAATTTATTATACTTGAACATAATTTATCGTGACACACAAGTAAGACTTGACATATAACAATTTATTATACTTGAACATAATTTATCGTGACACACAAGTAAGACTTGGCATATAACAATTAATTATACTTGAACATAATTTATCGTGACACACAAGACTTGGCATATAACAATTTATTATACTTGAACATAATTTATCGTGACACACAAGTAAGACTTGGCATATAACAATTAATTATACTTGAACATAATTTATCGTGACACACAAGTAAGACTTGGCATATAACAATTAATTATACTTGAACATAATTTATCGTGACACACAAGTAAGACTTGGCATATAACAATTAATTATACTTGAACATAATTTACTATGATACACAAGTAAGGCTTGGAAATTAATCAAATTGATTATCACATGAACTAATTAAAACTAGTGTTTCTATTTAACATTTTCCAACTATTCCAGTAACTGAAATATTGCCATTATGAGTTTTCATTGTTATTTTAGAATAATTTAAAGTTGTTCATATTAACCAAAAATGTTATGACTCATGACAACAATCAACTAATATTACTGTTTAGATTTTTCCAGCTATCCAAATCTCACACGAGAATATTTAAGGTGAAGGTAACAAATCTCTCTCTATATAAATTTGTTTATATTTGTAAGTTACTGCATGAAGTGTGAGTTACTCATAAGTAATCCACTCACATACTGTAACAGTTTCTCCTTGTCAGCAGGGATCTGGAAAGCTGATGGAATGTGTTTGAGCATGGATGTGGCTAAGTTCACTTTGTTGGTAATGTATCCTGAACCAGGAAAATGGTTTACCTGAAATTAAAACAACTTTAGCTCAGGTCTGTAACATAAAAAACTTGCATACTTATGAAACAAGTGTGTCCTTGACAAGTATTCAAACCAGGAAACCATTAAAGAGCTTTAGGTTAATTTATATATTGCTGTTTTACACAAACTGTTAATACATTTCTTACACCGAGATTATTTACTGATTACAAGTATTAGTACAGACATACTAACAATTACTTTAAAAAGCTACTTGCATTCTTCATGTTAGCTATAAATACCATGGGTATCCAATCTTCATTTGCAGTGCTATAAGCCCTCAGACTTACCACTAAGCCATAGAATGACAACGACTTGTGTATTATAAATAATAAAAACAGAATTATCAATTTCATAAGAAACATGAAAATTATTGCAAGAGCTATTTAATGATATAAGATTCTATACTTTATGTTAATTAAAAAAATATAAATTTAAACAACTGTGTCTTAATTACCACATATTCAAACAATACAGTAAATAACATTTCTTACAAGGAAAGACACAAAGCTTTTTCTAAATGAAAATAAAAAAGACAATTGAATACATTTCAATAGCATAATAAAAATATGTTTTTGTTATTCAATAGAATAAGTTTAGAGATAATACATCCAAAGAGAAATGCAGAATAACATAAGGTTTCAAGAATATTTAATATCAGAGAAATTAATATAAACAATGGATGAAGAAAAGATCACATTTTCAGATTTTCAACCGGACTTTAAAACTGATGAGTACAAACAAAGGACAGTAAACAATCACATTTTCAGATTTTCAACCTGACTTTAAAACTGATGAGTACAAACAAAGGACAGTAAACAATCACATTTTCAGATTTTCAACCTGACTTTAAAACTGATGAGTACAAACAAAGGACAGTAAACAATCACATTTTCAGATTTTCAACCTGACTTTAAAATCTGATGAGTACAAACAAAATACAGTAAACAATCACATTTTCAGATTTTCAACCTGACTTTAAAACTGACCAGTTACTCTAGAGCAGCTTAAAACAAAACAAAACAAAAAGAAAGAACTCATTCATATAGTTATTTGGTTTTAAATTTTTCAATGAAAAACTCACTTTCTGATGAGGCTTTAGGTTCTGTAAATGTAAAGACAGTTGGGTAAATGGGTAGTCATGGGCCCACAGAATATCCCATTTGGACTGACTGTCACCTTGCTGAAAACCCAGTCTCTCAAAAACAGCAAACACGTGTTTCAAGTACCCAGTTTCTAGCTATAGTAGAAAATATACACTTCATTTACAACTATTGTTTACTTACTAGTCAACAAAAATAACTGTTTTTAAAAGGATGTAACCCTATCAGACAGATTACAAACAACTGATACCAGCATACAGCTAAAGAAGTCACTTTGGGAATATACAGTTGTTCATAAGCATGAAACAATGCTGCACAGAGCTTGAACATTATAGTAAATAAAATAACTTAGAGTTTATCACAACTTCTGAAGCAGTTACAATAAACTATAGGATGACCCAGTTGTCCTACTTCATTCCAATACACAGCACCAGTACTTTAGAGAACAGCTACTTGGCAGACATAATTTAGTGAGGTACTAAAACAGATGTGGTACCTTAGAGCTATGATAACTGTCTTCATGTGACAGTACCAGTACTTTAGAGAACAGCTACTTGGCAGACATAATTTGGTGAGGTACTAAAACAGATGTGGTACCTTAGAGCTATGACAACTGTCTTCATGTGACAGTACCAGTACTTTAGAGAACAGCTACTTGGCAGACATAATTTAGTGAGGTACTAAAACAGATGTGGTACCTTAGAGCTATGATAACTGTCTTCATGTGACAGCACCAGTACTTTAGAGAACAGCTACTTTGCAGACATAATTTGGTGAGGTACTAAAACAGATGTGGTACCTGAGAGCTATGATAACTGTCTTCATGTGACAGCACCAGTACTTTACCCAGTAGATACAGGAAGCACTATAACAGATTTAGTATGTTACTCTTCACATCATATAACTGTCATGCTAATATTGTGTTAGTACTTATACTTTAGAGAAAAGCTACTCAAAGATAATCACACCTCTCACTGAGAATGGATCAAAGAGTGCATATCACAAATTTTTAGTTTTTCACAATCTATTAAAACAATGCATGTCCATAAATTGTGCATCAAAAGATAGCTTATAATTCAAGTTTTAATATTTCATGTCTTAATTCAGTAGAAAATATTAAAAACAAAATGATAAATATCTATTCTACATGTTTGCTTTTAAATTTGCACAAAGCTACATGAGGGCGATCTGTGCTAGCTGTCCCTAATTTAGCAGTACAAGGCTAAGGAAAGGCAGCTAGTCATCACCACCCACTGCCAACTCTTGGGCTACTCTTTAACCAATAAAAGGTGGGACTAACTGTCACATTATAATATCCTCACAGCTGAAAGGGCATGTTTGTTGTGATGGGTTTTCAAACCCACAACCCACAGATTGAAAATCAAGTGATTTAACCACCTAGTCATTCTGGGCTCTTTATGTCTCACATTGCACATTGGTCATTTTATATTTTATATTGCTAACTATACAATGTTGATAATGACTAACAAATTAAAAATACTGACTAACTTAAATAAAAAAACAAGAACTTCCCACATTTTTGAATTGCTAAAATGTCAATACATTTAACAAAGCCAACAGAGTAGCCCCTCCTGCTACTCCATCAATTTGAAACCTCTTGTGTACTCAGTCCTATTTAAGTACATGTTTACAATCAACAGAAAAAGCAAATTCCAAATTAAATACACCTGACAGTCATTTATAATTAGATTAAAAAGGGAAAATTCAGAGTTGTTCTAGAAATATTGAAATGTGTTGACAAAGTCATTGCTCTGAAATACACTTTGTAGACCTATAGCACTAAATTATGACCACCCTGGAAGAATAAATGAACCTAAGTACCTACCATATGTACACAGCTTTGTACAGAGATACATCATAAACATTTCTGCCCATGTTTCAATATTTTAGGCAATTTTCCTTGCAACCACTGTATTACAAAAAGCCAATAAATTTCATTCTAATGTGTTCTCAAAATAAAAAATAATCTGTTTTATCTGTTTCTACTCCAGTCATTAACAGTAATATGACTATATAAACAACTGAAAAAACTGTCAGAAGTACTTTGGAACTTTGTGATCAATACTAAAAAACGGACAGCACAGTATCACTAAATTCTTCTTACATTTTTTACAGTGGTTACGAATGTGGTCAAATAGACCAGGAACATTGAAAGATAGGATAGAGAAAACAGCAGGTAAAATAAAAACTGTTTATTCACATGAGGTTTTAGAGATTATACATGTGATATTTAATAATTTTCAGATAAATAAAAGTATCTCTAATTTAAAGCTGAAAATCAGGTTGTGTAGAGAAGTCAAAGCTCTGACATCATATACTCACTGACAAATTTTAAGTAAAAATATGTGAACATCTTTTCTGTCCACAGAAGATATTTAAATGTGTATTAAAAAACTGAGCATTTCAATGACAATACACAAAACAATTCAAACATAAAAGTAAGGAAACTGATGGTTACTTAGGGTCACAAGATTGGTATAATCCACTGAGGCATTATGGAAAGAATTAAGTGCAGGACTTCAACAAACCCACCATCTTAGTGTTTGTGTTATATAACTGCCTTTCTAACCTTGTGATCACATTTGTATTTTACAGAATGAACATTTAAGCTATTACTATTAAAAACTTGTTATCGCCTGTGTATATGTATCTATTCTAATATAAAAGCTTGTTACTACCCCACCTATGTATGTGTCTATTCTGTCACAAAAACTTACTACTACCCCACCTGTGTATGTGTCTATTCTGTCAAAAACTTGCTACTACCACACCTGTGTATGTGTCTATTCTGTCAAAAACTTGCTACTACCCCATCTGTGTATGTGTCTACTACAGTCCGTGTTTACTTGTTGTTAGTTACTCTAACAATAATACAAGACAGCAGACTACGGTCCTTGTTTACTTGTTGTTAGTTACTGTAACAATAATACTAGGCAGCAGACTACAGTCCTTGTTTACTTGTTGTTAGTTACTCTAACAATAATACGAGACAGCAGACTACAGTCCTTGTTTACTTGTTAGTTACTCTAACAATAATACAAGGCAGCAGACTACAGTCCTTGTTTACTTGTTGTTAGTTACTCTAACAATAATACTAGGCAGCAGACTACAGTCCTTGTTTACTTGTTGTTAATTACTCTAACAATAATACTAGGCAGCAGACTACAGTCCTTGTTTACTTGTTGTTAGTTACTCTAACAATAATACGAGACAGCAGACTACAGTCCTTGTTTACTTGTTAGTTACTCTAACAATAATACTAGGCAGCAGACTATAGTCCTTGTTTACTTGTTGTTAGTTACTCTAACAATAATACTAGGCAGCAGACTACAGTCCTTGTTTACTTGTTGTTAGTTACTCTAACAATAATACTAGGCAGCAAACTACAGTCCTTGTTTACTTGGTTTTAGTTACTCTAACAATAATACTAGGCAGCAGACTACAGTCCTTGTTTACTTGTTAGTTACTCTAACAATAATACAAGACAGCAGACTACAGTCCTTGTTTACTTGTTAGTTACTCTAACAATAATACAAGGCAGCAGACTACAGTCCTTGTTTACTTGTTGTTAGTTACTCTAACAATAATACTAGGCAGCAGACTACAGTCCTTGTTCACTTGTTAGTTACTCTAACAATAATACTAGGCAGCAGACTACAGTCCTTGTTTACTTGTTGTTAGTTACTCTAACAATAATACTAGGCAGCAGACTACAGTCCTTGTTCACTTGTTAGTTACTCTAACAATAATACAAGACAGCAGACTACAGTCCTTGTTCACTTGTTAGTTACTCTAAAAAATAAAACAAGACAGCAGACAACAGTCCTTGTTTACTTGTTGTTAGTTACTCTAACAATAATACTTGGCAGCAGACTACAGTCCTTGTTCACTTGTTAGTTACTCTAACAATAATACTAGGCAGCAGACTACAGTCCTTGTTTACTTGTTGTTAGTTACTCTAACAATAATACTAGGCAGCAGACTACAGTCCTTGTTCACTTGTTAGTTACTCTAACAATAATACTAGGCAGCAGACTACAGTCCTTGTTTACTTGTTGTTAGTTACTCTAACAATAATACTAGGCAGCAGACTACAGTCCTTGTTCACTTGTTAGTTACTCTAAAAATAAAACAAGACAGCAGACAACAGTCCTTGTTTACTTGTTGTTAGTTACTCTAACAATAATACTAGGCAGCAGACTACAGTCCTTGTTTACTTGTTGTTAGTTACTTTAACAATAATACAAGGCAGCAGACTACAGTCCTTGTTTACTTGTTGTTAGTTACTCTAACAATAATACTAGGCAGCAGACTACAGTCCTTGTTCACTTGTTGTTAGTTACTCTAACAATAATACTTGGCAGCAGACTACAGTCCTTGTTCACTTGTTAGTTACTCTAACAATAATACTAGGCAGCAGACTACAGTCCTTGTTTACTTGTTGTTAGTTACTCTAACAATAATACTAGGCAGCAGACTACAGTCCTTGTTCACTTGTTAGTTACTCTAACAATAATACTAGGCAGCAGACTACAGTCCTTGTTTACTTGTTGTTAGTTACTCTAACAATAATACTAGGCAGCAGACTACAGTCCTTGTTCACTTGTTAGTTACTCTAAAAATAAAACAAGACAGCAGACAACAGTCCTTGTTTACTTGTTGTTAGTTACTCTAACAATAATACTAGGCAGCAGACTACAGTCCTTGTTTACTTGTTGTTAGTTACTTTAACAATAATACAAGGCAGCAGACTACAGTCCTTGTTTACTTGTTGTTAGTTACTCTAACAATAATACTAGGCAGCAGACTACAGTCCTTGTTCACTTGTTAGTTACTCTAACAATAATACTAGGCAGCAGACTACAGTCCTTGTTTACTTGTTGTTAGTTACTCTAACAATAATACTAGGCAGCAGACTACAGTCCCTGTTCACTTGTTAGTTACTCTAAAAATAAAACAAGACAGCAGACAACAGTCCTTGTTTACTTGTTGTTAGTTACTCTAACAATAATACTAGGCAGCAGACTACAGTCCTTGTTTACTTGGTTTTAGTTACTTTAACAATAATACTAGGCAGGAGACTACAGTCCTTGTTTACTTGTTAGTTACTCTAACAATAATACAAGACAGCAGACTACAGTCCTTGTTTACTTGTTAGTTACTCTAACAATAATACAAGGCAGCAGACTACAGTCCTTGTTTACTTGTTGTTAGTTACTCTAACAATAATACTAGGCAGCAGACTACAGTCCTTGTTCACTTGTTAGTTACTCTAACAATAATACTAGGCAGCAGACTACAGTCCTTGTTTACTTGTTGTTAGTTACTCTAACAATAATACTAGGCAGCAGACTACAGTCCTTGTTCACTTGTTAGTTACTCTAACAATAATACAAGACAGCAGACTACAGTCCTTGTTCACTTGTTAGTTACTCTAAAAATAAAACAAGACAGCAGACAACAGTCCTTGTTTACTTGTTGTTAGTTACTCTAACAATAATACTTGGCAGCAGACTACAGTCCTTGTTCACTTGTTAGTTACTCTAAGAATAATACTAGGCAGCAGACTACAGTCCTTGTTTACTTGTTGTTAGTTACTCTAACAATAATACTAGGCAGCAGACTACAGTCCTTGTTCACTTGTTAGTTACTCTAACAATAATACTAGGCAGCAGACTACAGTCCTTGTTTACTTGTTGTTAGTTACTCTAACAATAATACTAGGCAGCAGACTACAGTCCTTGTTCACTTGTTAGTTACTCTAAAAATAAAACAAGACAGCAGACAACAGTCCTTGTTTACTTGTTGTTAGTTACTCTAACAATAATACTAGGCAGCAGACTACAGTCCTTGTTTACTTGTTGTTAGTTACTTTAACAATAATACGAGGCAGCAGACTACAGTCCTTGTTTACTTGTTTAGTTACTCTAACAATAATACTAGGCAGCAGACTACAGTCCTTGTTCACTTGTTAGTTACTCTAACAATAATACTAGGCAGCAGACTACAGTCCTTGTTTACTTGTTGTTAGTTACTCTAACAATAATACTAGGCAGCAGACTACAGTCCTTGTTCACTTGTTAGTTACTCTAAAAATAAAACAAGACAGCAGACAACAGTCCTTGTTTACTTGTTGTTAGTTACTCTAACAATAATACTAGGCAGCAGACTACAGTCCTTGTTTACTTGTTGTTAGTTACTTTAACAATAATACGAGGCAGCAGACTACAGTCCTTGTTTACTTGTTGTTAGTTACTCTAACAATAATACTAGGCAGCAGACTACAGTCCTTGTTCACTTGTTAGTTACTCTAACAATAATACTAGGCAGCAGACTACAGTCCTTGTTCACTTGTTAGTTACTCTAACAATAATACAAGACAGCAGACTACAGTCCTTGTTCACTTGTTAGTTACTCTAACAATAATACAAGACAGCAGACTACAGTCCTTGTTCACTTGTTAGTTACTCTAAAAATAAAAGAAGACAGCAGACAACAGTCCTTGTTTACTTGTTGTTAGTTGCTCTAACAATAATACTAGGCAGCAGACTACAGTCCTTGTTTACTTGTTGTTAGTTACTTTAACAATAATACGAGCCAGCAGACTACAGTCCTTTTTTACTTGTTGTTAGTTACTCTAACAATAATACTAGGCAGCAGACTACAGTCCTTGTTCACTTGTTAGTTACTCTAACAATAATACTAGGCAGCAGACTACAGTCCTTGTTTACTTGTTGTTAGTTACTCTAACAATAATACTAGGCAGCAGACTACAGTCCTTGTTTACTTGTTGTTAGTTACTCTAAAAATAATACTAGGCAGCAGACTACAGTCCTTGTTTACTTGTTGTTAGTTACTCTAACAATAATACTAGGCAGCAGACTACAGTCCTTGTTTACTTGTTAGTTACTCTAACAATAATACCAGGCAGCAGACTACAGTCCTTGTTCACTTGTTAGTTACTCTAACAATAAAACAAGACAGCAGACAACAGTCCTTGTTTACTTGTTGTTAGTTACTGTAACAATAATACTAGGCAGCAGACTACAGTCCTTGTTCACTTGTTGTTAGTTACTGTAACAATAATACTAGGCAGCAGACTACAGTCCTTGTTCACTTGTTAGTTACTCTAACAATAATACAAGACAGCAGACTACAGTCCTTGTTTACTTGTTAGTTACTCTAACAATAATACAAGACAGCAGACTACAGTCCTTATTTACTTGTTGTTAGTTACTCTAACAATAATACTTGGCAGCAGACTACAGTCCTTGTTCACTTGTTAGTTACTCTAACAATAATACTAGGCAGCAGACTACAGTCCTTGTTTACTTGTTGTTAGTTACTCTAACAATAATACTAGGCAGCAGACTACAGTCCTTGTTCACTTGTTAGTTACTCTAACAATAATACTAGGCAGCAGACTACAGTCCTTGTTTACTTGTTGTTAGTTACTCTAACAATAATACTAGGCAGCAGACTACAGTCCTTGTTCACTTGTTAGTTACTCTAACAATAATACAAGACAGCAGACTACAGTCCTTGTTCACTTGTTAGTTACTCTAAAAATAAAACAAGACAGCAGACAACAGTCCTTGTTCACTTGTTAGTTACTCTAAAAATAAAACAAGACAGCAGACAACAGTCCTTGTTTACTTGTTGTTAGTTACTCTAACAATAATACTAGGCAGCAGACTACAGTCCTTGTTTACTTGTTGTTAGTTACTTTAACAATAATACGAGGCAGCAGACTACAGTCCTTGTTTACTTGTTTAGTTACTCTAACAATAATACTAGGCAGCAGACTACAGTCCTTGTTCACTTGTTAGTTACTCTAACAATAATACTAGGCAGCAGACTACAGTCCTTGTTTACTTGTTGTTAGTTACTCTAACAATAATACTAGGCAGCAGACTACAGTCCTTGTTCACTTGTTAGTTACTCTAAAAATAAAACAAGACAGCAGACAACAGTCCTTGTTTACTTGTTGTTAGTTACTCTAACAATAATACTAGGCAGCAGACTACAGTCCTTGTTTACTTGTTGTTAGTTACTTTAACAATAATACGAGGCAGCAGACTACAGTCCTTGTTTACTTGTTGTTAGTTACTCTAACAATAATACTAGGCAGCAGACTACAGTCCTTGTTCACTTGTTAGTTACTCTAACAATAATACTAGGCAGCAGACTACAGTCCTTGTTTACTTGTTAGTTACTCTAACAATAATACAAGACAGCAGACTACAGTCCTTGTTTACTTGTTAGTTACTCTAACAATAATACAAGGCAGCAGACTACAGTCCTTGTTTACTTGTTGTTAGTTACTCTAACAATAATACTAGGCAGCAGACTACAGTCCTTGTTCACTTGTTAGTTACTCTAACAATAATACTAGGCAGCAGACTACAGTCCTTGTTTACTTGTTGTTAGTTACTCTAACAATAATACTAGGCAGCAGACTACAGTCCTTGTTCACTTGTTAGTTACTCTAACAATAATACAAGACAGCAGACTACAGTCCTTGTTCACTTGTTAGTTACTCTAAAAATAAATCAAGACAGCAGACAACAGTCCTTGTTTACTTGTTGTTAGTTACTCTAACAATAATACTTGGCAGCAGACTACAGTCCTTGTTCACTTGTTAGTTACTCTAACAATAATACTAGGCAGCAGACTACAGTCCTTGTTTACTTGTTGTTAGTTACTCTAACAATAATACTAGGCAGCAGACTACAGTCCTTGTTCACTTGTTAGTTACTCTAACAATAATACTAGGCAGCAGACTACAGTCCTTGTTTACTTGTTGTTAGTTACTCTAACAATAATACTAGGCAGCAGACTACAGTCCTTGTTCACTTGTTAGTTACTCTAAAAATAAAACAAGACAGCAGACAACAGTCCTTGTTTACTTGTTGTTAGTTACTCTAACAATAATACTAGGCAGCAGACTACAGTCCTTGTTTACTTGTTGTTAGTTACTTTAACAATAATACGAGGCAGCAGACTACAGTCCTTGTTTACTTGTTTAGTTACTCTAACAATAATACTAGGCAGCAGACTACAGTCCTTGTTCACTTGTTAGTTACTCTAACAATAATACTAGGCAGCAGACTACAGTCCTTGTTTACTTGTTGTTAGTTACTCTAACAATAATACTAGGCAGCAGACTACAGTCCTTGTTCACTTGTTAGTTACTCTAAAAATAAAACAAGACAGCAGACAACAGTCCTTGTTTACTTGTTGTTAGTTACTCTAACAATAATACTAGGCAGCAGACTACAGTCCTTGTTTACTTGTTGTTAGTTACTTTAACAATAATACGAGGCAGCAGACTACAGTCCTTGTTTACTTGTTGTTAGTTACTCTAACAATAATACTAGGCAGCAGACTACAGTCCTTGTTCACTTGTTAGTTACTCTAACAATAATACTAGGCAGCAGACTACAGTCCTTGTTCACTTGTTAGTTACTCTAACAATAATACAAGACAGCAGACTACAGTCCTTGTTCACTTGTTAGTTACTCTAACAATAATACAAGACAGCAGACTACAGTCCTTGTTCACTTGTTAGTTACTCTAAAAATAAAAGAAGACAGCAGACAACAGTCCTTGTTTACTTGTTGTTAGTTGCTCTAACAATAATACTAGGCAGCAGACTACAGTCCTTGTTTACTTGTTGTTAGTTACTTTAACAATAATACGAGCCAGCAGACTACAGTCCTTGTTTACTTGTTGTTAGTTACTCTAACAATAATACTAGGCAGCAGACTACAGTCCTTGTTCACTTGTTAGTTACTCTAACAATAATACTAGGCAGCAGACTACAGTCCTTGTTTACTTGTTGTTAGTTACTCTAACAATAATACTAGGCAGCAGACTACAGTCCTTCTTTACTTGTTGTTAGTTACTCTAAAAATAATACTAGGCAGCAGACTACAGTCCTTGTTTACTTGTTGTTAGTTACTCTAACAATAATACTAGGCAGCAGACTACAGTCCTTGTTTACTTGTTAGTTACTCTAACAATAATACCAGGCAGCAGACTACAGTCCTTGTTCACTTGTTAGTTACTCTAACAATAAAACAAGACAGCAGACAACAGTCCTTGTTTACTTGTTGTTAGTTACTGTAACAATAATACTAGGCAGCAGACTACAGTCCTTGTTCACTTGTTGTTAGTTACTGTAACAATAATACTAGGCAGCAGACTACAGTCCTTGTTCACTTGTTAGTTACTCTAACAATAATACAAGACAGCAGACTACAGTCCTTGTTTACTTGTTAGTTACTCTAACAATAATACAAGACAGCAGACTACAGTCCTTATTTACTTATTGTTAGTTACTCTAACAATAATACTAGGCAGCAGACTACAGTCCTTGTTTACTTGTTGTTAATTACTCTAACAATAATACTAGGCAGCAGACTACAGTCCTTGTTTACTTGTTGTTAGTTACTCTAACAATAATACGAGACAGCAGACTACAGTCCTTGTTTACTTGTTAGTTACTCTAACAATAATACTAGGCAGCAGACTATAGTCCTTGTTTACTTGTTGTTAGTTACTCTAACAATAATACTAGGCAGCAGACTACAGTCCTTGTTTACTTGTTGTTAGTTACTCTAACAATAATACTAGGCAGCAAACTACAGTCCTTGTTTACTTGGTTTTAGTTACTCTAACAATAATACTAGGCAGCAGACTACAGTCCTTGTTTACTTGGTTTTAGTTACTTTAACAATAATACTAGGCAGCAGACTACAGTCCTTGTTTACTTGTTAGTTACTCTAACAATAATACAAGACAGCAAACTACAGTCCTTGTTTACTTGTTAGTTACTCTAACAATAATACAAGGCAGCAGACTACAGTCCTTGTTTACTTGTTGTTAGTTACTCTAACAATAATACTAGGCAGCAGACTACAGTCCTTGTTCACTTGTTAGTTACTCTAACAATAATACTAGGCAGCAGACTACAGTCCTTGTTTACTTGTTGTTAGTTACTCTAACAATAATACTAGGCAGCAGACTACAGTCCTTGTTCACTTGTTAGTTACTCTAACAATAATACAAGACAGCAGACTACAGTCCTTGTTCACTTGTTAGTTACTCTAAAAATAAAACAAGACAGCAGACAACAGTCCTTGTTTACTTGTTGTTAGTTACTCTAACAATAATACTTGGCAGCAGACTACAGTCCTTGTTCACTTGTTAGTTACTCTAACAATAATACTAGGCAGCAGACTACAGTCCTTGTTTACTTGTTGTTAGTTACTCTAACAATAATACTAGGCAGCAGACTACAGTCCTTGTTCACTTGTTAGTTACTCTAACAATAATACTAGGCAGCAGACTACAGTCCTTGTTTACTTGTTGTTAGTTACTCTAACAATAATACTAGGCAGCAGACTACAGTCCTTGTTCACTTGTTAGTTACTCTAAAAATAAAACAAGACAGCAGACAACAGTCCTTGTTTACTTGTTGTTAGTTACTCTAACAATAATACTAGGCAGCAGACTACAGTCCTTGTTTACTTGTTGTTAGTTACTTTAACAATAATACGAGGCAGCAGACTACAGTCCTTGTTTACTTGTTGTTAGTTACTCTAACAATAATACTAGGCAGCAGACTACAGTCCTTGTTCACTTGTTAGTTACTCTAACAATAATACTAGGCAGCAGACTACAGTCCTTGTTTACTTGTTGTTAGTTACTCTAACAATAATACTAGGCAGCAGACTACAGTCCTTGTTCACTTGTTAGTTACTCTAAAAATAAAACAAGACAGCAGACAACAGTCCTTGTTTACTTGTTGTTAGTTACTCTAACAATAATACTAGGCAGCAGACTACAGTCCTTGTTTACTTGTTGTTAGTTACTTTAACAATAATACGAGGCAGCAGACTACAGTCCTTGTTTACTTGTTGTTAGTTACTCTAACAATAATACTAGGCAGCAGACTACAGTCCTTGTTCACTTGTTAGTTACTCTAACAATAATACAAGACAGCAGACTACAGTCCTTGTTCACTTGTTAGTTACTCTAACAATAATACAAGACAGCAGACTACAGTCCTTGTTCACTTGTTAGTTACTCTAAAAATAAAAGAAGACAGCAGACAACAGTCCTTGTTTACTTGTTGTTAGTTGCTCTAACAATAATACTAGGCAGCAGACTACAGTCCTTGTTTACTTGTTGTTAGTTACTTTAACAATAATACGAGCCAGCAGACTACAGTCCTTGTTTACTTGTTGTTAGTTACTCTAACAATAATACTAGGCAGCAGACTACAGTCCTTGTTTACTTGTTGTTAGTTACTCTAACAATAATACTAGGCAGCAGACTACAGTCCTTGTTTACTTGTTGTTAGTTACTCTAACAATAATACTAGGCAGCAGACTACAGTCCTTGTTTACTTGTTGTTAGTTACTCTAAAAATAATACTAGGCAGCAGACTACAGTCCTTGTTTACTTGTTGTTAGTTACTCTAACAATAATACTAGGCAGCAGACTACAGTCCTTGTTTACTTGTTAGTTACTCTAACAATAATACCAGGCAGCAGACTACAGTCCTTGTTCACTTGTTAGTTACTGTAACAATAAAACAAGACAGCAGACAACAGTCCTTGTTTACTTGTTGTTAGTTACTGTAACAATAATACTAGGCAGCAGACTACAGTCCTTGTTCACTTGTTGTTAGTTACTGTAACAATAATACTAGGCAGCAGACTACAGTCCTTGTTCACTTGTTAGTTACTCTAACAATAATACAAGACAGCAGACTACAGTCCTTGTTTACTTGTTGTTAGTTACTTTAACAATAATACGAGGCAGCAGACTACAGTCCTTGTTTACTTGTTGTTAGTTACTCTAACAATAATACTAGGCAGCAGACTACAGTCCTTGTTTACTTGTTGTTAGTTACTCTAACAATAATACCAGGCAGAAGACTACAGTCCTTGTTTACTTGTTGTTAGTTACTCTAACAATAATACAAGGCAGAAGACTACAGTCCTTGTTTACTTGTTGTTAGTTACTTTAACAATAATACCAGGCAGCAGACTACAGTCCTTGTTCACTTGTTAGTTACTCTAAAAATAAAACAAGACAGCAGACTACAGTCCTTGTTTACTTTTTAGTTACTCTAACAATAATACAAGACAGCAGACAACAGTCCTTGTTTACTTGTTGTTAGTTATGATACTATACTTGATAAAAATTACATAACAAATTTTAGAATTAGAACAATAATTATACTAATAATATATAACAACTTATTCAATATGTAAAAGAATCTCTATGATGTTAGGAAATCAGTTAAACATAAAACATGACATCCTTCAACTCAAAAAGTTTCAAAAGGTGAACCTCTCTTTTCCAGAAGAGAATAACTTAATAAAGTAAGTGTGAGACAAAGTGAGATTTTGGTGAAGTCAAGCAGACAACCACGGGAAGAATGTTTGAGGAAAATGATTTATCATCGTGAACATGGCATATTCAAAACATTAATAATATTTGTAAAAGAAAACCGTTAAGTTTTTATGTAAAAATACACACAACATGGCTTTATACTGCTCCAACTGAGCTTGTGCAAACTGGCTCCGAGACTGAATTACCTCATGATGGTTTTACGAGTGATGTGACCAGAAAGTACACACCTAGGGGTTAAACAATATTAAAATAAGAGAAATAACATTATATAATCAGTAAAAAACTTGAAATAATTTGAATTTACATACTTAAAATGTTAGTTATTGCCTGATTTTAATGATTTGCTAAAAACACATCTTTAAGATACCTTTTAATGCTGACTTGACATTTCTAACTCTGGTTAGAAAAATATGCACATTGTAATATGTTACACAGGACAAGCACTAAATCCTTTACAAGCTAAACACATCCATTTAATCACTTAACCTTCAGAAAAGTCCATTCACCAGCACCATGGTTTTTGCTTTTCCTTTTTTTCATGATTTACTTTGATTTTCCACTTATTACTTCAAGCATTTTCATAAAAGTTTTCACTTCATTGTGAACTTTGGTATGAATTATATTGAACTAACTACTTTGAAATTCAGATATTATTTAAGTGTTAGTATTTATTCAGTACATATATAGCTACCAAATTTCATATTTATAGTTCAGTAAGGTCTTCCATTCTGAATGTTTAGTGTTGCCGTGCAAACTAAATGTTTCATTATAATTGTGAGTGAAATAAACATGCTTACCTTCACAAACATAACAGAAAGTTTTAAAGTTATTTGTTTAATACCTTTCTATAAGTTTTTAAATAACTATACTGGAAATTACCAAAATATATTCAAACCCATTGGTGTTAGACCTTATTTCCCAGAACAGGTTTGAAACAAACCCACAAGGCAGTGTGTGTGTGTGTGTGTGTAATCAACACTTACAAAACTTAGTGTGTAAAATAACAATTTATAATTTCCACTCTTCGTATTTTCCACTTTTTTTTGCACATCCATTCGTTCATTGTTAGCTTCATTTACACAAACGATGCTTTATTATAAGAAGAGACACAAAACTCAAAACATTAAAAAAAAAATTCTAACAATGAAATTAATATTTCTCCAAACCTTCTTCCCATGAACCCACACAATACGGCTATGAAACTTCTCTGGTGGCTTAACGTTTTCTTTCATGTGAAAACTGTTATGACGTTCTTGGTCTTTCTGAAGGCGACGAAGTTCGTACACGTTTAATGCTGTAAGTAGGATGCCAACGATTAACACAGCAATAACTAAGCTCACTGAACGAGGTACTGGCCAGGGACTGGAAGTCCAATTTCTACCAGACATTTTCTTATGATCATCATCTCTCTAACATCAGAACATAAGCGGTGTTAAAGTTACTCACTCACTTTAAACCAAATTAACTAAAATAAACTATGGAATTTAAAGTTAGTCAATACAAGATACTAATTGTATCAAACCACTCACCTGCCTGAAGAGCATGTTTATATTTCAATAACAACATATATTAACATCTTCCATCTAACAGTTTCATAGTTATTAAGAACACAGATAAACACCTTCCATCTAATAAAGTTTCATGGTTACTAACAATGCAAGTTAACATTTTCCATCTCACAAAGTTTCATGGTTACTAACAATGCAAGTTAACATTTTCCATCTCACAAAGTTTCATGGTTACTAACATCACAAGTTAACATTTTCCATCTTACAAAGTTTCATGGTTACTAACAATGCAAGTTAACATTTTCCATCTTACAAAGTTTCATGGTTACTAACAATGCAAGTTAACATTTTCCATCTTACAAAGTTTCATGGTTACTAACAATGCAAGTTAACATTTTCCATCTTACAAAGTTTCATGGTTACTAACAATGCAAGTTAACATTTTCCACCTCACAAAGTTTCATGGTTACTAACAACACAAGTTAACATTTTCCATCTTACAAAGTTTCATGGTTACTAACAATGCAAGTTAACATTTTCCATCTCACAAAGTTTCATGGTTACTAACAACACAAGTTAACATTTTCCACCTCACAAAGTTTCATGGTTACTAACAACACAAGTTAACATTTTCCATCTTACAAAGTTTCATGGTTACTAACAATGCAAGTTAACATTTTCCATCTTACAAAGTTTCATGGTTACTAACAATGCAAGTTAACATTTTCCATCTTACAAAGTTTCATGGTTACTAACAATGCAAGTTAACATTTTCCATCTTACAAAGTTTCATGGTTACTAACAATGCAAGTTAACATTTTCCATCTCACAAAGTTTCATGGTTACTAACAACACAAGTTAACATTTTCCATCTTACAAAGTTTCATGGTTACTAACAATGCAAGTTAACATTTTCCATCTTACAAAGTTTCATGGTTACTAACAATGCAAGTTAACATTTTCCATCTTACAAAGTTTCATGGTTACTAACAATACAAGTTAACATTTTCCATCTTACAAAGTTTCATGGTTACTAACAATGCAAGTTAACATTTTCCATCTTACAAAGTTTCATGATTACTAACAATGAAAGTTAAAATTTTCCATCTTACAAAGTTTCATGATTACTAACAATGAAAGTTAAAATTTTCCATCTTACAAAGTTTCATGGTTATCAAGAAATTAACTTCTTCCTTTATCTTATGTCCATATTTATAACTCATTATTTTCTGCTGTAAATTGTGGGAATTATGATAAAACAAATATTTAACATAAATAATTAAATACATTTGTGATCAAACATTGTTTAAACTAAGCAACAGTTCACAAAATGTGTTCAAGCACTATGCTCAGAATTCACTTTTCATATTGGAAAATATCTACTACAAAAACATTCTGACAGAAATCTACTTAGATCAGATTGGAGTAAAATTTTATTTAAGGTTTGCACTTCACACTTGAAAGATTGTCTTTAAAGTATTAACAACTTCTAGTTTTAAGAAAAAAGTTATTTCAGTTGTTAAAAAAATAGTGCAACTACCTTCTTGTACAAAATGTTATGCACGTGCATATGTGTGTAAGTAAAACACAGCACACTTTTGTAAATAGTTACATAAAAAATAAACTAAACATGAGATGTCATAACCAGTTTTAATTAGAAAGCAATCACTAATCACATTATTACAGAAATTGGTGTACTAGGGCTATTAGCATACATTTGCATAACTGTTTGTCTGGGTGTTCCACTCTGCACTAAATTCATCAAGATGCTTTATTTATAAATGGGTGAAGTTGTTCCCATGTTATTAAGCTCTCCATAACACAGCCTACACTTCAGTTTACCTAACAATTATCTTTCACATTTTTAATTTGTTTATGTAAATGCTGGATGGAAGTTTTATAAATATGTAATTAATGATAGATTATCTTTTATATTTAATGTAAAAAAAACACATATAAAACCTGTTAAACACATGAAACTGCAGCTTTGCATGCACCCAGCAAACATTAAACCTAAATTTCATGAAAACCCATGAACAGTGAGTGAGGTAGGGGTAAAATATGCCCATAAAAACACGAAAGGTGAAACTACAAATTTGAATGTATCTTCCCATGGAGCTGAAAAACCTTTAAGCCAATTTTGATGAAAATCTATCAACACACTGCAAAGTAGTTACAATCTAACATCCTTACTGAAAATTTAACTTTTGTAAAGTTAGTGTCACAAATATAAAAATATTTCAGTGTACATTTTTAACATTTAAACATGTGATGTAACAACATGGATAAAATGAATGAATATATAAGTACCTCAAACAAAAATGGATCTGGTGAGCTTGCTACTTTTCGAGCCTTCAGCCATGACTGCATCTAAACCAAATAAAAGTGAATGTAATTTTTTGTTCATAACAGACCTTACACAGTAACAAACCAAAGGTAAAATCTAAGAAGTATTTTTTTTTTCATTTTGAATGGTTTAATAGCTTCTAATTTCATAGTACACCAAATTATTATTTTTTCTTTGCCGAGAGTTGCATATAATTCAACAACTATGAAATAACAGTAAAAAAAAAAAGTTCCTCTGTCTTGAAAAGGCATTTTACATGAAAGAAATAGGATAAGAGTGTTTGTAAATAATAATTAATAGTTGGCTTGAGTATACAATGAAACTACTACTAAATAACACTATCAACCTTATGATTATCGTAAGTTAACTGCAATAATGTTAAAACAAAACTGATCTAGAAAAATCCTTAAATTTTCTGTTTCAAAAGATCATTCATTTGCACTTGGCACAGAATAATGTGTGCAAAGCTGTTACCATTAACCAAAACATGTGCTTGCAACTTTTTCCAACAAATAATTAAACTTGTTATTTGCAAGCAGATTCTGAACATAAAATCTTCCTACAAACCTGAGTCAGAACTGCTCACTTTAAATCTTTTGCTGTACTTTGGTATTAAAAGGTAGACTTAGGGTTTAGTGACCAGGCTAAGCAGTAAACTGGTCTAAAAGATAGACTGAAAGTATAACTGAAAAAAAACTTATGTAAAATTTTACATATCTTAACAAGTTCTCTACACATGCGTCAGTGATGAACTGGTAACCATTTTACTATGACAAATAGTAAAAAAAAAACTAATTTTGAGCTCTCGATAACTTTAAATGTAATTTGTAGGTTTAGGAAAATGGAAGTTAAAAGATTATAAAAAATCCAATCATTTAACTACCCTTACAACCAAACATTTCTAATAGTCCATAGCTTTAAACTTATCATTTCAGTCAATCAAAAATTGTATCACTTATTTCACTTTTATTTTGCCATTTTTTTTAATACCAATATTATAATAAAAACATCACTACTGGTACTAAATATCACTATTACTACTAGTAGTAAAATGAACTTATGATGAAGAATTCACCTTAGGAAGAAGAATCTTACAATAACGACGGTACTATGTAATATAAGTGTACGGTGAAAGCTAACAATTAAAGTAACCTAAGAATTTAGTATTCAAATAACGAGCATTTTCATCACCACTTAGTTTACGTACGATCACCCACGTGTAATACTATTGTAATGGAAGCGAGTCGCGAACAATCATACACGAGAAGTTAGTTCATTTAATCACGCTGAATCAAACGTAAAATAATGACTTTATACTAAGTGAAAAAAAAAAATCAGAACTTTAATTCCCAATACAGTTGCAGCATTTTGAATGAAGTTGCGAACAAATTAGTGTATTTTATTTGGACTAAACTTTAGTATGCTTATCAGTTAAAAATTTTATCCTAGTTTCGCTTAAATAAATGTTCTTAACAATACAATTTTCACTCTCATAATCGGTAAGACAACATATTTGAATGAAGTTGACTTAAGAGGGCCAAAACGTTATGTAATTTATTTTAATTAAAATTTTAATACGCATACGAGTCGTCTTGAGAATACATTTTTAATTCAAGTGGATTTCTTGTCATCACAATATGACAACACAATACCATCCGAATTCTTTATAAACCCTCTTAAAATTATCTTTGCAACATTAACATGTTAAAATTAGTAAAATATATTCCTATGGAGGTTTAAAAAGATATCCATGAAATAGATAAGGTAAAATATATTGAATTCTGATGAAATTAGAACAGTAGAGTACAATAAATTATAAAACCTGGCAAAGACAGACTACAATATTTTCAGATAAAACCAATTTTCCTAAAAGCAAAAATGTGATGGATGTGTTTATAGTTAAGCACAAAGCAACACAATGGCCTGTCTGTGCTATTTGTTCCCACCAAGAGTGTCAAAACCCGGTTTTTAGCAGTACGAATCCGCAGACATACCACTGTGCCACGGGGGGAGAATGGAAGTATGATGGACAAACCCGCAAATAACAGAGGGCTCAGTTAAACAATCAGGCGAGTGTACTGTAATACATAATTTAACTGAGTTTCGGCAAATGTAAAATGACGAGTCTGGATAAAATGAAAGTAAATGAACAAAATATGTATTATTACAAACAAACAGAAAACGCAAAGTGTACACCTACGCATGTGGAACGAAAGTCGCTTCTTCCAGGCTGTTTAACCCTAAAGTTTCTTTTCTTTCGGAATTAATCGCTGTGAAACGAAAACAATGGTTTTGACAATACTTAGTATAAAAACTGGCTAATCAAAGCAAGCCTCAGATTAACGGGTAAACTCGATCTCTTTATCCAGTCGACAGCATCAACTTGGGACTTTTGTTCTGCTACAGCGTTGGCTGTACTTAGACAAAGTCAACTCAACCAGCAAGAACATTACAGGCTAATCTTTTCAATTTGGATTATTTATGTTACTGCAATATCCTCAAAATCAAAACATATATTATAATACATTGTAGACAACAAAGAAACAAAACAACTAGAACAATACAAACCCAACAACTTTCTGTATCATTAAAGCAAGTAGAAAACACATTATATACCTACATATCACACTTTCATTTGTTTTTCTTTCAGGCTTGTTCTATACTGGCAATTAAAATTAACTTTAAAATGAATCAACATCATATTCATGCCGTTTTCAAGGACAAATTTAAAGTATTATGTATTCCTATAAACATATACAGGCGACAAGAACATCACAAATCCATTAAACACAAAGCATAATATTTTGGTGGATTTACAACTAACTTCAACGAAACAAACTCTACCTTTATCACAATTATTTGCATTCTATCTAATAAATATTACAGTCATTACACCCCGAGGTCATAAACTCTGTAGTTTAATCTTTAAACAAAAATATAAAAGAGAAAGAGCAACATAAAACAAACCTTCTGTAAACTGTAAAAATACAGAAATACATCATACTACACAAATATACAATATATTTTCTCCTCCCTGAAATCCACGAAGGTTATCAAGTAGGCCTAATTATTATCAGTGTATCATTATTAATGTTAATATTATTCATTCCAATTTATACATGCCCCATATTTTCATTATAACAACAGGAAATGTAGCAGTTATAAGAGATGTCGTACATTTACTGTATTTGTAGATCTTTGTTGTAGAAGCAATACAATTATGAATGATTTCCTTGTCTGTTTCTAGCATCGTAGAAAAAATGGCCAACAAGGAAGCAGACTTCTATTGGTAGAGGCAGAGTACTACATGGTATACCTCTCGTCCACAGTGTTACAATGTTGTTCTTTTGTTAGGCTGGCTCTTCGAGGTGGATTCCTGTACATGGTAAGGTGACATCTAAGAGAAGATTATATGCTTTCAGTTTACCCCCTCTTGGATCTAAACATTTAACCACGTGTTTGCCGTGAGTGATAATCCTTGAAGGGGAGGAGAGGATCCTGACGGTTGAGAAGTTCAACTCCAACCCTAACACTCCACTTTAGCCTTCAATTCCTGTAGGCGGACAGCCTTGGGGTGCCCCTTCCAAGCCAATAGACTGGTCCACTTGGGTTAGGATCAAGCGAGTACTATTGTTGGGCGTTCTCATTGTGTCTGATGCTGGTATTCGGGTATAATAGTTACGAAACCCTGGCTTTGCTGCAATGTCCTCATTTGGCATTATGGTGCATTCCCTCATAGGGCGCCATGGTGGGCGGGATCAGTGGGCACTTAAATGTATTTCCCTTATTATAGATGACCCTTTCATGAACAAATAAATAAAATTTAAAAAACAACAACAGATGGTCAGAAAACAATCAGACATGGACGACTATGCTGTACAGTCACTGTTGCAGTCTGATTCTGTACCTTGATTCATAATTATCTATTCCTCATTCCAGAAATCCTTCGGGCACATGTTATCTTTTTTATTCAAAGGGGATTAGAGGGGCTTGCTGGCTTCCCCAAGTCAGTAAAGAAGTTATGTACTGAAGGTATTTTGGTGGAAACATCTTCACTACAACATACCAAACTCTTTTTCAAATCAAAGGTCATTATTGTCTGAAATTATTGTCCCCTTCTTAATTTCAGACACATGCTGCTGTACAGTGGAAGTTCAGCCCTATCTCTCTAGATGAATCTACATCCACCTCTGTCCCTTTCATTCCTTCCAGTGACTGCTCGGCTCCATTTCCTTAAGCTTCAAAATAATTATTCATTCACAATCTCAATCACTGGAATCTTTATCCATGGACAGAGACCTGCCTACTTGACCCAGAGAAGGATCCAAGGAGGTTGATAGATCTCCATCCAATGAAGAAAAAAACGTGGTTGGAACAGAAGGGCTCCCTGCCCCATTCTTCTCCACATAAATCAGTGGAAATTTTGGTGTGTTATTTCAAATTTTGATGACAGTAATGATTTAATTGATACTTGCTATCATGTGTGTCTCTTCTTACAGAAAACGTTTCTGAATCCTACAAATACAGTCACCCTTCGACAATTTTCTTTGTACAGAAATGACAGGTTGTGTGATGGACAAGTGCATGGAGAGATTACACTGCTGGTTGACCAACTCGTGCACGTCATGTCTTTGCCACTTGATAATCCTTGGAAGATGTAGGCATCTATGTTTCTTTGGGTCATGCAATCACTATTGGTTATCTCTATCTGGCTTCTGAAGAGGCCTATTGATGCCATCATTGGGCAGTTATCAGATCGTGTTAGTTTGACACTTTCCAATTCTTTCCCACAGGAGCTTGGATTCCCTCAGGGCTATGTCTTGAGTGTCACAATTTTATTAAAAAGATTAGTACTACCTTAATCGTATAGTAAAGTTGATCACAGCAAACGGATTTACTTTTTCTCGCTCTAAAACCGTTTGCATACACTTCTGCCTCCAATAGGATATTCATCCCAATCCCGAGCTTTGTCTTGAAGAAGTTGTGCTTTCCATGGTTCCTGACGCAAAGTTCTTGGGGCTTATCATCGATCGTAAGTTGACCTTTATTACACACATCAAGCATCTACGTGCCAATATATAAGGGCACTGAACATCCTCCATGTGCTCTCTCCCACCTCTTGGGAAGCAGACTGATGTTCTATGCTAAAAAATCTTTCATGCTCTCGTTTGATTGAAACTGGACTATGGGTTTCTAATCTATGGCTCTGCAAGAACCTCGGCTTTTGAGATGTTTAACCTTGTTCACCATCAGGGGCTTTGGCTCTGTTGTTTTTGTTGTTTTGAATTAAGCACAAAGCTACACAATGGGCTATCTGTGCTCTGCCCACCACGGGTATCGAAACCCGGATTTTAGCGTGTAAGTCCGCAGACATACCGCTGAGCCACTGGGGAGCACTTTGGCTCTGTACAGAGGTCTTATACACCTTTCCAGTCCAGAGTTTGTACACTGAGTCTCATAATCTTCACCTCTGCCATTTGTATATTTCAAAACTTTCATCCCACATAGAGTTGTCTTTTCTTCCTCAGTGAACCATGCTTTATCAAATTACGCAATTTGCCATTGTTTGCTTTAGTCTTTGTATCCAAGTGCAGTTGGATGAATTGGGTCTGTCTTTGGACAGCATTGCTGTATCCACTGGTCAGCCCATTCAACCATTGATTAATACCATCCCCAACTGTGACATTTCTTTGAATCATACAAAGAAGGCGGATACTCCCCATTGGAAGTTCTGATTTTTGTTTCCCGAACACCTTTCAAACCATCCTTCCATTCAAATTTATATGGATGATTCAAAATTAGGTAACTTTGTGGACTCTTCCATGGTTTGGTGGTTGCACACAGAATCCCCTCTACAGTTCACTGCTGAACTGTACGCCACATCTCTTGCCCCGGATCATATTGAAGCTGAAGTATTCTATTTATACCGACTCTGGAATCGCTTCATGTTCACACAGAATCCCCTCTACAGTTCACTGAACTGTACGCCACATCTCTTGCCCCGGATCATATTGAAGCTGAAGTATTCTATTTATACCGACTCTGGAATCGCTTCATGTTTTCATTGAACAACATTTCTCACTATCATCTAGTTCTATACAGTTGTTCTGGATAGCAGGGCACGTCGGTATTCTCGGGAACGAGCATACTGACATGAATGCACTGGTGCCATCACCGCTGTGGCTATCTTGTGCATGGACAATCATCCTGTATTCAAGGCTTGGCTCTGCGCTAGTTGGCAGTCGACTTGAAGTGAACAGGGTGACAACAAGCTTTCCCAGATCCAACTATCTTTTGTTTGTTGCCTATTTTGTTTCCATAAGATTTGGAAGGAAGAAATTGTTCCAGCTAGGCTGTGCATTGGTCACAGTTTTTTATTATCGTTTTATTTTATCCGAGGCTAATACACTAATGTGTGACTCTTAAGTCACAATAGCCCACATTTTATGTCGTGCTGTCGTCCTACTGTGAGCGATGGCACATTTTTACCATGGATTAATTCTTGACGTTGGGCCGTGCTATTGGCGATGGTGACACTGTCCACCTCAGTTTTATTTTAAAATTTATATGGACCTTTGGCCTTTTATCTTTTCGTTTTTAATTCAAATGTTGGACCTTGTTTTGTTTAGCATGATTTCCTTTTGTGTATGTTAATAAGTTTACTTCTTTTTTAATTTTTACCGGGAAAAGTTCAAAGTACACGAGGAACATCAACGAGCATATTACAAATGGCTTTGTTATGTGTAGGTGTAGAGGCTTCAACCAAGATGTCTCCAAAATCCAACTTTCTCACTGACTTGGGAAAGCTAGTAAGCCCCTTTAATCCTTGTGATTGGAAAAGGGGGACATTTACCTTAAGGATTTGTGAGACAAAGAAAGAATAATTAGAAATCGAGTTACAACAGCTAACATTAGGTAGTGACTGTGTAACAGTCATCTGTATGTGGTTATTTACTTAGTAGCTGTTTTTGGACGATTTTATTTCTTTGAGAATTCAGGAAACCATAATAAAAGGATTCAGCATCCATTTACTACACCTATCATGATGCCAAATAAGAAGATGCACTGCAATGTTAAAGAAAGATACTGCAGTATTGTCAAGGCTTCCTGTCACTAGCAGATGCAATGCCAACAGCACCCGCTGAGAACAGAAAACTTTGGTTCTCAGTTGAATCTGTCCCAACGGAACCAGATGAATGACCCTGGAGATCAGTGAGGGGATCCGTCTGCAGTAATTCAAGACCAAAGTGGGGTGTTGCAGTGCCCCAGACACCACTGAACCACCAAGACTCTCTCCTCAACCATACGAGTCACTACGGCAAACACATGAGTGATGTTCAAATCCCAGATGAGGTAAAATGAAAACAGAACCTTCTTTGGGTGGTCCCCTCATCAAATACAGAAATCCACCTTATATGGCAATGGAGAACCATTACGAGAGCAAGGTATATTACTAAGGTAACTACGGATCAAACTCATATAACTTTGTTGTAAAACATCTGTCTTCTGCCAGAAAGCAAGTAGCATTAAATTATTCAGTTATTTATCTGAGAAAGGATGCAGTTTCACGTGTATGAATGACTCATTATCCAGCTTCACAATGAGTAAAATGTAACTGAAATTAGCATTA
Organism: Carcinoscorpius rotundicauda; assembly: GCA_011833715.1. Lineage (NCBI taxonomy): Eukaryota > Metazoa > Arthropoda > Merostomata > Xiphosura > Limulidae > Carcinoscorpius > Carcinoscorpius rotundicauda. Next base: position 11,440,092 of record CM022401.1, on the reverse strand, counting down.
ATTCTGGGTTTCTACCCAAGTGTCACATCCGGAAGTGAATAAAGCATTAATATTCATACATCACCTGGTTACAGGGGATAACGTGTCTGATTAAACCACCATTACACGTTTTCTTGGAGCACTAGTGATTTAGCAAGTGCTGAGGTACCATGTGCATTAAAGAACAGAATCAGAAATCTTCAGCCAGTACATGGTTGTTTTCAGTACTGATTATTAGAAAGAAGGTAATCCATCAGCCAGTACGATTGTTTTCAGTACTGATTATTAGAAAGAAGGTAATCCATCAGCCAGTACATGGTTGTTTTCAGTACTGATTATTAGAAAGAAGGTAATCCATCAGCCAGTACATGGTTGTTTTCAGTACTGATTATTAGAAAGAAGGTAATCCATCAGCCAGTACATGGTTGTTTTCAGTACTGATTATTAGAAAGAAGGTAATCCATCAGCCAGTACATGATTGTTTTCAGTACTGATTATTAGAAAGAAGGTAATCCATCAGCCAGTTCATGATTGTTTTCAGTACTGATTATTAGAAAGAAGGTAATCCAAATTCTGTATTTATTTTATACATGCGAGTGTGATGACTAATACCATAACATTTCCACTGTCTTGAACATACAGTATGACTGGATATATTAAATAAGAATCAATTTATGAACGAGTTTTATAGTTTCTAACAGACAGAATAGTCTGGTGTTTATTAACCCCCGTGTATGGTATTATATTACGTATTATAATTTATCTCAGACGAGTCTCCAATTTATAGTGTTACGTATGTAACATACGATTTCAAACACTTGGGAATTTTAATTTAGAAGTTAATTATATGTTAATATGTATCAAATTTATATCTGCCAACAATGTTGATACAAACGGCTTTCTTAACCTAAAATCCGGGTTTCGATACCCGTGGTGGGCAGAGCACAGATAGCCCATTGTGTAGCTTTGTGCTTAATTCAAAACAACAACACAACATTCTTTCTTAACAAAATTATATTTTACTTTACTTTATATTGGTTTATATACAAGAATTTTATAAACTTACAAACTATACTGAGTCTTCTATTTGGTCTAGAACTGAATATTTTATCAGTGATCCAGGACCACTATGAGCAAATTAGTTCTGGGTTGATGCTGTTACACCTCGTTTAAGCTAGCACTGTCTTTTCTTAGATTAAATTTTCCGATGAAAATGTTTAACGTCTTTGTAGAAATATTAATGGCTGAAGTCAAATGGTTCATAATGTTCAAAATAGACGAGATTCTGGTCAAATTCTGTACTTGTCCATCTAATTGGCATTAATCACAATTATAGTTTCTGAGGCTAACGGTATACTTACTGCAGCTGACAAACAATATTCTGTCCCTTGGCATGTTGGTTTATGTGGTTTAAGACAAGATTCTTGAACGTTCAACAATGTCTCCAAACATGCTAGTGGGTTTTTGTAAAACACATTGTTGATTCTTACTCTCAAGAACATTCTATCAAGTTAGAGAACATGCAGGACTTGCAGAAAACACTTCTAACGATATAATTCACATGCATCAAACTTAAGTATTAAAATAAACATACAATGGTAAATCCATTACAGTAGTAACTATTTTCTAATGGAAATACAGATTATGTCTGACAACCCAAGTCAGCATGCATTTTTAATAACCAGTTTCTAAAAGTTAGAAGCATAGGCTGGTATCTGCTAACAGATGTGTAGGAACCAATTTCATATAGCTAAAAACAGGTTGACACGTATAAATCAGAATCAATTTATTTTTGTAGGAACCAATATTGGAGTTTTAACTTTAGTCTTTTCACACTGGAACTATCGTGCCCTTTATATAAAAACCACACAGTAATGAGGAGAATCATTTTTGACCATTATCACAGGAGCGATGACAAGAGCAACAGTTATTGGTGATAAAGTCTGGAGAAACATGTTTACAAGTGTTAGAAAACAAGACAAAAACCATGTAGATATACATGGAGAAATATGTTTTTATGTTCTGGTATCCTATTTTTTATGTAAAAACGTAGATCCACCTTTGTACAAGAACACAGGACAGGAGCACATAAACCTCTAAACACAGTTTTTTAGAAGGCACGGTTCAAACTGTACAAGATAATGAGCTCATTAATTACTCTGTCACTAAAGACACAGTTCAAACTGTAAATTTACAACTTTGGTGATCTTCTGACCAACTGGAATTTATCTGAACTCACACCTTCAATCTGGACATTTGCTAGATAATATCAAATTCTTGACTTATGACAAACGTGTCCTTCAACCAGCTAGTGCCATCCCCTTCTCTGCACTTCAACCTCCCATTCTGTTGCTGCCATAGAAACCCATATCCTCTTTAAACAATTACTATGGAAGCCACAAATGGATTCAGGGTCAACTATCGATGACGAACTGCAACAAAATAAATATTTTTACTTTGTTCAGGGATATTTGTGTTTATGATGTTGGTAGGTTAGATTTGTGAAACTTTCGAATGTAAAAAACTTTGTTAATATTCATATAGCTTTAATTCTGTAAACAACACAGGTTAGCTGTTTCAAAATACACAATGAAAACTATTAAAATGTTGGATGATATTCTACAAGTTATAAAAATATAAATTTAAAATATTTTTTTTATTTCCATAGAAAATATGCATGTCAAGAAATGTAAATCACAAGTATAACATTATCCAATTAAACAGTACCATCTTACAGCGATCACTAGTTAACTATGATGCACAGTCAGTAGCCAGCAAATTCTGCATATCCTAATCTTCATCAGAAAGAGACGAAGGATATCTTCCTTTTTCCATCCCTTCCATCATAACTAGATAATGCATACACTGCTTTCCGTCCACTAACTTAAAGAATACGATTTTGAATATCTAAACTCTCAGCAGATGATCTCTCTTCTGCTACTAGTCTTGTGGCTTTGTACAACTGGAAAGATACACAAAAAAAAACAAACGTTGACAAACAAATTCTGTTGTATCTATATTCTAAAAATGTGCTAATTTTAGAAGGTGACTATTCAAGCATGAAGTACTGTAATTAATATCAAATTTTAAAACTTTGTGACAGACTTCTTATGTGTACTATAAAGAATTTGAACTTTAATATGAAACCACTGTTCCTTCCTCTGGTTAAAATCTAATGGATATAAAAGCCATTTGTACTTTTTTAAAAAGTAACTTGAAATTTTTATTTTTTCAATGTACATTCATAGTTTTCTACAGTGAACAAAGCTTGCTATACAGTGAATAAAGCTTGCTAAATAAAGGATAATTTTTTTTTACAGAGCTTTGTCCCACCATTTTTGACAAATTTTTAATACGTTACTTCTAAAGGTTCGACAGCATGTTTTATGTTTTTAAAAAACGTCTGTTGTATATTCTGAAAATCAATGTACAATTTTCTCATAAACATAAAAAATTTTACTTTTGACTCGTATTAAAAATAGTATTACATTACTTACCAAACATTGTTTTCTATAGTTTTGAAAAAACAGTCTTTGCAACTGTAAGTAGAGAGTCAACAGAAGGTCTATCTGTAGGTGTCTGGCTCGGATGAGAAAGGATAACGTGACCCCTGTTGTCCACAATGAAGTCTCCAGCTAACTGAAAATGAACAAACAGTTTATGAACATTCTAAAACCATCAAATTACATGAATTAAAAGTGAACTATTTTAACATCAAGTAATTTTAACTCAAAGTCTAACAGCATCAAACGATGTGAACTGTGTGTTGGCAATGTTTGGCACACAACAGTTAACTTTTAAATACACTTGTTTTAGTATATCAAATGGTTTTAGTAATCATTGAAACTATTGAACTGTATCAAATATTTACCTTTCAATAAATATCAATTACATATTTAAATTTAAACAGCATCAAATGGTACAAGTGAGAAGTTCTTGAAGAATATCAAGTTTAGGCTTACAACTCTCTCATCTGTAACAATTGTTGCCATAAACACACATTTACACTTTTAGTACTTTTGAAAAGCATAAAAACAAACCATTGAAAAGGATCAGTCAAAGTGATTAACTATGTACTTACTTATTTTATTACACCAAGGAACATCACTCACTTTCTTTTCACAACAAGAACATATTCTTCCACCAAATTAAACAAGAAAACTTTGTTGTTTTCAGCAGAAATATGATAATTTAATTCTTGCTCACACACTTGTAAGTGAACAGATAAGTTTATAAATAAACTATTTTAAATCCTGACCAATTTACAAGACAAGAAATGGATGAAAAATTCCACATTCTTGCCACTGTTGTAAGAGATAACCTTATTACAGATTAATAAGTATCCCCCAAACACTGTGTTGTTTCACCATAAAAAACAATACAGGTGTTGTTAGACTTACATATAAACGAATATTACCTGAAGTACATCATCATTTCTGTATGGTGCCACAGGCATCCTTCCAGAGAGAAAAACTTCAGCATAGTACTGTATTGTTTGGCTGTTCCAAACTCGGGACACTGACCGACCTAGTCCAAACCAGTGATAAATCTGTATGAAGAAACAAACAAACAAAACTAATGATGGTGGTAATTTACTTTGAATGAAGAGAATGACAGTTATGATCAGAAACAGTAGGTTCCATGTGTGACATGACCAGAAACAGTAGGCTTCATGTGTGACATGACCAGAAACAGTAGGCCCCATGTGTGAGATGACCAGAAACAGTAGGCCCCATGTGTGAGATGACCAGAAACAGTAGGCCCCATGTGTGAGATGACCAGAAACAGTAGGCCCCATGTGTGAGATGACCAGAAACAGTAGGCCCCATGTGTGAGATGACTAGAAACAGTGGGCCCCATGTGTGACATGACGAGAAACAGTAGGCCCCATGTGTGACATGACCAGAAACAGTAGGCCCCACGAGTGAGAATAAGAAAACTACAATTATGATTATTGTACTTGGTAAATTCACGAGAGTTTCTGAGAGAGAGTTGTGAAGATATGTTGTCAATGATTTATTGAGGTGAAAAATCAACAGATGAGACATCCAAACATGAATTAAAATATTAAATTAGGTAAGACAGAGAAATAATTCTAATATTTGTTTTTAACCTTATAAATTTAGAAACTAATTTTATTTTTCAATAAAACTTTATTGGAGAAGATTTTATAGAAAGAAATTGATTTGAAAGCATTCTTCAGGAAGGGAGACCCATCTAGTCCAATTTTGTTGGGAGGGTAACAAGAGTGCCTGGATTAAACCAAATCTCAATGGTTAGACACTTAATAATCTATTTGTCCCAGTTTATAAAACATGGTGGTGCTTTATTATTTTCAACAGACTGTATCAAGAAACACATTTAGTAAGGCTGCTTGTAAGTTCACGTAAGCAGAGCTGTCAGTATATTATTTCTGTATTTAGTCTGTATTTATATATGTAATTTACTGGGGTATATATATATATACATACTGGAAGTCTTAGGATTAATCATATTTCTCTACTTTGTTGTATTTTTAGTTTTTAATGTTATTTTCTGACACGTTATAGGTTATTTGACACCTGTATTTCATAAATGGGCATACAAATATTTCATATACTTTCAGATGTTGCAGGTGTGTATGCCTGCAACAAATTTTGTGTAGTTCACATGTGTCCTAAATGAACTTTGCATATCCAGAATGTATTTGTTCCATATTATATGGGTGTTAACCCTACCACAGTGGATATCCTTTAATGGCCATGAGACCGTTTTAGTGTCTTACATTCAAACTTGTCAAACCTACTTTTTGTTTATGTTGGTACAGCATAAAATCTTAGTTAATATTTTAAAAGTATACGTAATTTAAGTTCTTAATTCTATAAAACAATATTTAAAAAAACTCTTGAATTTCCCTGGTGTGACACAACATTTTCTTTAGGCATCTTGTCTTCTACATTTTATCCACCACCTCCTTCAAAAAGTACAAAAGTAAACACAAAATCATCATAGCTCAGGCAAACCATAATTTTCATAGCTTTCAATTTTATTTGGTTAGAAAACTATCAAATAAAAAATCAGATCTGTCTGTTCACATCACATTCAATTTCAGTTAACATTTCTATTAACTGTTCTCCCCTATGTTTAATTATATATATAACAAGTAGAAAGTCCAGCTTTTCATCTATCAAATGATGTATTGTATAAAAGTTGTTTTCTCAACAGTTAAGCACCAATTTAACTCAGAGTACAAATTTCATTCCCTTGGGAAAGTTAACAGCTAGCTTAATTTGTAATGGTTCTTGTTGCACAGTAAGAAAAACAAACACTTTGATAGGTATGGGAAATTGTCCACTTTTTGCACTTATTAGTTTATGTTCTTTGGTACATTATTTTAATAAAAATTTAGTACATGACCATCGTTATTATAAAAGTAGGCTTAAGTGTCCTTGACAGTCAACAGCAAGAGAAAAGATTGGATAAGTAATTTATTTACTGTTCATGTTTATTCTTTATTATCATAAAAGTGACTAATATATAAAAATATGGATCTTTTTAGATTAGTTGAAATAAATAATACTAAAAATGTATTGCAAAGTGCATGTGAGCAGCTCATTGGTAATTAATTAAAATGTGCAACATGAGATGCAGGTACTCTCAGTGGTTCACAACTTGCAGATGATAACTAGACCTGATTCAATGTGCAATAAAAAAAAAACAGTTACAGAAAGCTTCTAAAAATAAAACAACAAAATATAATTACAGAAAGCTTCTAAAAATGAAACAACAAGACAATTACAGAAAGCTTCTAAAAATAAAACAACAAAACATAATTACAGAAAGCTTCTAAAAATAAAACAAAACATAATTACAGAAAGCTTCTAAAAATAAAACAAAACGTAATTACAGAAAGCTTCTAAAAATGAAACAAAACAATTACACAAAGCTTCTAAAAATGAAACAATAAAATATTGTTACACAAAGCTTCTAAAAATAAAACAAAACATAATTACAGAAAGCTTCTAAGAACAAACTAATGATGTTTCATGTTACAATCTGAAGTCATTCTATTTGGTGGTTAACAAGTAAACAAAACTGACTGATCTCATCTTGAGGTAGAGTAGACAAAAGTAACATAAACAGTTTCACTTAAGAAAACATTTGAAATTTAAATTTTAGAAATGAAGAAACATATTTTTAATCTTAACATGAAAACTGCTTCACACGCGGACTATTCAAAACAAATACTCAATACATTAGTAGACAAATCTTACTTCTAATTTATTAAAAATAATTCACTAAACAAAATATATGATTTTTTTTTACATGTGAAAAACTTTAATGTTAACTGAAAGACTACCAAATTTTGTGAAGATATATATATACACAACATTGAAAGTTAGAATGGTTAAATCCATAAAGACTTTAAATGAGTACAAAGAGGTTGCAAGGTCAAACTGACCAAGCCTCTATTGTGAGAATCAAAACTAATATCAAGGAATGTGATGTTCTAATTTTTATTTGTGTCGTTCCTAATGTATATTTGACTTTCTTGAAACTTCTAGTATGTTTGTTTATTTTTGAAGGCTATTTATTGGTTATGTTTCAGTGGGATTTAGTACCAAGGTTAAAAATTAATTCAATGAGTTTTGAAGGTGATTGCTTGGAGTAGGTTCCTAGTCATGCTCCAGACTGCTATCTTGTCAGCATACAGACAGTGATATGTTAAGTTATGGAATTTCATTTAAGGTACTTTATCATCTTACATTCCAAGCACTAAATGATGTGGAGTTCAATACCTTAAGTAACATGACTACCAACATATTAAGTAACATGACTACCAACGATATTAAGTAACATGACTACCAACGATATTAAGTAACATGACTACCAACGATATTAAGTAACATGACTACCAACGATATTAAGTAACATGACTACCAACGATATTAAGTAACATGACTACCAATGATATTAAGTAACATGACTACCAACGATACTTAGTTTATCCTCAAATAAATACTTTCCATACCTTTCTTTCAGAATCAACTAAGATATCCAGTGTACATTCAACATCTTGTAACCAGACCTGGGCATTCTGAAGTGTACCACAAGTGATCACCAACACATCACAACCTGCTTTCCTGAAAACTTCCTGAGATGACAGGAAAAAACATTAGTTAATATTTGTGCTATACAGCTTTTTACAGGTGAAAAGGTTAAAAAGTTGGTTGGTTGATTTAGTGTTTTATGACACAAAGCAGCTTGGCTATCTGCACCAAACATCCAGTAAAATTAAGGTAAAACAAAACAGAGTTAAAAAAAACTACAGTAATTCAAATTGTAAAGGACTTTCTGTAGCATGACTATTATAATCATTACTCACCAGGAAGACTAACAGGTAAGTACAAAAACCACCATCAGTCACCTGAAGATGGCCTTTCCAGTCCTGGTTTCGAGTTACTTAATGTTACGGTGAGTTTCTAATTTCAAATTGAACTAGATAAACTGTGATTTTTAAAAGGGAGTCACATTAAAAAGGCGTAAAGTATAAATTAAAAAACTTAAATGCCCAAACAGAATAATGGGCTTTAAAAAACAAAAAACATTACCAAGATGGACAGTGTCACCATCACCAATAACACTGTCTAACGTTATGGGACAGAACATGCTTAAAACAATGCTGTCATTGTGAATCATAACGATGACAAGAAAGTAAAATATGTCTTATTGTGATCCGAGTGTTACAAAAAGTACACACTGATGCATTAGTTCCAGATAAAAGAAAACAATGAGTTAAAAAATTGTAACCAACACACAGTCTAGTTAGAACAACTTCCTCTTTCCGATCCTTACAAAAACAAGACGGCCAAAGTTCAATAAATGGTTTTATATGGAAAAGTTTGTTTTCACGTTGCTCACTCCAAGTTGAATACCAGCTGGCATGGAGCTGAGCCTTGAATACAGGACCACAGTCCATGTATGGAACAGGCACAGCAGTGATAGTGCCAGAACAGATAGATTTAGCTGCAGTATTGGCAAGCTCATTCCCGCAAATACCAACATGGCCCAGTAAAACTGGATAGAAATAGATGTTGAAGAGAAATGGGACAGTCAGTTTTGAATATTGGTGAGAACAGAATGTGAACCAACGTGAAGCGATTAGAGGGCCAGTAGAGAACTAAGCGAGTCAGTAAAAATTGTGCAGTTCGGGTACTGCTTAGTTTCTTTATATGTTCCATGGCAAGAGAAATGGCATACGGTTCAACAGTGAACACAGAAGCTGTAGAGAAGATTCTGCACGCAACCAGCAAACCACAATAAACCACGGCAAAGCCCACACAGTCACCTGATTTTGAACCATATGTATAAATTGGAATGTAAGAATGGTTCAAAAGATGTTCAGCACATAACAGACAGTATTTCCAATCAGGAGTGTCTGCTTTTCTCAGATGACTTAAAGATAGGTCACAATTGGGGACTGTAAGAAGCCATGGTGGGATGGGCTGGTCAGTGGATACAGCAATGTTATCCAAGGACGGACCCAATTCATCTAACTGCATCTGGATTCAAAGGCCAAAAGGAGCAATGGCAGACCATCTGGTCTGAAAAAGCATGGTCCATCAAGGAAGGAAAACACAACCTCAGGTGGGATGCTTTGGTAAGGAATGAAGTTTTGAAGCATATAGTAAAGACAGCTGCAAACGGTGAGGTGCAAAGAAGGTTCATAAGACTCAATGTATAAGCTCTGAACTGGGGAAGTGCAGAAAGCCCCAGTGCAGAGCCGAAACCCTTAATGATGAATAGGGTCTAACATCTTTACGGCTGATGGTCTGACAGAGCAATAGACCAGCGATCCATAGTCGAGTTTTGATCAAGTAAGAGCATGATATATCTTTAGCACGTCAATCCACTCCCCAAGTAGTAGAGAGGACATGGAGGATGTTCAGTGCTCTTGTACATTTGACCCGTAGCTGCTTCATGTGTGGTATAAAAGTCAGCTTACAGAAGTTAGTCTCAGAGACCACAGGCAGCACAACTTCACCAATACAGAGTTCAGGACCAGGGAAAATACCCCATTGGTGGCAAAAGTACATGAAAACGGTTTTATAGAGAAACAAGGTAAAGCTGTTTGCCATGGTCAACTTCAGTAAACAATTGAGAGCATTCTGTAGCTGCTGCTCAATATACCTTGTTTGACAACTGACATGAGATGTGAAAGTGTCGACACAGAGACAATGAGAGGGAGTTGTTCAGTGATGGCATTAATTTTTATACTGAAAAGTGTGACACTCAGAATGCAGCCCTGAGGGACTCCAAGTTTCTGTACAAAAAAAAACAGGAAAGTGTTGAACCTACATGAACTCGGAATCTCCTGTCCGTTAAAAAATTTGAAATAAAAATGGGTAAATGGCCACGTAATCCATATATATGGAGGTCTCACAAAATGCCATACCTCCATATTGTGTCATAAGCCTTCTCAATGTGAAAAAATGTTGATACAAGATGTTGTCATTTGAGAAAGGCTTCTCTGATCAACAGTTCAAGACCAATCAGGTGCTCCCAGATGGAGCACTGTTGTTGGAACCAAGACTGGGTGAGTGAGATTAATCGTCCTCTTCAAGGTCCTACAGAGAAAACTCGTCAAAGCAATTGGACAGTAGTTTGAAATAATCTTGGGATCTTTCCCAGAATTGCAGAAAAGCAGGATAATAGCCTGGTGTCAGACATCAGGAAAAACATTATCCAGCCAGATCCAGTTAAAAACAACCAGAAAGATAGCAAGAGAAGCAGGAGATAGATGGCACAGCATCTCATAGTGTATATCATAAGGTCCAACCAATGTATTGTCAAACCGATGAAGAGCCAGTGTAAGTTCCACCAGTGTAAAAGTACGATTATAGTCATAGAGACAGTCAGCTCAAAAGGAAAGAGGTGATTGCTACGCCAGAGTCTAGATGGCTAAGAAGGTGGAAGAAGAGGCAGAAAGCTTTCACCTACAATATTGGTGATGCTATGGGTATCAGTTACATCCTGGCCATCAGAGAGGGAGACAGGGTGATATTGCCCATTGACCTTTCAAATCTTGTCCAAAATGACTTTGGAACTGGTGGTAGAAGATATGCTGGTTATGAACTTAATCCAAGATTCCTTCTGATTATGATGTCTTACCTATTGAGTACGTGCATAAGCCCACTGGAAAGAGATGCAGTTCGAGAATGTGAGATATCTGTGAAAAGTATCCCAGGCTCGTTTTTTAGCCTTCCATGCCATGTGGTAGGCAGGATTCCACCAAAGATGAGAATAAAGTGGAAAAAGTGTTGAGGTTTTAGGAAGGGCGGAGAACCCTTCTGTTTACGATCATGTAAACTTTCCTCACTTTCCTTATTCGAGGGAGGCCATTGACCTCCATGGATCCTGCCCTGGGTCAATTTGGCAGGCCTTTGCTGTTTGAAGGGAATTCCAGAGACTGAGGACGTGAATGAATGACAAATCTGAGGAAATGCCTGGACCTGGAACCAAAGAATGTGGATCTTGGAGTTTGGTGGAATATATATAAGGGACAGAGTTAATTGTCAAAGTTGATTCATCAACTTTGTTAACAATGGAGGTCAAAAGACTTTTTATTTGTTTGGAAAACAGTTTGTTTGGAGGTACAGAGATCTGACTACACTCCCACAATAGCTGTGGAATGAAGTGCAGCAGCCTACATTTGACATGAAGAGGTGGACAGCAATTTGAGCCTCAGGATAGGTAATGTTATGAATAGTTTTCAAATGTTGCACCTCTTTTTCTTCCAACCATTTAGGGTAAGAACAAAAGTAAAACAGGTGATAGCCATTGCAACTGATGCAATGATGGTCTGTTTCACACTCGTAGGCATCAAGGTCCTTGCCACTGCAACGAGCACTTGTCAACAAGCCACAACATGACTTCTTTGAGTGACCGAACTATTGACTTTGGAAACATCAGAGAGGGTTTTGGAATGTATAACCATACTCTGCAATTAAGATAAACTGCCTTGATGGTGGCAGGCAGACGTGTGACGTAAATGTGAGAATGAAGGCATTGGTTGGCACCATAATTCCATCTTTGCAAGTGGAGATGCACCTCACTGCAGAAACTCCTCAGGTGGAGAAACCAGTGAGAATCTCCGACTCTGTGATGTTCTTCAAATCCCTCTCAACAATAACTCCTCTTGATGAATTCAAAGTAGCATGGGATGTAACTTCAATAGGTATATCCCCAATTGCCTTTGAATGCAACAGGAGTTCACTGTGTTGAGATGTGGATATTTCCACATTTTTTACTGAGTTTGGAGAGCCAGCAAGTCCCTCTTGTCCCTTCTGAATGAAAAAGGGAGACATTTGCCCTGAAGGTTTGTCTGAAAGTGAGTGCAATATAAGAAAATGAGGTACATCAGGTGGTACAGATGGTGAAGATTGCTGCTCAGAATCTTCAAGTGGTCATTTACCTATAGACTGTTTTTAAGATTTTTACTGGAATATCCATAATAAAGAAAGAGAAAATTCGGTGCCCCCTACCCCCCCCCCCCAACCATGGAGCCCTACAAGGGGACCTACTGCAATGTCAAACCAGGCCATGCAGCAACACCATGGTTTCGTGAGCATTGTGCCCAAATACCAGCATCAGACATAGTGTCTACAACACATGTTGAGAACATCCAACACTAGTACTTGGTTGACTCTAGCCCAAGTGGACCAGCCAACTGACCCAAGGGGACCACCCCAAGGTTGCCCATCTACAGGAATTCAAAGCCAAAGTGGTGTGTTAGGGTTGAACACCTCAGCCACCAGAATCCTCTCCTCCCCTTCATGGATTGACATGCATTGCAAACATGTGAAAGGATGTTTAGATCCCAGAGGAGGTAAGCTAAGAAAACAGAACCTTTCATGGGCAGTACTCTGATCACATACAGGAAAATTATTTGTCACTATCCTATAAGTGTGATATGGAATGAAACATAAAACTATTTGTTACTGATCTATAACTGTAACATGAAATAAAACATAAAACTACATGTTACTGACCAAAGCATCGAGTCTTCACCTCATTAAATTGTGGAAACAAAAATAACTTTATTAATCTTGAAATGGATTTCTTACCTTGTGCTGTTGCAACAGTGTCACGTGATCACGTCAGGGTAGTCAGGCAAAGTGCCGAAGGAGAATCAGCAACAAAGAGGAGAATCCTTGGTCAACATATTGTTGTAAGTTTCTTACTTCTCCTGTATCAGCTTTAATCACATCCAAATTAAACAAGGATGATGATGACACCGTTTCATTGACAGTTCCAAAACGATGTTGATTTGTAAAAGAATCTAGTTTGGTCAAACAAGTGTTCCATTTTCCCTGAAAAGATGAAAATAGATTTGTTCAACACACTTTACAACCTATATCAATCTTGTTTTCATTTTATAGAATGAGTGAAGTATAATTTTATTTAACATACTACAAACACTGGGACTAACAATCTAACCTGAGTTGGTTTACCAGTTACAGAAAGTTGGTGCAACAAGTCTTAGAATATTGCTTGTTCAGCAATGTTGAGATATCTATGACTATCACATACTATATACTTTAATATACAAATAAAAGTTTGATAACTATATGCAGAAGTAACAGAAACAATTCATCTTCACTGTATTTAGTTTAATTTTGTTGCAGTTAAACTGACTTTAGGCCAAAAATTACAGTTTTCTCTCTCTACATTTTTCTGTAGGTATATACAATAGGAATGAACTTCAATTTATGGACCAGTGAAGTATTAAAAGCTAATTGAATTTTTAACATTATTGAAACAAAGAAATTCTACACATATTATTGAGAACATTAACTAGAAATAGAGGTATACAATCATAACCACCTAAAGAAGTCTTACACTAAACAATCATTGGCTCACAAACCGATATCACTAAATATTATTCAACACTACTTTAATGTTCTTGGAATTATTATGAAAGGCAAATTGTCCTTTAAAGTAATATTCTTCAAATTTCTTGTTTTCACTCACCTCCAGGTCTCCTTTAAAGTAATATTCTTCAAATTTCTTGTTTTCACTCACCTCCAGGTCTCCTTTAAAGTAATATTCTCAAGTTCCTTGTTTTCACTCACCTCCAGGTCTCCTTTAAAGTAATATTCTTCAAGTTCCTTGTTTTCACTCACCTCCAGGTCTCCTTTAAAGTAATATTCTTCAAGTTCCTTGTTTTCACTCACCTCCAGGTCTCCTTTAAAGTAATATTCATCAAGTTCCTTGTTTTCACTCACCTCCAGGTCTCCTTTAAAGTAATATTCATCAAGTTCCTTGTTTTCACTCACCTCCAGGTCTCCTTTAAAGTAATATTCATCAAGTTCCTTGTTTTCACTCACCTCCAGGTCTCCTTTAAAGTAATATTCTTCAAGTTTCTTGTTTTCACTCACCTCCAGGTCTCCTTTAAAGTAATATTCATCAAGTTCCTTGTTTTCACTCACCTCCAGGTCTCCTTTAAAGTAATATTCATCAAGTTTCTTGTTTTCACTCACCTCCAGGTCTCCTTTAAAGTAATATTCATCACGTATCTTGTTTTCACTCACCTCCAGGTTTCCTTTAAAGTAATATTCATCACGTATCTTGTTTTCACTCACCTCCAGGTTTCCTTTAAAGTAATATTCATCAAGTTTCTTGTTTTCACTCACCTCCAGATCTCCTTTAAAGTAATATTCATCAAGTTCCTTGTTTTCACTCACCTCCAGGTCTCCTTTAAAGTAATATTCATCAAGTTTCTTGTTTTCACTCACCTCCAGGTCTCCTTTAAAGTAATATTCATCATGTATCTTGTTTTCACTCACCTCCAGGTTTCCTTTAAAGTAATATTCATCAAGTTTCTTGTTTTCACTCACCTCCAGGTCTCCTTTAAAGTAATATTCATCACGTATCTTGTTTTCACTCACCTCAAGGTCTTCTAGAGCTTCATAAGCATCTCTTACATCTTCATTCCTGTAACATATTACCAGAAAAGTTAGAACTACAACAGATACACTACACTATATCATACAAGTTAGAACTACCACAGATGCCCTACAGTAGGTCATACAAGTCAAAATTACCATAGATGCACTTCAGTAGGTCATACAAGTCAAAACTACCACAGATGCACTTCAGTAGGTCATACAAGTTGGAACCACCACAGATACACTACAGTATGTCATAACAGTCAGAACTACCACAGATACACGACGTGAGGTCATACATGTCAGAACAACCATGGATACACAACACTAAGTCATACATATCAGAACTACCACAGATACACTACACTAGATGATGCAAGTCAGAACTACCATGGATACACAACACTAGGTCATACATATCAAAACTACCACAGATACACTACACTAGGTGATGTAAGTCAGAACTACCATGGATACACAACACTAGGTCATACATATCAGAACTACCACAGATACACTACACTAGGTGATGTAAGTCAGAACTACCATGGATACACAACACTAGGTCATACATATCAGAACTACCACAGATACACTACACTAGGTGATGTAAGTCAGAACTACCATGGATACACAACACTAGGTCATACATATCAGAACTACCACAGATACACTACACTAGGTGATGTAAGTCAGAACTACCATGGATACACTACACTAGGTGATTTAAGTCAGAACTACCACCAATACACAATACTAGGTGATGTAAGTCAGAACTACCATGGATACACTACACTAGGTCATTCAAGTCAGAACTACCACCAATACACTACACCAAGTCATACAAGTCAGAACTACCACAGATACACTACACTAGATGATGCAAGTCAGAACTACCATGGATACACAACACTAGGTCATACATATCAGAACTACCACAGATACACTACACTAGGTGATGTAAGTCAGAACTACCATGGATACACAACACTAGGTCATACATATCAGAACTACCACAGATACACTACACTAGGTGATGTAAGTCAGAACTACCATGGATACACAACACTAGGTCATACATATCAGAACTACCACAGATACACTACACCAAGTCATACAAGTCAGAACTACCATAGATACACTACACTAGGCTATACAAGTCAGAACTACCATAGATACACTACACTAGGCTATACAAGTCAGAACTACCATAGATACACTACACTAGGCTATACAAGTCAGAACTACCACAGATGCACTACACTAGATCTGTGATGACAGTCATACAATAAATAATTTATAACTTGATATCAACACTTTGAAATATACTGTAAGAGATCCTATAGCATAAAAGATGCAAGTTTACATTAAAAACTATGATTCAATAGTTATAATTCTTTGCAATGATGAAAAGTTCCTCTGTGTGGATACTGAAACAAACTAAAAAAATCATTTCAGTAAGTTAACATTTTAACATCTCTTTGAAGTTTACTTGGTTTCTATGTATTCTGTACTTTATTGTTAAAAATATAAATTAAATATTTCAATTATATTCTTTTGATCTTGGAAACTGACTGTTACTACTAAACAAGAAAGATTTAAACATAACATTTAAAAACAACTATGAAACTATACAAACCTTAATGGTAACTACACCCCAAAACATTTAACTACCATTCTTACAACACTCAACTCTTTCTGACAACTCAAAATACCTGTAATGCATCCTCATTTGATCTTCAAGTTCTGTTCGACTATTTACTCCAGAACTATAAAAAAGTGAAGAAAGTAACTTTTACTGCATCTAATAACAAGAGTAAAAATATTGTTTTTAAAGGAAAACCTCAGAATATTTATTCCATTTACAGGTGGAACTGGTAATAAATCTCGTTTTACTACATTTGTAAGTTTGTTTGTTTGTAATAAAGAAAAAAGCTGTACAATGGGCAATCTGTGCTCTGCCCATCAGGGATATCAAAACCTGGTTTCCAGCATTGTAAGACCACAGACAAACTGGTGTGGCACTGGGGGCATTTTTATAGGAGTCAAACTGTTTCCTCATCTTTGAAAATGGTTCTAGTCAATAAGTCATATCCTCTATGCTACATCAAACCTCCCCCTTGCCAAACAAGATTACAAATCTTTCAAAATGGTTCTAGTCAATAAGTTTTATCCACTATGCTACATCAAATGCACCCAGTACTGTTGACAAACAAAGTTACAAGTCTTTCAAAATGGTTCTAGTCAATAAGTCATATCCACTATGCTACATCAAACATCTCTCTTGCCAAACAAGTATTACAAATCTCTAAAAGCATCTAAATTAAAAATGTAAATTAGAGCAATATACTTACTTTTAATTTACAAACAGTAACCCACTACCTGTTGTTTTAATATTGCCATATTTTCCTGTTAAGATATGAACATTGGTTCACATATCGGTGATTTACATACCTTAAAACACAAAATATGAAGTTTGTTGTTGCAATTATCATATTTGTGTCAGGATTGTCCATTTCCTTATACAGAACTTACTACTTCAAATTTAGTTCATCTTCTACAAACAGTGATATTTACATGATTTCAATAACAAGATATTGTTTTGTTTACAAGTACAGTTTACTTTGTTCTCAAATTACTTGTGTTGTCTTATTTAAAACAAGCAACACATGTTAACAACATGAACAAATGTAATAAAAAAACTAGGAAAAGAAAGGTCATTACCCTCACGTGTTACATTCAGTCTTATTTTGTTGAGGAGTGGACCAAAATGTTATCTGTAACACATTAATACAATTAGAGCTACAATAGGTAAGAACCACTTACCGACTTGGTCCTATTTTAACTATCTCCATTATAATTTGTTACAAAATGCACCCAGTACTGTTTTAATTATCTCTGTATACGACCACGAGCTACACTAATTACTGGACCCTGTGACCAGGTGCATCTCTCATAAACATCAAGCAAATAACAAAATTATCCTCTTCTTCTACTTACAAATTCCTTAACATATAATTTAAAATTTATGTTTCACAATATTCTTTAACCAATGATGCTTCTTTTAGCAGTCTATTACAAACACAAAAATAAGGTTTGTCGATTTTTTTCCTTATAAATAATTTACAACCCAGCATACTTACAGCCCAATTAGTCAAAAATCAGATTAAATCACAACAAACAACAGTTTAAATGTCTGTCAAGAGTTTTATAGAAACCATTACACTCAATATTAGGCCACATGAAAAGAAAAAGCATCCATCAAGGTACGTGGGTCAGGTGGCATCAATCATGCCCAGTCTTTCCAAATGTGACAGTAAAATGATCACTGCCTCGTGGATTACTGTCACCCTCCAAGAAAAGTGAAGGGGAACAGACAGAAAGATCAATAGCAGTAAATAACTGACTAGGTGCATAAAAACAAGTATAAAAACCACAATTGAAGAGAGAAAGTTTGTGATACAAGAGCACCACCCCAGAGGGAATACAAGTATTGAAGAGAAACAGGGTGTGATACTAGAGCACCACCCCAGAAGGAATACCAGTGTTGAAGAGAAACAGGGTGTGATACTAGAGCACCACCCCAGAAGGAATACCAGTGTTGAAGAGAAACAGGGTGTGATACTAGAGCACCACCCCAGAGGGGATAATGTCCATTAAAATCCATCAGAATTAAAAAGGGAGATGGTAACTGCTCAATGAGGACATTAAGGTCTGACTGATTATAGGTCCCTTCAGGAGCCAGGTTGAAAGAACAAATAGTGATGTTATGACCCAAGGAAGTATGGATGGCTAAAGCCTCCAAGGGTGTATCAAGTGGCAAAGACAAGGTGAGCATATACTGATCAACCAGTAGTGCCACTCCACCATGCGCTTGTCCACCACACAACCTGTCACTTCTGTACAAAGAAAATTGCCAAAGGGTGATTGTATCGGGTTTCAGAAATATTTCCTTTAAGGAGAGACACACAGGATGGTAAGAGTCAATTAAATCCTTAATGTAATATATATTTGAAAGAAAACCTCTACAGTTCCACTGAATCATAATGGCCATTTTTATTTACATGGAGAAAAACATGGCTGGGAGCCCTTCTGTTTCCAACCACTTTTTTTTCTCTTTATTGGACAAAGTTCTATTGACCTCCATGGATCCTCCTCTGAGTTTAGTAGGCAGGTCTCTGTCTGTGGACAAATATTCTAGCAAATGAGGTCATTAACAAATGGTCATTTTACTTCTCAAGGCTGCAGAAAAGGATGGTCCCAAAGACAAAGGAAGTAGAACTGGGCAGTCACTGGAAAAAGTGACAGGGACTGAGATAGGGTAGACGCAGATTTGTCAACTCTTTTAAAAATCATTGAAGAAAGTAAAGATTCTTCAGATGTTTTGCAAACAACTCTGCTGGAGACATGGAGGTATCTATCTGCACTCCTACTGTAATAATAGAATGGAGTGCAGCATCATATGTCAGAGAGGATAAGGAAACAATTTCTGAACCTCTGTGTGATATTATTTATAGTCTTCAAGCATTATAACGCTTTCTCCTTCACCCATTTAAGGCAAAAAAATAGAGTAAGATAGGTGTGGACCACTACAGTTAATACTGCATGGTTCTAGTTTTTACTTGGCAATGTCATAGTCTTTGCCACCACAACAAGCACATGTTAAAGAACCATGAACTGATGTTTTTGAGTGATGAAACTGCTGATACTAGAAACATCTGAGAGGGATTGAGAATGTTTGGCAGCACCTTACAGTTCAGATAACCTGCTTTGACTGTGGCAGGACATGGTGATGTAAATATCAGTATCAGAACATTACTCGGCATCGTAATTCTATTTCTGCAAGTGGAAATTCAGCACACTGCAGAGACACCATGGATGGAGAAATCAGCAAGGATCTCCGACTCAAGAAAAATCATTTAAATCCCCCTCATAAAGAACTCCTCTGGAGTTGTACTCCTGATAAGTAAAACTTGTGTTTGTATGATCAGTGGGACAAATAGTCAAAAACCTTGTACTCCTAACAAGTATGTATGTATGTATGATTAGTGGAACAAATAGTCAATGTACCTGTGCATTTGTGATAAAAGCACCAAATGCAACACATTTGATTTACATGTTAAAGTGCTTATTTCTATAGTGGGAAGCTTTTCAAATTCCCCATCATATGTGAAAATAGGCAAGAGTTAGATAAATGACGTAACTGTCTCGCTCACTATCAGCCAATACCAACAGCAGGTGACTCAATAAAGAGAAATACTGAAAAATGTATTTATGGTGTTCAGTTACACCAGCCCTTCCAGCCATGGGGGCTTTATAATGAGATGGTCAATCATACTATTCATTGGTAAAAGAACAGCCCAAAAGTTGGCAGTGGGTGGTGATGTCAAGTTGCCTTCCCTCTAGTCTTACACTGCTAAATTAGGGACAGCTAGCACAGATAGCCCTCGTGTAGCTTTGAGTGAAATTCAAAATCAAACAAGTAACTCCTCTGGAAGAATTCAAAGTTGCATGGTGAGTAACCTCAATGGGTATATCCTTCACTTTCAAAAGGAGTTTGGTAAGTTGTGGTGAAGATGTTTCCACCAAAATGTCTCTAAAGCTTAACTTCTTTACTGATTTAAGGGAGCCAGTAAGCCCCTCTAATTCCCTTTAAATAAAAAAAGAGTGATCTCTACCCTAAGGATTTTTTGTAAAAGAAATGGATAATTACAAATTGAGGTACAGAATGTAACTGCAATGTTAACTGTGCAGAAGAGTCATCCATGCATGGTCATTTTCTGATCTTTTTTCTTTCAATTTTTTCATCTTATTTTATTTTGTGTCTTTATTAAGAAATAGTTATTTTTAATACAAATGTTATAAATGATTTAAGGCCAACTATAAATTAGAATATTTTTTCAACAAAAAAAGTAATTTAAGAACATGTATTTTACTGATGTGTGCACAAGTTTATTATTGACACTTAAATAAAACAATGATGTAAATGTAGGGACACCATAATGTTGTAAATCCAAACTGTTTTCTTCATGTAGAACTAATAACTTACTCTTGAAAACATTCCCCATATGAACTCATTAGTCGCATTCCAACTTCTCCAAGTTCTTTACGAATAAAATTAGCTGCAGCATCTGGAAATAAGTCATTTGTAATTCTGGTGAGTAAAAAGGACTCAATGACATTGGAAGACATTTTTCAATAATTAAATAAAAACCTTGTACTCCTGACAAGTAAAACTTGTGTTTGTATGATCAGTGGACAAATAGTCAAAAACCTTGTACTCCTGACAAGTAGAACTTGTGTTTGTATGATTAGTGGAAGAAATAGTCAAAAACCTTGTACTCCTGACAAGTAAAACTTGTGTTTGTATGATTAGTGGAAGAAATAGTCAAAAACCTTGTACTCCTGACAAGTAAAACTTGTGTTTGTATGATCAGTGGGACAAATAATCAAAAACCTTGTACTCCTGACAAGTATGTATGTATGATTAGTGGAAGAAATAGTCAAAAACCTTGTACTCCTGACAAGTAGAACTTGTGTTTGTATGATTAGTGGAAGAAATAGTCAAAAACCTTGTACTCCTGACAAGTAAAACTTGTGTTTGTATGATCAGTGGGACAAATAATCAAAAACCTTGTACTCCTGACAAGTATGTATGTATGATTAGTGGAACATATAGTCAAAAACCTTGTACTCCTGACAAGTAAAACTTGTGTTTGTATGATCAGTGGGACAAATAATCAAAAACCTTGTACTCCTGACAAGTATGTATGTATGATTAGTGGAACAAATAGTCAAAAACCTTGTACTCCTGACAAGTAAAACTTGTGTTTGTATGATCAGTGGGACAAATAATCAAAAACCTTGTACTCCTAACAAGTATGTATGTATGATCAGTGGGACAAATAATCAAAAACCTTGTACTCCTGACAAGTATGTATGTATGATTAGTGGAACATATAGTCAAAAACCTTGTACTCCTGACAAGTAAAACTTGTGTTTGTATGATCAGTGGGACAAATAATCAAAAACCTTGTACTCCTGACAAGTATGTATGTATGATTAGTGGAACAAATAGTCAAAAACCTTGTACTCCTGACAAGTAAAACTTGTGTTTGTATGATCAGTGGGACAAATAGTCAAAAACCTTGTACTCCTAACAAGTATGTATGTATGATTAATGGAACAAATAGTCAATATACCTGTGCATTTGTGATAAAAGCACCAAATACAACACATTTGATCTACATGTTAAAGTGCTTATTTCTATAGTGGGAAGCTTTTCAAACTCCCCATCATATGTGAAAATAGGCAAGAGTTAGATAAATGACGTAACTGTCTCGCTCACTATCAGTCAATACCAACAGAAGCTGACTCAATAAAGAGAAATACTGAAAAATGTATTTATGGTGTTCAGTGATTTTCTAAAGATTGTACTTTATAATAAAAATATATTTTACAGTCTGATTTCATCCTTTCCTTGTTAATCAGTGATGTCGAGAAACCCACTTGTTGAGAATTTTATATGTAAAAACAGCTCATTCTATGTGAAATATTTTCTCAACCCAAACGAGCCGTTTTTCCATATAAAATTCTTTCCTTGTTAAGAGTATCCTGTGTATGGCCACACATGCTCACCTTGATAGGCAGTTCACTTGAGCTGTCCCAAATAAAGACAGAATTATTCTGTATATTTTTTAAAGGCAACAGTTCAAAGATTGTTGTGTATTAGTTCAAAGTCAGCAAAACAAACACAAGAGGGCAACCTAATTTAACCTAATAACACTTCTTTCCACAATTTATCAAATGAAGCAATGTAATTGGAGTAAAGCATATAAGAAGTACTTTTCTCTCTTTTAAAACACTATGAGCAGCCAGTGTGCATGGTGACCACTTTGAACACTATGAGCAGCCATTGAGCATAGTGACCACTTTGAACACTATGAGCAGCCAGTGTGCATGGTGACCAGTTTGAACACTATGAGCAGCCAGTGTGCATGGTAACCACTTTGAACACTATGAGCAGCCATTGAGCATAGTGACCACTTTGAATACTATGAGCAGCCAGTGTGCATGGTGACCAGTTTGAACACTATGAGCAGCCAGTGTGCATGGTGACCACTTTGAACACTATGAGCAGCCAGTGTGCATGGTGACCACTTTGAACACTATGAGCAGCCAGTGTGCATGGTGACCACTTTGAACACTATGAGCAGCCAGTGTGCATGGTAACCACTTTGACACTATGAGCAGTGTGCATGGTGACCACATGATGAGCATGAACACTATGAACTAGAGCCATTGAGCATAGTGACCACTTTGAATACTATGAGCAGCCAGTGTGCATGGTGACCAGTTTGAACACTATGAGCAGCCAGTGTGCATGGTGACCACTTTGAAGTCCTGAATATTTTGCACACAGATGCAGCTTCAAGTACCTCCTATTCTTAAAAAATTAGGTTTATGTTACTCTTATGACCAAGAGAACAATTCAAATAATATTACAAGTGAACAGCTACAATAGATGCTATCAGATTTCACAAATAAACACATGGTTCTGTTACTGTGACTGTTTATCCACTCAAATTTAAAAAGTATTATCTGACTTTACAAACACATGGTTCTGTTACTGTGACTGTTTATCCACTCAAATTTAAAAAGTATTATCTGACTTTATAAACAAACACATGGTTCTGTTACTGTGACTGTTTATCCACTCAAATTTAAAAAGTATTATCTGACTTTACAAACAAACACATGGTTCTGTTACTGTGTTTATCTACTCAAATTTAAAAAGTATTATCTGACTTTACAAACACATGGTTCTGTTACTGTGACTGTTTATCTTTACAAACAAACACATGGTTCTGTTACTGTGACTGTTTATTCACTCAAATTTAAAAAGTATTATCTGACTTTACAAACAAACACATGGTTCTGTTACTGTGACTGTCTATCCACTCAAATTTAAAAAGTATTATCTGACTTTACAAACACATGGTTCTGTTACTGTGACTGTCTATCCACTCAAATTTAAAAAGTATTATCTGACTTTACAAACACATGGTTCTGTTACTGTGACTGTTTATCCACTCAAATTTAAAAAGTATTATCTGACTTTACAAACACATGGTTCTGTTACTGTGACTGTTTATCCACTCAAATTTAAAAAGTATTATCTGACTTTACAAACACATGGTTCTGTTACTCAGACTGTTTATTCATCAAACTTTCTTACCTTCTGTAACATTTTCAACTTCAGTCACTGCATTTTCCAGAGATCTTGTCAAACAAGAAAGAGCTTCCACAATGTTTGTCATTTTTAAGATACCTGAAAACATTAACTTTTATTTCAACACTTCCAAATGTTCATACATTAGACAAAATTTTACTAGCCTCACCAGTAACCATAAGTAAAAATCTGTAACTTCAAGTGTAGTCTTTACAAAGACTGAAATAACAAGATAAACGTTAATACTATCTAACTTACCATACTTTTATCCATGAAAACATTTATGTTCCTAAAATGTATTTATAGTAGCTAACTTTCACTTAACTTCTTAAGAGAATCACATTTTAAGCAATTCATTTCTTTAATCCTATATTTTTATTTGATAATTATTCTTTTGCATCATTATTACAGAATGTGTACATGAATGAGTGTAAGCAATACTTGACCTGTGTGTATAGAGGTCAAGCAATGTGTATATGAATGCATGCAAGCTTTTCTTGGCCCGTGTGTATAGAGGTCAAGCAATGGGTACATGAATGCGTGCAAGCTATACTTGACCCATGTGTATAGAGGTCAAGCAATGTGTATATGAATGCATGCAAGCTATACTTGGCCCATGTGTACAGAGGTCAAGCAATGGGTACATGAATGTGTGCATGTAATACCTGGCCCGTGGGTTCATACTGTGTATAGAGGTCAAGCAATGTGTGCAAGCGATATATGGCCAATGTGCATGTATTATGTATACAGGTCAAGCAATAAGTATTTAATATTATATGTTCCAGGCAGTTTGTTCATAGCCTTTATCACAGATGTCACAGCTGATGACTAGTTATCAATTGCCTGTCTTATTTGGTACTAGAAACAGTCTACTATAAAAAACCCCCAGAAATGAGGTGGCTTAATTTATGGTCTCTTTGTGCAGATTTTTGAAGACTTCTACTTGACAACTGGATGTTAGAAGATTTTTGGAGAGTGGAAACCAATGAAAAACGAGACATAAAAAAACTTGAACTGAATGTCCTGAGAAGTTAACTAACTCACTGAAGTGCATCAAATATCTCCTCTTGAGACAAAACAGAATCTTAAACTAACTGATGTGCATCAAATATCTCCTCTTGAGACACAACAGAATCTTAAACTATCTGATGTGCATCAAATATCTCCTCTTGAGACACAATAGAATCTGACCCCGTAAGGCAGTTGCCAACACTGAAATCTCCATTCTATCCTAGAGGATAATCTTCATTGGTAAGATTAAAAATCACCCTTATGTTCCAATGGATTGAAGCTCCAAAGCAGAAGGTTTAAAAACATGAATTAGAGATGTGATAAACCATGCTGTTGTAGAGCTTTGCAAGAATCAAAAAGTCAGTGTAGAAAATGAAGAATTTAGAAGATCCCACAGATTTTAGAATTCCTCAAAAAATATGCTGAGAAAAGGAACTTCTCTTAAATTTCCAAGGATCAAGAAAGGAAGGAGTGTTCCCTCTAGCAAGGCATTTCTCTCCAAATGCTCCCAACAACAAATCAACCAAGATACCATGGAGAGAGTAGAAGCTCACAACATGACCAAAGTGGAAGCCAATAAAGGACCAAAATCCCTGTAAAGTTGGTCAAAAGACCTGTGAAAGGCCCTTGACAAAAGTTGCAAAGATGATAAAAAAAAAAAAAGAACAACAGAAAACTGTTGTTAAGTGACAGACACATTCTGGAAAATTGAGATTGTTTAAGATTAACAGCAGCATTTTGTTTTGAGTGCCAAATACAAAGTAGAAAGTCTCACTTCTTAACATCCATGTGAAGGCTCACCAGATGATGGAAAGCCAAGGCATGTTGATCCAATGAATGAGGAGAAAAAGACATGGCATCACCCCCTAAATGATCTGGAAGGATTAATTAATCATACAAATTAGTTTCTGACAATAAAGACGACGACAATTCATAAGCCACAGGATAAATACTCAAAATATGACATACCAGTTGTAGAAAAAGACCAAAGCAAAAAGATGCCTGTCAGTGGTTCACAAGTACATGTCTGAGCAAAGGAGAGTGTTGGAAGTCAAGTCTAATTTCTCACAAAAACACCTTCATTACCTAGAAACTCTGCCAACAGGAGAATAAACATCAGACCACATGTAAGACTCTATATCTTGCATATATATCGTAGAAGCTCAACCTTGTAAAGCATTATATGATGTTTGTAGCTTCAATCTTAAAGCAACTTTTCAGAAGTTTAAACTTCTGCTTTTTACAAACCTTACAGAAAACTTGTTTTGATTCTGAATACAATTTCACCAGTCAATGAAACTAAACATTCCACATTTTACCTGATGCCATCATTAATGGTTTACACATTTCTTTTAGAAACCTAATAAAATTGAAAATACTTATCAAATTAAAGACGGACGTCTAGAATAGAGATTTCCTCCAAAAATATTAAATGACACTTAAAAATAAACAAGTAATTAACTTAAATTCAGGATAAATACTACCTAAATGTGACCTGAAACAGTCCTAGAAATTACAATCTTCAGAAGTCTGAGACTTTCAAAGTCACGAAGAATCTGCATCAGGTTTTCTCAATCGTAAAATATCTCATAACAAAGAATACGTAGTTAGATATACGTAACTTGAAAGTTTACTATTCTTCACTATAAATGATAAATTTATTATAAAGTTATGTAATCAAATTTTAAAGTTATAAATAAGCTGATAGTGTTAAATTGTGTTGAGTGCGGCCGCGGTAAAATCCAGAAATGAGGAACGAATACAATGTCAAGCGTAGAAAGTATGTTCTTCAAATGTAATTTGTATCTCCATCTTATTGTTAGCATTGGATTTTAATCATCCTTTCAATTACTTACCTAACTGTCTTAGTTTCGGCTTTACTGAAAGTCGAAGGCCTAACAGTGTTAAACGTGTACCAATAAAACGATACATTAAATTTTAAAATACTTAAATAAAAATACGCCCAACTCAATATAAAAAATAATCTAAAGCCACCATTTTCAAACTCGGCATAAAGTCCAAACAAATATTATGTATATTTACTCCCTTCTCTGATCAGCCCTCGCTCGTAAAATAATAATTATAATTGTTTTAAATAATTTCAATAAAGTTGTAATAATTTTCTTATTTAGATAACCAAAACTTTCAATATTAAATTTAAACTGCCACAACAGCAAATGTAATGAAAGCATTTATTTTAATCACTAAGTTAAACTCTCTAAAGAAAATTCACGCAAAGCAAAAATAACGACACATAATACTGATATTAAAAATACTATAACAATAAATAATAATAGCCCATCTCTAATGCAATAATTAAACGTATTTAACGTAGAATAGTTTTAGCAAATGTCGAACATGACACATAAAACTAACGGTGAATATTTCAAATTCAAATGTACATGTACCTAGGATGAATTATTTAGAAGTATTCTGTAATAATACACGATACTAAATTCAATCCACTTAACACTCCTGCGAAAAAAATATTTACATCCACTAAAGTGATTTTGGGGCCTATCAGGCCCCATATATGTTTCCAATAGAAACATAGTGATTTAGCAACATTCATTACAAACAACTTTAGAATGGCTCTGAAAAACATTTTTTTTACAATTGGAGCAAACAATTTTTGACTGTCTATCTTTTGATCTGCCGCACAAATGGCATCGTCCTCTTTTTGCCCTCTTTGCTGGCGGTTCACATGAGGTTGTTTTGTCATTATCTTTGCAGTAAATTTCTTTGACTTCAAGCACCAATTGCCGTATAAATTCTCTTCTGGCTCTTGATTTACGTTGACGAAGAAATTCTGAATGTTTTGTCGAGTATAGAACGAAAGAATTGTACGCAGCAAGATCTAGAATGTTATAGAATATGCAGACTGACCAGCGCTTTGATCGCCTCTTTGTTATATAATATCTCACCAGTTGTTCGAGAGTGTCGACACCTGCATTCGTTGCATTGTAAATATTGACGATTTCGGGCTTTCCATTCTCTTCTACTTCACCAGATTGATGCTGAGAACTCAGTAGTAGCACATATTTTCCTGGTTTGTCTGAGTGCCTGAGAAGAGTGATGTCGTCATGGTAGAAAAACTTTGGTGATAACTCTCTAGATTTTGCATTTATTTCAGGAGGCAGGAAGGTTCTTGATTTCCGTATGGTTCGAACAAGTCCTGTTCTTTTTGTTCGTAGGTACTTGGCAAGTGTCATTGTTGTGAAGAAATTATCTGTCGTTATTGTCCTTCCTTTTCCAAGAAATGGCTGACTCGGTTCTCTGACTATTCTTTCTCCTTGATTTATTTCTGTCGTATTTCCAACCTTTCCAGTATAAATTTGAGCATTGAGGAGGTAACTTGTCTTTGCATCTATTAGGCACCAAATCTTTATTCCGTATTTGCCTGGCTTTGTCGGAATGTATGTTCTGAAGCCAACTCTTCCTTTGAAGTTACATAGTTGTTCATCCACTGTCAGGTATTCGCTTGGGTTGTAACTGTTTTTGCAATTTTTAATGAAAAAATTCCAGACTCCAGAGATGGCGGCATCTTTAATTTCTATATTTCTTTGAGAGTAGATGTCAAATCTGATTTTTGAGCAAATTTGTTGAATTTGTCTTGTGTAATCAGTTTTCGCAAAAATGGCAAATCGAATTCGGTTGAAAACATTTCGTCTATCGATGCATTTTTGGATTTGCTTATTCCAAGGAAAAGATTAGCTGCGATCCATTTCCAGAGGTCTTCTTCAAAAATTGGTTCTTTCATGACGGTGTTTGTTGAGTGAATGATCTGTTCCATCATATCATCAGAAATGAAAATTTTGAATGTTTCGAATGGTGTAGAGACTCTTAGAGCAGCTTGCCTTATAATGCCTGGGTTCCCATTGAATATATTGAGAGCTGCGGTTCTCCTGTTGATCCTTGAAGGTGTTGTTAAATAACTAAAATTCTTATCTTTGGACAAAAGTTCGTTCATTGGCATCGTAGTAAGATCTTCTTAATTACTTTCTTCCCTTTCAGAAGGGTACGATTTGTTCATCATTTTCGGCTTCAGAAGGATCATCATTACAACTTTCAGAGTAGTCTTCGACATTGTCATTTCACTTTCATCGTCGGATGGTTTTGTCAGTAAATGTACAGCTTCATCAAGAGATATAATTTTTGACACGGTTTGAAGATTTCAGCTCCTATATATATAGGATTTGTGGATTCTTCTAGAATATTCTAGATTATTCTAAATACTTCTGTAAAGTTTCTATAATGTTCTAGAACAGGCGTGGGCAAACTAGGCAATAATCAGGACCGTCTAAAATTATTGTTGGAGTAGAGTTATAATCCTAAATATCCATCTTTTGAAAAGAAGTTGTAAAATTAATATATTTTTACTATAATTTGCTTTTTTCGGTTGCCCAGGCCTGTTCTAGAAGTATTCATGAAATAAATAGTCATTTTTATGTATTTGATCTGGAGCCTAATAGACCCTAAAATACCCTTAGTGGATGTTTTAAAAACTTTTTTAAATATTGTTTCGCAAATGTCTGAAAAGTCAAAATATTATTGTTCCTTAAAATATAAAGGGATAGGGTCAGTTAATGGCAATTTCATTTAAATACAAAATTATTAGCTTAATATTAATAACCTTTCAAGTTGCTCTGGGGCCTATTAGGCCCCAATTTTTGTAGGAGTGTTAAGGACGAAGGATAAGTATATTTCATCAACAGCGTTTTATATACGCTGTATTCAAGGATATGTAGTGGAATAAGATAAAATGTCGCTACTACTGAGATCGACCAAAGAAACAATTTGTTAATCTGTGAAAACAGAAGTCCAGAATAATAAAACGTTCAAACAACTGGAATGTAAATGTTATCATTTACAAAAAAACAAACAAAACAGCAACAACAACAATTAGTATATCCATTTCAGGCCAGAGCTTGTTATTAACATTTTATACAATACAACATAAAGTGTCAATGTGATTGATTTCGGTAAATAAAGAAATCAGGAAAAGTAACCCCAATAAAAACACCTAATTCTGAAAAACACACAATATTCCAATATTAAAACATGGAGAGATGATTAACAATATTAATCTTTAATAATTCTGAGTGTATCTCATCAACAAGTTCGTTTAAGATCAAGAAAAGGTTTTTATTTAGTAGTTAGACCACAAGATTACATCTCATGTAATTAGCTAATTTACAGAACCTTTCACAATATTAATATCTGTACGTCACTGCTAGGAAAGCTTGAATCAGTTTAATAATACAAATATATTCAACTTTAACGTGGTTTAGTTAGAGCTTTAATTGAACTAAATGGTAAAATCAATAATAAAATATGGTAAACAAAACTATAAAATAGAAGTAGAATTCGCTATCTTAGAGATAGGTCTAATTTCATAAACAACGTTTCAATAGAAATTTGTAAATAAATAAAGCTAAAATCACGTAACTGCAAGAATTCTTCATAAATTTATTAGTAGAAAGCACATTAACTTATTCATGAACTAGCTTACTTACTCGAACATTGGCAAACAGACACACTAAATTGTTAAATAAGTCTGATCAGAATAATTAATCAAACTCACTCAGTTTGGCAGTTATATATTGTACCAGTTTTATACACAGTACTAAACTGTTCATTGAAGGTGTTTAACAAAGTACACTAAAATTCTTAGTGACAAAATGAAATTTTTGATATTTTAGTTTCATGTATCTAAATTCTTCATTCTCCTAGTATTTTGGTGTTTTTTCTTTTCTGGAACTTATGGTATGTAGCTTGGATAACTTCTTTATCCTTATCCCCCTTATTACCACTAATTGTCTTGTTACTGGATGAGTTCTCTCTTGTGGAATGGTTGCGCAAATCCAATATTGACTTTTTAATTAGTGATTTTCTAGAATTGGACTTGACTGGAACACTGGACTCTTCAAGCAAACTCATTTTCTGCTGACAAATTCTTTCTTAACGCTCTCTTGACAAGAACCTCGAATTTTTCAATAGTCTAAATTAAGATTGATTGATTCTTTTCTGAAGTTAAATGGTTAATATTTCTTTTTCCAACAATTCTGGTGGTGTCCCTTGGCTTGGATTGCTTATCCCTCTAACTCTTGTAAATCATATCATTGTTTTTTGTTCAATACATAGTGTGACTCTTCTCAACACCTACTTAAATTTAAACTTTGCCCTTTAATGAAGTTGTATCATACTCACATACTATGCCACGTCCATGAAATCCAGCATTAACATCATAGTGACTTTTGTTTAACCAGTATTTGATTTAAGACTTTATTTAAAAAGTCATCTATGGTATTAATGGTGCTCCTTCGTCTCTATGCACATACTGTATAAGTCTGTATGAATACAAAAGGTTCAAGGGCTCTTTGATGTTCCTCATAAACATCAGTAATGTTGAAAGACTGCCTATAGCTTCATCTACAGTCATTCAATAACTCATAAGTAGCAGTGAAATGTTTCGATCCCATGTTTAATGATATTCATCAATATAAATTTTGTAACTCTTCAACATTCTGTCAGAAATAATTTGTCTTAGTCTTTCTGTTTCCAAAAGATTTAAACACATTTCTGCAAATGGTAAAGATTCAATGTTTTTGATCTAAGGAAGAGAAATTATTTGGTGAATTTCCAATGCCTGTTTAAAAAAAGCATATAGCATATTTTTAACTATTCATTCCTTACAGTCTTGGCTATAATGGCCATGTTTTCCACGTTTATAATAGTTATATTTTTTGTGACATTCTTTAAAAAGAGTTATATTTCCTACATAACTTTCATACAACCAACAGCAACATTGAAAACACCCACTATCGTCCGTTTTTTTACTCAATGTTATAAAATTAATTATTTAGCTAACACTTTCAGTGCATGTAAACTATCGATACTGAACTAGTGTTTCAATACCATTTTAGCTAATTATCCAGAAACTGTTAGATGGAGCCTTTAGTTGTTTAGCTGCGGATATTGTGGTCAGTTGTAACATTCTTAACAACATTTAATGTGGTAATTTGACACTTTAAATAGTAGTTTCTGGGGTGTGTTTTAACATGTTTAACAATATTTGTTGTGGCCTTTTGTAACACATTATTGACTGGTTAACTCAGCTTGATGGAACAAATTATTTATTGGTTATTTAGTCATATTAATGAGTCATTAGTGTAGTCAACTGGAGCAAATTATCGATTAGTCTCTTAGAAGTGCTATAACACATTATTGTCTGAGTAATTTGACCAGATATGAACAATTATGACGTGACTGCTTAAAACTGTTAGCATACATTATTTAGTGACTGTTGTATTCAAGTGGAATATATTATTGTACAGTTATTGAGAACTGTCAGAATACATTATATTGTAGTCAGGAAGAACGTACTCTCTATTGTTGTTAGGTGGGACATATTACTGATTTGTTATTGTAACCGAGTGAAACAACATGGAAGATATTACTGAGATGTTATTGTTGTTGGTGGAAGATATTAATAAGTTGATATTATTGTTAGGTGGAAGATATTATCGAGCTGATTACATTTTAAAATAGTTTCTTGGGTTGATAGAGTTTCTAAAGTTGATAAAGTTTCCTTTAAAACATTTTGCCGAAAGAATAAGCCGAAGTAACGTCATGTTTTTAGTTGATAGTTTAGGATGAACTTACTTTTACTCGGAGCCAACTGCTTAGGGCATCGCCACCAAATATTTGTAACAGAAAGCTCTCTTTGTACTTGTACATGTACGTTGTGGTAAATATTTACATTGTAGCTTCCAGCGTTGAAACCTATATCTTTCACCAAAGCTATCATTTCATTGATTAAACTATTTGAAACGATCTTCTAATATAAACACAAGTCGAATTAGATTTATAATAGTTTCTCAAGCAACAAACTCATCACCTCTTTAAATTAACTTAATAATTTATTTGGTTTATAAACAATGCAATAAAGTTTTGACTTATTCTAACTTTGAAAGAAATATTTTGTCATTTCCCGCCATACAAGAAACAGTTCTTTAGATTTCACCCTAAAATAAATGTATAAATGTATTCTACTCTACGAGACGTGTTTTTGTTTCTTCTAATTTACAATATAAGTTTTTTTTACTACCGAATATTTGACTTCATTAATGTATAACTTAGCTTGTAGCTTGTTTATTTGTGAAATGATAATACTTACCAGAAAATTCTTAATCCAATTCACTGTAAAAAAAAATGTTGATTCATTATTCAACAAAAGAAACATTCCCAGTTATTGCAGCATAAAACAAACATTCTTGTCTGTTCTGGATTACAAGAAATATTTTAAGGTGTTCTATCCTACAAGTGTTTCTGTCAGTTGCAACAAAGAAGATTTCACTGTAAATGAAGCCTCTTCGACTGGTATGGTAAATGTAATTTTTCCCACGGACAAATGCTGTGGCTCTTTCTGAACCCTCAATCCAGAGGTCACGGTTCAGCACACTTTGCCCCACAGGAATCTCATGTTTCATAGCTGCGTCTTGTGTGAATAACATATGCATGTAGAACCAGTTACGACAGTGTTTTGTGCAGTTGTGTGGATAAGTGCTTCTGGACACGGTAAACTGCTCGAGATGGAAACTTTACTATTTTCTGTTCTTCTGGTCTTAGGAAGCCAACAGCTCGTGCAGTCCATTAGTCGAGATGAACTTTATCCTTATGGAAACCAGGACGACCTTCTACCACAAGCTGATGATGTCAGCTCACTGGAAGTCCAGATTACAGTTCCCATCGTGTTTTACGAAGTTGTCTACAGAAGTATATTTGTGAGTGTTATGTTTCTACTAGAAGTGTCAAAACTGTTAAATCTTCCCAGTCTTGTGAACAGCATTTTAACTTGATTTTATTTGAAGATTTTAATTAATTATTAATGAATAGATTATGCATTTTACTTAGGAAAGATTTATGTGAGTTTAAGTAAAGCTTCAGTGCAGTTTAGCAGAACTTTAGGTAAAATAAATCACGCATGGTTCAGGGAAAGTATGTGCTTTGTCGCTTGGAAAATTTCTATATTAAACACTTTTTTGTTTAATATATCAAAAAAATAACAACAACGTTCTTACACATATACCTAAGTTCTTCATTCAAAACATGTTTAAACAGTTACCTAAATATTAATCAGTGGTGTCGAGAAAACCTACTTGTAGAGAAATATATCGTCAGGTTCACAAAGAAGGTCGAAACGTTGTTCGCTCCTCAACGTAAAATATTTTCTCAACCCAAACGAGCCGTTTTTCCATATATATATATATAGTTACGTAAATGCTTCATTCAAACAGAACAATACTCCTTCAACATATATGTAAAAACTGGTTTTCTCGAACAATACTCTTTCAACACATGTAAAAACGGGTTTTCTCGAACAATACTCCTTCAACATATATGTAAAAACGGGTTTTCTCGAACAATACTCCTTCAACACTTCATTAAAAAAATATCTAAACCAGTGACGACTGAATGAACTCCAATCCCTACCTTTTCTTGTTTTCAAGTGACCTTTTATTAAGTTAAATAAATTGTTAATAACCGCTAAAGGATACGTTTTATTCTACACCATTCTCATTAACTCTACTTGTGTTTTCTATAAATGTTGCGGCCAAAAGATCTCTGTATTCATTACACTGACCTGATTGCCCTAACGTGTTTCTATGATCATTTCTTGAAATTATTAGAGCAATCTTATCGCTATGTTTATTTGACTGACTTGACTGTTTTAACTGTATTTGTTTGACCAGTTCTTGTGACCGTTACAGCGACCTTCAAGTAGACATTGGTTTTTAACACCTGATTGTAATTATTACATTTTCAAGAGGCAAGATTGTTGGTGTTACAATTTAAAAACACGTAATCTTTAGTATGATAGTTTAATGCTTGTGATCTTTAATATCGTAGTTTCAAGACACATGATCTCTAGTATAATAGTTAAAAGACATGTAACCTTCAGTATTATTTTGAAGACACGTGAAAACTGTACAACGTTTATTACGAAGAGTGAAGCCCAAGTGAACTCAGTATCAGTAAAACGTGGCATTAATCGCTTCCTAAACATTTGAAATTCAGGTTCAGAAAGAGAAATGTATTTTTATGATGAATTAAGATTTTGGTGATATTTATTTTACTACATATATATTTCAGTATAAATATCTTCCTTAGTTTTATCGTTTTCAGCAGTGAACATGATGGCTTAGAATTTACATGAGAAAAATGTTTATTTCTCTTCAGGTGAACGACAACGGCATATTGTCTTTTCTGACCGAAGTTCCAAGTTTTTACAACGGGCAACTACCTCGATCCTATCCTATTATTTCCCCATTATATACAGACGTAGATATTCGTGGCACGGGACGTGTTTATTACAGGTAACGTAACACTGAGAAGTTAAGGCCAAAGTTTTAAAAATCGCCTGTATTTTTTGTATTTCGAAGTGAAACCATTTCTAATTAACTGGTTAATGTAAATTTCAATAAAACAACAGATTCCCAGATTGTCAAGTTTTGATAATAAGACCAGTCCTGGTGCAAGATGACTGAGTTCATCACATGACGTCAAAATTTCGCTCTTGTCAGTAACAATACAAATGTATCAATAAAACACTGTAGACACGACCTTGATAAAAGTGGCACACAACTGGCCTAGATCGTGTTGGAAGTCTAAATTTTGTAAATACATCAGCACCAGTGGTGTATTTTATTTGTTATTGCGCTTACCGACAGTGAACCAGCCTCGGGAGAATTAAGAAAATATAGTCTTTGGTCGATATAAAAATATCTGAATTTCATCTATCACTAGCACAAATATATAACTACTGCAGCTTTCAAAAACAGTGACACATGATGTAATTTACACGTGATATAACCATCGTTGACAGCAAGGACTGCGCTAGTACTGATTATATGTGTCGTCTATAGTGATTGGTGCAGCTTAGACAATTTAGCCTATCCGTGTGGGTTAAACATCTTAAAATGGGCACTCCTCATGATAGCGGTGCAAACTTGGGTAGAAAATGGCAGATAACGTTAATTTAGTAATATTTATAATGTTAAATGTTAAGTTATTTTAGTTGCTCATATTTCATGATGATTTTGCATATGTTTATATATTTTGTTTACTATTATACAAGTAAATATATGTACAGTATGATATAAATTTTAAAATTATATTAAGAGGTCTATTATCATCTCCAATCGTATCTTGAAGTCATAACGGAAATCACCTGCGGTGATAGCACCCAAAAACATTGAGGATATATTCTATCTATCACAGAATATTAAACCACAGAAGAAAAAATTTCTACAACGTCTCAACTTTTACTGTCGCTCTCTATTTGCAGCCAGTTGTGGGAAACCAGTTACTCTTAAAGGTTCTAATATTTAAAAATGAAATAAAATAAAACAACTCTAATCGCCTATGAGCAATTAATATGAGTAATATAATAATCGTTTTTAAGCTATTTATTTCATTTTATATATATAACCGCGATAAACCAAAGCCACTGCCTCAGATATGCCTATGATCAGCACAGAAGTTTAGGTTATGACAGAGTATTCTTATATATTAATTAAATAACTATAATTATTAGAAGTTTAGGTGAAATCGGATTATTTAACTAATGTTTTAATGACTTGTTTTGTTGGGTGGGTCCATATGCAATTCAGTGTAAAAGAGCTCAAACTTCATTCCACTTACTGGCGACGAAATTATTTTCCTTTTTAAACTTATTTCTATAAGTTATCTTTTATGTCTGACGATAGGTAAAAATATATATTTACAAAGTTACAACTCTAAAATGTGGGGCTCATTTCACCACAGTGGACAACACGTAAACAGTCAATAGTGCAGATTTATGCTAAAATAAAACAACATAACTAACAAAGCTCGCTGATAGGCATACATTTGCGGCAAGCACTAACACAACAGGTCGTTTTATCATGTTGTATAACAATAGTTTAGTTTTCGGTCAAAGCTCTTTGACTTCAGATTCCTTTTCCATTGTATAGTTTTTTGTTTAAACTATAAACGAACAATCAAACAAATGTTATTATTGTTATGAGCAAGTGTGACATCTAGGAATTCTCTGAAGATCCAGATTTCAGGTGAATTCTTGGATTTCTGCGAGGTTTAGAGAAAACACTGTATAAAAACAAAGTGCGAGTGTGTGTTAGTGAGTAAGTAAATAGGAGAACATTTACACCTGTTATGATTACTTAGTAAATAATTTCTGAGATCACACATCATTAATGAGATGTTAGGCTTATATTGCTTTACGTAGGCTATTAAGAAAAAGCTTGAAAACACAAAGACTTAATTTCCCTGATAGAGGCTAAACGCTACCCAAAGGAGTCACCAGTTTTAACCACTTGCACTACGATACAGCATTGTGTTTTCTGTCAGTCAGTAGGCATATAAGGGATAGTTGTACTGTAGTGAAGTCAATAAAACGAGTGCATGCCAAGAATTACAAGGAGACTCACGCACTCTGTAAGCAACAATGCAACATGTGATGAATATTTGAAAGACAAGAAACAAAAATACTTGTTACTCTCAATTTTGATTTTATTTAGTTCTCAACAGAACATTTTCAAGGATACTGCGGAAATACAAGTTTTATGTATTATAATAGTCATGTGCAGTTGTATAGGCCCTGAGATTACACTGTTAACTGTAATGAGATCTCTTGGATAAGTACGAAAAAAAAAAAGCTTAATACTTTGTCAGAAAAATAATTACTTATTAACATTTACCCAAGCATGTGTGATAATTACACCAATAATAATATACAACGAGAAGGATTGACTTGAAAATATTTTAATTGAAGAATTAAAATGAATGACGCCTCTATTTTCAAAATTACTGATCGTGTGAATCATGCATGACTAGTTTTAACATTTAATTACTTATAATTTTTATATGTTTATTTTTGTAATTATTATCATAAATTTGTGGGCTTCCTTCCACGTTTTCTCTTGGTTCAAATAAATTTTAAATTTCAAAAAAATAAAAAATCACAAGAAATTGACTGTTTAGTTTTATTTGTGAGCTAGGACATACTTTATTATAAATTAATGTAGTACAGCTCAAGGATTTTTTTGTTTTGTTTTGTTTCGGAATTTCGCACAAAGCTACTCGATGGCTATCTGTGCTAGCCGTCCCTAATTTAG
The DNA here is from genome assembly GCA_011833715.1 of Carcinoscorpius rotundicauda. Taxonomy (NCBI): domain Eukaryota; kingdom Metazoa; phylum Arthropoda; class Merostomata; order Xiphosura; family Limulidae; genus Carcinoscorpius; species Carcinoscorpius rotundicauda. The sequence continues at coordinate 11,401,762 of CM022401.1, read as the reverse complement.
CAGTGTAAGACCAGAGGGAAGGCAGCTAGTCATCACCAACCACCGCCAACTCTTAGGCTACTCTTTTACCAACGAATAGTGGGATTGACCGTCACATTATACACCCCCACGGCTGTGAGGGCGAACATGTTTAGCGCCACATGGACGCGAACCCGCGACCCTCGGATTACGAGTGCACGCCTTAACGCGCTCGGCCAAGGAGGAAGAGGTCAAAGTGAACCTGACCCTCCATGGCAAAATACCCAAATACCATTGACCAAGTAGCGCTCGGCCACAGCTCAAGGAAAACAATTACTTTCATCACTGTCACGTGTGCTAGACTTTTCATTATTTTTTTCAAAAATATTCAAACATAACCCGCTTAACAATATAATTTGTGTCAAAACACGCGCATATAAACAGTTTTGTAAATTTTGAGTATATGCTTTAAATTTCAAAGAAGTAAAATAAAGATACGAAAAAGGGTCAGAAGAAAGCGTCTGCAGCAGTACCGCAATATTCTAGGCCTAACAGTTGAAGAAAAGATATTTTGATTACCGTTAATTCGACTGGACCTTTTCTTCTTTCTATTTTTTCAATCCGAATATTCCAAAATAGCCCCTATATAATAGAAAACCACTGCAACATTTTCTCTACTAGATTATATCTTTATTGCTCTATTTGATTGTCGTATTTGTACTTTTTTTTAATATCAAACTATTGAGCTTTCAGAAACTTATATTTGGACCATAATTGCAGGTTTGCTGTGTGGCAAAACATATTTACAGAAACTCGATTTATTTTTCAATTTTACTTCCGAACTAAACATGTGTGTGTGTATAACAAACATTCTGTTTTATATATCTTTCTCAGAGAAACCAAATCGCAAAGGCTTTTGACAAGGGCTAACAATGACATCCAAAGACACTTCAGTCAAGGCAGAGATTTCCAAGCCACTAGTCTATTCATCGCCACCTGGGATAACGTAGGACATTTTGACCAAAAAACAAGCTTAGTGAGTTACAGCATGTTATTATTAGTGTTCTTGTACTTTATGTTGTTTTTTTTATACATATTTATTGCTGTTTGGGCCTACGGGGAGTTTTCACTTACATGATAGGCATGGATTAATTACTAGAATATTTTGAAAGTTCGAAAAACGTTTTGAGCAGAGCAAAATGCCAGTTAGGTTGAAGTTCAGAGGACAAGCTTTACTATTAACACTTGGGTTTGTGGAATCTCATCTGTTATTAGATGTAGCCGGTTGCTTTCCATGGTTGGGTTTCAACTTCTTGCAGATCTCTTTCTGGATGGTTGTGATGCTTCAAGTTGAACCATATTTCTTTGTTTTTCAATGCCATCAAGTGTAACGGATATTGACCATCATGGAAATTTTAACTCGCCAATATGAAAACATCTTTATGACATGATGGTATTTGTACCTTGTGTCAAATAGAATTATCACATACCCTTTAGAAAAGAAATCAGCTTTTGGGGGCATATTACTACCTATGACCTCCGGTACAGTGAGGGTATCTGGTGCCAGGGGACTGAACATAATTTAGAGCCCACCACTAAAAAAAGCCAAACTTCGCCTGCTCTTTGCACCCTTACTTTCCAACTGATTCGGTTACTTCTTGCAACTGTCTGTTGCAAGTTATGGTTAATTCTTTATGAATTTGAATCAGTATCCAATTAATACTTATGTTATTATAAAAATGCAGCCAAACTCTCTTGATTGGCATTATTATTGGACGAATAAATCTGAGGTAAAAATAGTTTGGCCGACAGTTTAAAATACGACTTGAAATTGTCATGTATTCACAAAATTGGTAAATTTTCTATTAACTATTAATTGTCAGTAAATTTTAATCAATCTAACACTAAAAAAATATATATAGAAGGAATGTTGACAATACGTTTTTACTCTTTTGAAGCTCTATTCACATCAAACAATTTTTAAATGTAAATTACCCTGATATTAATTTTGCTTGTGAAACTGAAAAACAACCCACACACAAAACAAAAACAAAACAAACGGTAAATTGCCTATTCTTGATATTCAGATTAGATAACCAATTCACAACATCTATTTATCGATAAACAATAAATGTATACAGGCTTACATAAAAACAAGGCCCGGCATGACCAGGTGGGTTAATGCGTTCGACTCGTAATCTGAGGGACGCGGATTCGAATTCCAGTCGCACCAAACATGCCAGTCCTTTCAACCGGGGGGGCGTTATAATGTCACGGTCAATCCCACTATTTGTTGGTTAAGAGTATCCCAAGAGTTGACGATGGATGGTGATGACTAGCTGCATTCTCTCTTGTCTTACACTACTAAATTAGGAATGACTAACGCAGATAACACTAGTGTAGTTTATGCGAAATTCAAAAGAAACCAAACCAAACATTTTAACAAACAACAGCTGTCCTATATGTTTTTATTCAAGCCCAAACACGAAAGACACTTTCTCACAAATTTGAGCCCTCAAAGAAATGATACACTGTTGACAAATTCCCACAAAGACTGATTGTTCCTTCCTCATGTAAGCCACGCTTCACATTGAAGTCACATATTTTAAGACTAATTAAAATGTTTTATCCCCAAGTTCAATTACAAATGATGTTTAAATCACCTTTCAAGATAGAAAATCTATTCAGAACTAAAGACCTATTATTTATCCCTGTGTATTCCAGGATCATATATAATTAGAAAAGGTTGGTTGTAATGTCACTTACATGAGTTACAATTATGTCTGCGAGCCTCATAATATGGGAGTATCAAACAGAACAGGTAATAAAATATCAAATCTACCAAAGTCCACAATTCCTACACACAGTGAAAAAATCCAATTACCTCATCCGGATTATGAATTTCAAAGCAATCTCATCTGGATTACTCAGTATTGAAATTTTAATTGAAGAAAGTTTATCCATCATAAATGAACTCCCAACTTTAAAAAAACAACACAATCTCACTACAGTTAAATATGTTCTGAATATATTTGTATTATAATATTGTTTCGTTATCTGATCTTTTGTTTATTTAGTTATCATTTATTTCATTCTTTTATTTTGTATTTTAATTACTTTTTACAGAATTTTCAAGTTTTATAAATATCTGTGCTTAATAGTGTACCCTGTGTAATATAGCCTGCTGAAGATGAAATATGTGTATCACAAAGCGTTCAAGATATAAATATGTTACTATACACACCTGTGTGAAATGTTTGTTGTTGATGCCGTCAAATGAATATGTTGCTATTATTGTAACACTTACAGCTGACAGATGCTTCTGGACTATTGTAACTACGTCATCAAGCAAGGAAATTTAGCAGGAAAGGTATCGTGGGAGGCATAGATTAAAACAATTTCCAATGTTAAAGGGCGGAGGAGTGAATTACAAGCTGTTTCTCTAATCGCGCATTTCCAACAGAAAGCTATAACAGCAACCAGATATTGATGGCTACTTTATGAAATAGATATGGAGTGTCTGAGTGTCGCATTAGAGGGAACTTTGTAAACAATTATTTTATTGTGAAAAATAATGCAGGAAACAGTGTGATATATCTGCCATCTGCAATTGAGATAAAAGTACATTATTTTAAACGACCAGTCCACTGCTCTGTGGGTTCTTTGAACGAAAACTTTGTTGTACATTGACCAACCTAATTGTACAGTTACCACTGTTTGCCCGATTTGTTAGTGAAACAAAAGATGTTGTTCCCAAAAGTGAAGCAAGAGAATGGGTTGATGCAAACAGCATGTTGACATAAAGATCCAGAGACAGAAAAGTTTGAACTCACCCTCACTGTAGGAAATATCTTAATATAAAGATAAATGAGTAATTAAAGTTAAGGAATATACTTCATGTCGAAACACTGTATATGAGCAGAAAGTTTATGTTCGTGATTTAATGAACAAAATGGAAGGTTGTACTTCCAGCTAAAATAAGGTTAAATCAAACAATTATTAAGACATTAAATTAAACTGCAACAGAGTAGAAACCAGAAAAAATTCGTGTTCCAAACCAAATTGCATACACACGATCATTTTGGGACAAAGAATGGACTTCTGATTAGCTTAAGAGAAAGCTTTATCAGAAATAAAGCATCCACTGAACAGTTTGATGTTCTGTGTAGACCACTTCTAGAAAATCACCAGGCATGGAGAAACCAGTGAATTGTTTCAGTTTACCTAAGTGGAAATTGATCAGTAACACGACAGCAAGAGGACAAGATTTCATTCTATCTTCTACAATAATCTACCTAATAAATGAACTTAGTATTCTGAAAAAGGCTTAATTTCAAAGTCTAAGTTCAAGGAAGTTCCGGCTAGATGTACCCTCTGGTTGACGTGTATTACTGGGTTATACTAGTTTCAGAGATTTCAGTTCCTCATCAGTAACCTTGAACACAAGTTAATTAATTAATTACACGAAGAGAGATAAAAAACACATATCATTGTGAAAAGTGTCAAATATACTGTTGATGTGAACGTACTTTGTAGTCACTATGAGAAAAATCTATACACTAGATAGGTGAAGTGAAGAAAAAGCATCATTGGCCAGTATTAAATTAGTAACTTATTAATATTTTAAGGATTTCATATAGTATATCTGTTCAGGTTTTATCGGTTTCTGAAACAATATTATTATTATTAACATGAAGAAATGGCCAAATTTTGATTTGCTGTATACGAGGGATGTTAAAAAAATACGCGGACTGACGTCATAAAACCGAATGTACTTTATTTAGAAGTTACATGTCTAGAACCCCTTCAAAGTACTCTCCTCCCCAACACACACACTTATCCCAATGGTGTTTCCACTTGTTGAAACAGTCCTGGTACACTTCTTTTGTAATATCCTCCAGCTCCTTTGTTGCATTTGCCTTAATCTCGGGAATCGTCTCAAATATTCTTCCTTTATATTGGTTTATTTTGGGTTTAAGTTGTTGTATAAGTAAGGCTTCTTTAACTTTGCGTTTGTTTATGTTTGTTTCTTTATTTAGTATTTGAGTGTTTTCTATGGTTATGTTGTGTTTATTTGACATACAGTGTTCGAAAACGTGTGAAGGTGACTTATGTTCTTTGAATCTGGTTTCCATTTTTCTACTTGTTTCTCCAATATAGAAGTCGTGGCAGTTATCACATTGTATTTTATAAATAATGTTGGTGTAGTATTTGTCAGGGTGTTGATTTTGTCGACGTGGAAGGACGTCCAGGACGCTCATCATCTTCAATGGACTTTCGACCATCCTTAAAACGTTCATGCCACTTGAAACATGCCGTACGCTTTATAGCAACATCACCGTAAGCCGTTTAAAGCATAGCAAAAGTTTCAGTCGCAGGTTTTCCAAGTTTAACACCAAATTTCACAGCAAGTCATTGCTCCTTCAGGTCATTCATTCTTAAGTTCGCCAAACGAAAAAATTTCACATCACTTAAAACCGCGTAGCTAATATACAAATGAAGATATCTGCAATCGGGAAAAAACGTCATAATCAGCTGATCTGTGCGAACCAAGCGGATTCCTCTGGAACCAACTGGAGCCTCGCAATTCAAACAGTCCGCGTATTTTTTGAACAGACCTCGTAATCATAAAATATCTTATATTATTTATTACCAACGTTCGCGTGGTTTTAACTATTGAAAATAAAGGTTTGAGTGTTTCAAGAACAAGATAATTTTTGTCTGTATGTTATATTAGATTTTTGAGTAAATTACCGTGCAATCTCTATTACGAACCATTATCTTAGCACCTAATAAATATGTAATACCGGTAATTGCTTGAAGAATAGGGTGAGTTGAGGGATGAAAGGATGTTTGTTTATTTTTTGAATTTCGCACAAAGCTACTCGAAGGCTATCTGTGCTAGCTGTTCTTAATTTAGCAGTGTAAGACTAGAGGGAAGGCAGCTAGTCATCACTACCCACCACCAACTCTTGAGCTACTGAAATGGCAAGAATGTTTGGTGCGATGGGGATGCGAACTCGCGACCGTCAGATTACGAGTCGCACGCCTTAACACACTTGGGCATGCCGGGCCGGGAAAGAAAGGAAGATAGATGTAGTTGAATCAGTCAGTGTGTGTTCGTGAAGTATCTACCTTATTCTATGCTTCTAATTTATTTACATAACTTGTATAAATCTGATTTTATGTTAGGCATAGTATTGTTAGAGATTTTTAAATTTAAATGTTATTTATGAAGTAGGCCTACAACCATTTACGATTCGTTAGAAGTATACAATCTTCTAGAAATATTAAAGAAGAAAAGTAACGCAATTCTTGCTCATTATGTGTATTGAATATTGATTTTTTTTACAAGTTAATTAAAAAAAAATTCCAACGAAGTAACAACCATGCAATATAATACGCTTGTTCAAGAGCATTTACAAGTTTGTCAATAGCTTGGTTACAGAGAAAATAATTCATTTTGTTTGTTGAATCATGAGTTTGTTAATAGTTTGGTTACAGAGTAAATAATTAATCTTGTTAGTTGGATGTTGTTTGTTGGTAGTCAAAGCTAAGTGGTTTTACAATCAGTATGAAAAAAGAACAACCATTTATTGTGTAACACTAAAAGCCCAGAAAACTTGTTTACAACTAAATATAAAGTTTAATCATTTATAAAAAAGATTAGTAAATCCTTGTCTGGCTAGGACTAGGTATAAACAATACAACATAAATTTCAATATAATTTAGTTAATATCAAAAGAATTAGGAAGAAATAAACAGAATAATAAAGAAACCTGATTCACCAGAGAATAACAGAATGTTCCATAATTATACCACTTACCAAGAAATAATGAGTAACCTGATTCACTAGAGAATAACAGAATGTTCCATAATTATACCACTTACCAAGAAGTAATCAGTAACCTGATTCACCAGAGAATAACAGAATGTTTCATAATTATACCACTTACCAAGTAATAATCAGTAACCTGATTCACCAGAGAATAACAGAATGTTTCATAATTATACCACTTACCAAGAAATAATCAGTAACCTGATTCACCAGAGAATAACAGAATGTTCCATAATTATACCACTTACCAAGAAATAATCAGTAACCTGATTCACCAGAGAATAACAGAATGTTCCATAATTATACCACTTATCAAGAAATAATCAGTAACCTGATTCACCAGAGAATAACAGAATATTTCATAATTATACCACTTACCAAGAAATAATCAGTAACCTGATTCACCAGAGAATAACAGAATGTTTCATAATTATACCACTTATCAAGAAATAATCAGTGACCTGATTCACCAGAGAATAACAGAATGTTCCATAATTATACCACTTATCAAGAGATAATCAGTAACCTGATTCACCAGAGAATAACAGAATGTTTCATAATTATACCACTTACCAAGAAATAATCAGTGACCTGATTCACCAGAGAATAACAGAATGTTTCATAATTATACCACTTATCAAGAAATAATCAGTGACCTGATTCACCAGAGAATAACAGAATGTTTCATAATTATACCACTTACCAAGAAATAATCAGTAACCTGATTCACCAGAGAATAACAGAATGTTTCGTAATTATACCACTTACCAAGAAATAATCAGTAACCTGATTCACCAGAGAATAACAGAATGTTTCGTAATTATACCACTTACCAAGAAATAATCAGTAACTTGATTCACCAGAGAATAACAGAATGTTTCATAATTATACCACTTACCAAGAAATAATCAGTAATAACCCTTTGTAACAGTTTTTACCATATATTAAACTTTAAGGTTACATTTCACGTGACTAATTATAGCTGTAAATGTATCTGATCTTTAAAAACATTGATATCTTTATGTCACCACCAGAGGAAGCTTGTGTCAGTTTCATATCACATACATAATTAAAATTAACATGCTCCAGATAGTAGGTGAATTAGCAGTTTATGTAACTAAAGATTCATAGTTTAACTAAATGATAAGGGAATAGTAAATGAATGGTAAAACCATAACAACATAAAAATAGAATTTGTTACATTACACCACAAATGGAATAGTGAAGGTTATTACATTTGCACTAATCCTAGTTTTCACAAGTTGAATATCTTGTTTTTAGTTCATGACCTGTGTTGTAGGTCACAGTTAAGGATATGGAATATCAGAGGCTTCTGTGTTTAGTGACCCAGAATATCCAACTGTCATTAAGTAATATTGCAGAAGGAAATGAATAATAACATTTTTGTAATAGATTAGAAGCTTAATTTAGTAACTAAGTTTGTGTTCCAGTTGTTCCTTGTTAACAAATGAAACTGGTAAACATTTCTCAATTTTAATTATTATTTTTTGCCTTTAAATTGATGAATGGATTTCACTTTAATAAAATACTGAACAGGACATTCGTTACCACTGACAATCACATATCTGTATTCCTTCAGAGAGTTGTTAATGTTTGCTGTACTGTGTTGTTTTATGTTTTGTATCCACAGTGCAGTACATTTATTAGTTCTTCTAAATATTTTATTTGAATTTTCTGTCTTCTGGTTCCAGGTAAATACCTTTCAAGTGGTTATTGCAACTGATGGTGTGGACAGTTTTGTCTTCTTTCTATTCCCTGAGGGTGGTGTTCAGTGGATTCAAGGTGATGGAAAATCAAGTGGTCGGCCAGACCCGAGAGCTCAGTCGGGGTTCATGTCGGGAGATGGAAGACTGTACACCTTACGTGGTTCAGGAACAGACCAAACAAAGAATTTTGACAGGTAGGAGTTTAACTTGCTAGCCTTTGTTAATGTTTATTAAATGGGAAATATCCTAAGAATAATTATAATGGTACCATATGCAATATGTGGGCTTAAGGTATAAATCAAAGGGGCTCCAGCATATATATCCTTGATTCTAAACTGTCAATGAGAAGAAGGAAAATGAAGAACAACAACCCACAATCTACGAGACTACTCTTAACCAAGTAATGCAACTGACTGTCTCTTTTATAATACCTCGTGAATGAACATCTGAACCTGCTTCCAACTTCAAGAAAAAAATCGTACTTGGCTGCTTCAATAAACTTGTAGGTTTTATTGTGGGCTTTATTTGTCTAGCATAAAAAAATTGGCTTGCATATCTCAAAAAAGTTTAAAGCAACTGTGCTAAAATGCTAATTAAAAAAGTGGTAATCTTTCATAAGAAGATCAACCTAAGATTGCTGAAATGTGTACATTATCATCTTTCATAAGAAGGTCAACCTAAGATTGCTGAAATGTATACATTATCATATTTCATAAGAAGATCAACCTAAGATTGCTGAAATGTGTACATTATCATCTTTCATAAGAAGATCAACCTAAGATTGCTGAAATGTGTACATTATCATCTTTCATAAGAAGGTCAACTTAAAATTGCTGAAATGTGTACATTATCATCTTTCATAAGAAGGTCAACCTAAGATTGTTGAAATGTGTACATTATCATTTTCCATAAGAAGGTCAACCTGAGGTTGCTGAGATGTGTACATTATCATCTTCAATAAGAAGGTCAACTTAAGATTGCTGAAATGTGTATGCCATCATCTTTCATAAGAAGATCAACTTAAGATTGCTGAGATGTGTATATTATCATCTTTAATAAGAAGGTCAACTTAAGATTGTTGAAATGTGTACATTATCATTTTTCATAAGAAGATCAACCTGAGATTGCTGAAATGTGTACATTATCATCTTTCATAAGAAGGTCAACTTAAGATTGCTGAGATGTGTATATTATCATCTTTCATAAGAAGATCAACTTAAGATTGCTGAGATGTGTATATTATCATCTTTCATTTAAATCATCTTAAATTAACTGTAGTCACCACATTCAAAGGTAACCCATTTCAAAGACCAAAACCATTTTAGAAAAAAATTAAACTGTCATATTTAAAGATAAATTATTTCCTGTCATACTTGTGGCTCCTAATTTTACCATTCTCACCACTAAATATGAGTAAATAATATCAATTTCCATAACAACCTTAAACACCACACAGTCAAATTCCTTCTGAATTTTTTTTGTCATTTATAACAATTCACTGTTTTCTTCCATCCCGCCACTCTTCTTTCAATTTTTTAATGTATCTCCACACCTATAGAGAAAAGTTCCTTCACGTGTCTTTTAAGTGATACCTTGTGAAATGCTTTTCAAAGTTCAGATAAACCAAATCTACACTCTTACCTTCATTATATAAACAGTGACACTTTTCAAAGAATGTAAAAAATATGTCTGGCAAGATTTCCACTTAATAAAACAATGTTTACTGTCTGATAAACTTTCAAACTTTGTTAAATAACTTTACAAACCATCTTTTATTAGATTTTCTATAATTTTTTCCACAACTAATTACTGATACAATTTTTGTCACCTCTCTTGAAAGTTGGAGTTACCTTAGCTGACTCCCAATCCTCTGGTACCTGTCCACTTATCAAGGACTCGAAGAATATAGTAGCAAGTGGTGCATGTACTCATTCCTCAACACTTTTCAAAATCCTTGGCTAAATATTTTCTGGTCAGATGCCTTATCATTTTTAAATATTCCAGTGTGTCATAACAAGATCAGATTTAGCGTGTCAACATGTTCAATCTTCTTTACATCTTTCAGTTGTTTAGGTTGAGGAATACTGCTTAAGGTTTTATTAGTAAAACTGAAGAAAAAGTATAATTTAATAACCCAGCCATCTAATAATCATCGTATGTTAGTTTTTATCAGTGGTTATCTTCATTTCCTCCCTTCATCTTTGAACAGCTCTTTTGATTTTCTGTAATACTTCAAATCTTCTGTCATTGCAGTTAGTTTAATCTTTTTATATTTATAAAGCTTTTAAACAATCTTTCCCTTGGTGAGCCAATTAGGCTCTGTACTTGTAACCAATGTTTTTTGTCTGTAATGAACATGTCTGTTTTGAATATCTAAAAATTTAATTTGAAAATTTTCCACTCCCGATCAGCACTTCCAACTAATTCAGTTGTTCAGTTCACTGCACATAATTCTTTCCCCTTCACATCAAATATGCTCACCCTTTCAGCTGTGGGAGTGTTGTAAAGTGATGGTTAATCCAACAAAACAAAACAATCATGATTCTTTTCTCATTAGTTGAACATTTTCAAATTTGAAATCTGGAACCAAAATTACATTATTTAACACGCAACAGAACATCAAATCTAACCAAGAATCATTACTTGCACCAGTATGTTCTTCAGCTCTGTCATACAATTCTCTGTTAGAATTTACAGCAAGTGTTGAAGAAAACCACTCTTAACAATTTCTAAAAACTGTTTTCTTCATCATTGGTATCTTAAAAGTTTTCATTCTTTATGCCTGAAATTAAAATCACCCAAAAACAATAGACTTGGAATTAATAGTATCTTAACAGTAGACTTGGTGTCAGTAGTATTTTAACAGTAAATTTGGAGTTAATAGTATCTTAACAGAAGACTTTGTTTCAGTAGTATCTCAACAGTAGAGTTGGAATTGATAGAATCTTAACAGTAGATTTGATGTCCGTAGTATCTCAACAGTAGACCTGTAGTTAATAGTATCTTAACAGCACCCCCTTTGTGTGGATTCCTGTACGTGGTGAGGGTACCTCCCAGGGAAGGTTCTGTTCTTTCAGTTTACCCTCTCTGGAATTTAAACATTCACCCATGTGTGGCAACCCATGAAGGAGAGGAGAGGATCCTGCTGGTTGAGGGATACAACCCCAACATACCACTTTGGACTGAATTCCTGTAGACAGGTGGCCTTGGGGTGGCCTGCTCTTCTTTGGTTAATTGGCTGGTCCATTTGGGCTAGGGTCAACCAAGTACCAGTGTTGGATGTTCTCAACAGGTGTTGTGGACATTGTATCTGATACTGGTGTTTGGGTATAGTGCTCATGAAACCTGGCATTGCTGCAGTGTTCTTGCTTGACATTGTTGTGCATCCCCTTGTAGGGCTCCATGGTGGGTGGGGGCAGTGGGCACCAAAATTTCCTTTTTTTATTGTGGATCCTCCAAATAAAAACTTAAATACAATAGTGAAAAAAAAGTCCAAAGGTAAACAATCACGTCTAGAAGGTCCTGAGCAGCAATCTTCATTATCTGTAACACCTGTTGTTCCTCATTTTCTTATCCTACATTCTTTTTCAGACAAACCTTTAGGGCAAAAGTCTTTCTTTTTCATTCAGAAGGAACTAGAGGGACTTGCTGGATTTCTGAAGTCAGTAAAGAAGCTTCGATCTGGTGATATATTGGTGGAAACATCCACATCTCAACACAGCAAACTATCATGCATTCAAAGGCAATTGGGGATATACCTATTGAAGTTACATCCCATGCTACTTTGAATTCATCAAGAGGAGTTATTGTTGAGAGGGATTTGAAGAACATCCCAGAGTCGGAGATTCTATCTGGTTTCTCCACCCAAGGAGTTTCTGTAAAGATGAAGTTATGATGGTGACCAGTATCCTTATTCTAACATTTACATCACCATGTCCACCTGCCACCATCAAGGCAGGTTATCTTAATTGCAGGGTTTGGCCAAACATTCCAAACTCTCTCCGATTTTTCCAGTGGAAGCTGTTTGGTCACTTGAAGACGTCATGTCATGGTTCCTTGACATGTGCTCATTGCAGTGGCAAGGACCATGATGCCTACGAGTGTGAAACAGACCCTCATTGCATCAATTGCAATGACTCTCACCCATCCTACTTTCATTATTGCCCTAAATGATTGGAGGAAAAAGAGGTGCAGTGTTTGAAAACGATTCATAACAGAGAGTTATTAAAATTTTGCAACACGTCTTTTAAAACTTTTATTACTTTACTTTTTTAAAAAGGACAAAACGTCAAATAACCCAGAACCAGGACTAGAAAGGCCAACTTCAGGTGATTAATGGTGATTTTTGTACTTACCTGGTAGTCTTCCTGGTGAGTTATGACAATTACAATTATACAACAGAAAGTTCTTTACAACTTGTATTACTGTAGTTTTTCTCTTAACGTGGAAGACTAGATGTAAACATTGGTTTTATGATATTTATGTTTTTAAACTTTATTTTGTTTTACCTTAATTTTCTTTTATGAATTTTTACTGGATGTTTGGCACAGATAGCTCTAGCTGATTTGTGCCATAAAACACCAAATCAATGAATCAACTTAACAGCAGACTTGGAGTTAATAGTATCTTAGCAGTAGACTAAGTGTCAGTATTATCTTAACAACAGACTTGGAGTTAATAGTATCTTAGCAGTAGACTAAGTGTCAGTATTATCTTAACAATAGACTTGGAGTTAATAGTATCTTAGCAGTAGACTAAGTGTCAGTATTATCTTAACAATAGACTTGGAGTTAATAGTATCTTAACAGTAGACCTGGAGTTAATAATATTTTAACAGTAGACTTGGTATCAGTAGTATCTTAACAATAGACCTGGAGTTAATAGTATTTTAATAGTAGACTTGGTATCAGTAGTATCTTAACAGTAGACTTGGTGCCAGTAGTGTCTTAGCAGTAGACCTGGAGTTAATAGTATCTTAGCAGTAGACTAAGTGTCAGTATTATCTTAACAATAGACTTGGAGTTAATAGTATCTTAACAGTAGACCTGGAGTTAATAATATTTTAACAGTAGACTTGGTATCAGTAGTATCTTAACAGTAGACCTGGAGTTAATAATATTTTAACAGTAGACTTGGTATCAGTAGTATCTTAACAATAGACCTGGAGTTAATAGTATTTTAATAGTAGACTTGGTATCAGTAGTATCTTAACAATAGACTTGGTGCCAGTAGTGTCTTAGCAGTAGACCTGGAGTTAATAGTATCTTATCAGTAGACTGGGTGTCAGTTGTGTCCTAACAGTGGACTTGGAGTTAATAGTATCTTAATAGCAGACTTGATGTCAGTAGTGTCTTAATAGTAGACTTGGTATCAGTAGTATCTTAACAGTATACTTTGTATCAGTTGTATCTTAACAGTAGACTTTGTATCAGTAGTGTCTTATCAGTAGACTGGGTGTCAGTAGTGTCTTAACAGTAGACCTGGAGTTAATAGTATCTTAATAGTAGACTTGGTGTCAGTAGTATCTTATCAGTAGACTTTGTATCAGTAGTATCTTAACAGTAGACTTGGAGTTAATGGTATTTCCAGTAAGAATGAAAACAAACATTGACTTGTATCTGTTTTTATGTCTTGTATTTATATTTAGTTAGATGCAGTTGTAGTGGTAAACTTGAAGTGTTACAATTACTAAAAATCAGGATTTGATCTCTGCAGTGGTCACAACACAGATTGCTTGTTGCTTACTTAAAGAAACAAATAATCTTTTTTTACAGTTTTAGACATATTTTAAAAACATTAAGTTCACGACATATTTGTAAACTTAATGATGTCTCTTTTTAGAATGTCAAATGTTTACAAAAGTGGAGTTTGGATGTTCCATGTGGGAAAAACTGGGCAAGATGGTAATGTGATACCAGCAGATCAAGGTTTAGAACCACCCATTTTAAGTACACAGACGTGTGCTAATGCCATCATTCCCTGCCCCCCCACATCCAACTGTATCGACTACAAACAAGGCTTCTGTTGTGAGTGTGGTGAAGATTATTTTGGAAATGGAATCAACTGTTTCAAAAAAGGTGATGATACTTCAATATGAATTAATGTATGTAACAATATGTGTATGTGTATGTAAGAATATATGTATGTGTATGTAACAATATATGTATGTGTATGTAACAATATATGTATGTGTGTATGTAATAATATATGTGTGTGTATGTAACAATAAATGTATGTGTGTATGTAATAATAAAGTTGAAGTACATAAGTTCTAGTAAAAGTTATGTTAAGGGAGTTAATAGCATCATAGAATGTTAGATTTCATTATGATTGAACAAGTTCTAACAAAGGTAAACTTTCTGAAATATTTAGTAAGTGTAGCTGTCAGCTTGTTTGTTTTGTTTTAAGTCAGTTGTTAAGTTATAAATGTTTTCACAAGTGAACTGCCAATGCATTAAACATTTTTAAGTTATCTCTCAAAGAGTTAAATGTTATCTGTTGAACATTTGAATGTCAGTTGTCAATGTGTTAAATGTTTTAATTGTGTTGTCAATGTTCTAAGTATTTTGTTCTCATCATTTAGCAGCTGCTCAGATAGTATAGTTAATAATTTGTCATTATGAATCTGATGGTATTTTTTGTCAATGTAGTTCATTATTATTTTTATTGCTGCTTTAGGTATCGACCAAAGAATGAATGGAAAATTAAAAGGTACATTAAATAATTTTAAGTTTGATGATGTCGACATCCATACCTATGTGGTGACGTCAGATGGGAGAACTTACACAGCAGTGAGTAAAATTCCACTTGAAGTGGGGTATGACATGCAGGCCCTTTTCACAATAGGAGAAATTGTAGGCTGGCTTTTTGCTGTTCCTCACAGTGGTGCAAAAAATGGTTTTATGGTTACAGGTGAGATGTGAGAAACAAATATATCTTATTATTAGTCAAAAAATGGTTTTATGGTTACAGGTAAGATATGAGAATATATCTTACTATTAGTCTTGAAAGGAGATAAGGAAGTAACTTTAGACTAATTTTTTTCTAGCATGTAATTCCAAGAAATGTATTTACTGAGTGAATTCAGTTAACATTAAGTGAGAACAAGAGACCTTTTGGTCTATCTGTTCACTAAATTAAACTAATTGAAAGTAAAAAACATTCAAAACCAGTCTGTATCAGCCAAGTATTTATCAAGCTTTACATTAATCTTTTTTACATTAATTGTATTCACAACATTCGAAGACAACCCATTCCAATGGTCAGCTATCCTGTTAGAGAAGTCAAGCTTTACATTAATCTTCCTTAAATTAATTGTATTCACAACATTCGAAGAGAACCCATTCCAATGGTCAGCTATCCTGTTAGAGAAGTGAACCTGTTTCAGCTGAAAACACTCTTAATTTATATTGACGTTTCATATCTTCACAATTTTCATCATTAAGCACTGAAATCAAATCCCTTTTAACCCTTTCAAGAGAAAGCAGAGTCAGTTGAATATATATCTAACACCTGACACACTTCGCGTATGACATGAATTGAGTTGGACTGAACTTTGTTTATGACAAACCTCTGCTATTTTCCATCTGCCTAATTTTCTGTCCAATCTATTCCTCCACACCTAAAGAAATAACAAGTTATTTATGTGGTACCTTGGCAAATGGTTGCTGAAAATCCAGATACACCAAATCTATACCAGTGCCTTTGTCCATATAAACAGTAACATTTTCAAAAAATGTCAAAAGATTTGTAAAGCAAATTTTTCTCTCAGTGAAACCATGCTGACTATCTTATTTAATTTTAAACTTTGTTAAATAACTTTACAAAGTGTAGTTTATCAGAGTTTTGTAAAGTTTTCCAACAACTCATATAAGACTAATGGGTCTGTAATTACTGGGACAAGTATTATTACCTACCATACATTACCATGTCATACCATGACATTATCCAACTATCAATCCTTTCACACCTGATCTCTTTTTAAGAACACATAAAAAGAGGTAGCCAGTCATTCACAGGTAGAATCCCTAACTTACTTCAACACCGTTTATCATTCTATAAATTTTGAATTTTTTCTTAACAAGTTTAGAATTAACCTATCATCTTGTTCAACCTTTTTATGATTTAATAACTGATGAAAAACTATATAAAAATTATAACTTAATAATCCAGCCCTTTTCTAATTATTAGATACCAGCCTCTCAGTATCATTCCTTAAAGGCCCTACTTCTGTCTTATCATTTTGCTTTCCCTTAATGTATTTTTAAAAAATCCTTACTTTGTATTTTTATATTTTCAGCCAGTGGTTTTTCAGTTTTTAACTTTCCATTTGACAAGTTGTATTCATCTTCTGTAGTCCTCCAAGTTTCCTATTGTAGGAATGAATTTAAACTTCTCATGCATATGAAACTTTTGTTTTATTTATTCTTTATTCCTATTTTGAGCCAGTCAGGCTCTTTAATTATAGCTAACCTTTTTCTGCCTTTGACAAACGTGTTTGTCTTGAATATCTAAGAACTTTAGTCTTCAATCACTCCAGTTTCCCATTTCACATAATTCTTGTCTAATTTCTTTGAAAATTTATTTTTTTAAAAATTGTTACTATTCCTTGTTTCTACACTGAACAAAACATCAAATATAGTTAAGTTGTGATCACTTCCATCCAGATGTTCCGTATCTCCTACCCTATCAGTTAATACTACATTAGAAATTAATGGTAGCTCTAAAATAACTTTGTTCCTAGTAGGTTCCCTAGGAAACCTAAAAAGTTTGTGAAACATGTTTTCTTTATGTTGGGATTTTAATGTTTTGTAATCTATAAATATGAAATTATAATTATAACCTTTATTGACAGCTGAGTTCTTTATCAGTTTTATCTAATTGTCCATCACAACTTCAAACTAAACATTCTCTCTCCTTATAACCACTAACAGAAACACAAATAAATTCAAACTTACTACATAGTGTTTAGAAAGTCACTGTACAGTTTGGTAATCATATTTTATTCAGTTTATTTCAAGCCAGCAACTGATAGCGGTGTTTAGAAACAAAATAAGAAGGATCCAGACCAGTATTAATGCCAATGGGGGTCACTTTCAACATTTTTTATAATTGTCATTCATATTTACCTCCTGTATTCTATATTGAAACATGTCTGTTAAGTGCACAGTGACTCTCCGAACACCCTGTACTATTTGTTTTGATGTCCTCAACATTTGACATGTAAAATCACTGATACTATATTCACCTAGGTTTGTTATTCCTATTATCTCTTTCAACACAGGCTTGATCAATTTGACCAACCACATAAGCCCTTTGTACTAATTTAAAATCTTTATATATTTAACTATTCAAACTTTCAATATTGTGTATGTATATCTGCACAAAATTTGGTTGTCTTTCAGTTAACATTATCCATTTTTCACACATAAAAAAAATCGTATCTTTTTATTGAATTATTTTTAATAAATTAAAGGTAGTATTTGTCCATTAATGCATTAAGTATTTGTTTTAATAGTCAGTTTTTATGTTAAGATTAAAAATACTTTTATCATCCCAAAAGTGTCAAATTTCCTTTTTATAACTTCTAAAACTTTCAAAATACATTTCAAATGTTTTTGTTTTTCAGTAAAACTTTGTATTTTATTGATTACTTTCTGTTATGCTATGAAATTACATTACCAATGTGCTGCATGGCTCATGTCTCTTGAAAAATTATTATATTATTCTAATTTATTTTACCAAATCTAATCTTAACTAAACTAAAAATATCCCTATTTTTCATTTTATAACAACAAATAAAGAATAAAGATGAAAAACAAGAAATGAATTACCTGACAGATTTTTTTTTCATGTTATTGATTGTTGACGACAGTTAATCCTATTTTTCTACACTGATGGTAACAATGCACTAGGTAATTTTTGTTTTGTTAAGTAATGCACTAAAAACATCGACTAATGTTATGTAAAAAGCCATTACAAATTCTTCCAAGCTAATTGTTAAGGTTCTCACTGGAACATTGAGAGAAATTGACTATTATATGTTCAAAACAGATAGATGTAGACCATGGATTTCTGTTGGTTAAATGTATAGTTAAGGAAAAGAAAGAACTATTAATATATTCTGAAAGAGAGATATGTACACATGGTTTATCTGAGTAATAACTGCTCTACAGAAAGTAATTTACGTTTACAGTGGTACCTTGGTTCTCGTACAACTCCCTTCTTGAACAATTCGGTTTTTGAACATATTGTTTGAGAAAAAAATGTCTTGGTTGTTGAACATAAACTCGGTTCCTGAACCATGCTGTCATGGCCAGAACCCCCGAAATAACCCAACTGATGACCCGAATGATCCTTCGACCATTTTTGGCACATGTCAAGCTGCCCATAACATTCTACCTGCACCTGTTGCTCAGTTCACACCCCTGCTAAAATCTGCTGTGAACGTTCTCATTTTTCTTTTTCTTTTGTTATTTTTTAAAATATTCTGATTAAACAAGCCTCCATGGGGTTAAAGAAGGATAATGAAAGCAGCAAACCAAAAAGAAAAGTTGTTAGAGCCACAGTACAGGTGAAAAAACGATCTCATAGTGAAGTATGAGAGTGGTGTTTATGTGTCTGACCTTGCTACACAGTTTGGTATGGCAAAGTATATAGTCTGCACCATACTGAAAAATAAAGAGGTCATCAAAGGAGCTGATCTTACAAAAGGAGTGACAGTGCTTACGAAACAAAGATCACAAACAATGGAAGATGTAGAAAAACTGTTGTTGATTTGTGTAAACAGAAAACAGTTAGCTGGTGATAGCATTTCTGAGACCATCATTTGTGAAAAAGCAAAGCAGTTGCATGCTGACCTCCTGAAAAACACCCCTGGAATGAGTGCTGATACAAGTGATGCCTTTAAGGCTATTAAGGGGTGATTTGAAAATTTTTTGAAGAGAAATGGCATACATAGTGTGGTGAGACATGGGGAGGGTGCCAGTTCTAACAAAGTCACTGCTGATAAATTTGTTTGGGAGTTTAAGGACTATGTAGAAGCTGATGGTTTTATTCCATAACAAGTGTTCAACTGTGATGAGATAGGCC
Source organism: Carcinoscorpius rotundicauda (assembly GCA_011833715.1). Classification (NCBI taxonomy): domain Eukaryota; kingdom Metazoa; phylum Arthropoda; class Merostomata; order Xiphosura; family Limulidae; genus Carcinoscorpius; species Carcinoscorpius rotundicauda. The sequence goes on along the minus strand of CM022401.1, from coordinate 11,382,148 downwards.
TCATTTGGAAGAAAATTCCAAAGAGGACCTACATCACCAAGGAGTAGAATTCACTGCTAGGACACAAGCCAATGAAGGACAGGTTAACTCTATTGTTATGTAGTAATGCAAGTGAGGACTTAAAACTTAAGCCGTTGCTTGTGCACCATTCTGAGAACCCGAGGGTTTTTAAGAAAAATAATATCCTGAAAAGTAAACTAAATGTCATGTGGAGGGCTAATAGTAAAGCATGGGTAACCAGGCAATGTTTTATGGAGTGGGTCCATGAAGTGTTTGCCCCAAGTGTAAAGAATTACCTCACGGAAAAACAGTTGCTACTCAAGGCCCTTCTTGTGATGGACAATGCACCTGTTCACCCACCAGGCTTGGAGGACTGGTTGGTGGAGGAGTACAGTTTTATTACGGTGAAGCTCTTGCCCCCTAACATGACTCCTCTCATTCATCCCATGGACCAGCAGGTCATATCAAACTTTAAGAAACTCTACACCAAAGCACTGTTTCAAAGGTGCTTTGAAGTGACTTCTGACACAGAGTTAACCCTCAGAGAGTTCATGAGCATCACAGACAAAGCCTAGAAGAAAGTGTCTTTGAGGACCATGAACTCAGCCTGGAAGAAATTGTGACTGGGCTCAGTATCAGATAAAGAGTTTGAAGGCTTTCAGGCTGAGCCTGTTGTTGAGGATATTGTCTCACTAGGCAATTTTGTTTGTTTTGGAAATTCGCACAAAGCTACTCGAGGGCTATCTGTGCTAGCCGTCCCTAATTTTGCAGTGTAAGACTAGAGGGAAGGCAGCTAGTCATCACTACCCACCGCCAACTCTTGGGCTACTCTTTTACCAACAAATAGTGGGATTGACCGTCACATTATACACCCCTACGGCTGGGAGGGCAAGCATGTTTAGCGCGACGCGGGCGCGAACCCGCAACCCTCGGATTATGAGTGCACGCCTTAACGCACTCGGCCATGCCAGGCCGGTTACAAGGCAAGTTCATGGGCTTGAATGGGCAGCAGAAGGGAACTGAGGAAGTGTCTTCAGATGAGGAGGAGAGAAGGGAGGATATTCCTAGTTCACAAATCAAGGAAATGTGTGGAAAATGGGGAGAGTTACAAAGTTTTGTGGAAAAATTTTACCCTGACAAAGCTGTAGCAAACTGCAGCATAAACCTTTTCAATAACAATGACATGTCTTACTTCAGAAACATTTTATAATGCAAGTAGAAACAAACCTCATCAGACAAGTTGTTAATGAGAAATAGGTACAGTGAGTCTCAAGCATGTTGTAGCGGTGCAAAGAGACAGAAAAGAACCCCAGAAGGAGAGTTACCTGACGTTTTTATGGAAGGTGACTCCCCTCCCAAACAATAATAACCCTTCTTCTCTCCATGTTCCTCACCACCTTTCATTAAGCCATAGCTCTCCTCAGCACAGGTAAAGTGCAGTTAAAATTTCATTTACTGTTTTTTTATTGTGTTTAGTTTTTGTGGTTGACTTCATGCATGTAAGTGTTATTATACAGGTATAAATATGCAATAATTTTACTTAAAATACTTCATAATGCATAATTTTTGGAGGTCTGTAATGGATTACATTAATTTACAGTATTACTTATGGGAAGAATTGATTCGGTTTTCGAACAGTTTTCTGGAATGGATTAAGTTTGATAATCAAGGTACCACTGTACTTTCTTACTCTTTCAAGGGGTGGTGAAAAATAGAAAAGACAAGATGTGTAGATAAAATATGTATCATAATATGTCATATGTGTCATACCAGAGGAAATTAAGAATTATTTTGCTATTTTTCTGTAGAATTAAGAACTTAAAATGTACATACTATTTATATGTAGATTGTTAGATTACTAACTGGTATAACACAAACAAAAAGTAGTTTAATATAGTTTTGAATGTGAGACACTAAAAATTTCATACATAGTAAAGGATAACTGGGTTGAAAGAGCTATGTCAAAATTCTCTGTTCTGATCAGCGCTCTAAAGTCCTGATTTTGTATATTTTTAACATTACAATAATAACAATTAAAACTACCTTTGTACATTCTTTCTGTGCTTCTCATTTTGTCTTCATTATTCTGGTCCTCTCTTCTGGCTAATCCTAGTTTAAAGTTTAAGAAGCTGTTTTTGTCAACACAGCTGCTATTGTTTCTTCTAATACATAATTTCAGGAAGGATTTCTAATATAGGGAGAAACTTAAAGAAACTTAATTTAAATTTTCACAGGCATATTGTGCTATTATATTAAGAGTAAAAACATGAAATCTGAGTGTTTTTGGCACAATGAGAATTATAATATTTAATGCCCCCCAGTGGCTCAGTGGTATATCTGTGGACTTACATGCTAAAATCCGGGTTTCAATACCCGTGGTAGGCAGAGCACAGATAGCCCATTGTGCAGCTTTGTGCTTAATTCTAAACAACAACAACATAATATTTAATTACAGCCAACTATTTTTGGTGATACAGTTATTACTCTGATGATGGTAATTATGTTACTGAAACTATTTGGCTTAAACTAATAATATAAATTCTACTTTCATTATGTCAGAAAATGTTATTTTTTGTGTTTTTTGTACTTAAGCCTTACATTGTTGAAAAGTAATTTGAAACTATGATTGGTATTGTTACAGCTATATTTTAACATGATTGGTTTTGAGTATAAAAACTGTTATACCAATCAGATATAGAATATTGACATTTCTCAATAGGTGGAGCTTTTAACAGAACAGTGGAAATTGAATTTCCACAGACTGGCCATCATGTGACAATTGACGATCATTTTCTAGGACCTGATGTTTATAACCAAATGCAGGTAGTTACACAAATCAGAGGCTCACTTCCAACTGTCCCAATTGGATCCAAGATAATTCTGGATGAGTACGAGGAGGAATTTACAAGAATCTCAAATGGTAAAATAATAAATATGTCGAATATTCAGATTTAATATGATAATGTTCATTAGAATGGACAAGAAAAGATATAAAATCCAAAAATGAAAATGTGGAAGTTACATACAAAGGATAATCAAATATATTATCATTGTATAATGTTTAAAAGTAATTTACGTGTTCTTGATAACAAATTATGTTCACTGGTAGCTATTATAGAGCAGATACCATGAAATAAAAGAACACGATATGAGAGTTAAATTGATTTACTGTGATTTGAATGATGGTAGAACACAACTGTTAGAAATTAGGATTTTGTAAAAGAAGTGAAAACACACAGAATTAAACTTGTGACTGTTATTGCTGTATAATGTAGGAATACTATTTCAGTCACTGGAAAATTACTGTACCAGCATCAGAATGATATAGTATATCATTGGAGTTATATTGTACATGTAACTATATAAATGACATGGTATATATATAATGGAGTTATATCACCGAGTTAGACTGCTACACAACCACCAAAATGGTATAATAATTATGTTGTATTATTTAACTACTGTTAAACAACCACTAAAATGATATAATAATAATGTTTTATTATATAATTAGACTGCTACACAACTACCAAAATAGTATAATGATTATGTTATATTATTTAATTAAACTGCTACACAATCACTAAAATGATATAATAATGTATCATTATGTGAGCTACTCAAGTTTACAAGCTGTTCCCATCTCCTGATTCAACCCTGATTATTTAACTTACATTGCAACATTAATAACGGTTTACTATGACATGTTATGTTATAATAATTTTATTTATATTTACTCTACAGGGTTGATTCGCTCTCACTCCTCACGTACATACCGTCTCCAAGACAATGGTTTAGAAGTTCCTTTCCAGGTAGATCAAACCATTTCCTTTTTGGAATGTAAGTTTGGTAGTCACGATCCTGCTCTAGACTCCATGAAACTCAAGCATGGAAGAACATTCATTGTGTACAATGAGAAGGAAGAGATACTGAGATACGCCATGACAAGTAAAATATCTCCTCGCTCAGGTCAGTCTGGAACATTGGAAACAAAGAAGGTTTTATGACATAAACCAGTTGGTAACATTAAAAACTGAGAATACCATCAACCAGTTTATTACATTAGAACCAGTAAAGGTCCTAATATCAAAATCCACTCTGTTACAGTAGAACCAGAGAATGTTCTGATATCATAAACCAGTTTACTACATAAGAATCAGAGAAGGTTCTGATATCATGAACCAGTTTATTACATAAGAATCAGAGAATGTTCTAGTACCATAAACCGTTCTGTTACATTAGAACCAGAGAAGGTTCTAATATCATGAGTGTATTACATTAGAACCATATGAAGTCACCTGACCATAAATCAGTCCATTACATTAGAACCAGAGAAGGACCTAATACCATAAATAAATCTGTTACATTAGAACCAGAGCAGGTCTTGTGACTAGTTATTGCTTGTATTGTTCACTGGATTATGTTAGAGAAATATGAGAGATGTTTAAGTTTAGAAATAATTATTAAAGTATATAATGTAATACAGAACTTACAAATTATAAGTAATTCAGTTCAGTTTATAAACTAGTTGTGGTCTAGAATACTGTAGTTATTATTCTGGTATATCTATTCTGTCAGAGAATAAAGCTTTGTAAGCTATTAAATTTTAAATATCAAGTATATTTCCAAGACAGGATGGGTTCATATTTAAGAATCATAGTTGTTGGTTTTAAAAGGAGGTATTGTTTAGTTTTCCTTATGCACTCATCAAGCCATAAGTAGTGAAGTCCCTTGAGGTATGGTTAGGCATTAAGTCAGTTTATTATACACTCAGTAAAAGTATGTATTGAATGACAACTATTTCTGTAATGAGTAAACTGAAGGATGCATTAAGACAAGATGAAAAAATCAGAAACTGAAGAGAGAAAAAAAGATATTAAAGAACACACTACATTAAAGAAAGTGAAGCCTAAGCAACCACAGAGTAAAGGGAAACCAATGTATTACAAGAACAAAGTTTGTCCATGGCTATATTTCCCAAATTCACACTAACTTTCATCTAGAAACTCCTGAAGATTGGTCTAGTGCTCCAAGATCAGTCGTAGTGTATGTGTGTGTTTAAGTAATGGATATTTACCCATTCTCAACATAATTTAATCTTTAACTGTGTATACCAGTTTATTAAAATATGCAACAGAATTTCATGAGATACTAACAGATATTTGGAAAAGAAAGTACATAAGCATCAATAGCTTCACTCAAAACATTAAAAACTGTAATGGGAAGAGAAAGTCCTGAATTTGATTAGAAATCATAGAAACTAGAAACATAGATAGAAAGTCCTCAGTCAGAGCTATAATTGACTAGATATCTTAGAAACTAAAGACATGGATAGAAAATTCTCAGTCAGAGCTATAATTGACTAGATATCCTATAAACTAGAAACATAGAAAGTCATCAGTCAGAGCTATAATTGACCAGATATCTTAGAAATTAGAAACAGATAGAAAGTCCTCAGTCAGAGCTATAGTTGACTAGATATCTCAGAAGCTATGAATTAAGTAGGAAGTCCTGAACCTGAGATTTAAAGTATTTATGTAGAAAAACAACATAAAGAATATTTGATGAATAGAAATAAAGAAACACGTGTGGTTTACTTGTAAATTTATCTTTCAAGCTACAGATTAACATCAGAAGAATCATCAGGTGTGGATCTTTAGACTCAATACCCTGAAGTTTTATTGAGGGACAAAAATGGGAGTGTTTCCAGGAACAAACACATTCACTACCCAAACACTAAATAGTCATCCATGTAGAGGCTAACTTTGAAATTAAAGTGAGAAAGACAGTATGTGGTAAATACCACATATATTATAATTGCACATGTGGAAAGTAGACGGGATGTGTGCCATGTGTACCATGTTATGGGGATGGCTGCTAATGATAAAATCTGTTTTATTGGGGTATTGTGGGTGGATCTTATGAGGTAATAGTTTTGTATCAAGCTTGAGGATTCATTTTTGCATCTGTGGTTCAACATTTAAGGATGTTATGCAGTTTAGTTAGCGGGAAACTGATGTTCAGCCTTTGCACTGAACTGATTGCACGTTTTTGAGTAAGTTGTGAGGTATATTACATGTGACTTGAACAAAGGTTTAATAAAAGTTTTATAAATGGTGTCAGACAGAGTTGCAATGTTTCTTAATACTTCCAGTTTTCCTTAAATGAGAGAGACACTGATTGACAAACTGACTACATTCTGCAAAGTGGTTAATTTAATTTAACTTACAATTGAAAATGTTATTTCTCAGAACTATATATTAGTGTCTAATAGATTTAAATGGACTTGGAATAGATTTTTCTTTTCTTTTTGAAAGAGTGGTAAATGATGATTACTTAGGTTTCACTATGGTTTAGAACAAGATGCTGCTTATCACATCATGAGGAGATATGATGAAGAGAAACTTGAACTTGGCAGAAACCAGTGGATTGTACGATGTACATCAAATATTTATGTCTTCATCATATTGCAGTGCAGGAGTATATGAAGATTTGGGAAGGGAATGTCATTTACAAAATAATATACAGAAGCAGGATGATCAAAGAGCCTTGTTGGGACATTTGGCTGGATTTTGAGTGACTAGAAGACCGATTTTGTTAATTCTAACCTTGACACTACTGCTATGAAGAATGTTGGAGATCCAATGGATGATACCCTCCATTATTTGAAGTCAGAATAGCTTATAGAATAAACCAGTGTACCAGACACTGTCAGAGGCTTTTTTGACATCTTGGAACATGACTACCCTTATATATTTATAAAAGGCTTCACATATTTTTTCTGCAAATCACACAAAACTCAGATGTTTGGCATTTGAGGTGTGACATATTTTGTATTTCATTCATCAAATTGCTGGTCTCAAGATGATATAATAGTGTTAGTTATGTATGACCAGATTGTTTACAGTAGGTGTCTCTGACTTGTTGCCAATACATTTGTACAGTAAATGGAGAGCACATAGTTCATTTCAAAAGCACCCAATTCAAAACAAGTAAAATGTATGTACAAAAAATTCTTTAAACTGTAGTATATCATTATTGTATTTAAAACTATAAGTAATTCGCATTACCTTTTAAAAGTCCACAGAAGCTCATTCTGTTACATTATAAGTCAGTTAACAAGAATAATTATTTTTCTCTGTCACTCTTACTCGCTGTACATTCACTTATGTTACCACTTTATTTGCCATTATTGTGTTCAAAACTTTAAGTAAATGACTCCTTTTCATCAAAGACTACACAGTTGACTCACTTACTTTAGAACATGCTTTAGCAAGAAAAACCATTCTTTTGACTTCTATTAAACTGTGAAACTCAATTTAAAATATTGCTCATTCTGGCTAAACTAAAAAATCATGCGATCTATTTTCACGTTCACTGACTTAACTTTTTTTTCTGTTTATGATCACAGTTGTGTCAAGAGCTTTAAATAATTATATCTTTTTGTTTTGTCAAAGTTCACACAGAGTGGTTCAATACGGTATACCCAACTAACAAGACAGATTATTTTTCCTATTTCTGTTGTTACAATACAGCTGCATGTTGTCCAACTGAGGCATCAAACGATCCAGAAGCTATGAGTTACTATGATGTAACAATATTCTCTTAAGACAATGAGAAAAGTGCCATCAACAATATAACAAAATCTTATACAAAAATTAAACTGTATATACAATGTACAACTTGTATAGAGTTATGTAACAAAACTTGTCACAACTAACATTTTAAAAATGATGAACCTTCAACACTCCTATCATGAAACCTAAGAGCTCATTAAATGTTAAGTGACAAAATAAATTAAATGATAGCACTTATACTAAACAGTCTTGTATATACAACAAATAGTCTGTTAGAGATTATTTTCTCAAGTAATTTACTTGTAATGTTTAGCAAGCTGATTAGTTGTCAGTTATTTTGGGAATTACAGTGATGACAACTGTTTTTCATCTCTTGGATTAAAACCTTGCTTTAAGTGATAGAATATAGAGAGTGGTGAGGTAGCAGATATGTCCCTTAGGGAGATTTTTAAAATGAGATTGATGATTTTACCTTCTTCCAGTATCAAGTTTTTGAGCATTTTAATGTGAATTTTAATTTTGGTGCAGCTAAGTGGGTGAATGATGTCATTGTTGGAGTAGGAAGTATTGATATGTGTGTCTGAGGATGCAGGGAAATGTGGGTTGAATAGGGAGCGGTTGATGGAGATAAAGGCATTTATGGTTTTGAAGTGATGTTTATCAAATCACATGAGATCCAGCATTTTAAATAACTCAGTGAGATAATTAGAGAACTTGTTAGCTTCACTTAGATTGGTGTTAGCAGTTACATTATTATATACTATTGATATGTGCTGGTCTGTTGATTTGCAGAAATTATCACAGTTGTTTTCATGTTGCTGTTTGATTAATGTCTTGGTGTAACTGTGTTGTGTGTTAATTAAGATCTTTATTTGTGAATCTTGTATATTAATCAATTTGCATCTAAGACTGTGCTTTTGATGATGTGTACATGAATGGCTGGGGTGTATTTCCAGGCTTTAAGTTTGAGAGGAACTTTCTGTCATGAGAATATAGCTGCTGATGAATGGCTGGGGTGTATTTCCAGGCTTTAAGTTTTTTTAGTATCCTGTCAAACAGCTGAACACATCTTTCACCTAATTAATCCTAACTGTATTTACTGCTAAGTTCTAACATTCCATCCTACAGCTGAAGGACCCTGCAGACAAGGAAGCACCCAGTGTGGACCAAACAGTAAGTGTGTAGAAGAAGGAGATAATTTCCGATGTGTCTGTGAACAAGGATATGAATATCTGTATGAAGATGATGTGAATGGTGAAAAGGCAACATGTTTAGGTAAGAATCAAATCTGGAAATTTTGACCAGAAACATGTTTGTTGGATTCTCAGATGATTTACTTATGCAGGTGAAATACTCTACACTTGGAGCGTAAACCATCACTTTCATGTTAATGTTCTCAGGTATGAATAAAAAGAACAACTTGCATTCCTTTACTTATTTTATAAATGAAAGTATTTCTTGGAGAACTAACTGTCACTTCTGCATTAACGTTTTCAGATATAAATGAATGTTCTTCTGGAAGGGACAACTGCCACTTGTATGCTGAATGTATTAACCTGCCTGGAAGTTTTGCATGTAGATGTCTTCGTGGGTATTCGGGTAATGGTGTGAATTGTGAACGTAAGTTTCTGTTAGAATTTAAGCTGAAACTTTATGTTCATTGTATAAATAAAACATTTAGAAAAAAATTACATCTTTCTTTTCTAAACTGTTAAGAAACATTTATTCTGATATGATATTTTACATTTTTTTCACAAAAAACTTTTTCAATTTGAACTGCCCTCTAGTAGCATACTTTTTTACTCACTACTTCCACTTATTATTGCATACTAACAAGCAAATGATCATGTGGTAACCGTCCACAGGAGTGCAACACTACCCTTATTATAACTACTGGCCCCTATAATCATGCACATATTAATTAGTTACCAATTGGCAGTCCTACAGATTAGATATCTTTTGTGCTTGCACTTTACTTAACATATCCTCAGGTTTTAATTTTAGGGATTTCTCTGCTAGTTAATTTATTATCACATGTTTTCATTCTGTTTCTTGGAGAGTTATAATGATTTATTTTATTTTATCCCTTCATTCAGTTTTGGGAGTTACGAACATTCAGTTTTAGGTGGCCAAGACTACTTACTGTGGCAGCAAAACTACCAACCATGTCCAAAGGGTTAAAATGATGATTCTTGGCTTATGAAGTGACAGCTCTGGTTCATCAGGAGTTGACCAGTTTTGTGCAACAATCAGGACACGATGGTGATGATTGTCTTCATAAGGTTTTCAGTAATATTTTGGTTTTATATTTCATCCCTGCTGAATATACTTCTTAGTTATGTGTAGCTTTGGGGGACTTGCTCAGACTTTTTTCCTCTTTTAGTGGATCTGTAATTCTGGTGTTATTTAGTTATGTTATGTTCTTTACTTATCTCTCATTTTCCACCCATGTCTTTCTCAGGAATGTGCATTCGTGCTATTATTTAGGTTTTTTTTCCTCCCATGGATGTTGGAGTTCATGTGAGATGTATTTGAGGCTATTTGTATTCAGGGATCAGTATACTTTGACTCCCATGTACTGTGGACTCACTTCATTTGGTGTTGTTTCTCCCTTAGTGGGATTCAGACCCCAATAATTCAATTACATTTTGCATATTCATCTTACTTTGACCACCCTTCTTGTGCTATGGTTGGTGGGGCCACCTTTGGAGGTATCTTGAGGTTGATTTGTGGGTTCTGAAAGTTGTTTCAGTAGGTCTGGTCATCTATGTCCATTCATCTGTTCTGTCGTCTCACAATCCCATTCCTTTCTCTCCTTTTCCCACCTTTATGACTGTTCCAATTCCACACACCTCCTTTGTCTGGCCATCTTTCTCTACAGATATATGATGCGCACTGCCACCTTATATTGTTCCAAAGTCCATTTGTTTCTTCTGTGAAATCCTCACCTCAGCCATGACCTTTTTCCCATTACCCTTCTGGGTTGAATTCATTGGTACTTTATCTTGGCATTTTCTTTCCTTTTCTCTTGATAATTGTTGTCTTTTTTCAACTTATCATTTCATCAGGTCTGTCACTTTATCATGTCTCTGGCTTCAGATTTCCATCTTCCTTTGGGGAACATCATCAGTTCTGTAACTGTTTGTCTGTGTAATAAGTACATCAGCTAATTTGTCTTGACCTTTGCAGGAGGCTTTTTCATATACTTGGGTCAAATTCAGTTGTGAGGGTTGCCTGACAAAGCATACTTAGTCTTAAATTAACAACATATGACCTGTGAACATGCTAGATGACTGCAACATTGAGATTCTTCCTGGCATTGCCCTGATGTACCATTCAGTATGCCCCCTGATGTTTATTGAATGAATTTATCATTGTATCTTTTTATGATGTCAAAAATAATCTGTAACACTCATCCAGGTCGTATTGCACCAACCAATGAGATGGGGTGTTTCACAACACCATTTGTAGGTATGCCTTGCAGTGTTGTGCTTTATAAGTTTGTTCATCCCAGATGGTACACTAACATGAATAAAGGAGAGATTACTACCCATCTACAAAAATCCGTGGTATTTAAGGCTCTTTGTATCACAGACATAACTTCTCATTCCAGACACCACCAAGTGTTGGGTGATGTGATTTCTCTGTTTTTCAAAATAGGGTATTGTATTCACCCACTGCACTGTTTTCACAGCTGCTATTTTTGAGACTCTCCAACACACTTTTTCATTCCTTCTTCTCGTGGACTACAGGAGTCCTTGCCATTTACCAAATTGTAGTCACAGGGGAAGTGGCCCACCATAGAGGCCTCTCCTCCTGAGTGAGTCCAATACCACTCAGTTTGAGAGTTGGACAGTGGGGTTCTGTGGGTTTCAGTTAGGTGATGCCCTTCCTACTGCAGACCTGATATACAATTCCACTGCTGCAAGGTGTTAGGTGTAGCACTACACTACATGTATATATCTAACTGATATAATTACCACTATGTGTGTTTGCTACATCATATCACATGCAATTTCTTGAAATAGGAGGAATCATAAAAGTCAAAATGCATATATTTGGATAGAACAGTTTGATTATTGTCTGTCTATTACTGTTTTAGTGATGGTATTCAAGGGGCCCATAAGGGAGATACAGTGAAAATTTGTAAGTGTGGTGAGTGCTGGTATAATAAGCCTAAATATGTAGTGTAGGATCGCCTAGCCTAAAGCCAAGTGCAAAAACTTTATCATGAAAGTAAAAATATTGGTGGACTTTTAAACTTAAATAATTTCCATTATATTATTAACATGTTTAATAAAAAACAAACCTTTTTAACCAGTGGAGACTGAATTAAAAATCAACAAATATTTTTCTAGTTTTGCTATCTATACATTTCATTTTATATTTTCAATACATAAACTAACAACATGAGATTGTAGTTTTGGTGCCAAGCAATGTGACATAAAAGCCATTATTAGTATTATTAAAATGCACTGGCTTTTAGAAGTGTTTAGTCTAATTTAATTTTTCTAATAATTATGCTATGAATGTGTCACAAAGTCATTTCGTGAATGATCTTAATTTGATTTGGCTCACAAAGGAAATGACTGACATTTGACTGCCTCAACTGCACTTTTCTGCTTCATTGTTGGTTGAGTTTTATTTTACAAAATTTATTTATTTCAATTAGCTATAAAATGGGAGGTTAGAATATACTATGGGGTTGGAATGATAGTACTTGTTTTTTTCATTTTTGATGGGCTATACACTTGTATATATATAAATATGTTATAGAAAAATATATATGCAAAAATGGCTGGTTTGAGTTGAGAAAATTTTTTATGTAGAAGAGCCAACAATGTCTCGACCTTCTTCGGTCGAAACAGTTTGCCCTTCTAGCTGAAAAACCATCATCTGAATATCTGTTCCCAGAGAGTGGCTATCAGTTGGAGATGGTCCAGCAACATAAGTCTTCACATGGCTTTGGTTGGTACTCTTTCTGCAGCCTGGATGATAAATTCCCAATACTGCCAGGTTTTGGATTGGAGATACAACCTCAGACTTGTGGCTCACCTTTTTATCATCTGTTAAATGTTAGTTCCTGGTAGATCCAGTGTTGGTTGTCACTGTACAAGATACATGATTTCCAACTTGTGTAATGCTGTATACACTTCTCTTACTGCTGGATGGCTGGAGGAAATTCTCAGTGGCACCAGGTTTTGGACTAGATATGAACACCTTACCTGGTATCTCTTACTTTCTGTCATCTGCTGGATGTCAATTCCTGGTAGTTGTTGGTTGTATTGAAGTTGCAAACATGAAGAGGTGGGTTCTTGATACAGGAGCCTCTTTTCCCTGCTGGTTCCTGTTTTTTAGATGAAAGTTAAAGAATCCTCTTCTTATCATGGACCTGACGTACAGTTTCAGATGCTGTCAGGTGTTGGTTGAGATCAAACTCACACTTATGGTCTAACCACTCTACACTAGGGGCCTCATTATTTTGTTGTTTTTTTTGGTGGGGTCTCCTCCAAGTTTGCACTTTTTGTATTTTGGTGAAGGGTGAAGAGTATACCTGGCTCAGAAGTGGTATGGTCTCTTACAGTTGTGTTCTTTTTAATCCCTTCTCATACCTTATGGTCATCCTTTGGGTGGTTTTTGAAAGGGAACATCTAATTGTCCCTTTACCAGTTCAGTGTGGAATTATATCTTTAAGTGAGAGAAGGTAGTGTATTATATCAGAAGTTAACGTTTTCCTAAACTGAAAATGTACTTCCAATAGATACTTACCTCACATTTCCCACCCAACCTCCCTACTTCCTCTGGTCTGGTTAGCTACGATCGGTGATTAAATGGGCATGAATACAGAAGGATGGCTATAGTTACAATAGGGGTAGAGTTTGACAGAATTGGATTCATGTTTCTGGAGGGATGCTGCAAGATCACTTGATGTCAGTAGCAGTAATAAGTGGGAGTAGCAAGGCTAGTGGCAAATTTTCACTAATACAGGGCAGTACAAATTGAACAGCACATTTGTACTAATACAGGGCAGTACAAATTGAACAGCACATTTGTACTAATACAGGGCAGTACAAATTGAACAGCACATTTGTACTAATACAGGGCAGTACAAATTGAACAGCACATTTGTACTAATACAGGGCAGTACAAATTGAACAGCACATTTGTACTAATACAGGGCAGTACAAATTAAACAGCACATTTGTACTAATACAGGGCAGTACAAATTGAACAGCACATTTGTACTAATACAGAGCAGTACAAATTGAACAGCACATTTGTACTAATACAGGGCAGTACAAATTGAACAGCACATTTGTACTAATACAGGGCAGTACAAATTGAACAGCACATTTGTATTAATACAGGGCAGTACAAATTGAACAGCACATTTTCACTAATACAGGGCAGTACAACTTGAACAGCACATTTGTACTAATACAGAGCAGTACAAATTGAACAGCACATTTGTACTAATACAGGGCAGTACAAATTGAACAGCACATTTGTACTAATACAGGGCAGTACAAATTGAACAGCAAATTTGTACTAATACAGGGCAGTACAAATTGAACAGCACATTTGTACTAATACAGGGCAGTACAAATTGAACAGCACATTTGTACTAATACAGGGCAGTACAAATTGAACAGCACATTTGTACTAATACAGAGCAGTACAAATTGAACAGCACATTTGTACTAATACAGGGCAGTACAAATTGAACAGCAAATTTGTACTAATACAGGGCAGTACAAATTGAACAGCACATTTGTACTAATACAGGGCAGTACAAATTGAACAGCAAATTTGTACTAATACAGGGCAGTACAAATTGAACAGCACATTTGTACTAATACAGGGCAGTACAAATTGAGAAAGTTTTTTGTGTGAGAGAGAGAAGTACCTTTTGAAAATACATTTTCACTTGAGGAAAATGTTAGCTTTAGTGAGCTACCAAGAAAAGTAAAACTGTATTGTTTTTTGGTAAAAAGGACCATTCTTGGATTATTACTTGGATTGGTTTTAGAACTAAAGTAGTTTTGTTCAGTTTTATTTGCTATAATTTACTGCATTATTCTTTACTGTATTATGTAGATTACAATATAGCAGTTACATATTTTTTAGTGGATTATTTGAGTTGGACAATACTTTCAGGTGGTTGATGAAACATTATTTTCGCTTCAGGAACCCTGACCTGTAATGACCTAAACTGTGATGTTAATGCTGAATGTGACCTTGGGCCAAATGACATTCCTGTTTGTCGGTGTAAAGCAGGCTTTGAAGGAGATGGTTACGTCTGCCAACACGTGAGTGGTATTGGTGAGGACTGCCGAATCGTGAACTACTGTGGCTCTCATGCCTCCTGTAACTTCAATCCTACTGCACAGAAGTTTCAGTGTGAATGTAACCCTGGATATACTGGTGATGGTGTTGTTTGCAGTGAAGAAATCTCTCCCACTACATGTGATGTAGCTAACAATTGTGACAAAAATGCCCTCTGTGTATACCAGTATGGAGGATATGTGTGTGAGTGTAAAAGTGGTTTTAGTGGAGATGGGTACAAGTGTGTTCCTGAAAGTAAGTAATACAGAATATTGGGCTGAAGTTACATTTTTTAACATAACATTTTGGGAAAACATGGAATCTATTTATCCATCTTGACTTTCCAATTCTCTTAACTAAACTATTAGTAAATAAATTTAAAAAATCTTAAAGCCATTCTTTATTATTAATATTAAACTTTTTCTTAAACTTACTTAAATCTACAACCGCTATAACATCTGAAGGCAACTCATATTAAAGGCCAACCATCCTCTTATAAAAATGAAACTGTCTTAGCTAAAGACCCATCAGTGGCACAGTGGTATGACTGTGAGCTCACTCTGATAGAAATCAGGTTTTGATACCTGTGTTGGGCAAAGAAGAGATAGCCCATCGTGTATCTTTGTGCTTAATTCCAAACAAACCAAACTTAGTTAAAGCTGGCTCCTACACTATCAAAACTCATATTTATGTTCTCCTAGTTGTACTATTCTCAGTGTTAAATATGAACAAAGTCCCTTTATAATCTTAAACACTGGTCATATCTCCCCCAATTCTTCTTTTTTGAAGTGAAAAAAATGAGAGATTTCAGCATCTCCTCATATCATGACCTCACTTTCTCTCAACCATTTCCAACAATTCAGTTTATTTCTTTAGGTAAGAAACCCAAGACTGAACACAATACTTTAAATTTGGCATAACCAGCACCCTGTACAACGAAATTAGAACCTATTTATACTTGTATTCAATATTTCTGTAGTTACAACCTAAAATCCTGTTTGCTGTACCAAACTGTAATAACCCGGATGTATTATCTTGCATTTATTATAATTAAATCCCATCTGCCATTTATTTACCAAACTCACTTCATGATGTAAATCCTTTTGTAAATCATCAGCATCCTCTTTACATGTAGCAACACTTGAGACCTTAATAACATATGAAAATATGAGTAATTTATTGGTCATTCCTTCATCCATGTGATTAAAAAGAGCAATGTTTCAAATACTGAAGTACCCCACTTGTGACATTGATTTAATGTGACTGAACTACATTTGTAACAACCATCTACTTCTGTCCAATTTGGTGTTTATCTTTCACACTAATAGAAATAAGAACAACATTTGTAACAACCATCTGCTTTCTTCTGTTCAATTTGGAGTTTATCTTTCACACTGATAGAAATAAGAACAACATTTGTAATAACCATCTGCTTTCTTCTGTCCAATTTGGTGTTTATCTTTCACACTGATAGAAATAAGAACAACATTTGTAACAACCATCTGCTTTCTTCTGTCCAACTTGGTGTTTATCTTTCACACTGATAGAAATAAGAACTACATTTGTAACAACCATCTGCTTTCTTCTGTCCAACTTGGTGTTTATCTTTCACACTGATAGAAATAAGAACAACATTTGTAACAACCATCTGCTTTCTTCTGTCCAACTTGGTGTTTATCTTTCACACTGATAGAAATAAGAACGACATTTGTAACAACCATCTGCTTTCTTCTGTTCAATTTGGTGTTTATCTTTCACACTGATAGAAATAAGAACTACATTTGTAATAATCATCTGCTTTTTTCTGTCCAATTTGGTGTTTATCTTTCACACTGATAGAAATAACTTTTTGCAAGGCTTTTATTTGGCACCTTGTTAAATGCTTTCTGAAAATCCAAATAGACTGAATCTACACCCTTACACTCTTCTACATATGCAATAACTTTTCAAAGTATGTCAGAAGATTTGTAAGGTTATTCATGGTGATGAGAAATTCACTTGAAGTAATAATGTATTCTTAAGATGGCTGGTATGCAAATTCTCTTTGTTAACATGAAGATGACCTGAGAAGGTAAAAATGTTGTTCTGTACTTTATTTTAATTAAAGTTTTAAAACCAATACCAGCCATTTTGAGAATAAATTTTTTAATTTAAATGAGTTTCTCATCATCATGAATAACTTCACTACAGCAATCATATGAGAAGCATAAGTCTTTTGTGTTTCTTTGTGTACTGTGTTATCTGTTTCATGCCTGAACTTGCCTACATTATGCCATTGTTAACTGTACATGTTCAAGAAATCCTAACAAAACTAAGAAACTTAAACCAAAAATTATTAGTAGAAGAAATGACATTTCTTTCATCCAACAGTGCTGGAAAGAAGAAAGTAATCCATAATTTTGTGAAGATAAAAATATCCAAGAATTTTAATCAGAGTGCATACATTATCCATAATTTACAGAAAAACTAAAGTGTATATTGAACTCAAAATACAAAGTGTGTATATAAGCAGTGTGTGTATCTTCACAAAATACTTGGGTTCATATACATATTTGTACAAGTTAAGCAGTGTGTGTATCTTCACAAAATACTTGGGTTCGTGTACATATTTGTACAAGTTAAGCAGTGTGTGTATCTTCACAAAATACATGAGTTTGTGTACATATTTGTACAAGTTAAGCAGTGTGTGTATCTTCACAAAATACTTGGGTTCGTGTACATATTTGTACAAGTTAAGCAGTATGTGTATCTTTACAAAATACATGAGTTTGTGTACATATTTGTACAAGTTAAGCAGTGTGTGTATCTTCACAAAATACATGAGTTTGTGTACATATTTGTACAAGTTAAGCAGTGTGTGTATCTTCACAAAATACTTGGGTTCGTGTACATATTTGTACAAGTTAAGCAGTATGTGTATCTTTACAAAATACATGAGTTTGTGTACATATTTGTACAAGCTAAGCAGTATGTGTATCTTCACAAAATCTGGTAGATGTTTAGTAATTATTCCAAGTCTATTGTACACAAAAATTCAGATTTCTTAACAAAGTATTTGTTTGTGAAAATATAAAGTCTGTGTTGTTACTAGTCCAAATGTGAAGTGATTTTCATGCCATGATTAAAAAAACAAGTCTTTGTTCCAAAAATCTCAAATATTACTTGTGTAATCTCTTAAAACCTACTAAATACATTTCATGTGTTTGTTTTCAGTAAAACTGTATGCTTTGTCTGTTATGTTCTCTACACTAACTGTGAATGGGGGGTCCTGTCAGTTTGACTAACCTCATAACTACCATAAAAATTAGGAAATAAATGTTATTCTTTTTTTGTTGTAAAACGACTACTAATTATAAAATGAAGACAGTGTTTAATCCAAATAGCTTTAATCTCATACTGTTATACATTCATATATATGTATTAAATTTATTATATTAACCTTTCAGCCATTGTCTGGATAATGATACAGAAGGTACAATGATGTGATGAATCTCATACTGTTATACATTCATATATATGTATTAAATTTATTATATTAACCTTTCAGCCATTGTCTGGATAATGATACAGAAGGTACAATGATGTGATGAATCTCATACTGTTATACATTCATATATATGTATTAAATTTATTATATTAACCTTTCAGCCATTGTCTGGATAATGATACAGAAGGTACAATGATGTGATGCATGTGCTTTCATGTCAGCACATCCAGTTATATAAATTTGACCTTTAGTCTTTGCAAAGTGACCTGTCTTGGCTGTATATAAATGATCTAGTACATTGTAAAATACAGTCACATTTCACTTATTATACATTATATATGTATATAGATTATTACTATTTAGAAACGAGTTCTTAAATGTATTTTTCTTGAAACATAAAATAGTAAATTTAGAGGAAAGCAATTACCCTTTCTTGTTGTGACCTTTGTACCAGGTTGTTGCTTTGTTAAGCTTGCTAAGTCTTAAGACATTTTGCTGATAGAGGATTTGAAAAAAAAATTTTTTTTAGGTTTTCTTTATACATTTTAACAACCAAAAATCATAAATTACTATATCAGTAGCCTAAAATTCCATTATGATCAAGTTTTACAACCAAACTGTATTTCTGTCTGAAAATATGAAATTTCAAGCACTCTAAAGAAACAACCTTCTTTCTTGAAATCTTGTTTGGAAAAAATAATAATAAAGGCATCCTAACACATAAAAATGGCTGATAAAATCCCCAAGGAGGTCATTCTAAGCTTGTGTTTGGTGATTTATTTGTCATATCCACAAGCAATTGCATATAAGGGACCGTTTCCCAAAATTGAAAGAGTTGAGCAGGGCGACTGTGTTTGATTCAGTACATGAACAATATTTCAGCAAATAGAAAAGATAGGAAATTATTTTTTATTATTGTAGCTTGTAATATTGATAATTTGAGTTCCTAACTCATACAAAAATAGAGAATGTGTATTGTGAAATTACAAACATTTAATTTGAACCAGTGCTGCATTTAACATAACATTGAGTAATGCATAATATTAACATTTGAATTATAATCTACAATTTGACACCAAACATTGACATAAATTCATAAAATAGAAGTTCAATAAAATTTTGAATGCAACATAGTAAACACAATGACATGTCCTTTGATCTATGACCTGTAGCAATAGGGTTAGCCAACTAAGAATTAATGCAGTTACCATCTGTCAGCTATTAATGTACATAACATCCATAATGTTTTCATTTATATTTTTCTTCAGTGTGAAAAAGTAGTATAATACCCAATTGTACACCCTCAGAGCCCACTTAGTATTTTTATGTAAGGAACAACTACTTCTCAATGTAGCATGCCTCATTAATAGGTGCACATGCATGTGAATGAGTAATAATACCCAGGTGCACACCCTCATGGTCCACTTAGCATTAGTGCAAAATTTGATGTATCTAAGTTTTTTCCTTTGGCACTATGATGGTTTCACACATACAGACCCACAGACATGCCTTTTTTATTATTATAAGTCTAGATTTATATTTTTTTCACATGTTGTAATTTATTTGTTAGCTAGAGGAAGATATGGGTTTTATGATGTAATGTCACATGACTTATTTCAAACAATGGTAGATTGTAAAAATAATATTTTATAAAACATTGAGTTAGTTGTGAGTTGAGAAATTATGAAAGTTAGTTCAGATTAATTGCTGAGAAATTTATTAATTGTAGGAATAGCTCATTTACACATGTTCATTAGTTTTTATATACTAAAATACTTTGACAACTGAGATATATTTATCCAAACTTTTCATTTTGGCCTTAGAAACAATGGTTAATATTTATATAAATCTTTGAACGTTCTTCATTTTCCAGCACCAGCTTCTGTGAGCTGTAACATTGAAAACATATGCCACCCACAAGCATTATGTGTGTATGACTCCTCAGCTGATGAATACAAATGCCGTTGCAATGCTGGGTATGTTGGAGATGGATATCAGTGCACTCAAAGCCGTAAGTATAGTTATGTTTACCGTGCATTTTAGTCGGTAAAAATACATAAGGGATAGGTGTCATTTAATTCAAAGCTAAGAGTATGGTTATGTTTACTGTATGTTTTAGGACACAAATATACAAAAGAAGAGATACCAGTGCCTTTGAGGTCAGGACAATAGTTGCTATTATTACAAACTGTGTGAATTAGATGAATATTAATGTAGATATTGTTAAGTAGATGAAGGTGGGAAGTGAATTTTTGTGCTATAAAAGAAGCATTTTCAACTTTGTGAACCTGAAGATGACTGAAGAAGGTCGAAACGTTGTTCACTCCTCTATGTAAAAAAATTTCTCAACCCTAACCAGCTGATTTTACATAAATATTTTAAACTAAATATTGTTAGATAAGTGAATGAAAGGAATGAATTTCATTGTTATAAAAGCGATTATGTTAACTAAATAAGCTGTGTTGTCAATGTTTTAATTTTGATGTTACCCAGGGGACACATGTTGTTGAAATTGAGAGGTTTATAAAAGTAATTCTAAAATACTTTAGAATGTTCTAACTTATGCAATAAGAATCTAGTAAATTCAAGCAGTACATTATTATAAGTTGCTGAAATTGTAAAAAAAACAAAATAAACAAGCTTAAGTTTTGAGACATGTTGTTTACACTATTTTCTCAAGCTGTGAAACCGTGTTTAGATTGTCCTGACAGTTAAACTTTTAAATATGGAGTCATGATAGAGATTTGTAACTCGAAGAAATAATGTCTCACACTTTAAGCTTGTTTGTTTCCTTTTTTTTGCAATTTCACTTTAAAGTATCTATTTCATTTTTTTTTTTGAAGATCTTTATTCTACCTTTTTAAGTGAACAAATTTTAATAACTTTTATTTTTAGTTATTAAAATGTCCATCATGGACGTAAATCTATATAATAGCATTACTGTCCTGTTTGAAACAGTTTATTTTCATGAAATACAAAGTAAGTTTCTGCCATTTAATGATTAATGGTTAGTTATAACAATATGTGTGGCTATCATGTTTCTAGTATCTCACTGAAACAACAATTATATATATCACCTCCTTTAAGTGTTGCTTGCTTAACATTTTCACTTCTCTACATTTTCATATTCAAATATTTTTCTTGATAAATTTTTATAGACTGAAATATGAAAAGATGATTCTCAAAGACATGTTTGTATTTGGTCAACTGTATGATGCAGGGAGTTATTAATTATGATGGTAAAGGCAATGAATTTTATTATGATTTTTGGTGTCTTCTCTTTGGACTGTGTTCTTGGTTTTGGCTTTGTTAGTCTGATAAGCTAAGAGTGTACTTTGATTTGGGTATTTTCAAAATCAATATTAAATATGTGTGTACCTGATATGATTTTATTATTCAACATGATCTCAGGACTAATTAAATGACCAAGTTATTATATCATTTATTTTGTATGTACATATGGCTTGAAGAATTTTAAAAAGTAAACCAGTTTGTCATGGTAGAAAGCACCATTATTCCATGCAAATTGGTATTGCATTGGCTAAGATATTGGAATGAATTATGGATGACTGTTTGTCTTTATATAATAGATATAGTTGGTGTATGATGCTCTAAAAAAACGAATTGGCTTCATGCAGATTGGATGGCTATCACTCGTGACAGCAGTGTCAGAATGCGACTGTGGTATTGCACATTGGACAATCAGCATATCACATGTTACATATTTATAAAATATATACAGCTACTATATTTATACCATGTAGGTATGTGGGAGTTTATAAACACTGGATTGAAGAGACCACTGAATTATAGTGGAACAGTTTTGTTTATATACTATACTATAGGCTATCTGTGCTGTGCACAGTTCATGTAGGTATGTGGGAGTTTATAAACACTGGATTGAAGAGACTACTGAATTATAGTGGAACAGTTTTGTTTATATACTATACTATAGGCTATCTGTGCTGTGCACAGTTCATGTAGGTATGTGGGAGTTTATAAACACTGGATTGAAGAGACTACTGAATTATAGTGGAACAGTTTTGTTTATATACTATACTATAGGCTATCTGTGCTGTGCACAGTTCATGTAGGTATGTGGGAGCTTATAAACACTGGACTGAAGAGACTACTGAATTATAGTGGAACAGTTTTGTTTATATACTACACTATATAAACCACAGTTCAAACAACACTTTAAAACCTTTACTGTTGACTGTTAAGACTGTACACACATAAAAATGCACAAAAAAGCTCACTTGTTAGACTTACAAGGAAAAGAAAAACAGCTCATTTGTAATTATTAATAATGTTATTCTCTCCAAACTCTGCAACAAAAGTAACTCAGTGTATTGCACCTAAAGATGTTTTTAGTTTATTAAATAAGGTACATTAAAGGTTGTAGGGATATTGGAAAAGTTGATTTTATGTTTTACATTGTAGTGAAGAAAATGTTATCATTACCCCTTACAAGTATCTTGTGTTCCTTTAAAAAACTTAAGTACAAGGAGGAACTATGAACCAATAGTAGACAAACGCCAGTTGACTGACGTCAACATAATGTTTTCTACACTATATAATTGGTGACTTTAAGATAAACCTATCCCTGTGTTATGTATGAAATAATGGAGTAGAAAAAAGTCAATACACATGATATTAAATTTTAATAACGTACTCCTAGAATAATTACTTTAAATAACGTGAACTTTTATTTTAAGTAATATTTCAGATTATATTTTTTATTTGAGAATGCTGCATTTCTACTGGTAAAGTTTACTGGGGGTTTAGTCTAGGAAAGTACTTGTCCATTGCTATGCATTATATATAGAGAGAATTTAGTTAGACAGAAACTATAAATATTCATTTTATTTTCAATCAAATATCTGGCTGTAGCTTAATATTTTAAATATCTAATTAATTAGATCATGAATCCTTTACCAACAGTTAAGCAAAAAAGTTGGGTATTTAAAAACCTGAAAGTAGGTAAACATGGTTGGAGTGATTATTCACTCAGACTACATACTTTAACTTCACCAAATGTATTTCTATATAACAGCATGTAATCAAAATATCAGTTAATCTAATTTTTTCTTCATCTTGTTTACAAGCAGCCTGTGTAGTGTTTTAATGTTGTAAATGTGTATAACAAGATATGAAGTCTTCAAGTTGTATAAGTGTATGCATGTATATTCAATGCTAATATAAGATAATGTGTCATAATAATGTAATTGCATATGGATACAAATAAGTATTTTTAATATTTTCCATAGTGGTTACAGTTTTCTCTTATTTTTGTTCCTCACCTCTGTTGACGTTGGTCATACTTTTTTACAGTTGGCCAGACTTCCTCATACAGTGACATTCTGCACATTCTTCAAGGTCAAAACAGTGTTGACTGTTTTGAAGTGATTATACTAATACACTTACTTACCCTCCATTTCTGAGTTATAACACTTCTATGACTCTCTTCCACTGTGATGTCTCTAAATTCTTGTGGGCTGTTGCTGTTGTATGTGGAACTAAATATTGTCTGAATAAAATATATAGCCACAAAATTTGTCACGTTTTTTTTCTAGGATTGTTTATTTTTACAGTTCCTGCTACTCCTTATAGTTAGTTTCAAGGATGACTACTCTGTCTGCAATGTCTACAAAATTACTAGTCGCACAATGTTGGCAATAATTTGACATTCATTATCAACACTGATCATGAGTTTGGTGCTATCTTTTAAATAATGGATTAAATATTTCTTTTTGTATAACATTTTAGACATTTGTGTAAAGTTTGAGAGATGTGTAATATGACCAGAATAAATCATGCAGTGGTAAAACACTGTGATCCTATCAGTAATGTCTTGCTCAAAAGGACAGGAACTCTATACTCAAGCGTGATACATGACTCTAATACGTTGCAACAATAAGTTAATAATCACTGTGGTACATGAGTCATGTCTGCCATGCATCACATTCACAGCCTGCATGCTGCTTTGTATGTATGCGTGTATATTAGATTATGTGGCTCTTTATAAACCACAGACAACATTTGTATGATTGTGTCAGTGGTTATACAGCTGCTGTTACTTGCTAGGTAATCAAGTAAACTTAAAACAATTTTACACAATCTGCAATAATGCATTTAATAACATTTATTAAACTTTTATTACAATACTCTCAGCCATTTATGTTGGCAGAGTAATAATAATAATAAAGAATGGGCAATACTTATCATGAACCACTACCATCATTTATGATTAGATGTAATAATATATTGTAAGTACACAAATCAGTAAAGTATTGAATCAGCATTTTGTTTTAAGATAGGAGTGAATTAATTTTTTCTTTTTCAGCGATAATGACTGGTGAAGTATTTGAATCAGTGTTGTTACAAATATCAATGTACAGAGTGAATTTAAATTCTATAAAGTAGCTTGTTCACTAATGATTGTTAAATATATGAATGTTTAGAATTTATTTTATTTTTACTAAATAATTTGTGTTAGTTATATATAACCAAGTAGATGAGTTTTAGGAGTGGATTACAGTGTATTAAAAATGTGTTAACTGTATATTATTAAATAGATGGATAAGGGGAGAGGACTTCATTTGTCATAAAACATCCATATTAACTAAACGTTGTGTCATCGTTTGTTTATTAATGGGTTCTTTTAAATTATTTATTGAAAATAACTCAAATTTCAGTCCATGTAGCATTCACAAATTAATTTATTTCCTCATTTAATGTTTCTACAAGTTTAAACATTTGCACGTCATTACAAACTTAAGTAGGTCTATATTACATAGGACATATAAACTTCTAATAACTATATATATTTGAAGTTACAGCATACAAACTTATTTACACATATTAATCATGATAGCAAACACACTGACTGTCCCACTATCTTGAAATAATTCTTGAAACAGTCACTTTCAAATATACCTCTCCAGAATGTCATAGTTATAATCAGCAAATATTTATATATTCTATGACTGTATTCTAGCTGTCATCTAAAATAAACAAATTACAATATAATAGGTGTAGTTTATAGTTATAACACATTCTTTTAACCTCTCATATTTAAGTATACACACACACACACAGTGTAAAAGTGTAAGGACAAGAGTATATTTTTCATCCTTTCTATTTTATGGTCTAATTTTCCCATGTCATAAGAGAATATAGACTTCAACATTATGGTAATGCTTCATTGATTCCTGTTGATAACTGAATGAGCCAGGATGAGAATACTGTTCTTTATAATTCCCATATATTTATACCAAGCACATGTGATAAGGGTTCTGTCTGAATGAATGTACTGATCAAATTTAGGGTCTGATATAGTTGTCATGATACCTCATTCAGTGTCTTAACTATAAATAAAGAAGCTAGCAAGGACCTAGCATACTGGTATTGGTATGTGAAGCAATTACTTTAATAGCAGTCTACAAATAAACATTGATAAAAACACTGTTTAACACTATATATTCAGCATGGCTCAAATAGTGCAGATAATTTTCAGTAGAGCACAGAGTTTGTATCAAAGCTTCATGTCATGCTGGTTGGACTCTCTGACAAACTGCTGCAGATCTGAAACACTGTCAAGTACACCCTAGACTGTGAAACTGACCACAGGTAAATTTCAAAGGAAGGGTCAGAACACCTAAACTCAATGATACTGATGTTAAGTATCTTTGTTTAAGCAGCCTTCAGGACAGAAAGAAGAATGCTGCTGATTTAAAGCATGACATAAATGACCATGTACTAAAGGACAGAAAAATGCCCAGATCTACTCAATGAAAATAGTAAATTTGGTGTAACAGTTAACAAACCTTTACTTCATTCTCCAAATATTTTCAAGAAACTGAAATTTGCAATAAAATTAATCAAGCTAGATTACTGATGATTGGAAAAGAATGTTATGAATGTATGAGTCCAAGTTTTAAATATTTGTTGGAAAGCATATGTTGTACATCCCATGGAAGAAAGGTGAAAGATACTTACCTCAACGTGTAGCACCTACCACAAAGCATGGATTAGATGTTGTGATGGTTTGGGGGTGTTTCTTTGCTGCGTTTACAGGAGGTATTTGCAAAATAGATGGAATAATGGACTAGTGCAAGTGTCATCAGATGTTGATCCATCATAGTATATTGATGTGGTTTGCATAAGAATTCTACTAACATGAAGGTAATGACCCCAAACAGTCATTCAACCTATGTACAAAGTACTTAGCTGAGAGATAAACTGCTGGGGTCATTCAAATAATGCAATGGCCCCCACAGACCTTAATCTCAACTTATTTGAGTGGTTTTTGGATTTGATAGATCAGAAACCTGGCAAATGAAAAGTTAATTCCAAAGAAACTTTATGGGAGTGTATTAGAGACATCTGTGGTAAAATTCCAATGACACTTTAATTAAATATGTTGCAACAATGTTTGAAAGACTGGCTACAGTTATTAAAGCAACAGGAGGGACACATAGTGTTAACTATTTACTGAACTCAAGCTCTGAGTTTCTGTTGTACCAAATATGAAGATTAATAAAGTTGTGAACCTTCCATTGTTCTTCAAAAGTGACTTCAAATTTAATTTTTGACTTTGTCCTAACACTCTTACATGGTATTGTTTGTGGGAATGTGTGCATTATTGTTATGAAAAGTTACTTTGAATATTTCTTAGTAGATGGATTTTTAAGTAATGGATGTTGGGTACCAAAACCATTTGTATGTTGTGAAGAGAATGTTACTTTATCTCAGAACAGCTGCTATTAACACTTTTATTGATAAGTGGAGAACAATGTTTCAACTTCTTACATTATTTTCAAGTTGACAAAAATGTTATTTCAAGTGGGTTTCTCATCACCAAGAATCTGTTACTTTATATCACAAGGCAAGAAACTCTGCTTGTTGAAACTATAACTATTGTAATATACATAAGTAATCTGGAGTTTTTTTTTGTATCTAAGAAACAGCTGTATTTATTTTATTAGTGAATTTTAGGTGTGAAGAGCCACTTCAAACATAGTCAATGTAACAATCAGTGTGTGTAATTTGTTTAATTGTATATTTATTATCATTCTTGGACATCTTGGGCATCAAGATGTGACAAAGCTCTACTTTCTATTTGCATTTATTTGTAATAGCAAAGAGCCAGGGAGTGCTCATAAACTTTGAAATATTGTTATATTTTTATTTTAGAAAACAATTTCATAAAATTTTTAGAGGAACAGAAAAGGGCTCATTAGCACTTTGAGAATGTCCCTTCCAGCTCCTAACTTACTACTCATGTGCTCATCCAATCTTTTCTTGAGCTCAGGTAAAATTTCCATTTATGCAAACCTTGAAAGCAGCTCATTCCTAAAGACAGACATCCTGTTTAAACAATACAGTTTGAACTGCAGACAACTATGAACTTGTGACTCTTTGTCCTGTTGTTCTTACTGCTACACACAAAAAGTTTAATGATCTATATTATCAATACCTTTAATAATCTAAAACATCTCAATTAAATTCCTTCTGACTATTCTTCTCACGAGAGAAAACAAGTTTAGATAATTCAGTCTTTCCTCATCGAACAATCCAATCATCCTAGTGGGTCATCTCTCAATCTTCTCCAACAATTCAATGCTCTTCTTGAGGAATGGAGCCCAAAACTGTACACAGTACTCTGAATGAGACCTGACAAGTAATCTAAAGAATGAAACAATAATATCCTTTGTGTTGTATTCTATATTTTTATGGATGCTTCCCAAACTCCTACTAGCCTTGCTGCTTGCTACAACACACTGTTTAGATGATTTAAGTGATATTTCTATCACAATAGCAGGATATTTCTTTTAAACCACAATAGTGAATATATTTACATTTAAATTGTAAAAATTCCTGAAATGTGAAAACCTACATGTATTACCTTACATGTTGGATAGTTTAACATCATCTGTTATGTATTGACCCAACCCATCAAATTATTTAAATGCCTCTAAGTCACATCACTTGTAACTGTGACAGATTTATTTTCATTTTTCACTACTTTCTACTCTCCAGTCAGTTTTCTATCCAATTTAATAACATTTCTCTCACATAAACAGATTTAATTTTTTGAAGCACCTTATCAAACACTTTCTGAAGTTCAAGGTAAACCAAATCACCATATTTACTTTATAGACTTTTATTTTAACATCCTTATATCAGAAGGTTGGTTAAACAAGACTTTCCCTTCATGATGACAAGAAACCCACTGGAAGTAAAAATGTATCTCAGGATGGCTGGTATGGATATAAACACTTTTACCAAAATATAGCAGAGAACCACATCCAAGAAGGTTGAAACATTGTTCTCTGTTATATTTTAGTAAAAGTGTTAATACCCATACCAGCTATCCTGAGATACAAGACTTTCCCTTTGTGAACCCACGATGGTTCTTTGACACAATATTAAGCTGGTGACTCTGCAGTACATCTTTAATCACACTTTTCAAAACCTTTCCAACTATTGATATAAGTCTGACTGGCCTGTGATTGTTTGGACAATGTTTATCATCCCCTTTAAATATTGGAATAACATTATCCAACTTTCAATCTTCTAATAATGGTTAATACCACTCAGTGACCTATAAAACCACCAGCTAACAGTTCACAAATATAATCTTTATGTTCCTTTAAAACTATGATAAAAGTTGTCTGTTTCAGTGTTCTTGTTTTCCACAATGTCAGAACTTAAAATGATGTATTTTATATCAATATTTACCTCACACATTAAGTGCTGTGGTTGAGGTATGATACTTGTACCTTCCTTTATAAAAACTGAAGAGAACACTTAATAAGTGTTTACTGCCTCAAAATCTTCCAAGATCAGTTCTCCAATATCAATTATCCTCTTTATTGTAACACTGATTTAATTCTCTCAACCAACTCTCTTTTGTGTAAAGTTTTAACTTCCTTTTTAACCAGTTGTCTTGATTTCCTGTAGTCTTCCAAGTCCTTATTATTTCCAGTAAGTTTAATTTCTTTAGTTTATTATGTTTATCTCTAATGTGATCTTTTAAATCTTTACTAAAACCATAATGGCTTATTCTGCTCCATTGTTTATTTTATATTTGGAATTTGTACATTCTGTAATTTTTATGCATATGGACTTTTCCCTAAATACATCCCACATCTGTCAAAGATACCAACTCTTCAGAAACCATATAATATCGCATTACATCATATTGATTTTCTTTAAATTTGGAATCAGTGTACTGTTCTTCAGTTCTACATGTAGTAAAAATCACAAACCTAACAGTACTGTGGTTACTTAAATGCTTACCACTCATAACTCTGTCTATTGTATTCACATCCAATACTAATATTAAATCTAATATAGCATCTCTCTTATGGGTTTCCATCACCAGTTAGTGTACAATTTCCTGAACATGTTTCAAAAAATTAATTCCCTCACAGCCCCCCAGTGGCTCAGCGGTATGTCTGCAGGCTTACAATGCTCAAAACTGAGTTCGATACCTGTGGTGGGCAGAGCATTGATAGCCCATTGTGTAGCTTTATGCTCAATTTAAAACAACAACATATCTTCAAATAACATTGGATGTTTTAAGAATGGCCTGGCATGGCCAAGTGTGTTGAGATCTTCAACTTGTAATCTGAGGGTTGCTGGTTTGAATCTCCATCACACCAAACTTGCACGCTTTTCAGCTGTCAGGGCATTATAATGTGACAGTCAATACCACTATTCATTGGTAAAGGAGTAATCCAAGAATTGGCGGTGGGTGGTAATGACACTAGCTACCTTCCCTCTAGTCTTACACTGCTAAATTAGGGAGGGCTAGCAGAGATAGCCCTTGAGTAGCTTTTTATGAAATTCAAAACAAACAAACAATTCCATCACTATCAGACTCAAACTTTTTCCATTTAATATCCCTGAAATTAAAATCTCCTGTAATAACATCTTTTTCAACAATCATTCTGATTTCATTATACAGTTTTTCATTAACTTCTACATTCTGACCTGATGGTCTATAACAAATTTCAATAACAAGACTAACACTGTATCCACTAACACTGACTCAACCTCAGTGCTGTTTTCTTTATTATGCTCTAACTCAACAGGATGTAATTCACTGTTCACATATAAAATGGCTGTTCCACCTTTTTTCAGTATTTCATCTCTAGTAAGTATTATGTAACCTGGTTTATGAAACAAATCTCATCAGACCTGTTTAAATCCAACCAAGTTTTGGTGATACCTGTCGGTTCAAACTTATCAGTTATATTTCTGATACTGCTAGCATTACAGTAGTAACAGTTAATCATAGAATTTAAACACATCCATGTTTTATGCCTATTGTAGTTGTTTTCCATTCAAATATATTTCCTATTTTACTAATATCATAGCCCTTATCTCTGTTTAGCCCCTGTTTAAATCTACCACTACTGTTGAACAAGTTAATAACCATTGCTAATATGCTAGCCCTGCCTTGTTTATGTGTACGACATCCATTTAAAAAGATTAATTTTCCCATTTCTATCGAGTAATAACTGCATTGTTTGTATCGTATTAACTTGAACTGCTTATTTCTTAATGTGTGATCATTACATTTTACTGATTTTAAAAAAATATTGAATATATTTATGACACAAAAGATACCTTTTGAGTAAGATAGCTCGGATACCATATAAAACTAAGTGAAGTAGTAGAAATAATTAAAGCTGTGGTCGAAAAGGAAAATGTTTCATAATGTTGGACTGACTCTTTTCTTTGTTCTGATAGAAAATAACAAACATTTCTGGAAAAATTAATCATAATATTTATTTACACACATTTGTAGAGGATTTGTTTATATGTGGTAAAGTACAAAGCTACACAAGAGACTATTTGTGCTCTATCCACCACAGGTTTTTAAACCTGGTTCCTAGCTTTCTAAATCTGCAGACATACCTCTGTGCAACTCAAGGAATTAGTCCTAATGTTTCTTTACACACATTTGTATAAGAGTTATTACTAATTTTTCTTCACACACATTTGTATAAGAATTATTACTAATGTTTCTTCCCACACACTTGTGTAAGAATTATTACTAATGTTGCTTCACACACATTTGCATAAGAATGAGTCTTAGTGTTGCTTTACATATATTTGTATGTGAATTAGTCTCAATGTTTCTTAATACACACATTTGTGTAAGAATGAGTCTCAATGTTTCTTAATACACACATTTGTGTAAGAATTAGTCTCAATGTTTCTTTATACACACATTTGTGTAAGAATGAGTCTCAATGTTTCTTTATACACACATTTGTGTAAGAATGAGTCTTAGTGTTGCTTTACACATACTTTAGAATGACATGTGATTCATGTATAAGTTTATTTCTAGAGGAATTGACCTGTGATGTAAACAACATATGTTCCATCCATGCTGACTGTGTGTATGACTCCTTTGTTCTCAAACATGTGTGCCAGTGTCAAGAAGGGTATGACGGAGATGGAATCAACTGTGAACCAATAGGTAATAAGAACAAGAGCTTTCTCTAATCAAAACAATAGCTATACTCAGGTAAAACAGCTTGAATAACAGCTTTCTAAAATCTGTCTATAAGTGTGGAGCATATTAAATAATATGTATAAGAAGTAAATCTTCATTGGTATATAGAATATTAAATAATATGTATAAGAAGTAAGTCTTCAGTGGTATATAGAATATTAAATAATATGTATAAGAAGTAAATCTTCACAGGTATATAGAATATTAAATAATATGTATAAGAAGTAAATCTTCATTGGTATATAGAATATTAAATAATATGTATAAGAAGTAAATCTTCACAGGTATATAGAATATTAAATAATATGTATAAGAAGTAAATCTTCACAGGTATATAGAATATTAAATAATATGTATAAGAAGTAAATCTTCACAGGTATATAGAATATTAAATTATATGTATAAGAAGTAAATCTTCATTAGTATATAGAATATTAAATAATATGTATAAGAAGTAAATCTTCACAGGTATATAGAATATTAAATAATATGTATAAGAAGTAAATCTTCATTAGTATATAGAATATTAAATTATATGTATAAGAAGTAAATCTTCATTAGTATATAGAATATTAAATAATATGTATAAGAAGTAAATCTTCACAGGTATATAGAATATTAAATAATATGTATAAGAAGTAAATCTTCACAGGTATATAGAATATTAAATTATATGTATAAGAAGTAAATCTTCATTAGTATATAGAATATTAAATAATATGTATAAGACGTAAATCTTCATTGGTATATAGAATATTAAATAATATGTATAAGAAGTAAATCTTCATTGGTATATAGAATATTAAATAATATGTATAAGAAGTAAATCTTCATTAGTATATAGAATATTAAATAATATGTATAAGAAGTAAATCTTCACAGGTGTATAGAATATTAAATAATATGTATAAGAAGTAAATCTTCACAGGTATATAGAATATTAAATAATATGTATAAGAAGTAAATCTTCATTGGTATATAGAATATTAAATAATATGTATAAGAAGTAAATCTTCATTGGTATATAGAATATTAAATAATATGTATAAGAAGTAAATCTTCACAGGTATATAGAATATTAAATAATATGTATAAGAAGTAAATCTTCATTGGTATATAGAATATTAAATAATATGTATAAGAAGTAAATCTTCATTGGTATATAGAATATTAAATAATATGTATAAGAAGTAAATCTTCATTGGTATATAGAATATTAAATAATATGTATAAGAAGTAAATCTTCACAGGTATATAGAATATTAAATAATATGTATAAGAAGTAAATCTTCGGTGGTATATAGAATATTAAATAATATGTATAAGAAGTAAATTTTCACAGGTATATAGAATATTAAATAATATGTATAAGAAGTAAATCTTCAGTGGTATATAGAATATTAAATAATATGTATAAGACGTAAATCTTCATTGGTATATAGAATATTAAATAATATGTATAAGAAGTAAATCTTCATTGGTATATAGAATATTAAATAATATGTATAAGACGTAAATCTTCACTGGTATATAGAATATTAAATAATATGTATAAGAAGTAAATCTTCACAGGTGTATAGAATATTAAATAATATGTATAAGAAGTAAATCTTCATTGGTATATAGAATATTAAATAATATGTATAAGAAGTAAATCTTCATTGGTATATAGAATATTAAATAATATGTATAAGACGTAAATCTTCATTGGTATATAGAATATTAAATAATATGTATAAGACGTAAATCTTCATTGGTATATAGAATATTAAATAATATGTATAAGACGTAAATCTTCATTGGTATATAGAATATTAAATAATATGTATAAGAAGTAAATCTTCACAGGTGTATAGAATATTAAATAATATGTATAAGAAGTAAATCTTCATTGGTATATAGAATATTAAATAATATGTATAAGAAGTAAATCTTCATTGGTATATAGAATATTAAATAATATGTATAAGAAGTAAATCTTCATTATTATATAGAATATTAAATAATATGTATAAGAAGTAAATCTTCAGTGATATATAGAATATTAAATAATATGTATAAGAAGTAAATCTTCATTGGTATATAGAATATTAAATAATATGTATAAGAAGTAAATCTTCATTAGTATATAGAATATTAAATAATATGTATAAGAAGTAAATCTTCATTGGTATATAGAATATTAAATAATATGTATAAGAAGTAAATCTTCAGTGATATATAGAATATTAAATAATATGTATAAGAAGTAAATCTTGGGTGGTATATAGAATATTAAATAATATGTATAAGAAGTAAATCTTGGGTGGTATATAGAATATTAAATAATATGTATAAGAAGTAAATCTTGGGTGGTATATAGAATATTAAATAATATGTATAAGAAGTAAATCTTGGGTGGTATATAGAATATTAAATAATATGTATAAGAAGTAAATCTTCATTAGTATATAGAATATTAAATAATATGTATAAGAAGTAAATCTTCACAGGTATATAGAATATTAAATAATATGTATAAGAACTAAATCTTCATTGGTATATAGAATATTAAATAATATGTATAAGAAGTAAATCTTCATTGGTATATAGAATATTAAATAATATGTATAAGATGTAAATCTTCATTGGTATATAGAATATTAAATAATATGTATAAGAAGTAAATCTTCACAGGTATATAGAATATTAAATAATATGTATAAGAAGTAAATCTTCATTGGTATATAGAATATTAAATAATATGTATAAGAAGTAAATCTTCATTGGTATATAGAATATTAAATAATATGTATAAGAAGTAAATCTTCATTAGTATATAGAATATTAAATAATATGTATAAGAAGTAAATCTTCACAGGTATATAGAATATTAAATAATATGTATAAGACGTAAATCTTCATTGGTATATAGAATATTAAATAATATGTATAAGAAGTAAATCTTCATTGGTATATAGAATATTAAATAATATGTATAAGAAGTAAATCTTCACAGGTATATAGAATATTAAATAATATGTATAAGAAGTAAATCTTCATTGGTATATAGAATATTAAATAATATGTATAAGAAGTAAATCTTCACAGGTATATAGAATATTAAATAATATGTATAAGACGTAAATCTTCATTGGTATATAGAATATTAAATTATATGTATAAGAAGTAAATCTTCATTAGTATATAGAATATTAAATAATATGTATAAGAAGTAAATCTTCATTGGTATATAGAATATTAAATAATATGTATAAGAAGTAAATCTTCACAGGTATATAGAATATTAAATAATATTTATAAGAAGTAAATCTTCACAGGTATATACAATATTAAATAATATGTATAAGAAGTAAATCTTCGGTGGTATATAGAATATTAAATAATATGTATAAGAAGTAAATCTTCATTGGTATATAGAATATTAAATAATATGTATAAGAAGTAAATCTTCGGTGGTATATAGAATATTAAATAATATTTATAAGAAGTAAATCTTCACAGGTATATACAATATTAAATAATATTTATAAGAAGTAAATCTTCACAGGTATATAGAATATTAAATAATATGTATAAGAAGTAAATCTTCAGTGGTATATAGAATATTAAATAATATGTATAAGAAGTAAATCTTCATTAGTATATAGAATATTAAATAATATGTATAAGACGTAAATCTTCATTGGTATATAGAATATTAAATTATATTTATAAGAAGTAAATTTCACAGGTATATAGAATATTAAATAATATGTATAAGAAGTAAATCTTCATTAGTATATAGAATATTAAATAATATGTATAAGAAGTAAATCTTCATTGGTATATAGAATATTAAATAATATGTATAAGAAGTAAATCTTCAGTGGTATATAGAATATTAAATAATATGTATAAGAAGTAAATCTTCATTAGTATATAGAATATTAAATAATATGTATAAGACGTAAATCTTCATTGGTATATAGAATATTAAATTATATTTATAAGAAGTAAATCTTCATTGGTATATAGAATATTAAATAATATGTATAAGAAGTAAATCTTCATTAGTATATAGAATATTAAATAATATGTATAAGACGTAAATCTTCATTGGTATATAGAATATTAAATTATATGTATAAGAAGTAAATCTTCACAGGTATATAGAATATTAAATAATATTTATAAGAAGTAAATCTTCACAGGTATATAGAATATTAAATAATATTTATAAGAAGTAAATCTTCACAGGTATATACAATATTAAATAATATTTATAAGAAGTAAATCTTCACAGGTATATAGAATATTAAATAATATGTATAAGAAGTAAATCTTCAGTGGTATATAGAATATTAAATAATATGTATAAGAAGTAAATCTTCATTAGTATATAGAATATTAAATAATATGTATAAGACGTAAATCTTCATTGGTATATAGAATATTAAATTATATGTATAAGAAGTAAATCTTCATTAGTATATAGAATATTAAATAATATGTATAAGAAGTAAATCTTCATTGGTATATAGAATATTAAATAATATGTATAAGACGTAAATCTTCACAGGTATATAGAATATTAAATAATATGTATAAGAAGTAAATCTTCACAGGTATATAGAATATTAAATAATATGTATAAGAAGGAAATCTTCACAGGTATATAGAATATTAAATAATATTTATAATAAGTAAATCTTCACAGGTATATACAATATTAAATAATATTTATAAGAAGTAAATCTTCACAGGTATATAGAATATTAAATAATATGTATAAGAAGTAAATCTTCATTGGTATATAGAATATTAAATTATATGTATAAGAAGTAAATCTTCAGTGGTATATAGAATATTAAATAATATGTATAAGAAGTAAATCTTCATTAGTATATAGAATATTAAATAATATGTATAAGATGTAAATCTTCATTGGTATATAGAATATTAAATAATATGTATAAGAAGTAAATCTTCACAGGTATATAGAATATTAAATAATATGTATAAGAAGTAAATCTTCATTGGTATATAGAATATTAAATAATATGTATAAGAAGTAAATCTTCATTGGTATATAGAATATTAAATAATATGTATAAGAAGTAAATCTTCATTAGTATATAGAATATTAAATAATATGTATAAGAAGTAAATCTTCACAGGTATATAGAATATTAAATAATATGTATAAGACGTAAATCTTCATTGGTATATAGAATATTAAATAATATGTATAAGAAGTAAATCTTCATTGGTATATAGAATATTAAATAATATGTATAAGAAGTAAATCTTCACAGGTATATAGAATATTAAATAATATGTATAAGAAGTAAATCTTCATTGGTATATAGAATATTAAATAATATGTATAAGAAGTAAATCTTCACAGGTATATAGAATATTAAATAATATGTATAAGACGTAAATCTTCATTGGTATATAGAATATTAAATTATATGTATAAGAAGTAAATCTTCATTAGTATATAGAATATTAAATAATATGTATAAGAAGTAAATCTTCATTGGTATATAGAATATTAAATAATATGTATAAGAAGTAAATCTTCACAGGTATATAGAATATTAAATAATATTTATAAGAAGTAAATCTTCGGTGGTATATAGAATATTAAATAATATGTATAAGAAGTAAATCTTCATTGGTATATAGAATATTAAATAATATGTATAAGAAGTAAATCTTCGGTGGTATATAGAATATTAAATAATATTTATAAGAAGTAAATCTTCACAGGTATATACAATATTAAATAATATTTATAAGAAGTAAATCTTCACAGGTATATAGAATATTAAATAATATGTATAAGAAGTAAATCTTCAGTGGTATATAGAATATTAAATAATATGTATAAGAAGTAAATCTTCATTAGTATATAGAATATTAAATAATATGTATAAGACGTAAATCTTCATTGGTATATAGAATATTAAATTATATTTATAAGAAGTAAATCTTCATTGGTATATAGAATATTAAATAATATGTATAAGAAGTAAATCTTCATTGGTATATAGAATATTAAATAATATGTATAAGAAGTAAATCTTCACAGGTATATAGAATATTAAATAATATTTATAAGAAGTAAATCTTCACAGGTATATACAATATTAAATAATATGTATAAGAAGTAAATCTTCGGTGGTATATAGAATATTAAATAATATGTATAAGAAGTAAATCTTCATTGGTATATAGAATATTAAATAATATGTATAAGAAGTAAATCTTCAGTGGTATATAGAATATTAAATAATATGTATAAGAAGTAAATCTTCATTAGTATATAGAATATTAAATAATATGTATAAGACGTAAATCTTCATTGGTATATAGAATATTAAATTATATTTATAAGAAGTAAATCTTCATTGGTATATAGAATATTAAATAATATGTATAAGAAGTAAATCTTCATTAGTATATAGAATATTAAATAATATGTATAAGACGTAAATCTTCATTGGTATATAGAATATTAAATTATATGTATAAGAAGTAAATCTTCACAGGTATATAGAATATTAAATAATATTTATAAGAAGTAAATCTTCACAGGTATATAGAATATTAAATAATATTTATAAGAAGTAAATCTTCACAGGTATATACAATATTAAATAATATTTATAAGAAGTAAATCTTCACAGGTATATAGAATATTAAATAATATGTATAAGAAGTAAATCTTCAGTGGTATATAGAATATTAAATAATATGTATAAGAAGTAAATCTTCATTAGTATATAGAATATTAAATAATATGTATAAGACGTAAATCTTCATTGGTATATAGAATATTAAATTATATGTATAAGAAGTAAATCTTCATTAGTATATAGAATATTAAATAATATGTATAAGAAGTAAATCTTCATTGGTATATAGAATATTAAATAATATGTATAAGACGTAAATCTTCACAGGTATATAGAATATTAAATAATATGTATAAGAAGTAAATCTTCACAGGTATATAGAATATTAAATAATATTTATAAGAAGTAAATCTTCACAGGTATATACAATATTAAATAATATTTATAAGAAGTAAATCTTCACAGGTATATAGAATATTAAATAATATGTATAAGAAGTAAATCTTCAGTGGTATATAGAATATTAAATAATATGTATAAGAAGTAAATCTTCATTAGTATATAGAATATTAAATAATATGTATAAGACGTAAATCTTCACAGGTATATAGAATATTAAATAATATGTATAAGAAGTAAATCTTCATTGGTATATAGAATATTAAATAATATGTATAAGAAGTAAATCTTCACAGGTATATAGAATATTAAATAATATGTATAAGAAGTAAATTTTCACAGGTATATAGAATGTGAAATATAGTAGAGTGTTGAATATCAGTAAACACATCAGCACACTTTTTCATTCTCTTTCGTTTTTCTTGTATTTTGTAACCAACATAAATCTTACAGTAGTAGTTATCTCAATATTCTATAATAAATGTTTTAATAGATTCAAAGTACGGTCTTGTTGCTCTAGAGAATTCTGAAGGATACATAAACTGATAAATTCCACACATGGTTAAATCAGCTTATTTCTGTGCACATGCTTTGTTGCTC
This sequence comes from Carcinoscorpius rotundicauda, assembly GCA_011833715.1. Taxonomy (NCBI): domain Eukaryota; kingdom Metazoa; phylum Arthropoda; class Merostomata; order Xiphosura; family Limulidae; genus Carcinoscorpius; species Carcinoscorpius rotundicauda. The sequence goes on along the minus strand of CM022401.1, from coordinate 11,342,596 downwards.
CAGAGAGTTTTGTATTGCATACAGTGTCACATAAACAGTATTATGACACAAGCAGTGACTTCTTTTGTATTACATACAGTGTCACATAAACAGTATTATGACACAAGCAGTGACTGGTTTTGTATTACATACAGTGTCACATAAACAGTATAATGACACAAGCAGTGACTTGTTTTGTGTTACATACAGTGTCACATAAACTGCATTATGACACAAGCAGTGACCTGTTTTGTATTACATACAGTCTCACGTAAACAGTATAATGACACAAGCAGTAACTTGTTTTGTGTTACATAAACAGTATAATGACACAAGCAGTGACTTGTTTTGTGTTACATACAGTGTCACATAAACAGTATCATGACACAAGCAGTGACTTGTTTTGTTGTCAGTGGATGTTTACTTCAGTCATTATAAATAAGTGTGGAATGTCAGCTGTTCTCACTCTGCAGAGAAGTACTTTGAAACTTTAGGACCAATAGTAAAGAAATAGGGCACAGAAAATGTTCTCTGTGTAACTGACTTAGGGCACAAGAAATGTACTCTGTGTAACTGACTTAGGGCACAGAAAATGTTCTTTGTGTAACTGACTTAGGGCACAGAAAATGTACTCTGTGTAACTGACTTAGGGCACAGAAAATGTACTCTGTGTAACTGACTTAGGGCACAGAAAATGTACTCTGTGTAACTGACTTAGGGCACACAAAATGTTCTTTGTGCAATTGACTTAGGGCACAGAAAATGTACTCTGTGTAACTGACTTAGGGCACAGAAAATGTTCTTTGTGTAACTGACTTAGGGCACAGAAAATTTCTTTGTGTAACTGACTTAAGGCACAGAAAATGTTCTCTGTGTAACTGACTTAAGGCACAGAAAATGTTCTCTGTGTAACTGACTTTTGACAGTACTTCTTCTCATGGCAGTTTGCAACTCATGAACTCCTGTGTTCTGAATGCACTAAACAAAATGATATTATGTACAGAAAGAAGATTCTGGTTGTTTATAGATATACAGAATGTTACATAGTATGTACAGGAAGAAGATTCTAGTTGTTTATAGATATACAGAATGTTACATAGTATGTACAGGAAGAAGATTCTAGTTGTTTATAGATATACAGAATGTTACATAGTATGTACAGGAAGAAGATTCTAGTTGTTTATAGATATACAGAATGTTACATAGTATGTACAGGAAGAAGATTCTAGTTGTTTATAGATGTACAGAATGTTACATAGTATGTACAGGAAGAAGATTCTAGTTGTTTATAGATATACAGAATGTTACATAGTATGTACAGGAAGAAGATTCTAGTTGTTTATAGATATACAGAATGTTACATAGTATGTACAGAAAGAAGATTCTAGTTGTTTATAGATATACAGAATGTTACATAGTATGTACAGGAAGAAGATTCTAGTTGTTTATAGATATACAGAATGTTACATAGTATGTACAGGAAGAAGATTCTAGTTGTTTATAGATATACAGAATGTTACATAGTATGTACAAGAAGATTCTAGTTGTTTATAGATATATGTTTCTTTATAGACAGAAAATGTTAAAGGTGTATGTTTTAGCTTTTTTTAAAGGTAGAAAAGGTTAAAAGAACATGTTGTTCTTTTTATAGACATGAAAGTTAAAAGTATGTTTTAGCTGTATTTATAGATATAAGAGTTAAAAGTATGTTTTAGCTCTTTTTATGGAAAGAAAAGGTAAATAGAATAAGTTTATTTTGTTTTTTTAGATATAAAAATGTCAGTAGAATATGTTAGCTCTGTTGATAAGTAGAAAAGGTTAATAGAACATGTTTTAGCGATGTATATAGATAGAAAAGGTTAATAGAATATATTTTAGCTGTGTTTATAGGTAGAAAATGTTAATAAAGTATGTTTCAGCTCAGTTTATAGCTAGAAGAGGTTAAAAGAATATGTTTTAGCTGTGTTTACAGGTACAAAAGGTTAATAGAATATGCAGAGTTGCCAGCTATTTCAAATGACTGAGTGTAATGATTGTAGACAAAACTCTTCCTCAGTTTCAGTCCTTTTAGATCTGCCAGAAACAAGACAATCTGGTGAATGAGGCCTCTTTCTTTCCAACTTGTGAACGATTGCATTGGTGTTTCTATGCTGCTTAGAAAATGATAAATACCCATCGACACGAGCGCTGATTGGCTGGCAAGCACTGATGACATAACTATGGATTCCCCCACGTACCCAATAGGAGAAGCACCTCACTTAAACTATTGGTAGACGTCAGAGATACAAATATTTCTTTATTATTTCAAGCACAAACATGATTATCACAAGTATCCATTTGGACTGTCTTTTACTTATTATCAAAATTTATTTGCATTTTACTAGAAATTTTCTTTTCATCCCTTTCAAGTCCTGGGGGACAATTTATCACTTTATTGTATTGGCCTATATAATATATAATAATTTGGGAGTTGCAACAAGTTCTAATATTTGTCTGTATGAACATATAATGTATACACCAAAATCATAATGATTACACTCAGATTGTAATGGTTGGCATCTCTGAAATATGTTTTAGCTCAGTTTATAAATAGAAAAGATTGAAAGAACATGTTGTAACTCTATTTATAGATAGAAAAGGTTGAAAGAACATGTTGTAACTCTATTTATATATAGAAAAAGGTTGAAAGAACATGTTTTAGCTTTGTTTATAAATAGAAAATGTTAAAGTATATGTTTTAGTTTTCTTTATAGATAGAAAAGGCTGAAAGTACATGTTTTAGCTCTGTTTAAAAACAGAAGAGTTTAAAAGAACATGTTTTAGTTTTCTTTATGGATAGAAAAGGTTAGATAATTCATATGCTTGAGCTTTGTTTAGGCCTTAGTAAAAGAAAAGGTTGCAGCTGCATACTAGAGGAACAGGTTCTCACAATATTGAGGGATAGTCTGTGTAGATAGCAGCTTTCTTTTGGTATAGAGAGACAGTTCATTATTCACCATGTAGTTACAATCTGGTTTCTTTTATTAATATTTCAAAGTTCAAACCAATTTTTAGATCTAGTTTTTTAAGGAGGTGCAGTGAATTTTTTTATTCAGCAGATTTTTTCTTTTTTAACAATGTACATTGTTTTTGAGTTGTGTAGAACTGTTGGCTGTATTTACTAACCGTCTTGTTTGTCTGTTTTTATCAGATGAATGTAACACTGTAGAGAATTGTGACAGGAATGCACAATGCACATATGATAGCAGTTCTAACCGGTACCGGTGCATGTGTAATCCTGGATACTTGGGAGATGGAAAGTCGTGTCAGCTTCAAGAAGGTAAACTCCTCCATTTTATATACTTTTGAGTGATAAAACGTTAATCATTGTTATCTCTCAGTCTGTTCTCTAACAATATATAAAACATGCAGTTTCCAGTTTTCTTTTCCAGTAGCAGGGTTTTTCTGGTTATAAAAGATATGGCAAACACTGCTGTGGTAGAAACACTATTTGTATTATTAGTTGCACGTACAACAACTGCAGTTGTGTGATTTAGGAGGTTAAATGAGCAACAAACCCAATCAATGAACTTGTATAATGTAAGAGATAATATACATTCAATATTTTTACAGCTTTAGACAGCACTTATTAATATAAATGCTTTCACATGTGTAGATACACTTTATCAATGTGAATACTGTAACAGATATAGATACACTTTATCAACATAAGTACTGTAACAGATGTAGATATACTTCATTAACATGGGTGATGTAACAGATATAGATATACCTTATCAACATAAGTACTGTAACAGATATAGATATATCTTATAAACATGGGTTATGTAACAGATATAGATATACTTTATCAATATAGGTACTGTAACAGATATACGTTATCAACATTCCTTTGTGTGAATTTCTGTATGTGGTGAGGGGACCTCCCAGAGAAGGTTCTGTTCTTTCAGTTTACTTCCTCTGGGATCTAAACATTCTCCTACATGTTTGCCATGCATAGCAATCTGTGAAAGAGAGGAGATGATCCTGGTGGTTGAGGGGTCCACATTTAACCCACCACTTTGGGCTTGAATTTCTTTAGATGGAAGGCTGTGAGGTGGCTATTCCTGGGTCAGTTTGCTGGTCCACTTTGGTTAGGGTCAACCAAGTACAAGGGTTGGATGTTCTCACCAAGTGTTGTGGACATTGTATCTTATGCTGGTGTTTGGGTTTCATGCTCATGAAAACCTGCAGTGTCCTTGTTTGGCACTTTAGTGTGTCTTCTCATAGAGCTCCATGAGGGGTCATGTCAGTTGGCACCAAAACATTCTTTCATTATTATGTTTTTAATTAATCAAAATCTAAATAAAATAGTATAGAAACAGACCATTAGTAAAGAGCCACATCTTGATGATTCTGAAAAGCAATCTTCAACTTCTTCAACACTTGTACCTCATTTTCTGATATTGAACTCTTTATCAGACAAATCATGAGGGTAAATGTCTCTATTTCTTTTATTCAGAAGGGACAAGAGGGGCAAAGTCAGTCAGAAGGCTTTGTTCTGGTTGAAAAATTCACATCTCAACACAGTGAATTCCTCTTGCATTCAAAGCCTTTTGGGGATATTGAGGCTACTCTCCATGCTACTTTGAATTTTCAGGAGGAGTTATTGTTGAAAAGGATTTGAAGAAAATCCCAGAGTCAGACATCCTCACTGGGTTCTCCACTTAAGGAGTTTCTGCAGTGTGGCATATCTCCTGCCACCATCAAAGTAGGATATCTTAATTCCAAGGTATGGCCATATGTTCCAAACCCTCTCAGATGTTTCCAATGTCAGCAGTCTGGTCACTCAAAGACATCTTGTCATAGTTCCTTGACATGTACACATTGCAGTGGATAGGACCATGATGCCTGTGAGTGTGAAATAGACCCTCAGTGTTGTAATTGTAGTGGCTCTCACCCCTCTTACTTTTGTTCATGCCCTAGGTGGGTGGAAGAAAACGAGTAACAGTATTTGAAAATGGTTCACAACATTTCTTTCCCTGAGGCTTGAAAGTTGCTGTTCACCACTCCATCTTGGACATATGCCACTGTGCTATGTTCAATTGTTACAGCAGGAGAACAGACAGATTTCTCTGTGCCTCTGAAAGAATCGTTCTCAAAACACATGAAGTCTTTTGATCTCAGTGGTTTAGAAAGTTGATGAATCAATGTCAACATCCATCTCTGTCCCTACAATTCTTTCCTGCAGATCCCTGGAGCCACTTCATTTAGTTCCTGGTTCAGGTTTTTCCTCTGTTCCATCTTCTTTTCTGGTCCCAAGATGCAGAACAATCAGTTGTTCACATCCTCAGTCACTGGAATCTTCTAATGACGGAGACCTGCCCAAGCGACCCAGGGCAGGATCCTTGGGGATCAGTCCTCTTTCAGATGAAGAAAATATGACATGGTTGTAAACGGAAGGGCTCTCCACTCATTTCACCTATACATAAGTAAAAATGGCCACTTTGATACAGTGGAACTGTTGAGGTTTACATTCTAATCTAGATGAAATCAAAGCACTAATTGATTCTTATCATTTTGTTTGTCTTTTCTTACAGGAAACATTTCTCAAACCTGCTGATACAGTCACCATTTGGCTGTTTTCTTTCCACAGAAATGACAGGTTGTGTGATGGACAAGTGAATTGAGAGATGGCACTGCTGGTTGATCAGCATGTGCCCACCCTGTCTTTGCCACTCGACACACCCTTGTAGAACGATGCCATCCCTGTTTCTTTGGGTTGTACCATCTCTGTTTATTCTATTTACCTGTCAAGAACTATGATCAATCAGACCTTGATGCTCTCGTTCTACAGTTGCTATTTACCTTTTTATCTTGGGAGACTTTATTGGACATAATACCCTCTGAGGAGGTGTCAAAATTGATGGGAGGGATAAGTTCCTGGAGCTTATGCTCTCAGATCACAACTTTTTTGTCTTCAGTCCTGGTTTTTATACTTATTTTCACATGCCAGGTGAGCCTTTTACTTCTATTGATTTCTCAATCTGCTCTCCTTCACTATTCTCCTGCTTTTTGTGGACAGTTGAAAGTGACCCACAGTGCAGTGATTATTTTGAGCAAGACTGGCCATGGTTGATGTCACCTGACCCTCGTGGAAGCTGGATCAAGCCAACTGGCCCACTTTCACTGCTCTTATGGTACTTGATCCTGCCATCATCTCTAAGCCATTGATAGGCGACTGTGTGGTAAGAGTAACTGATTCTGTTATTCAGGCAGCTACTCAATATATTCCTAAAACCTCAACCCGTTTTCCACATTATCTTTGTCTGTGGAGGAATTTTCCCTGCCACATGGCATGGAAGACTCAAAAATTTCGAATTGCATGGCTTTTCAGTGGACTTGTGCACATGCTTGGCAGGTGAAACATCACAGCCAGAAGGAATCTTAGATTCAATTCACAACTGACATCTCTTCTAACACCAGTTCCAAAATCATATGGGACAAGATTTAGAAGGTTACTGGGCAGTATAATTCTATATTCCAATAAAAGGAAGTTCCTGATACCCAGACCATCAGCAATACTCTTGACAAACGCTTTTGCCAGATATCCAGCACTACTTCTTTATCTTTCATCTTTTTAGCCATCAAAGCTCAGGCAGAGAGATCACCTCTTTCCTTTTGGGTTACTTCTCTATGACTATTATCTCCTCTTTACTCTGGTGAAACTCATAGTGGCTCTTAATCAGTCTTGCAGTACATTAGCCGGACCTGATGATATACACTATGAGATGGTGTGCCATCTCTCTCCTGCTCCTCTTGCTATTTTTCTGATTGTTTTTATCCAGTTCTGACAGGAAAATGTTTTTCCTGATGTGTAGTGCCAGGCTATTGTCCTATTTTTCTCTAAACCTGGGAAGAATCCCAAGATTCCTTCAAACTACTATCCAATTGCTTTGATGAGCTGTCTCTCTAAGACCTTAGAGAGGATGGTTAATGCTCATCTTGTTTTTTTCCTTGAATTAAACTACCTCCTCTCACCCACTTAGTGTGGCTTCTGATGACAGTAAGAACATTTTGTGTCAGTATTCTTTGACCTTCAGAAAGCTTATGATACTATGTGGAAGTATTGCATTTTGCAAGACCTCCACTTATATGGGTTGCATGGCCATTTGCCTGTTTTTAATAGGCAGGCGATTCCAAGTTCATGTGGGTTTGACATTTTCCTGTTCTTTCCTACAGGAACTTGGAGTACCTCAGGGCTGTGTTTTGAGTGCCACACTTTTCAGTATAAACTCTAATTTTATCACTGGACAAATCCTTACTGTTGCAGATGGACTCTATGTCAATGATTTCCACATCTCATATCAGCCATTGAACATGAGGTTTACTGAGTGGCAGTCAATCATTTACTTAAGTGGATCACAACAAATGGTTTTACCTTTTCTCTTTCTGAAACTATTTGCATGCACTTTTGTCACCGACCATGAACTCCGTGTCAGTGAAGTTGTGCTTCCTGTAGTTCCTAAGGCAATGTTTTTGGGGCTTATTTTTGACCATAAGCTGACCTTCATACCACACATTAAGCAGGTACAAATCAAGTGTACAAAGGCACTGAAATCCTCTATGTCCTCTCTTCCACCTCTGGGGAGTAGATCGATGTTCTATGGTAAAGATATATCATGCTCTCATTCAGTAAAAACTGGACTATGGTTCTCTGGTCTATGGCTCTGTCGGGAGTTAGGCCTTGAAGATGCCGTACCTCCTTCATCATCAGGGACTTTGGCTCTGCATGGAGGCTTTCCACACTTCCCCAGTCCAGTGTTTGTACACAGAGTCTCATGAACCTCTTCTACACTTCTGCCATCAGCAACTGTCTTTACTGTATGCCTCAAAACTTTGATCCTTACAACAACATCCCACCAGGGGTTGTGTTTTCCATTCTCATTAAGCCATGCTTTTTCGGAAGAGACAATATGCTGTTGCTCCTTTTGACCTTCTTATCTGGAAACAATTGGATGAATTGGGTCTGTCATTGCTGTGTCCACTGGACTCATCCGACCATGGTTTATTACCATCCCCAAGCGTGACCTTACTTTGAGCGATCTAAGAAAATTATATACTCCCTGTTAGAAGTACCATCTTTTGTTTGCTGTACATCTTTCAAACCATCCTTCTATTCCCATTTATATGGATGGTTCAAAATCAGGTGACTCAGTGGGTTCTGCCATGGTTTGGTGGTTGTGCACAGAATCCTTTTACTGTTTCTGTGCCAAACTGTACACCAGTATTTTCATCTTGGATCACATACCAGCTAAGCATCACTCAAATTGTGCAATTTATACTGATTTGCTTAACTCTCTACTGACCATGGAATTGCTTTTTATTAGTTCTCACCGATATTCAAACCTGACTGGCCCATTTCACTGTGACATCTATTTCTGAATACTAGGCCATGTTGGTATTGATGGGAACGAGCCTGCTGACATTTCTGCTATGTCTGTCTGTTCTGATGCTGTCACTGCTGTTCCTGTTTCATATATGGACTGTGGTCCTGTATTTAAGGCTCAGCTGTGTGTCAGTTAGCAGTTAACTTGGAGTGAGCAATGTGAAAACAAGCTTTTTCAGATAAAGTTCTCTATTTGACTTTGGTCATCTTGTTTCCATAAGGATTAGAAAGAAGAAGTTGTCCTAACACTTTGGTCACAGATTTTTAACTCATTGTTTTATTTCATCTGGGACAGATGCACCAGTGAGTGGTCTGTGTGACACTCATGTCACAATAGTCCACATTTTACTGTCATGCTATCATTTAAATTAGTTCATTGTTTTTATTTTGATTATTTTTGTTTTGGTTTGTTGTAGTCAGAGGTTTATATTTCCTATTATAAATGCAGTCCTTCCTGTTGATTTTGTTTTGATTTACCTAACTCTATCAGTATTATTTTCTTCTAAAAATATATATATTTCTGTATACACTGATGTAGGCTGCAATATTGTCAACAATTATGTTTACGGTACAATAATTCACCATTTCCATATATATATTTCTTCATACACAGGTAGATGTAGTCTGTAATATTGTCAACAACTATGTTTATGGTACAATAATTCACCATTTTTATACATATATTTCTTTATAAACAGATGTAGGCTGTAATATTGTGAACAACTGTGATGTAAATGCAGAATGCGTGTATGACTATCTCAGTCTTCAGTACCATTGTCAGTGTAGGTCAGGATTTCAAGGAGATGGAAAGATATGTAGACAAGTGGAAATACCTTGTAACGTGGTGAATAGATGTGACGTTCGTGCAGACTGTCTCTATGACCCTGGTTCCCAAGGGTACCGATGTCGATGTGGGGAAGGCTATGAAGGTGATGGTTTTACATGTCATCCAGGAACATCTTGCAGAGAAAAACCTGATATCTGTGATGTTCATGCAGAGTGTGTGTACAGCCCTGATTCTGATAGGTACTACTGTCGTTGTGCATCAGGGTATACAGGAGATGGCTTTACTTGTGAAGGTAAGATTAATTCTGAAAGATATATTATACTCTATAACAAGCACTTTGGATATGGCTTCACTGCCAGAGTTAGGTTGACTCCTAACAGATATTGTTGTTACCTGTGACAGTCTACTTGAGATATGGCTTTACTGCTAAAGGTAAGTTGACTCCTAACAGATATTGTTGTTACCTGTGACAGTCTACTTGAGATATGGCTTTACTGCTAAAGGTAAATTGACTCCTAACAGTTATTGTTGTTACCTGTGACAGTCTACTTGAGATATGGCTTTACTGCTAAAGGTAATTTGACTCCTAACAGATATTGTTGTTACCTGTGACAGTCTACTTGAGATATGGCTTCACTGCCAGAGGTAGGTTGACTTCTAACAGATATTGTTGTTACCTGTGACAGTCTACTTGAGATATGGCTTCACTGCCAGAGGTAAGTTGACTTCTAACAGAGATTAGGGTTGACTTATCACAGTTTACTTGTGGAGCTTAACTAACATTTTACAGATATTATTGAAATAAAAATAACATACAACACATACAAAAAAAAATTAGGAAAGTTGTGATGTAATGTTTGAGAACAGCAAGGGATCTATTGATCCATCATACCTGAAACTATGAAATAATCTCTTCAACATCTGAAGGCAACTCATTCCAAAAACCAACCACCTAACAATAGACCTGTTTCAGTTGAAGATGACTCTTGTCCTGCCAAAGTTTACATTTGTATCTTTTAGTCCTAGTCTAAGTCCTACTATTCCCATTATTAATTACAAAAAAGATAATGCTTCAAGACTACCAATTCCATTTACAATCATAAACATTTCATCAAATACATTCTAACCCTTTAATATCATACACACTTCATCAAATACATTCTCACCCTTTAACATGGTACACACTTCATCATATACATTCTAACCCTTTAATATCATACACACCTCATCAAATACATTCTAACCCTTTAACATCATACACACTTCATCAGATACATTCTTACTCATCTTTTCTGAAGAAAAAAGCAATTTCAGAGATCTTAATCTCTCATATGACAAACCCTCCATCCCAGGCTTCATTCTAGTAACCCTTCCAACAATTTAATGTCCTTCCTAAGATAAGTAACTCAAGACTGTAAACAATACTTCATATGTGGCCTAACCAGTGACCTATAGAATGGACTTTTGACCTGTTTAGACTTTTATTAACATTTCTGAAGATACAGCCTATAATTTTATTTACCAATAGCAACAAACACTGCTTGGATCTCTTAAGAGACTGATGAACCATTGCACCAAGATCTTTTACTTTCATGGCACTAGTAAGGTTATTTATATCAGAATTATACTTGTAATTCAAATTATGATGACCCACTGCATTGTATTGTATGTATTATAATTAAAACACATCTTTCATTCATTTACCCAACATACTAAATGATCAAAATCCTTTTGTAAAGCAGCAGCATTCTCTTCACAGCCAGTAACATTCAAGACCTTGATATGATCAGTACATTTATATACTTTATTGAACATTTCCTCGTGTATGTCATTAATGTAAATCAAAAATACCATTGGTCCTGAGACTGAACTCTGAGGTACACCACTTGTGACAACATTGGTCCTGAGACTGAACTCTGAGGTACACCACTTGTGACAACGTTGGTCCTGAGACTGAACTGTGAGGTACACCACTTGTGACAACATTGGTCCTGAGACTGAACTCTGAGGTACACCACTTGTGACAACGTTGGTCCTGAGACTGAACTCTGAGGTACGCCACTTGTGACAACATTGGTCCTGAAACTGAACTCTGAGGTACACCACTTGTGACAACATTGGTCCTGAGACTGAACTGTGAGGTACACCACTTGTGACAACATTGGTCCTGAGACTGAACTGTGAGGTACACCACTTGTGACAACATTGGTCCTGAGACTGAACTGTGAGGTACACCACTTGTGACAACATTGGTCCTGAGACTGAACTGTGAGGTACACCTCTTGTGACAACATTGGTCCTGAGACTGAACTGTGAGGTACACCACTTGTGACAACATTGGTCCTGAGACTGAACTCTGAGGTACACCACTTGTGACAACATTGGTCCTGAGACTGATCTCTGAGGTACACCACTTGTGACAACATTGGTCCTGAGACTGAACTGTGAGGTACACCACTTGTGACAACATTGGTCCTGAGACTGAACTCTGAGGTACACCACTTGTGACAACATTGGTCCTGAGACTGAACTCTGAGGTACACCACTTGTGACAATAAACCAGTAAGGATGAACTACATTTATTAGAACCCTCTACTTTCTTACATCAACCTACTCTTCTGTCTATCTTAGTTACCCACACTTATAGAGGTAAGTTTCTTCAGAAATCTTTATTGTTGCACTTTATCAAATTCCATCTGGAAATCCAGATAAACCAAATCTACACCCTTTCCCTCATCCACATAAGCAGTAGCATTTTCAAAGAATGTAAAAATGATTTGTAAAGCAAGATTCCCCCTTAGTGAAACCATGTTGACTATCCAGTAAATCATAAACTTTGATAAATGACCTCACAAAGCATCTTTTAACAGAGTCTCTAAAACTGTTCCCACGAATAAGTCTGAAAGTAGTTGATGTCACTCATATCTACAACAGAGATAACATAAGCTGACTCAGTAGTTATAGGCTTATTAGTCTTACATTATCTTATGTTATCTCTGTTGAAGATATAAGTGATACCAGCTACTTTCCAATCTGTTGATACCTGTCTACTGTTCAAAGCCTGATCTCCTCTTGAAATTCTGCTGCCATTTCCCACAGTCTACACTTCTCTATATCTACTCTTATTAGGATAGTCTCCTATTTCTCCTTCAAGCTATAAAATCTATGTACATATTACACATCACTACCAGTACTTCTTCATAAGTATGTGCCACCCTTGATTTCCCAAATGAAACATTCCTTTCACCCATCAAACCAAACAAACTGTGAATAATTAACACTAACATTAGACCTAACCACTGTATTTGTAGCCTAGAAATAAATGCTCAGTACTAACTGTAAGTGCCATTAGCCTACAGCCAACACTTTTGTTGTTAAGCCTAATATTCCAGAATCAGAAATATTATTTTTCTTTATACTCACACTAAAGTGATCAATTTTAACTTTAATTTTACAGAAGTGACAAATAACTAGTCTTTACATTATTTAGCATTTATGTAACACCAGTAATACACATTCTGCTTGACATGATTTATAACCTTCCTATAATTTATAAACAAATTTAAACTAGTGGATTAAAAGTCAAGTAAACACATGAAGTATTGAAGGTATTATTAATTAGTCTTTCATACCAGCTATTAATAACACAGTCAGTTTGAACCAATATTTGATTTACCAGTCATATAAATTACACCTAAGTCTAACATTGTAGTGCACATTATAACACAAACGTTTAAATTAAAATTTTAACTATACTATTTTTATTTATCAATCATACTGAATGTAGTTAATCATTTTTATTCAACCCAAATGACCACAAATGATAACATTAATATCAAATGATATTCAAAAATCTATAACAATATAACAACATATCTTCCCAATGTCTTCTCTTTTCTGTACTGCCCTCTCAGCAAAAACTTAGGAATGTTATCATGATAACATACAATTAGAAAATAATTGCTTTAACTGTAATAAAATAAGTTGAAAGTTTGTTACATGAGTGTACAGTATTGATATGTATAATATGGAAAGCTTTACCCAAACAGTGCAGTGAGTTGTCAAATTCATGAAACCACCATTGCCACAGAGACCAAATGCTTTGTTGTTTGTGCTTTATGTATGTGTTACGAGAAAACACGTGTAATGTATGTGTATCTCTTATATGTGTAAAGCTAAGTAATCAGAATGTGTTTCTGTAGTGTCCAAGTAATGATTGAGTAACTTCTGTGCAATATATGTGTATCTCTTATGTGTGTGAAGTTAAGTAATCAGAATGTGTTTCTGTAGTGTCCAAGTAATGATTGAGTCACTTCTGTGCAATATATGTGTATCTGTTATGTGTGTAAAGCTAAGTAATCAGAATGTGTTTCTGTAGTGTCCAAGTAATGATTGAGTCTCTTCTGTGCAATATATGTGTATCTGTTATGTGTGTAAAGCTAAGTAATCAGAATGTGTTTCTGTAGTGTCCAAGTAATGATTGAGTCACTACTGTGTGATGTGTGTGTATCTGTTATGTGTGTAAAGCTAAGTAATCAGAATGTGTTTCTGTAGTGTCCAAGTAATGATTGAGTCACTACTGTGTGATGTGTGTGTATCTGTTATGTGTGTAAAGCTAAGTAATCAGAATGTGTTTCTGTAGTGTCCAAGTAATGATTGAGTCACTACTGTGTGATGTGTGTGTATCTGTTATGTGTGTAAAGCTAAGTAATCAGAATGTGTTTCTGTAGTGTCCAAGTAATGATTGAGTCACTACTGTGTGATGTGTGTGTATCTGTTATGTGTGTAAAGCTAAGTAATCAGAATGTGTTTCTGTAGTGTCCAAGTAATGATTGAGTCACTACTGTGTGATGTGTGTGTATCTGTTATGTGTGTAAAGCTAAGTAATCAGAATGTGTTTCTGTAGTGTCCAAGTAATGATTGAGTAACTTCTGTGATTCATGATGATGAGAAACCCACTTGAATAAAAATGTATCTCTGAATGGGTGATGTTGGTATTGATATTTTTATTGATGAGCAGAGAACAATGTTTTGACCTTCCTAGGTCATTTTCAGGTTAACAAACAGAGTTTGCAACTGACTGTTGCCAGACACACATCTTAGAGATGAGAGTATAAATGGGTACGGGATTGTAGGGGGCAGTGCAGTTGATGTTAAGTTATTAATTGGTATACGTGTAAAGGTGTTCCTTTATATTGGTTTCAGTTGTTGTGTAAGTAGGGCTTCTTTGATTTCAGGTTTGTTTATATTTGTTTACCTACTTAGTATCTGGGTGTTTTCTATGGTTATGTTGTATTTATTTGATTTGCAGTGTTCAAAAATGTGTGAAGGTGTTTTTTTGTTTAATCTAGTTTCCATTTTTCTGCTTCTTTCTCCTATATAGAAATTAGTGTTGTGCTTTTCAGTAAAGTTTTTACATAGTATGGACTTTAGTTTTATACCTGGTTTTTGAATGAATTTGGTGTTTACTGGAATGTTGTGTTTTGGTGTGTGAGTTTTTTCCAAATGTTTATTTTTTTGCTGATGTCAGGGACATACGGTATGCAACAGTTCTGTAGTTTGTTGGTTGTTGGTCTAGATGTGTGCATATAATTTTCTCCACAGTTTTTTGAGAAAATTTGTCGATGTTGATGAAGTGTTGTTTTATTTAGTTGATTTCATCATTAATTTTATAAGGTGAACATAGTTTTGTGGCTGTCTTTATATGGTTTTTTAATAGTTTAGTTTTTGTTTTGCTTCATGTGCTGTGTTCCAGGGAATGTATAATCCAGTGTAAGGGATTTTTTTGTGCATTTCTGTTTTAAGTTGTGTATTATTTCTAGTGATCTTGAGATCAAGAAATTCAGAGGTGAACTTAATGTTGTGATGTATTGAGTTAATGCAATTTAAAAAACCTAAGTGTGTTATTTGTAGATGTGAATCCAGCTATTGTATCATCAACACACCTGTACCAATATAGTGGTGAGCGTAAGGCTGAATTGATTGCTTGAGATTCAACATAATTTATGAAATACAACAACTGCCATACAACAACAAGCAGAAAAATGGAAACCAGATTCAAAGAACAAAAAAACAACATCATCTTCACACGTTTTTGAACACTAATATTCAAATAACCATAGAAAACACCCAGATATTAAGTTGGGAAACAAATATAAACAAATGCAAAATCAAAGAAGCCTTACTTATGCAGTAACTAAAACCAAAATTATACAAATATAAAGGAACACCTTTATACCTATACTAATTAATAACCTGACATCCGCCTGCAACGTCCCCTACAATACCGTATCCATTTATACTTTTGTTCTTCAGACATGTCTGGCAACAGTCACATTCAAACTCATGACAAAGGAAAGTCAAAACATTGTTCTCTGCTTATCAATAAAAGTGTTAATACCCATACCAGCTGTTCTGAGATTTACTATTGTGTGATGTATGTGTATCTGTTGTGTGTGTGAAGTTGAGTAATCAGAATGTGTTTCTGTAGTATTGAAGTAATGATTGAGTCACTACTGTGTGATGTGTGTGTATCTGTTACTTGTGTAAAGCTAAGTAATCAGAATGTGTTTCTGTAGTATTGAAGTAATGATTGAGTCACTACTGTGTGATGTGTGTGTATTTGTTACTTGTGTAAAGCTGAGTAATCAGAATGTGTTTCTGTAGTGTTGAAGTAATGATTGAGTCACTACTGTGTAATGTATGTGTATCTTTTATGTGTGTAAAGCTAAGTAATTAGAATGTGTTTCTGTGGTGTTGAAGTAATGATTAATTTATTCATAACTTTATCAGTCACAAAACATCCTTTGCTAGAGGACAGTGATTGAAATCTTTTGTAATTTGGACAGCTACTCCGAAGTTTGAGGGACAGTATCTACTCTTTACCCAAGGGATGTCCTTACTTCAGATGCCATTCAATCCCACAAGAAATAATCCAGGAAAGTTGGTATTAATGGAACCCTACCAGACAGCCATAGGCATTGCTACCGATTGTCAGAAGGGTCATGTCTACTGGACTGATGTTGCTCACAGGGTGATTCGGCGTGCTAACTATGATGGATCAAACTCTGAAGTGTTTATAAGGAAAAGTAAGAAAAATATATTAGAATGGCATGTCAATTAGATTATTAATTAGCATAAAGTGTTGTTCTTTTAAAAACTACAGATTGTAAAAAATACTTACCTAATATGTAACAAACAATTTGTCATTTCATATTTTCACAAATTCAAATAATTATTGAAACCTCAAGGCCATCCACTTTAAAAATGTGCTTTATCTATTTAAAAAAAGCACAAGCATACATTGAAGCATTCTACATTTTAATTATTTATTAAAATATTAGACACTACACAAGTACTGATCACTAGTCTGTTGGTAGAATAATTATCTACCATATAGTGTTGGTATTAAAAATATCTTTATTTTATAAAATGTACTGGTCTGTTATGGGAATAATAATCTATCATATTGTTTTGGTATTAAAAATATCTTTATTTTATAAAATGTACTACTCTGTTCATAGAATAATAATATATCGTATATTGTTGGTATCAAAATATCTGTTTTTATAAAATGTAATTGTCTGTTTATCGAATAATAGTCTATGATATAGTGTTGGAATTGAAAACAGCTGTATTTTATAAAATGTACTTGTCTGTTAATAGAGTAATAATCTATCATATAGTGTTGGTATTAAATGTGTCATCAGCTAAAAGGTTAAATTTCCCTCTGAAAGATCTTGTGTGGGCTAATAAGTTGTCTACTGCTTATTCATTCCTCAATCATATACTCTTTTATTTCAAGAGCTCCTTTATTTTTCACTTGTTCCCACTCTGTGGTGAGTGTTGCCCAAGCAGGTATGCTTTCTCTTCTCTATAATCAATCACTTTTGTAATAATACCTACAGGTTACACCTTACTATGTTGAAATAAGGTGGTTGCACAAGACTGTCTAGGTGCCTACCAGATGGTATTACTTTATTACACACTACCACTTATGGACAGCCACGAGTAAAGCTAAAGGGATCCTGCCTGTCCCTGCAGGTCTTCAGGTTGAATAAATTAGGATTGACTTGTTTTAAAACAGGCAAGAAACCTGGTTCAAAGTTTCCTGCTCCTCAATATATCTTATCCCTTTCTCTCCCCAAGCTCTACTGGTGGAGCTTGGGAGTCCTTATCCTCCTCAGTTTCTGTTTGCTTCAGAAACAAATGAAGATTTTTTTTCTCCAGTGTTCAAACATGTTTCTCCACATTTGGAGAAAGGAGCCCTCATACAAGGGTCTCTATATGTGTTTTCCAGGTGTCAGAAGGAGTGGCACCAGTCTTCAGATTTGACATGAAGCTATTCAGTTGTGGTGTGCATGGCCCTTCTCTTTGATCAATGTCAGTTTTGTATATTGTTTATAGCACTTTCCTGGGTCATTGGTTGAGCACAGGTTCCATATTATCTTTATAATCCCATAGCCAAGTGAAATACTTCTTTTCCACTTGGTTGGGGTGTGAGGATAAATGTACAATATTCCAGACCAGATGAGTTCTGTTTCTTTGGTTAATTATGGTTTACATAATCCCATCATTCCGTCCAGACCAGGTGAGTTCTGTTTCTTTGGTAGAGTATGGTGTACATAATCCCATCATTTCGTCCAGCCCAGATGAGTTCTGTTTCTTTGGTTAATTATGGTGTTCATAATCCCATCATTCCATCCAGACCAGGTGAGTTCTGTTTCTTTGGTAGAGTATGGTGTACATAATCCCATCATTCTGTCCAGACCAGGTGAGTTCTGTCTCTTTGGTTGATTATGGTGTACATAATCCCATCATTTTGTCCATACCAGGTGAGTTCTGTTTCTTTGGTAGAGTATGGTGTACATAATCCCATCATTCCGTCCAGACCAGATGAGTTCTGTCTCTTTGGTTGAATATGGTGTACATAATCCCATCATTCTGTCCAGATCAGGTGAGTTCTGTTTCTTTGGTTGATTATGGTGTACATAATCCCATCATTTTGTCCATACCAGGTGAGTTATGTTTCTTTGGTAGAGTATGGTGTACATAATCCCATCATTCCGTCCAGACCAGATGAGTTCTGTCTCTTTGGTTGAATATGGTGTACATAATCCCATCATTCTGTCCAGACCAGGTGAGTTCTGTCTCTTTGGTTGATTATGGTGTACATAATCCCATCATTCTGTCCAGACCAGGTGAGTTCTGTCTCTTTGGTTGATTATGGTGTACATAATCCCATCATTCTGTCCAGACCAGGTGAGTTCTGTCTCTTTGGTTGATTATGGTGTACATAATCCCATCATTCTGTCCAGACCAGGTGAGTTCTGTCTCTTTGGTTGATTATGGTGTACATAATCCCATCATTTCGTCCAGCCCAGATGAGTTCTGTTTCTTTGCTTGATTATGGTGCACATAATCCCATCATTCCATCCAGACCAGTTGAGTTCTGTTTCTTTGGTTGATTATGGTGTACATAGTCCCATCATTCCGTCCAGACCAGATGAGTTCTGTTTCTTTGGTTAATTATGGTTTACATAATCCCATCATTCCGTCCAGACCAGGTGAGTTCTGTTTCTTTGGTAGAGTATGGTGTACATAATCCCATCATTTCGTCCAGACCAGATGAGTTCTGTTTCTTTGGTAGAGTATGGTGTACATAATCCCATCATTTCGTCCATACCAGGTGAGTTCTGTTTCTTTGGTAGAGTATGGTGTACATAATCCCATCATTCCGTCCAGACCAGGTGAGTTCTGTCTCTTTGGTTGATTATGGTGTACATAATCCCATCATTCTGTCCAGACCAGGTGAGTTCTGTCTCTTTGGTTGATTATGGTGTACATAATCCCATCATTCTGTCCAGACCAGATGAGTTCTGTCTCTTTGGTTGATTATGGTGTACATAATCCCATCATTCTGTCCAGACCAGGTGAGTTCTGTCTCTTTGGTTGATTATGGTGTACATAATCCCATCATTTCGTCCAGCCCAGATGAGTTCTGTTTCTTTGCTTGATTATGGTGCACATAATCCCATCATTCCATCCAGACCAGTTGAGTTCTGTTTCTTTGGTTGATTATGGTGTACATAGTCCCATCATTCCGTCCAGACCAGATGAGTTCTGTTTCTTTGGTTAATTATGGTTTACATAATCCCATCATTCCGTCCAGACCAGGTGAGTTCTGTTTCTTTGGTAGAGTATGGTGTACATAATCCCATCATTTCGTCCAGACCAGATGAGTTCTGTTTCTTTGGTAGAGTATGGTGTACATAATCCCATCATTTCGTCCATACCAGGTGAGTTCTGTTTCTTTGGTAGAGTATGGTGTACATAATCCCATCATTCCGTCCAGACCAGATGAGTTCTGTCTCTTTGGTTGAATATGGTGTACATAATCCCATCATTCTGTCCAGACCAGGTGAGTTCTGTCTCTTTGGTTGATTATGGTGTACATAATCCCATCATTCTGTCCAGACCAGGTGAGTTCTGTCTCTTTGGTTGATTATGGTGTACATAATCCCATCATTCTGTCCAGACCAGATGAGTTCTGTCTCTTTGGTTGATTATGGTGTACATAATCCCATCATTCTGTCCAGACCAGGTGAGTTCTGTCTCTTTGGTTGATTATGGTGTACATAATCCCATCATTTCGTCCAGCCCAGATGAGTTCTGTTTCTTTGCTTGATTATGGTGCACATAATCCCATCATTCCATCCAGACCAGTTGAGTTCTGTTTCTTTGGTTGATTATGGTGTACATAGTCCCGTCATTCCGTCCAGACCAGATGAGTTCTGTTTCTTTGATTGATTACGGTGTGCATAATCCCATCATTCCATCCAGACAAGTTGAGTTCTGTTTCCTTGGTTGATTATGGTGTACATAATCCTGTCATTCTGTCCAGACCAGATGAGTTCTGTTTCTTTGGTTGATTACGGTGTGCATAATTCCGTCATTCCGAGCCTGGAATATTGCCTTTTGGACTTCTTTAGGTGTAAAAGAAAGTTTGTACACTTAGGTTCTGGTTACATTTTTATCATGATTCATGTTGAATGAATTGCATCACTTTGGCTACAGATTAGGATCCAACCAGAGTACATATATATCTGAAGATGACCTACAAAGGTTGTATTGTTGTTCTGTACTTTATTTTAATACCCATACCAGCCATCTTGACAATACATTTTTACTTCAAGTAAATTTCTTCTCATAACAAAATTGTATTTTTGATAACACTTACCTCTGTTGACCCCCCCTAACCCTGTTTCTCCCCTATAAGCCAGTTTATTTCTTGGAAAAGTGTTTACAATATCTGAATAAGGTGCCATGTACCGTATCTAGATAGAGGGTACATTGAAATTGGTGAAGAAATTTGCAAATTATAATTTATCTATGGCATTGGAGTTCGGTATAAAAGATTGAAGCAAGTGTTCTTGATGCTTAGATGGGCAAATAGTGGAATCTCTGGAGAATGGGAGATAGCTGTAGTGTTAATGGAAATAAATATTATTGAAAATAAGTTTTCATTTTCGGAAAATGTTAACTTTTGTCAGTAAATAATAACACTTTTATTACATAAACATTTTATAGTTTAAATCAATAAAATTCATGATGATTTTAAGCTGTGTACACTGAATCAGTTCTGTTTGTATATGTAGTGATGACCATTCATCTTTCTTTGATATATGTACTATTTATTATATTGCATTGTTTCATGTATGTAATGATTATACACTGATGATGGTAAACTAATTCAAACATTATATATTTGTTACAGATAATAAAGTTACATTCACCACCTAGTCAAACCAACTTTACATATACAGTTTCCTTGTAAACAGCTTTTCATCTCATATATACTTACTTTCTATTCTAATCATTGTATAGCTATGTTTGAAGTAGATACTAATCAATATATTTTAAATATGAACTGTCAGTTTATACTAGTGTATGTAAATATATAACACAGCTATTTAAATGTATACTATAATATGTAAATAAAAACACAGCTATTTGAATGTATACTAGTGTATGTAAATATACAATATACAATACAGGACACTCATCATCTGCAATGGACTGTCGACCATCCTTAAAACGTTCATGCCACTTGAAACATGCCGTACGCTTCATAACAACATCACCGTAAGCCGTGTTAAGCATAGCAAAAGTTTCAGTCGCAGATATTCCAAGTTTAACACAAAATTTCACAGCAAGTCTTTGCTCCTTCAGGTCATTCATTCTGAAATCCGCCTAACGAAAAATCGCACTTCACTTAAAACCGCGTAGCTAATACACAAATGAAGATATATGCAATCAGGAAATGGCATCGTAATCAGCTGATCTGTGGGAACCTAGCGACACCAAGTGGATTCCCCTGGAACCAACTGGTGCCGCGCATTTCAAACAGTCTGCGTATTTTTTAACAGACCTCGTATACTGGTGTATGTAAATATACAATACAGCTATTTAAGTGTATACTTGTGTATGTAAATATACAATACAGCTATTTAAGTGATACTAGTGTATGTAAGTGCACAATATAGCTATTTAAGTGTATACTAGTATATGTACATGAATAATAGAGCTAAGTGAATACTAGTATATGCATTTGCACAACAGAGTAATATAACATTACTGTGTAAGCCTAATATTAATCCATGATGACTAGAATATTATATTACTGAAGCTAGAATCAACAGTAGTGCACCTTTGTTGCAGTAAAACAGACATTCAAATTAAACAATAATACAAAATTAAGGCAGCATATTTTTTATCATGTAGTTTCTCTTGTTTCCTGTTCACAGATCTTTTATCACCAGAGGGAGTTGCTATTGACTGGGCTTCTAGGAACATTTACTGGACAGATTCAGTCAAAGATACTATTGAAGTAGCCAATTTGGATGGAAGAGAACACATGGTACTTATTGGAGAAGATCTTGTTAACCCTCGAGGAATAGCTGTTCATCCTGGGATAGGGTATGTTGGAAAGACACATGTTAAAGTAGGAAACATTAAAGACACTTGTGACATCTCTCATGATTGCATATGTTCTGAGATGTTTCAACAGATACCTGTTATTACGTCGAGGGTATTTCTGTTCTCATACATTTAGTCAGGTAGCTGCAACTTTGTGAAGCAGTTTTCCAAATATATAGAGATATTTGTGACTTTATAAAGCTGAGACCTTCTTGTTAAATATATGCTGTTCAGTTTGATATCTCACCCTATCTCATCAAATTGCAATTCTTAATGTTTTCCATTAGCCTTACATCTTATACTTCTGTATATCCACATGTGCATGTACAATAGTGTAATGTAAGTGTATACTAGTGTGTGTAGATGTACAGTAGTGTAATGTAAGTGTATACTAGTGTGTGTAGATGTACAATAGTGTAATGTAAGTGTATACTAGTGTGTAGATGTACAATAGTGTAATGTAAGTATATACTAGTGTGTGTACATGTACAATGGTGTAATGTAAGTATATACTAGTGTGTGTACATGTACAATGGTGTAATGTAAGTATATACTTGTGTGTGTAGATGTACAGTAGTGTAATGTAAGTGTATACTAGTGTGTGTACATGTACAATGGTGTAATGTAAGTATATACTAGTGTGTGTACATGTACAGTAGTGTAATGTAAGTGTATACTAGTGTGTGTACATGTACAATGGTGTAATGTAAGTATATACTAGTGTGTGTACATGTACAGTAGTGTAATGTAAGTGTATACTAGTGTGTGTAGATGTACAATAGTGTAATGTAAGTGTATACTAGTGTGTAGATGTACAATAGTGTAATGTAAGTATATACTAGTGTGTGTACATGTACAGTAGTGTAATGTAAGTGTATACTAGTGTGTGTAGATGTACAGTAGTGTAATGTAAGTGTATACTAGTGTGTAGATGTACAATAGTGTAATGTAAGTATATACTAGTGTGTGTACATGTACAGTAGTGTAATGTAAGTGTATACTAGTGTGTGTAGATGTACAATGGTGTAATGTATATACTAGTGTGTGTACATGTACAATAGTGTAATGTAAATGTATACTAGTGTGTGTACATGTACAATGGTGTAATGTAAGTATACACTAGTGTGTGTAGATGTACAGTAGTGTAATGTAAGTGTATACTAGTGTGTGTACATGTACAATGGTGTAATGTAAGTATATACTAGTGTGTGTACATGTACAGTAGTGTAATGTAAGTGTATACTAGTGTGTGTAGATGTACAATGGTGTAATGTAAGTATATACTAGTGTGTGTACATGTACAGTAGTGTAATGTAAATGTATACTAGTGTGTGTAGATGTAATTTAGAGCTATGTAAGTATATGTAGATGTGATAAGAAGAGATAACACTAGAGTATCAGCATTCTGTGCTTTACTGATGTCAGTCCCTTTATACAACTATCTGATGAAATTCTTTTTGCATTGCTGACAGCATACACACAACAATGGCAGCATCTGGAATTGTAGATCTGGTCCATGATAAGAAAGGCAATAATGTAATTGAAATCAAGCATGATCGTTGGTTGGTCAATGTGAATTATACCTTGTCATGCACATTAAACATTTACATAGGTACTTATGAGGTCTTTGTACTAGCATCCTGACTTTGTATATTCATAGCAACACGTTATGATGAAGAGCAAAAATCCTGTTTTTAAACATTTAAACAGGTATTTGTGTGGCCATTGTATTATAGTGTTAACTACATGTATTTATAGAAACACTATATGAACAAAGTGTTACGGTTTTTTTTATGTTTTATGTTTTTCGTAGACTAAACGCAACAGAAAGACACAGATAACAGCTTGTATAATTTATTACAATAAGCTATTATATATATAACAGATATAACATAAATTATATAAAAACAGTGACAGATATTAAGTTTAAACCTTCAAAATTAATTACAACACAAAATGGTACTGGCCTGTATCTAATATAATGATCTAGAATGAAAGTCCAAAAGTTCAGATCAGAAATCCAAAATTCCGATCTAGGGTGTGAATTTGGTCCCACGAAGAAATACCAAAGTTTGAATGGAGAATGACGAAGTTCTTTTTACGGTGCTTCTTGATGAACGTCTCAAACTTGCCACCTTCCAATTTTCCCAGTCTCCCCTAAATAGTCCGTACGTGACGACTCTCAACACAACCAGTAATTCGGATGAATCGCAAAGAGTGAGGAGACAAAATCACAGCTTCTGTAGATCTAGCTCTGGTCACAAATCCAAGTTGAATAAAATCACAGCAAACACTTAAACTTTCTCAAACGAATGACTGACTCTTTTTTTCTTTGAATAAAACTAATGACTCTTCCTTTCTTCGAATAAAAACTAATGACTCTTCCCTCTTCTCGTGCATCTCCGTCTCTTTATATATTAGTAGGCCTAGACTTCTCGAACCATTGCGTAACTTCCACAGAGCTCCAGAGCAATACCCGCATGTCCGTTCTTGCACGAGACTCAACGTCTAGACACTAGGCCGCCATACATTTCCGTTTATAGTCATATATTTGATCTACCTAAATCTATAAATTTCTAAATGTTATTTTAAATGAATAACAACATATTTTTTAATTGGTTTAAACTTTGAAACAGTAATATAAATATGGAAATATAAATAATAGAAATGAAAATTTAAACACAACACGACACGTTGTCGTTTACAAAACATTTACATGACATTTACATAACAAAAGCAAAGAAAGATCCTGTCTTTAGGCATTTAAACAGGTATCTGTGTGGCCATTGTATTATAACGTAAAGTGATTTAATTAAATGTCAATCAGTTTTTGTGTGTATTTTGACAATGATTTGATGGGATCACAATCAGATGTCTGGTATGGATTTTAAGAATGATTTAATCCTATTTAACAGTTACTAGTTGGTTGAAAAGTTTACTTAACAAGACTCTAGCTTGTCCTTTAATCAAGAAATTAATTAAAACATTTACATTTGTTATTTATTCAGAATTGTTAAGTTCATAATATGTTTTTTTTTTAATTTTTAACTGGTTAATCAATATTTGTAGACGCATCTTCTGGACAGACTGGAACAGAGAATCACCAAAGATTGAAACAGCCAACATGGATGGAACAGAAAGAAGTATTTTGATTGGAAGTAATCTCAAATTACCAAACATGCTGGCAGTTGACTATGAAAGAAGTGAAATCTGTTGGACTGACTCAGGTTAGTTACATTTGACCCATGTAAATAAACTCTTCAAAACAAGAAACGCAAAAGGGATATTTTTTTTATTTTAAAGAGAAATATATGTAATAACGTTACAAGCTCATAGTATGTGATATTACATGTGTTAAGGTACTGATTGTCAGACCAAAATAACAATGAAAGTTGTGCACTTTGAAAACGAAGGAAAACATCAGATTTTTTGCCAAAACACATGCGTGTCCAATAAATTTGTTTGAGAGATCTGCATGTTCTGTAAGAGCAACATGTGCAAAATCCCTATAAAAGTGACGGGTTCTCGGTTTCCATAGCTCAGTGTTAAGCCACCGACACACAATACAGTTACGCCAAGACTGACTGAAGCACAACGCAATAATGCCATTGATCGCTTGGAAGCAGGCGAATCTCGATCAGATGTTGCCAGAATTGTAAATGTTCACCCAAGCACCATCACAAGGCTATGGAATCGTCACCAACAACATGGATCAACTCGTGACCGTCCACGATCTGGCAGACCTTGTGTGAGCATGCCTCCACAAGATCGCTACATCCAGTTATGTCACCTTCGGGATAGAACCACCACTGCGACATCTACTGTCTTAACCATATCAGGACTGCGTAGGATTTACGATCAGACCATACACAACCATCTACGAGAAGCAGGAATCCGACCTCAACATCCAGTCAGAGGCATCATCCTCACCCAGCAACATCGTCAAGCACGGCTGCAGTGGACTCGGCACATCGGGTATGGTTTGGTTCAACGATGAATTACGTTTTATGCTTCTTAGGCAGGATGGAAGGAATCTTGTTTACCGTCGCCGAGGTGAACGTTTTGCAGCAAACTGTATGCAGGAAGTTGACAGACTTGGTGGTGGCAGCATCATTATTTGGGTTACCATCGCTTACAGTGCCAGAACAGATCTTTTACACATTCGAGGGAATCGTATGGCTCAACGATATGTCGACGAGATTCTTAGGCCCCATGTGCAACCCATCATGATGAACGTCAACGACGTTTTTCAACATGACAACGCCCGTCCTCACACAGCCCAACTCACCACTGTCTTCTTGAGATACCACAACATGAACGTTCTTCCCTGGCCCTCCAGATCACCAAATTTAAACCCCATCGAACATCTTTGGGAAGAGTTGGACCGACGTCTGCGACGGCGACAACCTCAACTGCAGACTCTACCTCATCTTGCAGCAGCTTTGCAGGCTGAGTGGACAGCCATTCCACAGGATGTGATTCATCATCTCATCGCTTCCATGGGCATGAGATGCCAAGCAGTTATTGATGCTCACAGGGGGCATACTTGTTATTGATGTTGAGTGACATTAAACTTCAACAAGTGAGCGTGGACTTCGCCTTTGGAGACTTTGGATGTTCAGAAGTGAATGTACAAAGTTTTACACATGTCATACAGAACTACCTGGAATAAACTTGTTAACAATTTGTCTCAAATTTTGCCTTTTGCGTTTCTTTTTTTTGAAGAGTATAGTTTTGATCAGACATGTTGGAGAGTGACTGCAGATAAAGTTGTTGGGCTGTGTTAGCTATCAAACTTACTGAATTGCTCTGTACAAGTAAATGTATTTTAAATTAGTTTTAGTGTTGTTAAAGAGATTTGAACACAATTTGTGACAAAGACTTTTAACAATTTTAACAGTGTGTAAGTGTAGGAATGTTTCAGAAAGAAAATAAGTCACTGTAGTTTATTTGGACTGTATGGTTTCACCAAGTGACTTGAAAAACCTACCAATAGTTCAACAATGTTATGTTATCTACTTTTTCAAAAGATTTTTTCAACAACTATCTTTCATAAGGCTTTTCTTCAAACACACAGAAAATCAGAAGTAAACATTGAAATCAACAGTATTTGAAACTTTAAACAACGTAAACAATGCAACAGCTGTTGAATTAATGTGATAGAAGTGTCAGTACTGCATAAACTATTTTTTTCTACAACGAAGTAAAACTGAACAGAAACAATAAAATTTGTAAAGGAATATAACAGCAATGATAATATTTTTTTTTCTAGACTGCATAAAATCCATTGTGTGTCACATCATGTTTCATTTCTCAAAATAGGAGGAGTCATAAAAAGCTGAAACCTTTATACAGATAGAATAGTTTTGGTTACAACTTTAGTGATATGAGTGATAGGGGGTGCCACGAAATCTTATAAGTGTAGTGGATGTTGGTGTAATTATCTTAAAGTAAAGACATCACCTAGCCTACAGCCATGTGCAAAAAATGAAATGTGAGGTTAGAGTATACAATTAGATGGGGGTATCTGTTCCATCATTCATGACAAGCTGTATGCTGTTATAAACTAGAAGCTTTGGTTTTGTAGTTATTTCTCTATATGACAAGCTATATGCTGTTATAATCTAGAAGCTTTGGTTTTGTAGTTATTTCTCTATATGACAAGATATATGCTGTTATAATCTAGAAGCTTTGGTTTTATAGTTATTTCTCTGTATATGACAAGCTATATGCTGTTATAATCTAGAAACTTTGGTTTTGTAGTTATTTCTCTATATGACAAGCTGTATGCTTTTATAATCTAGAAGCTTTGGTTTTGTAGTTATTTCTCTATATGACAAGCTATATGCTGATATTATCTAGAAGCTTTGGTTTTGTAGTTATTTCTGTATATGACAAGATATATGCTCTTATAATCTAGAAGCTTTGGTTTTTGGAGTTATTTCTCTATATGACAAGCTATATGCTCTTATAAACTAGAAACTTTGGTTTTGTAGTTATTTCTCTATATGACAAGCTATATGCTGTTATAATCTAGAAACTTTGGTTTTGTAGTTATTTCTCTATATGACAAGCTATATGCTGTTATAATCTAGAAGCTTTGGTTTTGTAGTTATTTCTCTATATGACAAGCTGTATGCTGTTATAATCTAGAAGCTTTGGTTTTGTAGTTATTTCTCTATATGACAAGCTGTATGCTGTTATAATCTAGAAACTTTGGTTTTGTAGTTATTTCTGTATATGACAAGCTGTATGGTGTTATAATCTAGAAGCTTTGGTTTTGTAGTTATTTCTCTGTATATGACAAGCTGTATGCTGTTATAATCTAGAAGCTTTGGTTTTGTAG
Source organism: Carcinoscorpius rotundicauda (assembly GCA_011833715.1). Taxonomy (NCBI): domain Eukaryota; kingdom Metazoa; phylum Arthropoda; class Merostomata; order Xiphosura; family Limulidae; genus Carcinoscorpius; species Carcinoscorpius rotundicauda. The sequence goes on along the minus strand of CM022401.1, from coordinate 11,314,078 downwards.
TTATTTCTCTATATGACAAGCTGTATCCTGTTATAATCTAGAAGCTTTGGTTTTGTAGTTATTTCTCTGTATATGACAAGCTGTATGCTGTTATAATCTAGAAGCTTTGGTTTTGCAGTTATTTCTCTATATATGACAAGCTGTATCCTGTTATAATCTAGAAGCTTTGGTTTTGTAGTTATTTCTCTGTGTATGACAAGCTGTATGCTGTTATAATCTAGAAGCTTTGGTTTTGTAGTTATTTCTGTATATGACAAGCTATATGCTGTTATAATCTAGAAGCTTTGGTTTTGTAGTTATTTCTCTATATATGACTAGCTATATGCTGTTATAATCTAGAAGCTTTGGTTTTGTAGTTATTTCTCTCTATGACAAGCTATATGCTGTTATAATCTAGAAGCTTTGGTTTTGTAGTTATTTCTCTATATATGACAAGCTGTATGCTGTTATAAAGTAGAAACTTTGGTTTTGTTGTTATTTCTCTATATGACAAGCTGTATGCTCTTATAATCTAGAAGCTTTGGTTTTGCAGTTATTTCTCTATATATGACAAGCTGTATGCTCTTATAATCTAGAAGCTTTGGTTTTGTAGTTATTTCTCCATATATGACAAGCTATATGCTGTTATAATCTAGAAGCTTTGGTTTTGTAGTTATTTCTCTATATATGACAAGCTGTATCCTGTTATAATCTAGAAGCTTTGGTTTTGTAGTTATTTCTCTGTATATGACAAGCTGTATGCTGTTATAATCTAGAAGCTTTGGTTTTGTAGTTATTTCTGTATATGACAAGCTATATGCTGTTATAATCTAGAAGCTTTGGTTTTGTAGTTATCTCTCTATATATGACTAGCTATATGCTGTTATAATCTAGAAGCTTTGGTTTTGTAGTTATTTCTCTCTATGACAAGCTATATGCTGTTATAATCTAGAAGCTTTGGTTTTGTAGTTATTTCTCTATATATGACAAGCTGTATGCTGTTATAAAGTAGAAACTTTGGTTTTGTTGTTATTTCTCTATATGACAAGCTGTATGCTCTTATAATCTAGAAGCTTTGGTTTTGCAGTTATTTCTCTATATATAACAAGCTGTATGCTCTTATAATCTAGAAGTTTGGTTTTGTAGTTATTTCTCTATATATGACAAGCTGTATGCTGTTATAAAGTAGAAACTTTGGTTTTGTAGTTATTTCTCCATATATGACAAGCTATATGCTGTTATAATCTAGAAGCTTTGGTTTTGTAGTTATTTCTCTATATATGACAAGCTGTATGCTGTTATAAAGTAGAAACTTTGGTTTTGTTGTTATTTCTCTATATGACAAGCTGTATGCTCTTATAATCTAGAAGCTTTGGTTTTGCAGTTATTTCTCTATATATGACAAGCTGTATGCTGTTATAAAGTAGAAACTTTGGTTTTGTAGTTATTTCTGTATATGACAAGCTATATGCTGTTATAATCTAGAAGCTTTGGTTTTGTAGTTATTTCTCTGTATATGACAAGCTGTATGCTGTTATAAAGTAGAAACTTTGGTTTTGTAGTTATTTCTCTATATGACAAGCTGTATGCTCTTATAATCTAGAAGTTTTGGTTTTGCAGTTATTTCTCTATATATGACAAGCTGTATGCTGTTATAAAGTAGAAACTTTGGTTTTGTAGTTATTTCTCCATATATGACAAGCTATATGCTGTTATAATCTAGAAGCTTTAGTTTTGTAGTTATTTCTCTATATAACAAGCTATATGCTGTTGTAATCTAGAAGCTTTGGTTTTGTAGTTATTTCTCTATATGACAAGCTATATGCTCTTATAATCTAGAAGCTTTGGTTCTGTAGTTATTTCTCTATATATGACAAGCTGTATGCTGTTATAAAGTAGAAACTTTGGTTTTGTAGTTATTTCTCTATATGACAAGCTATATGCTCTTATAAACTAGAAACTTTGGTTTTGTAGTTATTTGTCTATTTATAGAAGGATACTGTATTTTCCACATTGTTCTAAACCAAATATTAAACCGTAAGTAAACTTATAAACTTCTGTGATTTTTTTTACATCAAAGAACTTTTAATTCCTGCCAACCAGTGAATGAAACCTTTTGAAAGATAATTGTTTGAATGAATATTAAGACAAATAACTAATTTTCCAACATTGAATACCAACTAAATACCATAATTTTATTTTTGTGAAGGACTTGCCCGCATTGAATGTGCTGGGTTCTCTGGAGAAAACAGAAGGGTTGTGTACACACCTGCTGCATATCCATTTGGCATCACTATCATAAATGGAAACATATACTGGACAGATTGGGAAATGTCAGTACTTAACCAAATTATTACTTTCTGTTATAGTATGTATTATATTAAATTCATCTTCCAGTATTATTATAGTCATCTTTGGTTTTTACTTTTTGCTTTAGTGTGTATTATATTCATCTTCAGTTACCTGCAATAGTATGTATTATATTCATCTTCAGTTACCTGCTATAATATGCATAATATTGATCTTCAGTTACCCACTGTAATATATATTATATTGATCTTCAGTTACCCACTGTAATATATATTATATTGATCTTCAGTTACCTACTGTAATATGTATTATATTGATCTTCAGTTACCTACTGTAATATGTATTATATTGATCTTCAGTTACCTACTGTAATATGTATTATATTCATCTTCAGTTATTACATCCTCCTATAATGTATATTGTATTCATCTTCAATTTATTACTTCCTGCTATAGTATGTATTATATTCATCTTCAGTTATTACATCCTCCTGTAGTGTAGATTGTATTCATCTTCAGTTACCTGCTATAGTATGTATTATATTCATCTTCACTTACCTGCTATAATATCTGTTATATTCATCTTCAGTTATTACATCCTGCTATAATTTGAAACACAATATCAAAAGATGTATAGTTAATGTAGTCTTTTATAGTTTCTAAGTTTCTAACTTAACACAACATAACACGTAATGCTTAAGTGCAACATCTTGGCTGCCACATCCTCCTAACTAAATCATTATAAGTAAAATAAAAATGTGACACCTTGTCAAATGCTTTCTGAAAATCTGTATTCACCCTTATCTACATAAGATTATAATCTGTTCAAAGAATGTCATAGTTTATATATGGCCCTTAATAAAACTATGTTTACAATCTTATAAACTTCGTTAAATGACTTCATAAGGTATCTTTTATCAGACTTTCCATTAATTTTCTTCTACAACTGATGTAAGACTAATGGGTCTATAGTCACTGATACAAATTTTATTTCCTACCTTGAAAGTAGGAGTAACATTAGTTAATTTCCAATTCTCTGGTACCTGTCCATTATTCAAGGACTGACAAAATACAGTAGTAAGTGGGTCACTATCCAGTCCTTTTAATCTTCTCCACAACTATTTGGGAATTATGATCCAGGAATTTTATTTCTTTTTGAAGTTCCCAGTTAACCAGCTCAGAAGTGAAGCATTTACCTCATCCGTTCTTGTTTCCATCTATCAATTGTTCGAGATGTGAAATACTGTTTAAACTTTCATAAGTAATATCCAAAGAAAAAGAAAATTTAATAATGTAGCTGTTTCATAATCATCAGATACAAGTCTTCTTTTGTCATCCCTCAAGGATTCTATCTTACTCATAATACACTGAAATAATCCTTGTCATCCCGCAAGGGTTCTATCATACCCATAATACACTTAAATAATTCTTGTCATCCCTCAAGGATTCTATCTTACCCATAATACACTGAAATACTTCTTGTCATCTCTCAAGGATTCTATCTTGCCCTTAATACACTTAAATAATCCTTGTCATTCCTCAAGGATTCTATCTTACCCATAATACACTTAAATAATCCTTGTCATCCCTCAAGGATTCTATCTTACCCATAATACACTGAAATAATCCTTGTCATCCCTCAAGGATTCTATCTTACCCATAATACACTTAAATAATCTTTGTCATCCCTCAAGGATTCTATCTTACCCATAATACACTGAAATAATTCTTGTCATCCATCAAGGATTCTATCTTACCCATAATACACTTAAATAATCCTTGTCATCCCTCAAGGATTCCATCTTACCCATAATACACTTAAATAAATCCTTACTCTTGATTTTCAGCTAACTTTTTCTCATACATCCACTTTGATGTCCTGTTCCATCAACTTTCTTAATCTTTTATTTTTCTTAGTCTACTGCTACACCAGTCAAGTTAATGTTATTAAATTTGTATAGGTTTATCTCTCATACTCTTTGTGCCTCAACCTGGTTTTTAACTTGCAGCCACTGTTTTCATTCTATAAATAATGTGTGTATCTTGAATATTTAAAAATTTTCTCTTTTGTAGATTATTTCCTTTTAATTCATATTATTAATTTTTTTTCATTGTAGTCACTTTATCCAACGAGTGAATCGAAATGGGGGAGATGCAGAACCTCTTGAACTTCCTCTAGGTGGCAATGGAAAATTATATGGAATCACTTCAGTGCCATCTCAGTGTCCCAGAGGTACAACATTAATACACTCAATGTTATTGTTACTAAGAATTTGGTAAAGGAAAATGTTATATTTACAAAATAAGTAAACAATATTACTAGTCTTCATGCTTTTAAACTTATTTTTTGCCCACACAGTCACAACTCTATGTGGCAGCCATAATGGCGGATGTCAGTACTTGTGTCTACCAAATGGAAGTGGACAAAGAACGTGTGCATGTCCTGAGGTTGATGAAGACTCTGATGATGTCATTGATTGTAACCAGGTTATCTAGGCTTTATTTATCTTATTAATGATAAACCTGCTAAAATTAAAATAAATTAGTATAATCAGTTCATGTTGTAATACCATCCTTTATTTAATACGGTATTACATGTTTTACCAAACTGCACAGATACCTACTTCCAACTTTTTGTTTTTCTTTTTGCTTATCTCTCATGTTTGAACAATTGTATTAGCAGTAAATAAAGGTTTTATTTTATTCTCTCAAGCAGACGTAAGAATGATGTGTTTTTATTAACTGACTTCTTCCAACATCATTTAGAAACTACATTTTGATATGTACAACATTTTTCAGTGCTTATATAATACAATCTAAATATGGGTTAGAAAAGCACACTTTAGGTTGAATAACATATACTGTATGTTATTTACTGCCCTATTTGTGTAAAATCTTGAAATAACAAATTGTTAGTGTACGAGCTATTAATTTCATCATTGTTGGCTGAGTCTGAAAATCTTACATCAGTGTAGAACTGAAAAGTTCAGAACCGTGGCACCTAACTTGATATGTGAAAATAAAAATTAGTAAGTCCTCCTGATAATCTTTTTCTTTGGAATCAATACTTTACCAAAAACTTTAGTACTTATTTGGAAATATACATTTATATTAATTTTAGTGTAGGTGTACATAATTATTTTAATACTTATTTTGATACAGTGCTTGCTTCCTCTCACAGAATTAGCTATTCTTGTTCACTACTGCCTTCTATATTAGAACTTTTTCTGTACATATGCCACAAGCATTTTGCTCCTCCAAATAGAATTAAAAGATTCTACATCTCTCATGGAAATCATTATTCATGCATCACTTCTTGCCAGTACGAACATGACACGTCGTTGTGATGCTTGTGACTCTCTCTATGCTTCTCTACCAAACCCATGCATCACTTCTCACCAGTCCGAACATGACATGTTATTGTGATGCTTGTGACTCTCTCTACCGATCCCATGCATCACTCATGACCAGTACGAACATGACATGTTGTTGTGATGCTTGTGACTCTCTTTATGCCTCTCTACTGATCCATCACTTCAAAGTTTGGCAGAAGACGTAAGCATAAGATCATTATTCATGCATCACTTCTCACCAGTCCGAACATGACATGTTGTGATGCTTGTGACTCTCTCTATGCCTCTCTACCGATCCATCATTTCAAAGTTTGGCAGAAGACGTAAGCATAAGATTAAAGTCAGGAAGGAAGTAATTACCCGTAGGAAATACACTTTCAGAACAGGAAAACTATAACTGCTGATGTGATACTTCTCTTTCTCACAAAATTAGCTACAATCCCATATTGATGAGGAGGAGGGAATGATAGAAGTAGTCCCAAGAGCTTTGAAACCTCCGGAAATGAGAGGGTCAGATCTAAAGATCAGATGAAGGGAACCTCATGACTTTGGAAACATTTTATCATTCAGGCTGATACATGAGGTGTTGAAATTTATTTTCAGAGGCCTTTTCTTTATTCACCATTTATAGATTCCACTCTGTGGCAAGTAATGGTAAGGTATTTTTTAACTTGAAATCTGCTCTGTAGTGACATGCTGACTTGTGCTTTTTATTCCATGGCTTCACAATGCTCACAGTTAAAATGGGTTGTTCCACAAAATCACTTGTAAGTGAATAACCTTGTGATATTTTGCTTCTTAAACATGCAAGTCCCAGACTATACCACCCATAGGCTACAAGCATAAGAGGATAGCTGTCCATCCCTGTAGTGAATAGCTTGGTATGGTCTGCTTTTTAAAATAGGGTTTTGTGGTCACCCATAGCACTGTCTCAGGTGACAATGTTCCTCTAAACTCTCCACTGCCTTTTCATCTTCCTTTTTAGTGGATTATAGGAGTCCTTACAACTTTCCAGTTCCAAGCTGCTTGGTAGTTGACCATGGAGGGTTCCACACAAAGATGATTATTACCATTCAGTGAGAGTATAGTGGTGATGTTCTGTGAGTGTAGTTGACATAATGTCCTTCTCTTTGTAATATACAATTACAAACGAGTTTCATGTCAAAAAATGCAGTCTACCCCTTTAATTCGAAACCCTCATCTTACTCCTTGTGGATGTCAGTATCCTATAGCTGGATATTGGATTTAGATTTAAACTATGTTTCAGATTGTCTGTCTTAACTCCTTTGATTTCTTCTGTCTTTGTATGGGCCAAAGACATGGGATTGTAACACTTCTGACCTTTTGGCACCCTCATTTAGTTTTCTTACAGGGATGTTATTGCCTTTTGGATGGATCTGGGCAGATCCTGGTTGGGGAAGTTGATTACATGCAAAAGACATTCTTTCAATACCAGATGTAAGATCCCTAGATTGATAGCTCAGTGTCAATACTTGTGCCATAACTGGATGAAGGAGTGACTCTCAATTTCCCCAGTCTCTTGGGTTGAAGATGAAGATGGTATGATTCTCATCTCCTTCCCCTGCAGAGATTACAGTTCCCAGCAGCATGGGATTTGGATGTAGTTGACTTATCATCACACCTTAGCCACTCTACACCAAAGATCACTCCAGTTGTTTTATCCACTTTTCTATTCATGAGAATGAAATATATTTATTTTCTATGATTCAGAACACAAGCCTCACACTGTTATCTCTCACTCTGATATGCTTCTCTCCTTTATTGCCATTATCTTCTCCACATTTCACACTGGGATGAAGAGTATACATAGTTTAGGAAGAACTTTCTTTAGTACTCCAGGAAGGAACTAATTTGCTGCTTAGTTGCTGGAGGTGGATTAGCTTCTTTACCTCCATCTCTTCTTGTTGATTCTCCACCTTATGTCCAACAAATTAATTTCCATCTATGTCTCAATGGCTGCATCTGTTAGGTCTGCTTCACTCTTTCACACTGGGATGAAGAGTATACATAGTTAAGGAAGAACTTTCTTTAGTACTCCAGGAAGGAACTAATTTGCTGCTTAGTTGCTGGAGGTGGATTAGCTTCTTTACCTCCATCTCTTCCTGTTGGTTCTCCACCTTATGTCCAACAAAGTAATTTCCATCTGTGTCTCAATGGCTGCATCTGTTAGGCTTGCTTCACTCTTGAAGTGCTCCTCAGTAGATTGTCATGGTAATCCACTCTCACAATTCTGTTTATTACTTCCTGCATTTCAACAAAATCCTTCCCATTGTTGTCTGTGGGTAACAGAACTAGCATTTTCTCTCCAATCTTGAAACATCAGTTCTTGGCCTGTTTGTCATAAAAGTGCTTCTGATGTCTTGAGCTGCATACAAGTTCTGTCGAGCAAGTTGATAGGTTTCCTCCAGTTGGTTACTGAGACATCTTTACTTGAGTCCTGTATTCTTTTAGTACTATGATATGTATGACTTCGTTGATAGAACCGGCACAGCATTTCCTTCTAGTCCTCTATTTTACAAGTCCACATTTTATTTGTCTTGTTTTGCTTTCTTCAGGGCATTGTCCCAAAGGTTTTACAGTAAAGAATCTTTCATCTATCTTCCTTCAGTTCTTGTAGACCTACATTTGAGGTGTCACCTTTTTAGACTTGCAGGGACTTGATGTTTTGCTTGCTTTTTTTTTCTTGAGTTCTGGTGATGATTGCAGGTGTCTTATCAATCTTCTCCTTTCTGTCTGGTTCCTCCAAACTACTTCTGCCTGGTATGTTGCCAATCACCAAGGCATAGATGAGTGGCTTTATAGAAGATCTTCCATGCAATATGGAATTTCCATCTTTATTCTTGTTGTTGGAAACTTTCTCACTGTCTCTTTGATCAGAAAACATAGATGTATCTTGCCTACCATTTGTTCATCAATTAATACACTGACTCTCACTGCTACACCCAGTGTCTTGTAAGACTTTCACTTTCTTGTACCCAACATAGCCTTTATCTGTGTTGTGGGTCTAGCACCTCTCTATGTTTCTCACATGCTCCAATCCCTGCTGGCACTGTTGATCCATTTTCTGACCATCAATTTGTTTAGTCATTGTGATAATAGTTCCTTCATATAATGAATCCAATGAGTTGTTTCTGTTCTGTTTCTTGTAGCATCCTTGGTGCCAGGCACTCTTTTATTGTTTATTGCTAACACCATGCTTATTGGTTGTTCCATCTTCTTTAATTTGAGATTTCTATGTTTGCTTGTTGGTGACAAACTTGAACTCACTTGTTTTCTGTCCTATGTTATAACAAGTATAGCATCTCTTCTCCATTTTGCCTGTTGACTTCTTGTTACCTTTGGTGGCATCCTGCTTCTGGTGAGCCATCCCTGGTTTAGACATTAGCTGGTTATTCTTGAATGTGCCAGTTATACTCACATTGAACTTAAGTGTAAACATCCATGTAATCTAATGTTTACTATAGGCATAACACCAGCATAACAACTTGAAAACTTATAAATCTACACTGGTTATAGAAGGGTATTATGTTAATACTTTTACACATTGTAAGAATTGGCTGGTTTGTAGGTCATTCTAGTTGGGATATATCCACAAGGATGGCTGGCAGACACCCCTACAATGTTCTTTTTACAAGATATATCAATCATCTGAGATTTAGTCTTTAAAGAGTTTTAAATTCCCAAAATCGTGACTTCAACTTAATTAACGGAAAATGTTAATTTTTCTGTCTTCATCCAAACTAACTGTTTGGCTCCCAAATGAAGAATATTTGAAATGTTAATGCATTCAAAATAAATGGATCATTCTACAATTTTATTCTGCATTATTCATTTTGTTTCAAAATTACTTGAGCTGGTTTAGCTATCGTTTTAGCGTTATACCGTTTTCATCAAACATAAGTTCAGATAACGCTACCATTATAGTGTTATCAGAATGAAACTGTATATTCTTATAAACAGCTTTATCCAACACTTAGCATCATCATAAATGATATTAGGCTTTACCATTTCTTTTAACTGTTTGTTTCTAATACAGGTGGGAATCCATTAAAATATTAAGTTTGAAATGGAGTGATAATCAGATGGTATTTCATCAATGAATTATCTCACAATATTATGTAGGCTTGTTACTACTTGCACAAACATCACACATAATAGGTGGTGTAACATCTACTGATTGTTTCTACTAAGTTTTGATTATAAAGAGAGGAAGTTATTGTAGTTGTAATACAAATTGTCCTTTTCTGTCTTATTGATGCTTATTGTTCAAGTACATGTCACCACACTCCATTGTATTGCCACAAGTGTTCACAGTAGTAGCAGAAATAGTAACTTGCAAACATAATCAAAACAACAGTTTCAGCTAAAGAAGAAAAATCAAGAACATTAAGGGATCTTACTTGGAACATCCCACCTATTAAACTAAACTTGAGATGACTAACTCTATGTCAGTCCTTACCATTCAAATACTTATAAAACCATCTTTGAAACTCTCATAAGTGTATTGGCTCCCTCACATTCGAAGGTAACACATTCCAAAGACTGACCATCCTGTTAGAAGAATAACACTACCTTAGATCTGAGCCTGCCAGAGACTGACCATCCTGTCAGAAGAATAACACTGTCTTAGATCCTGCCCAGCCAGAATATACATTCCTGTTATTCTTACCATTACAGGCCTCACAGCATCATGTACGCAAACTTACAATGCTAGAACCCAAGTTACAATACCTGTGATGGGCATTGTATACTATGACTTTATGGCACAGTATGGGTAGCTATACTATGACTTTACGGTACAGAATGGGTGACTATACTATGACTTTACGGTACAGAATGGGTGACTATACTATGACTTTACGGTACAGAATGGGTAACTATACTATGACTTTACGGTACAGAATGGGTGACTATACTATGACTTTACGGTACAGAATGGGTAACTATACTATGACTTTACGGTACAGAATGGGTAACTATACTATGACTTTACGGTACAGAATGGGTAACTATACTATGACTTTACGGTACAGAATGGGTAACTATACTATGACTTTACGGCACAGTATGGGTGACTATACTATGACTTTACGGTACAGAATGGGTGACTATACTATGACTTTACGGTACAGAATGGGTAACTATACTATGACTTTACGGTACAGAATGGGTAACTATACTATGACTTTACGGTACAGAATGGGTAACTATACTATGACTTTACGGCACAGTATGGGTAACTATACTCTGACTTTACGGCACAGTATGGGTGACTATACTCTGACTTCATGGTACAGAATGGGTGACTATACTATGACTTTACGGTACAGAATGGGTAACTATACTATGACTTTACGGTACAGAATGGGTAACTATACTATGACTTTACGGTACAGAATGGGTAACTATACTATGACTTTACGGTACAGAATGGGTGACTATACTCTGACTTTACAGCACAGTATGGGTAACTATACTCTGACTTTATGGTACAGAATGGGTAACTATACTATGACTTTACGGTACAGAATGGGTAACTATACTATGACTTTACGGTACAGAATGGGTAACTATACTATGACTTTACGGTACAGAATGGGTAACTATACTATGCAGTGTTACTGTCCTCCTGTAATTACGTTTCTTTTTGATTAAAATATTGTTGCAAAATTAAAATGTGTTTACATTATCATTACTACAGTAGTGAAATACATGACTGCATGCGATATTACTACATTATTACTGTATCAATGAGTAAGAGTGTCTTCAGAAAGTGTCTGGGAAGCATTTAGTACCGCGGTGGGAAAAGAACGTAACCCCCGCGAATAGCGAGGGAATACTGTACTACACATTGTGGCCGATCCTCTCCACCAGAAGGTAATTTCACAAAGCCATAGCAAAGAAAGGCGTCAGAGTAGGTGCGATTTTTAGACATTTTATTGTTTAATCTGCAGAAAAAGAAAAACTGCATAAAAAAGTGTGAACAATGTGAACTTATTATTTATTTTTTCATGGTATTCTAGATAGCATTAAAAGAGCTTATTCAGCATAGGAATGATGTAATAGTAGGTAAATACTAACTATACTGCACAAGGCAGTACACATACATACCAGGTTTTGTCTACCTCGGCTGATGCTCACATAGAAACTGACAGTGTGAAATAGAGGCAACCTCAGGCAGTGAGTGACCGTACTGGACACTTTGATGAGTCATCAGGGTTACTGAGTGACTTGGGTTCTGAAGCATACTTGTCAAAATATTTTTAGGTTACCAGACACTTAGATACATATTTTTTCTTTTCTACTACTGTTTATTAGTTTTTGATGTTTATTGTTATTTGGTTTAACTTTATTACATACTTAAAATAGGTTTAATTTACAACTTTACATACTAAGACTAAGTTAACATTAATCCTAATACCAGCTACCTCAATGTTTTCTTGATTTTCAGAATTTTAACTTTTTTCCTGTCACCCCTCCATTACCCCCAATAAATTGGTAAATTACCCCCAGTTTGGGAACCACTGGTGTAGAAGAAGCAAAAAGATTAGTTTTGATAAACTGAGGAAATAAGCCATAAGATAATGATTGTTAAAATGTAACTTCAAAGGATATATTGTTAGAAACTGAAAATAAAAATCCCTTCTAAAGTATGCCAGAAAGAAGAAATTGTTATAGATTTGGAAATCTCTCCATTACAGATAAAACTATAAAAAAATAAATAGGTGTTATTCACCTAAAATGATAATACGACAAAGATTAGTTTTAAAGCCAACAAACAAGAAATAGTTAACCAAACATTATAAAACAAGAATTATTGGAACTTGTGTGATAATTGAGGAAGACTACATACTGGGTGCTGGTTAATGAAGAGACATGTATGTGAAATTTGTCTAGTTTCAATAGCTTTACAAAATAACAATGTCACTACTATGCTATAATGAAATAACAGCTATGTTTGTAGCACATTTTTAATACACATAACAAATCATACCATCTGGTATGAAGATATGCAAGTGTGACTGGAAGTAGATGGTTATCACAAATCTGGAATCAGACCAGGCTATGCAGATATATATTTTATGCCTTCCAATTTTAATGTAGAATGTTATAATTTTTCATTTACTTTAGAGCTGTAAAACTTTTAGAAAACACATGGTTAAGAAAGCTGTTCAGTTTATTTCACTCTAGGTGCCTTTATTTTTTCATTCTCTACAAATGTTATACATTTTGTTTATGAGAGCATGATTGTAATGATTCATGTTGTACACATATTGATGCAGCAGTGATGGTATCTTAGGTTATGACCTCCTTTATAATTGAATGAGAATGACAAGTCATGGGGATAGCATTAGTTTTTCTGGGCAAAACTGGCATTATTTGTTAATTGAGAAATGCTGAGTTTAAATAGTGGAAGACTGAAACATATCTTTAAAATGTCTGATGTATATTACCTGATGAAAGACATTCAATGTTCTAATAACAGCAATAGTCCAACAAGAAAACAAGTCGCACACTTTTTGTGTTTCTGACAGAAATACAGATTGTGTATTCACATCATCAATCCCTTATTTTCTCAGCATGGGTTCAGTTAATTTTAGAAAAATTCTGTATTACTTTGAAATATTCTTGGTGACCTCGTTGTTATACAATAGAAATACCATATTTATTGCTTTAGAAAATTAGTTTTTGATGAAATACCACATAATGTTCTGGAAGAAAGAATTCTATTGTAAAGTTTTTTTTCTATTTTCTGATGACATGTGTATTGCTTTATTTGATATTTTGTGTGAAGTTTAGAAAATGCTTGTAACTTTAAGTGCAAGATTTCTTGTAAGTTAGTTTGATTTTGAATTTCACACAAAACTACACAAGGGCTGTCTGTGCCAATTGTCCTTAATTTTGCAGTGTAAGACAAGAAAGAAAGCACCTAGTCATCACCACCCACTGTCAACTCCTGAGCTTCTCTTAGCAATGAATAGTTGGTTTGGCAATATAGTGCTCCCTCTGTATGGCTCCATATAATAAAAACAAAATGAAAAACAGTTGATTCAAAAGTGATATCATATGGAAGACTCTTGTTTGCAGTCACTACCCCAGACTGTTCTTGTAGCTTGTTTTTTGATCTTTTATTCTACATCTAATAAACCTTTGAAGCAAATGTCAACCTTTCTATCCAAAAATGATTAGAGGAGCTGGTTGGTTCCCTAATATCTGTCAAGAAATTACATTCTGAGGACAATTTGGGGTAAACATTTTTTCTACATCATAGCAAACTCCTTCTGAAATTGAATGCCATTGGGGATACACCTATTGAGGTTACTTTCCATGAATTACTCATGAGGAGTTACTGTTAAGAGAGATTTAAAGAACATCCTCATCAGAAATCCTCACTGATTATCCAGCCAAGGAGTTTGTACTGTACAATGTATCTCCACTAATAAGGATGGAATTGTGTAAGCTACTAGTGTTCTTATACTGATGTTTATATTGCAAAATCCACCTGCATCTGTCAAGGTAGATTATCTGATCCTAAATTATGGCTCCATATTTTTAACCCTTTCAGTGGTTCGAACATTCTGAGGCATTTTGTCATGGTCCTTTGGAGTTTTCTTGTTGTAGTGAAAAGACCATGGTGATTACAAGTGGCAGTTAAACTCTTACTGTGTCAGTTATGCTGGTTTTAACCCCTCATACTTCCGTTCTTTCCCAGAATGAGTGAAATAGAAAGACATATGACTTTTATGCACTGTTAATAACATATCATATTCCCAGGTCCAAAGGTTTTGTCCCCCATTTCATCTCAGATATGCTACTGCACTCAGTTTCTCTGCTACAGAGTGAATGCAGACATATCTTCCATACCTCGAACAGAGCCTTTCACCATGTAAATGTTCTTTTGCCCTCTTTGAATCTACATCTACTCCTGCTTCAGTCTCCAACATTACATTCAGTGACTGCTAAAGCCCCTCTCATTCAGTCTCAATGTGCATTATTTAGTCACACACTCAATCTCTGAAGTGTTCTTATTCTGAAAGAGATCTACCAAATCAATTCAAAGCAGGTTCCACAGAGGTCGATATATTTTTCTACTTAAGAAAAACATTGTGATCACAAACAAAATGGTTCTCTACCCAGTATTTCTCCTTCTAATCAAAATGTCCTTTTCAATATATGGAACTGTTGAAGTTTGCTTTCTAATTTGGATGAAATTAAGGCTTTGATCAACTTTTGTTATCTCGTGTATCTCTCTTCACAAGAAAATTTCCTCAGGGATCCTTATGTTGTTGCATTTTGGTGGTTTTGTTTATACAGAAATAACTGGTTGTGTTATGAACAAGTTCATGAATGTATGACACTACTGTTTGACCAGCACATTCCAACATCATGCGTTAAAGAAATCTTAATTTAAATTTATTATTAGCATTTTTAGTTCTACCAGTTCCAAGATTGTCTTGACAGAATTTGGAAGGTAGAAAGTATTCTTCTTATCTCCTTTTACAAAGTCTGTCTGCACTCGTGTATATAGACTGTTGTTGTTCACACCAACTGGTATTTGATTTGGGGTAACTTTATAACAAGCTTCTCCAAGTCATTTCTAATGTTTTTTGGATGTCTAGTTCCCATAATAATCAGTGGGAAGAACGTTTGGTTCTCATCTGATGTTTAACACTTAGCCTGTGTCCTTTGTCCATTTTGTAGTGGTTTTTTAAATTATTATACCAGTTGTTAAGTACAAATGGCCCTGTGGCTTTGCACCAATAAATTCTAAAGACTAATCAATGAAGTCCAAGATTGTTAGATTGTCCATGCAGGATTCCTGGGTTGTCATCAGCCACAGTAACTCAATCACACAACTACAGGCTCTCTTTGTTCATGGCAATCAGAGACAGTAAGTGCTGCTCAGTCATGGTTATATACTCATCTTTGGTCAAAACCAGCTGAGAATAACTGGACATGTTGCTAGCAAATGCCCTCTTCTAGTCAAAGTTCTTTGTGGCACATGAGACAATAAGCACCAACTGACAAAGATCACAAACCATGTATGGAAGAGAAAACAGTCAGCATTTCTAGAGATATCCTACCAAGGCAACCTATGGACAGAAAATACATGTAGGATTGCAGAGAGTTAACTATTCATTGCTTTAACACTACAGTAGCGGTCTCTGAGTATTTAGCAAATAACAGAGCTATAGTATAAATTTTAAGTTATCAGGAGTTTTTACAAAATACCCAGTAGTATGCAACTATTAGATGTTCTGGAACGATCTTTAGGTTTGAAAGGAAAAATGATAAGTGATTCAGTTAACAAAATTAATTGTGATTTCTAACAGGCCTATGTCATCAAGATATTATACGGAATGATGTTTCAGTATCGGTAATAATATGTATCGTCTAATTATTTATGATGCATTACATACCTTACATATTAAAACATGTAGTCAGGAAATTAGCAAATAGCACTTTAATGATGTGTTTTCACATTGTCACTTACAGCTTATAAATGAATGGAGGCCTTGGCCTGTAATTAATGGTGTAAGTACAGAAGTTGGACCATCCTGATTAAAAATTAATTGGGCTCTCTACATGTGTTTCTCTGCAACTGTAGTAACAATTCAAGATGATTGATGTTATTAACTTAAGAAAACAGCACATCTGCCCTTGAGATCAAACAAATTAAATTGTATGTAACTCTCTTTATGTTAAGTATTTAAAACCACAAAGAGCATAGGTCTGTTACCTTATTAACAAAAACATGTAAAAATACTCATTAGAAGCATTACGAGAAAAATCATACCTTATAAACACAAACAAGTGTTCTATTGAAACATGTGATATGTTTTTCCCAAAATAATTCACTTCATAAATTATTGTTTGTTAACTTATTGTTATAATATACTGTTGAAGTATTAGTAGAAAGCATATTTCCTGTCACATGTAACATATTAGAAGGCCTCCCAGTGGCACAGCTTATGTCTGAGAACTTAAAACTGTAAATGTCACGTTTGGATACTAGTGGTGGGCAGGGCACGGACAGCCCTTTGTGTATTTTTGTACTTAATTCAAAACAACAATGTATTAGAAGATTTTGATGACTTTAACTGTGGCACATAGTGTGCTATATTATAAACAATATTTTATTTTTGATGACATTAAGTGTAACACATAGTGCTATATTATAAACAATATTTTATTTTTGATGACATTAAGTGTAACACGTAGTGTGCTATACTATAAACAATATTTTATTTGTGATTCTGTTATTACTCTGTAGTGTATGTGTTTACTCGTTACATTTATTATTTTGTTAGTGGGTTCTTTTAATCAAGTTATCCAGTTAAAATAATTCTAGCCCATGAAAACACAAATAAATTAGTTTATTTCCTCTTTTAACATATTTACAAACTTGAATACTCGTATGCTGCAGTAAATTATTGTAGGTCCACATTACAAGTTGCTTTTAACTAACAAGTCATCACCTTCTTTGTACAAAGCAATTCAATGAACATAGATACAAACACTACACAAAAACCAACTGACTGATTGAACTCTCTATCTTGAAAAACGACTCTACACAGTTCATAAGTATAATAAAAAAATGAAAACACGTAATTGCCTACTGTAACAAGGCAATGAATGACACAGAAAAAGTATTTTATGACTCTAAAAGAGTAATTAAGTAGTGTTCATTTCCATAATTTTCTACAAGGACAAAGGGGCACATTCCATACAGGAGTGAAATGGTTTGTGAATTTTTCTTCTCCAAAGACCAGATAGCAAGATGACTCCAAAAACTCCAGGAATATAATCATACATTACCCTGGACATACCCATAGTTATGATACTGTGTTATTCCCAAGATTATGTGTTAATGAAAAGGGAAAATAAAATGGTAGAGGCACCTGACTTAAAGTTTATCAAAATGTTGTCCAATATGTTACATTCATTTGTGATATTTAATGCTATTAAAAAAGTTATGAGTTTAAAATCAGTTATGCAGTAGCTAAATAAAGCAACAAACCAAATATGTACAATAAATTTCCTTTTTCTTACAAGAGGGTTTATTACATTGTAAACATGAAGATAAACACAATGGTTATGGTTAGTACTTCCAGTCTTTAAATTTTGAAGAACTCCATTATCTTCACAACTTTACAGTGATTGAATATATAGGTATTTAAAAGGATATGTGAGAGTTTGTAGATAATTGTAGCGAAACATATGATCTCTGATGGGGGCAAAAATGTTCACAAAAGAAACGGCCTATACATTTACAACAGTATTGTATTGGAGCATCACTAAAGGTGGTTAAAATATTTGGGAACAGATACATTATGGCTGTGGAAGACCATTTCACAAGATTACCAAATGTAAATACTGTTTTTTAACCAGAAATCACTAGCAAGGAAATTCATCACGGCACTTGTTTCAAGCTCTGGTGTACCCAAGGACATTCACTTATAGCAAGAATGGAAGTTTTAATCAGACTTGTTTATGAGAGCTGAAGGAAGTGCAGAAGAAAGACTTTTCACTGTACCAACTTTGGGACAATGTCTGAGAAGATGTCAAGCAAAATATGAAATAAAAAGAGACTTATTAAACAGAAGATCAGAAAGGAGGGTTGAACCAGACCTATCAAAGCAGTTCTGCTAGTGAAGATAAATCTACCAAAGGCAGTAAGAAATACTCATATGACAGAAACGTCAGGGACTGACATTTTGATGTCAGACAGGTGTGATACCTACAGTTAACAAAAACTCACCCTTCAGTGGGAAAGACATTCTGTTGTGCAGGTGAAGTGGACAGAAAACAAATATTTATCATGCCAGTTTACTGAGGAGGTACTTTGAGAGGAAAAAAACCCACAATGGATGCAACTATTAGGGTACAAATAGACATGGCAGGTGTGGTGGCTAATGATGAAGAACCAGAAGCTACAATAACTTTGCCAGAGAAGATAAAGACCTATTAAGCATACTACCATTGTTTGGAAATAAAACATACAAGGATGTCAACAAAAGTGAAGGACTTACTACAAGAATATGTGCCAGAATACAGGTGTATCAGGCAAGACAAGAAGTGGAGATGAGTCATTCTATTAAGATAGACTTCTACTGGATATATCATGTCAAGAAAAAAAACTGCAAATGTTGGTGTAGGCTACACGAGGAAGCTGAGCATGTGAACTGAAAACAGTCTGTGTGTATTATGAAAAATATTTGATAGACAAGACTGTTCAGTTTATGAATTATTATTTAGTGATTTACCATTTAATGTAAGTTCCAGATTTCATGGCAATAATGTTGAAGGTTGATTGTTTTAAGAACAGTAGTTATGACAAGTTTCATTACATACCTCGAAACGAGTCATAGTATGGAGTTTAACCGTCTTACCAGATCATGTTAATATTTTTACGTCATCTTACTCAAAGTTTCCAACTTTTTCTATTTATGTGTAATATTGTTGCTGTTAGAGAGGGTTAGAAATTTCTGGGTTTTTCTATTACGTGTTATGAATAGAGAGAAAAAGTTAAGTGAGAAATAGTTAGACAGATCAGTATTGAGTGACTGTCAGTTTAGTTGTGATGGTCGATTTCTGAAGAAATTAAGTGAAATTAATTCATAAAAAGTTCAGTTAGTGAAAAGTGAAGTTAGACTGCGTGATTGTTTGTTTAGTTGTAATGGAAGGTATTTTAAACAGGGTTTCACACTAACAGAGATAAGGAAAACACCAGAAATTGCAGCCACTAACATACAACCTGAATTAGGCAGATTAAGTGAATACTGCCAAAAATATAGAATCAAAATAAACACAGCAAAGACACAATTAGTGATGTTTCCAAAATCAACGAAACATTAAAAAATACAACCACAAATTCACACGAACTGAGCGCTTCTCCAGACTCCTACATCTGCAAAAATTTTAGGACTGACATATGATTCTAAACTTACCTGAAAATAACATAAAAAAATAAATTTGGCGAAGAATAAACTGTGCTAGGAGTGTGACTGGTAAAAATTATGGAATAACACCTGAAAACATCCTTAACATATACAAAACATACACAAGACCTGTGGTAAACTACGTAGCTCCTGCATAGATTAACGTGAGTAAAAAAGAACTGAAAAACAAACTACAATTTTTGCAAAATACATTAATTAAAACAGCATATAGAGTACCTAAAACCACTTCCTCAAAGTTCATGCACAAATACTCTAATACACAAATAATACCAGATAGACTTCTATATAGTACAATAAAATATTTTGATAAAAATTGGAGAAATAATTAGCTGTTATGCAAATTAGACATGTATTGAATACATGAACAGGGTGCTAAACACGTCTCGCCAATAAATTTATACATCAGATCATTAATCTAAAAAAATAAAAAGCAATGTAAAAAAATAATAGAAGTAAACATAAATAAAAAAATACTAGTGTCAAAACAAAACAGGCTACCTAAGTTCTAGACTTAGAAACTCTGAAAGAACGATTTACATAGACATTCCCCTGAAAAGAGCCTGACTTATGCTCATCACTCATGCCCTCGTGTATTTACTTTAAATGTATTAATAAGTCCACTCTAACAATGAAAAGGAAGGAGGAAGAGGTCTAGTGTATCCGAACTTCCCGGGTATATTTTATACACCCAAACACCCGGAGAGAGAGAGAGATAAGGTGAATAATTTGTCTCGTCAAAGGATGTTCTAAAATCTGAATTAATTGAATTCGTCTGCGTAAGCTTTGGTAAAAAATGAGATAATTATTTAAAGTTCTGGTTTGTTTGTTAGTTTGTCTTAGTATTATGCACAAGGCTAGAGAAAGAGCTACTTGTACTCTGCCAACCACGGGGATGAAAATCCAGTTAAAAGCAGTATAAATTTGCAAATACCACTGTGCCATTGACAGGTTTAACGTTATGGATACAACTATGATAACCCACGGGCAACTTAAGTGAATTTATCACAGACTGTACAGTAAGAAACAGTGTAAGTAAAATAATGATTTTTTCTCAGTTGAGTTATAAAGTAACTGAATTAGTCTGTGTGGACTTTTCACAAGAAATTATACTTATTTAGAATTGTTTATACAAATGTGATATTCCGTGGCGTAAAGAATGCGCTAACCATTCCTAATTTAGCAGTGTAAGACTAGAGGATTTGGTTTGTTTTAAATGTCACGCAAAGCGATTCGAGGCCTATCTGCACTAGTCGTCCCTAATTTAGCAGTGTAAGAGTAGAGGGAAGGCAGATAATCATCACCATCCACCGCCAACTCTTGAGCTACTTTTTTACCAATGAATAGCAGGATTGACCGTTACATTATAACACACCAACGGCTGAAAGGGCGAGCATGTTTGGTGTGAAGAAGGTTCAAAACCGTGACTCTCAAATTACGAGTCAAGTGCCCTAATTACCTGGCCATGCCTGGCCCTTTAGTGTAGAATGGCAAAATATTATATGTATATGATGTTATATAAGAAGCTTGGTTATAAATATGAAATGTTAAATGTGTAGAGTTTTATTAAAGTTAGAAATGGGTCAGTTACTGTGTTAGTTATTGTGGTACAAGCAAACTGATTTGTTTTACATTAATTAACGTCGTTCTTAACTTAGGTTTACAGCAAATTTATAACGGTGTGCAAATATTTGAGTTTGTAGAAATATTACATTTATATTGTTTTGCTCATAGTTTTGTCCTATTGTTGGTTGTTTATTATTTTGAAAGTGATAGGGCACTTATTTATGTGTCTTGTTTCCACATTTGTTTTCTTCTAAAAATGAGTTAGTTAGAATGATCAGTATTGTTTACAAATATCGAATCGAACTGCAGAAAGTGATAATTGCTGAGCAAGTCACTTACTCGGTCTGGTTCTTATCATAATAGACGTTGTTCATAAAATTTTACAATATATAAATATTAAACTTAGATATCCCAAAAGACCTCATGAACTCTGGTATTTGGCGTAAGGCTTCGTCAGCATTGAAAATAGCAGTGTGCCATGGCTGAGATTTTCGACCTTTCTCCTTTACTTAAACAAACAAATAAACCGAACTTAAATACAAATCATTCTTTCGTTCATGCCTGTTTTTATAAACTTGTTTGATTTTGATAGATTGCACCTTCTTGCTAACATCCAAATTAAAACATTGAAAATATAGCTTATAACAAAGTTATTTTTCGGTCAAACCTTCATAGTAAGGATTAATAACATAATAATATTTATTTACGTTTAGAAACGCTAATACTTTATTTGGATTGCTAGCATTGAATGACGGTGTTTCCTTTTGAAACCTCCCCAAATAAAATATTTTGTTGTGTCACTAAAATTTTAAAATTTGTATAAAATACGCCAAAACATATTGAATTTAAACACTCAGTGGCTACATAAATATGTGATAAATATTTATAACATTAAATTTTGAATACTATTATCTTTATCTAGATGCCAGCACTATCGGTATCATTCTGTTTGTTTGGTAACGACGTGTGTTATTTTCGTGAAGTTTGTTGATATATTTCGTTGTGAAATTGTCGACTTTCGTTAATAATACGCGAGTTACAATGGTCAAAATGTTTTTAAGACGCCTTGACAAGAGGCAAAAAGATATTGAAATACCATCAGGAAAAACAGTTATAGGAAGAGGACCTCTGCTTGGCGTTAGTATTACAAATATTTGCTAATTAAATTAGGCAGTACAAGTTTAACATAATATAATGTTTAGGGACAACAGTCCTGTTGGTCCATGTCCTCAAAACCAAACTGAAAAAAAAATTAAAGCCTTCTCTCATTATTCGTATATCTATCTAACTTTCTTTTGAACTCACTGCTTCTGCAACATCCAAAAGCAACCCATTCCAGAGGCTAACCACTATGAAAAATAAAATTGTTTTAGCTGAAGACAGCTTCTGCCTTGCCTAAATCTATATTTTGCGTTCCTAAGTTCTATTATTCTCACTGTTAAGTATATAAAAAAAAAATCAATTCTTTTTACAGTCTTTAACACTTCAAACATATCCCCTCTAACTCTTCTGGTTTTAGAATAAAAACAATTTTTAGGTTTTTGATCTATCCTTACATGACTAATCATCTGTCTAGGTATCATTTTAGTAATCTTCCTGTGAACCATTTCAAACAATTTAATTTGGTTCCTGAGGTAAGGAACCCAAGACTGAACACAATTCTCCGAATTTAACCTGACCAGTGTCCTATACAATGAAATTATAACCTATTTAGACTTGTATTCAATATTTCTGTAGATATAACTTAAAATCGTTTTTACCCTACTGCAAGGAACAGCACACTGCTTGGATGGCTTAAGAGACTGAGCAACCATTACACCAAGACCGTTTTTTTCATGATACTGTTAAGGTTATTCTCATCCAAATTATAATTAGATTATGATAACTCACATACAGTGTCATGCATTTATTATAATTACAACCAATCTGACATTTATTTACCCAGCTCACTAAATGATCTAAATCAACATTCTCTTCACAGCAAACAACAACCAATATGTTGATATCATCAGTAAATTCATACAATTTATTGATAACTTCTTCATCTGTGCCATTAATGTAAATCAAAAAGAGCATTGGTCCTAAGACTGAACTATGAGGCACACCACTTGTGACATTAAACCAGTGTGGCTGAACTATATTTATCAGAAACCTCTACTTTCTTACATCAATCCACACTTGTATTTATCTTAGTTAACTTATAACTAAGTTTCTTTAGAAATATTTAATGTGGCACCTTACTGAATGCTTTTTGAATATCCAGATAAACCAAGTTTACACCCTTTTCCTCATGTACATATGAAGAATGTAAAAATATTTACTCTTGATAAAACCACATTTATTAAACATCTTTTATCAGACTTTCTAAAACTTTTCCCACATTTGATGCAAGACTCATGAGCCTATAATTACTGAGTCAACTTATATTATCTCCCTTGAAGATACGAGTGACATTAGCTAATTTACAATCTGTTGATGCTTGTCCTCTGTTCAAAAACTTACAAAATATTGTGGCATCTCACATATCTAATCCCATTAAAATCCATGGGGAATATTATCTGTCCCATGAGTCTTATCATTCTTTAGACATCTCTATTTTATTCTAACAAGTTCAGAATTTATTCAGTTGTCTTGTTAAACTTTGTTTTCATCTATCAGTTGTTCAAGATGAGGAATACTGCTCAAGTTTTCATCAGTAAAAACTGAGGGAAAAGTAGAACTTAGTAACTCGCCATCTCATAATCATCAGATGCAAGTCTTCCTTTGCTACTGTCCTGTCTCCATTCTTTGTTCACCATTAATGTTTTTTTTCTGTGTGTCCTAATTTTACTAACTTAGTTGATCTTCCATAATCTTGGGCCCAGTATGGCCAAGCACGTAAGCCGTGCGACTCGTAATCTGAGGGTCACGGTTTCGTTCCCGCGTTGCGCCAAAACATGCTCACCCTCTCAGCCGTGGGGGTGTTATATGTGATGGTCAATCCCACTATTCGTTGGTAGAAGAGTAGCCCAAGAGTTGGCGGTGGATGATGATGACTAACTGCCTCCTCTCTAGTCTTACACTGCTAAATTAGTGACAGCTAGCACAGATAGCCCTCAAGTAGCTTTGTGCAAAATTCCCAAACAAACAAGCAATTCTGTAATCATATGTTTAACAGCACCAGCCACTTTGAATTTATTAAATTTGTAATGCATTTCTTTAATTTTCTCTCTTAAACTCTGTGAACCAACCTGTTTTGTCTTACTAGCAGGTACCTTTATCTCTCTGTAAGGAATATATTTGTTTTGAGTATTGAAAAATGTTTCTTTAAAAATGCTCCACATTTTTTCAGTAAATTTTTCAAAATACTTGTCAATTTTATAAACTATAAACATTAATGAACAATTTGCCACAAATTAAGTAAAAACAAATATAAAGATAATTACCTAAATAGATTTGATTCATCAAGTTTAACTTGATTCATATTGTATGCCAAAAATCTGTCACATAATTAACTTTATATTTTATGTTTTTCATATTTGATTTGTCGTTAAAAAGCTTTTAATCTTTATATCTAATACTAGTGCTACCATAGTATTAAGTATAGTAATAGAACTAGTGTTAGACTCCTAATTATTGTTACTAGTTAAGTAAATTATACTTAGTATCTTTAAGTTGCAGAAATGCAAATTATATTACTTGTAGGCTGTTTATAACTTGTGTCATGTAATTTAAAAACTTAAATTTATGTAGTTTTGGTTTGTGAAAGTCTTAGTTACACTTGAATATGACTTACTTTCTTCTGATTATTAATTTACATTATAATAAATAATCCAGAAACTGGATTCATCTACATGTATGGTTGTGTTAAAATCAGTGTTATTGTTATCTGTGTACTTAAAGTTTAAGTATATTAGTCAGTGTATTTAAGTTTAACTACCACTGACCATAATTTAACTGTATATTTATTTTTATATACACAACTGTTTAGAAGCTTTACTAACACCAACTTAAGTTTTACTAGTTGAAGTATCTTGCCACTTACATAACACTACTTATGTAATGATGAAAATAAGTTGCCATAACTACACGCATCCTCATAGGAAGAGAGAGTTCAGCAAACTTCTGCTTTTGTGATGTCAAAAAAATGATGCTTGTATAGTTACAGTGCAGCCAGGATTTAACATTTTATAAAATTAATAACTACACTGCATGTAGATAGTGTAGTACTTAACTATAATAAAATATACATATTTATTCTGATTTAAGTATAACTCCAATGAAGAAATATTATTTGTTGACTTCTCTTTAGATGTTTATGGATTTTATGTGAACACCCATACAGTTGTTTAAACTGTATTTAATGCAAGATAGCTTCCAGATTTACTGTCTTAGCACCCATGTTTTACATATTTTCTGTGGAGAGGACATGCCTTCTGACTCTGATAGCATTAGCATGCTTTGCATGTTGATTGTGCTCAGCACAAAGCTTTTAACCTTATAAATTTGGACTTCACACATTCTGTGTATTGGCCTGAGGTGTGTTTTGTGAGATAGAAATGACTACATAATTGCTGTGTATCAATACAGGGTCATCAAATAGGTGACCAGCATTTAGTTTTTATTTTGTGTATGAATGTTTGGAACATTATGTACAGGTCACATTATTTAATGTTTTATGTAATTACCACAGATATATGTGCTATATATAAAGTGTTCAAATCCAACATTATGTTCTAAAGATTGAAAGAAAGAACAAGGTGAAACTGATAATTAAAATTGGAAAGGACCAAAGTTTGGTGATCAAGTTTATGATAGTTATGTTTCATAATCGCTTTGCTATACTTTGATTTTATTTTATCACTGAGCTTTAATTACCAATATTAACAGTAATTACATTCTTGCAGTGTGCAGACAAAAAAGTTTCACGAAACCATGCCATCCTGGATGTTCATGATGGAGGAAAGATGGATTTGTTAGCAGTAAGTTTTTAAAATTTCGGTTGATTTTTTAAAAATATTTTTCAAATAATGCAGCTTATATTTTTCCTTAGACTTTCTTTATATGAAATACAGTAAAATACTAATAAAACCTTTAAACATTTTAACTCTTTACAACATATACGTACAGATCCCACCTTTCCTCAAGATCCAACAGCTTTGTCATTCAGTAAATCTTTATTCTAACCATGGTGTGAAAGGTAAAGAGACCATTCCTCATAGAATACAGCTAAATCCAAGATTCTTATGTTAACAGTCCTCACAGTCCATTTACAGTAAGTGTTCTTTTAAGGCAAAAGTTTTTTAATGAAAATAACAGTTTGTTATAAGAAACAAAATTTTCAAATAAAGAATTAGATAATCTAGAGTCCAGTCTGACCCTTTGTATGTCTTCTTCTTGTTTTCCCTTTTGTCTCATCCTTCTTCTGAACTAATACCCAATTCTCATCCCTTTCCTTTGTCTTCTTACTGGTTCTTACCTGACAGGTCTCTGAGGTAAACTTTTGATTTTTCATCAGTGACAGTGGTCCTGATGATTATGTTGTAGGTACTGGTCTGGTGGGGGCAAGACTTCTGGATTTTATCACAGACCATA
This sequence comes from Carcinoscorpius rotundicauda, assembly GCA_011833715.1. Taxonomy (NCBI): domain Eukaryota; kingdom Metazoa; phylum Arthropoda; class Merostomata; order Xiphosura; family Limulidae; genus Carcinoscorpius; species Carcinoscorpius rotundicauda. Next base: position 11,287,315 of record CM022401.1, on the reverse strand, counting down.
TTCTTCATTTTTCTTCTTCTTCTCTGTTCCCTCATCCCATTTCTACCCAGCATCTCTCCAAGGTTGTTCTTAACAGTGCTGTGATACAGGTAGATCATTATCAGAATTATATTCAAGTTTGTTCATCATCACCAAGTTCTGGTGCCTCACTGTTAACCTTGAACTGCTTTCTTGACTTTCTTCAACTCACCATAAAGTTATTCCTATCTTTTTAATGAGTTTGTATTCTTGGTCTGAGGATGATGAAGGTGGAAGTCTTGAATCCTTCGTTTCATATTCCTATCTTCTCAGTACCTTGGAATTTTCAATATTTACCTACACCTTCTTCTGCACTCTGTTGCTTTCCTGTTTGGAATCTCATTGTTGTCCTCTCACCCATACATTCCTGATGTGTATATCATGTCTCCACAATGATCTTTTTCTCCGTCTTTTCACATGTAGATTCCAGAGTTAGGATTTATTCACTCGTAATACCTTGTGCACAATTTATCCCAATTCTCATCTCATACTTTACCTTGATTGGTTTTTACTGCCCAAAATTTTGGCCACCTGTGGAGGAAAATTTGTCTTCACACTCATTTTCCACCTTTATCTTTGTTTTCGTCTGGATCACCTATTATGTTCTACCTTGGTTCTCTGCTGTCATATATGGTTTCTGTTTGTTTATTCATTGGAAGCATTCCTTTCTTTATGATATTTATCCTATTACCATTTCTTTTTCTATGATATTTCTTCTCTTATCATTTCTTTTTCTATGGTATTTATCCTATTACCATATCTTTTTCCATTATATTTCCCCTATAACCATTCCTTTTCCTGTGATATTTTCCCGATAATCATTCCTTTTTCTATGATATTTTTACTTTAACCATTCCTTTTCCTGTGATATTTCCCCAATAATCATTCCTTTTTCTATGATATTTTTCCTATTTTCACAACAGATTGAATTTGCCAGCTGATTCATGAGGCTTACTCTTTCCTTGATGACGATTGTCTTCTCCAATGCTATGAGTTGATAGTGCTATCTCTATATTATTATTTTTTACAAGGTTCTTTCTTGTTTATGTGGATTTTGCTCAGTGGTAAGCACTCCTTGACCAGGCATACTTATTTTTAAACTTGCAATGCATGACCATTCAGGTCAATAATGCCACTGTTAAGGTGGAATATTCTGTGAAATCAGCTGAATGTTTTTCTCATGATGTTTGTGTCATAAATATGTTTAACACAGACCATACATTTGAGGACTAATGTGATAAAACATATGGGGATTGTTGCCTATACCTGCCACTACTTGATTTGGATGTACTGGGAAAGGTCTGCTTTTCAAAATAAAGTTTCAGAGTTACCCATTGCACTGTCTCCAGTGTAACACTGTTTTGGACTGTCCAGTGCAATCCCCATGCACATTCTTTCAATGGAATACGGAAGCCCTTACTAGTTACCAGCTACTAGCTTCCTCCTGAGTGTTCTTAACTCCAGTTGAGAGTGGCAGTGTTTTGCCAATGTAGATGGTTTTTACACACTCCTCTTTCTGTGGACTCAATGTTATATTCCAGATGCTGCTTAGTTATGGACCAGATAACTTCCACTAGAATGCACTTCACCCCTTTGATTAGGCACCCTTCTTCCCACCTAAGTACAGATATCAGTTCTTGAGAATACTGATGCTGGTTGGAGTTGGATCATTCATATAGATCCTCACACTAGAGTGGCTTTGGTACCCTCCTTCTACTATGGACTGGATAATATGTTCCTTTTGCTAACCAGTTCTATGCTGGAGTTTAACTTCCACATTGCTGTCTGCCTTCCTACCATTGTCTGGGTGTCAGTTCCTGGGAGTGCTGGTGTTGCTGGAAGCTGGATCAGTCATACTTCCACATTATTGTCTGCTTTCCTACCATTGTCCAGGTGTCAGTTCTTGGTGGTGCTGGTATTGAATGTATTGTAAATGCACACACGATGATGCTGGTCCTTAGAGTGAAAGTTCTTATCTGAGGTAGAGGACCCTTTTTATGGACTGAGGATTCCTATTACTGTTGGTGCAAGTTGAGGTCATATTTGTCCTTACAGTCTGTACACTTTTGCAGCTCTACACCAAAGGACACTTCATTTAAATTGTCATTCCACCCTTTTTTGTGACAATTTAATTTCACTGGCAAATAGTATACCTGGTTCAAGTGTAATGTGGTCTTTCATGGGTATGTCTTTCATACTCTTTATTCACATACCCAGTTAGCTTGCTTTGGATTCTTTCTGAAGGGGCCTCATCCAGTTAATGTTACATTGGTCTCTCCATCAGGTCACTGTTGAATTCTATCTGTTGTGCAGAAGGAGGGAAGATGTCATATCTGACCTTAACATTTTACTACATTGAAAATGTATTCCTTTCATACTTCCTACCCTTTCACTCCACTTTCAGTGTTTTGTTGTTTTATGTTGCTCAGTCTCAAACTGAAGTTGAGTCATGTAGATAAAGTCAGCTGTGCTGAGAGTGTATGATGTGTTCCTATTGGTGGAGGATTGTGCATGCTATCATAGTTAAAATGTGAGTGAGACTAGTGTTGAATTAAGATTTGCAAGTACAGAGGACAGTACAAATAAAACAACTATTTTGTGAGCTAAGGAAATAATGTATTGGAAATACTTTTTCAATGAAGAAAAATGTTAACGTTCGTGCTGCTAAGACGTAAAAACATTACTTTTATTGACGAGAAACAAACTAATGATTGGAAATCACTTGTTCCAGGATCTAAATTTATTCTACAAGCTTTAGTTTTCAAATATGTTTCAGTGTCATGAGAGTTGCTTTAGTAATAGAATGATCATATTGGTTAAATCACTGTGCAACACAGAGGTTATTAATGTAAGATTTATTGCTGTTGAAGTAAGACTTTCATACATACCTGTCATTCCATTTTGTTCACTTTATGGATAAATGGTGTTTTATGTTGTGTGAGTAATTTCTTTAGAATTGTTTTAGAGATTTTGTGGTTACATTTCTTTGAGAAAATAATATTTGGTTTTTATAATTTTGCAGATTCCATTCTTTCATGGAATATAATTTACTTTATCACAGACAAGGATATACTTCATCTCTTCCTTGCTGTCACACTGCTAAAAGGTGTTTTTTGTGTTGAGTGTTGTTTTTATCAATTTGTTTTTAAATTTTTGTACTTTTTATATCCTCTTTGTAACATAGTTTGTCTTAGACCCTTAGTGTGTTTTTTGTAATTGAATGGATTACTTGTATAATTGCCTTTATGATCTCACATCATCTTATACTTGGTCAATTGTAGTTTGTTCCTGAAAAAGAAATGTTCACCTGTAAACAGCACTTAGGGTGTCATATTTTTGTGTTAAGTTGACTTTTTAAACCAATGCATTTTTCTTAACATAATGAACATTCCATTGACATTTATTTTTGTCACATACAATCATTGTAGTGTACAATTAAACATTAAAATGTAAAGATTCTCAGCCATCATTATGCCTTTATTAACAAATCTCTTTTTTTATTTTAACCATAATTTTGTTTTAAAAGTTTCACCTTTATTCTAGTCATAGTCATGAATTCTGCAGAATGTAACACTTGATGTGGTTATTTTGTTTACTGACCTGTGTTAATATCCTGTGAATTGACAGTCATGAATTCTACTACATGTTGCCAGTGATGTGTTTATTTTAATTGAAACAATATATTATTGGAGTTTAGTTTGTGGTTTTACACGACACTCAAGGTGTAAACGTGTTTTGTCAGACCCACATCAATCCTTGCTTCTATCAACCCCAAGATGAAGGAGAGGTCAGAATTCTCAAAAAGGATGAAAGAGTCCACATCCTTCCAGGTGATGCCTTTATGTTGTTACGTGACTCTTTCAAGTTCAAAGTGATAGTTAAAGAAGACCAGAAAGATGTCAACAAAAAGTTTGTAACATCTGTTGTCTCATGTTTAAACAGTAGTAATTAAATCTAATCAAATTTATATTTTAATAATGTAAATAAATTAGTCAAAACAACCAAGTTTCATTTGTATTCTAACTAGGCCCATTTTGTAATGAAATGTAACCGAATGAAGTCTAATGTTGTAGTACACTAATGGCACATGATGTAATGCAAGCTAACTATATAGACAACTACTGAAATGTAACTGAATGAAGTCTAATGTTGTAGTACACTAATGGCACATGATGTAATGCAAGCTAACTATATAGACAACTACTGAAATGTAACTGAATGAAGTCAAATGTTGTAGTACACTAATGGCACATGATGTAATGCAAGCTAACTATATAGACAACTACTGAAATGTAACTGAATGAAGTCAAATGTTGTAGTACACTAATGGCACATGATGTAATGCAAGCTAACTATATAGACAACTACTGAAATGTAACTGAATGAAGTCAAATGTTGTAGTACACTAATGGCACATGATGTAATGCAAGCTAACTATATAGACAACTACTGAAATGTAACTGAATGAAGTCTAATGTTGTAGTATTATAATGACTTATTATTTAAATTAGTCTAACCATATAGATTACTGTTAAAATGTAGATGAATGGAGCTTATGTTATAATAAAAACTGACTGGTTGTCTTTTTTATCACAAAATAAGGCTTAAGAAACATGAAAACTACAATAATTAGAATGTGTTGATTTATCAGTTGGTATCATTGCAGTTTCAACTATGACTTGTCTTATATTTTATATGGGTTAAGTAGATGTGTTACTTTTATAAAAGGATTCCTGATTGGATGTGTTGAATAGTTTTATTTACTGTGTTTTTATTAATTATTAAGAAGAACTGAGGGTTTAAATGACCAGTCTAGCACTCAGGACCTCTCCAAGCAACTTGGTTATTCCAGTGAGCAAGATTCTGATAATTCACATGGTGAGTTTATTATAGAAGTATTATTAGAGATAATTAAATAACAAATTCTTGACTGCTACTTTAAAATTTAAATAAATAATGCTCACATTTATAATGGAAGCAGATTTATTAAGGAGTTGAATACACATTCACAAAGTTACTATTACCACATGAGAAATAACATGACAAATGGTAAAAATATGATTTCTGAGCATATAAAATTCAGTAATTCATTCTTAATGCGTATAACAGTTTCAAATGTAAACTACAACCATATGCATAGTGTGATGTAATCTTAAATGTTTATAACAGTGACAAATGTAAACTAGAACTGTGTGTGTAGTGTGATGTATTTTAAAATGTTTATAACAGTGTCAAATGTAAACTAGAATCATGTGTGTAGTGTGATGTAATTTTAAATGTTTATAACTGTCAAATCTAAACTAGAACCATGTGTGTAGTGTGATGTAATTTTAAATGTTGAATAACAGTGTCAAATGTAAACTAGAATCATGTGTGTAGTGTGATGTAATTTTGTTCTAAAATCATCATTGTTAAGGAAACTTATACATTCAATAAACAGAACACTTTATTTAATAATAGAACAAAATTGAAATTTTGTGATATTGAGTGTTTTTAAGGATGTCATAAAGATGTCCAACTGAATCTGTGTGATGAGATTCCTTTAATAATAAAGATGTCCAACTGAATCTGTGTGACAAGATTCCTTTAATAATAATAAAGATGTCCAAGTGAATCTGTGTGATGAGATTCCTTTAATAATAAAGGTGTCCAAGTGAATCTGTGTGACGAGATTCCTTTAATAATAAAGATGTCCAAGTGAATCTGTGTGACTAGATTCCTTTAATAATAAAGATGTCCAACTGAATCTGTGTGACAAGATTCCTTTAATAATAATAAAGATGTCCAAGTGAATCTGTGTGACGAGATTCCTTTAATAATAAAGGTGTCCAAGTGAATCTGTGTGACGAGATTCCTTTAATAATAAAGATGTCCAACAGAATCTGTGTGATGAGATTCCTTTAATAATAATAAAGATGTCCAAGTGAATCTGTGTGACGAGATTCCTTTAATAATAAAGGTGTCCAAGTGAATCTGTGTGACGAGATTCCTTTAATAATAAAGATGTCCAACAGAATCTGTGTGATGAGATTCCTTTAATAATAAAGATGTCCAACTGAATCTGTGTGACAAGATTCCTTTAATAATAATAAAGATGTCCAAGTGAATCTGTGTGACGAGATTCCTTTAATAATAGAGATGTCCAAGTGAATCTGTGTGACGAGATTCCTTTAATAATAAAGATGTCCAACTGAATCTGTGTGACAAGATTCCTTTAATAATAAAGATGTCCAACTGAATCTGTGTGACGAGATTCCTTTAATAATAAAGATGTCCAACTTAATCTGTGTGACGAGATTCCTTTAATAACAAAGATGTCCAACTGAATCTGTGTAATGGGATTCCTTTAATAACAAAGATGTCCAACAGAATCTGTGTGACGAGATTTCTTTAATAATAAAGATGTCCAAGTGAATCTGTGTGACGAGATTCCTTTAATAACAAAGATGTCCAACTGAATCTGTGTGACGAGATTCCTTTAATAACAAAGATGTCCAAGTGAATCTGTGTAATGAGATTCCTTTAATAACAAAGATATCCAAGTGAATCTATGTGAAGAGATTCCTTTAATAACAAAGATGTCCAAGTGAATCTGTGTGACGAGATTCCTTTAATAATAAAGATATCCAAGTGAATCTATGTGAAGAGATTCCTTTAATAACAAAGATGTCCAAGTGAATCTGTGTGACAAGATTCCTTTAATAATAAAGATGTCCAAGTGAATCTGTGTGACAAGATTCCTTTAATAATAAAGATGTCCAAGTGAATCTGTGTGACGAGATTCCTTTAATAACAAAGATGTCCAAGTGAATCTGTGTGACGAGATTCCTTTAATAACAAAGATGTCCAAGTGAATCTGTGTGACGAGATTCCTTTAATAACAAAGATGTCCAAGTGAATCTGTGTGACGAGATTCCTTTAATAACAAAGATGTCCAAGTGAATCTGTGTGACGAGATTCCTTTAATAACAAAGATGTCCAAGTGGATCTGTGTGACGAGATTCCTTTAATAACAAAGATGTCCAAGTGGATCTGTGTGACGAGATTCCTTTAATAATAAAGATGTCCAAGTGGATCTGTGTGACAAGATTCCTTTAATAATAAAGATGTCCAAGTGGATCTGTGTGACAAGATTCCTTTAATAATAAAGATGTCCAAGTGGATCTGTGTGACGAGATTCCTTTAATAATAAAGATGTCCAAGTGAATCTGTGTGACGAGATTCCTTTAATAATAAAGATGTCCAAGTGAATCTGTGTGACGAGATTCCTTTAATAACAAAGATGTCCAAGTGAATCTGTGTGACGAGATTCCTTTAATAATAAAGATGTCCAAGTCAATCTGTGTGACAAGATTCCTTTAATAACAAAGATGTCCAAGTGAATCTGTGTGACGAGATTCCTTTAATAACAAAGATGTCCAAGTGAATCTGTGTGACGAGATTCCTTTAATAATAAACTTTTAAAGTTACAGTGTCATAAATGTTTATGTGAGTAAGGTATAAGTAATAAGAATTTTGTTATTATATGTTGTGATGCTTTAAATATTTAATCAATCAGATATTTCTAATAAACTACAAGTTGGTTTAGTTATGTATAAACTTACAAGCTGGTTCAATAAGATTCAGTGCTGAATAGTAGATAAAACTTACAAGCTGGTTTAATAAGATTCAGTGCTGAATAGTGGATAAATCTTACAAGCTGGTTCAGTAAGATTCAGTGCTGAATAGTGGATAAAACTGACAAGCTGGTTCAAAAATATTCAGTGCTGAATAGTGGATAAAACTTACAAGCTGGTTCAGTGAGATTCAGTGCTGAATAGTGGATAAAACTTACAAGCTGGTTCAGTGAGATTCAGTGCTGAATAGTGGATAAAACTTACAAGCTGGTTCAGTAAGATTCAGTGCTGAATAGTGGATAAAACTTACAAGCTGGTTCAGTAAGATTCAGTGCTGAATAGTGGATAAAACTTACAAGCTGGTTCAGTAAGATTTAGTGCTGAATACTGGAGAAAACTTACAAGCTGGTTCAGTGAGATTCAGTGCTGAATAGTGGATAAAACTTACAAGCTGGTTCAATAAGATTCAGTGCTGAATACTGGATAAAACTTACAAGCTGGTTCAATAAGATTCAGTGCTGAATAGTGGATAAAACTTACAAGCTGGTTCAGTAAGATTCAGTGTTGAATACTGGAGAAAACTTACAAGCTGGTTCAATAAGATTCAGTGCTGAATACTGGAGAAAACTTACAAGCTGGTTCAGTGAGATTCAGTGCTGAATAGTGGATAAAACTTACAAGCTGGTTCAATAAGATTCAGTGCTGAATAGTGGATAAAACTTACAAGCTGGTTCAGTGAGATTCAGTGCTGAATAGTGGATAAAACTTACAAGCTGGTTCAATAAGATTCAGTGCTGAATAGTGGATAAAACTTACAAGCTGGTTCAGTAAGATTCAGTGCTGAATACTGGAGAAAACTTACAAGCTGGTTCAGTGAGATTCAGTGCTGAAAAGTGGATAAAACTTACAAGCTGGTTCAGTAAGATTCAGTGCTGAATAGTGGATAAAACTTACAAGCTGGTTCAATAAGATTCAGTGCTGAATAGTGGATAAAACTTACAAGCTGGTTCAGTAAGATTCAGTGCTGAATACTGGAGAAAACTTACAAGCTGGTTCAGTGAGATTCAGTGCTGAATAGTGGATAAAACTTACAAGCTGGTTCAATAAGATTCAGTGCTGAATAGTGGATAAAACTTACAAGCTGGTTCAATAAGATTCAGTGCTGAATAGTGGATAAAACTTACAAGCTGGTTCAATAAGATTCAGTGCTGAATAGTGGATAAAACTTACAAGCTGGTTCAATAAGATTCAGTGCTGAATAGTGGATAAAACTTACAAGCTGGTTCAGTAAGATTCAGTGCTGAATACTGGAGAAAACTTACAAGCTGGTTCAATAAGATTCAGTGCTGAATACTGGAGAAAACTTACAAGCTGGTTCAGTGAGATTCAGTGCTGAATAGTGGATAAAACTTACAAGCTGGTTCAATAAGATTCAGTGCTGAATACTGGATAAAACTTACAAGCTGGTTCAGTGAGATTCAGTGCTGAATAGTGGATAAAACTTACAAGCTGGTTCAGTAAGATTCAGTGCTGAATAGTGGATAAAACTTACAAGCTGGTTCAATAAGATTCAGTGCTGAATAGTGGATAAAACTTACAAGCTGGTTCAGTAAGATTCAGTGCTGAATACTGGAGAAAACTTACAAGCTGGTTCAATAAGATTCAGTGCTGAATACTGGAGAAAACTTACAAGCTGGTTCAGTAAGATTCAGTGCTGAATAGTGGATAAAACTTACAAGCTGGTTCAATAAGATTCAGTGCTGAATAGTGGATAAAAATTACAAGCTGGTTCAGTGAGATTCAGTGCTAAATAGTGGATAAAACTTACAAGCTGGTTCAATAAGATTCTGTGCTGAATACTGGAGAAAACTTACAAGCTGGTTCAGTAAGATTCAGTGTTGAATAGTGGATAAAACTTACAAGCTGGTTCAGTAAGATTCAGTGCTGAATAGTGGATAAAACTTACAAGCTGGTTCAATAAGATTCAGTGCTGAATAGTGGATAAAACTTACAAGCTGGTTCAGTAAGATTCAGTGCTGAATACTGGAGAAAACTTACAAGCTGGTTCAGTAAGATTCAGTGCTGAATACTGGAGAAAACTTACAAGCTGGTTCAATAAGATTCAGTGCTGAATACTGGAGAAAACTTACAAGCTGGTTCAGTGAGATTCAGTGCTGAATAGTGGATAAAACTTACAAGCTGGTTCAATAAGATTCAGTGCTGAATACTGGAGAAAACTTACAAGCTGGTTCAGTGAGATTCAGTGCTGAATAGTGGATAAAACTTACAAGCTGGTTCAGTGAGATTCAGTGCTGAATAGTGGATAAAACTTACAAGCTGGTTCAGTGAGATTCAGTGCTGAATAGTGGATAAAACTTACAAGCTGGTTCAGTAAGATTCAGTGCTGAATACTGGAGAAAACTTACAAGCTGGTTCAGTGAGATTCAGTGCTGAATAGTGGATAAAACTTACAAGCTGGTTCAATAAGATTCAGTGCTGAATAGTGGATAAAACTTACAAGCTGGTTCAATAAGATTCAGTGCTGAATAGTGGATAAAACTTACAAGCTGGTTCAGTAAGATTCAGTGCTGAATACTGGATAAAACTTACAAGCTGGTTCAATAAGATTCAGTGCTGAATACTGGAGAAAACTTACAAGCTGGTTCAGTGAGATTCAGTGCTGAATAGTGGATAAAACTTACAAGCTGGTTCAATAAGATTCAGTGCTGAATAGTGGATAAAACTTACAAGCTGGTTCAGTGAGATTCAGTGCTGAATAGTGGATAAAACTTACAAGCTGGTTCAATAAGATTCAGTGCTGAATAGTGGATAAAACTTACAAGCTGGTTCAGTAAGATTCAGTGCTGAATACTGGAGAAAACTTACAAGCTGGTTCAGTGAGATTCAGTGCTGAATAGTGGATAAAACTTACAAGCTGGTTCAGTAAGATTCAGTGCTGAATACTGGATAAAACTTACAAGCTGGTTCAATAAGATTCAGTGCTGAATAGTGGATAAAACTTACAAGCTGGTTCAGTAAGATTCAGTGCTGAATACTGGAGAAAACTTACAAGCTGGTTCAGTGAGATTCAGTGCTGAATAGTGGATAAAACTTACAAGCTGGTTCAATAAGATTCAGTGCTGAATAGTGGATAAAACTTACAAGCTGGTTCAATAAGATTCAGTGCTGAATAGTGGATAAAACTTACAAGCTGGTTCAATAAGATTCAGTGCTGAATAGTGGATAAAACTTACAAGCTTGTTCAATAAGATTCAGTGCTGAATAGTGGATAAAACTTACAAGCTGGTTCAGTAAGATTCAGTGCTGAATACTGGAGAAAACTTACAAGCTGGTTCAATAAGATTCAGTGCTGAATACTGGAGAAAACTTACAAGCTGGTTCAGTGAGATTCAGTGCTGAATAGTGGATAAAACTTACAAGCTGGTTCAGTGAGATTCAGTGCTGAATAGTGGATAAAACTTACAAGCTGGTTCAATAAGATTCAGTGCTGAATACTGGAGAAAACTTACAAGCTGGTTCAGTGAGATTCAGTGCTGAATAGTGGATAAAACTTACAAGCTGGTTCAGTGAGATTCAGTGCTGAATAGTGGATAAAACTTACAAGCTGGTTCAATAAGATTCAGTGCTGAATAGTGGATAAAACTTACAAGCTGGTTCAATAAGATTCAGTGCTGAATAGTGGATAAAACTTACAAGCTGGTTCAGTAAGATTCAGTGCTGAATAGTGGATAAAACTTACAAGCTGGTTCAATAAGATTCAGTGCTGAATAGTGGATAAAACTTACAAGCTGGTTCAGTAAGATTCAGTGCTGAATAGTGGATAAAACTTACAAGCTGGTTCAGTAAGATTCAGTGCTGATAAGTAATAAATTTCTTTTTTCATTGTCTTTTGTCTGCAAGTTGAAATATTTTATAAAACATTAGGCTTAAAAGATGTGTGCTGTTGGCAGTGGGAGGTAAGATAGAATTGAGCCTTGGATGAACTGTTATCATATAAAGTCAGATTAGTATCTCTGAAGTCATGGGAAGTCTGATTGAGGCAAGGTTATTAATGAATGTGATATTTTTTGTATTTAAGTATGAAAATGGTGAGACTATGGGACTTAATTTTGCTAGGGTGGGATTCATCTTCAGATAAGACTATTTTTCTGAAAGGGTGGTTGTTTTTGGAATGAGTTGTATTGGATGCAGTAACTTTGATGAATGTATGAATAGTAAGGACTGGCTTAGAGGTTGTTTTATTTTTAAGTTGTTTAAATGGGACAACATCTTGTAGTGACAAGTCTTAAGTTGAGATGCAGGTGGAATAAAGTCATGTGTAAATCAGGCACTACATATGTTGTTCAAAAACTGAGTTTTCAAGCTGTACTTCTGCTTCTCTCATGGGGTTCACATCAGGATCATCTCACATCTTCAGGAAATAACTTTTTGGTCTGTGTACCTCTCATTTATGATAACTGTTTATTTCAACAACTGTTGATATTGACATGGCCCAACATGGGTTTAAACCACAAATTTGAAACATACCATCACTGTCATTTATAGTTATTGCTTGACAGCCAAGGTTCCAATTTAAACATTGATCTGATTTTTTATCACTTGCTTCAGTGTTTTAACGTAATTGCTCTTGATGGTATCTGTCTTGTGACATTTTCCACCTACAGCAGTGCACACTGTATAAGCACCTCATAAAGATTATATTATCACTTTTTTGTAGTCTAATATCATCCCAGTCACAAGTAAAATGTTAAATTCCAGTCCCTTCCTGAAGGCTCAGTTTTCATGTTTAGCTTCCTTCTCTTTTCACTCTATTTTTTCTCTATGGCAATTTACCTGTGTATGTGGTACATTTATCACTTTTGATCTGTCATATCTTTCTTTTAGTCCTTCCCATCGTACAGTTCATCAAATACCATCCTCTTTGCATTGTTTTCTTTTAACATGGCCTCCTTTTGGTTTTCGTGTTGTGGGCTATTGGCTAGCATTATCTGTTCCTTTTCAGTTTGCTGAATTTGGTTGACAGTTATCCATATTATTCCATTGTTCTGTTTTCCCATCCTCTCTGCTCTGTTTCCCTTTGTGATTAACATCTCTGTATGATCATCCATGTTTTTCCCCATTCTCCATTAGACTTTTTTGTCTCCATGTTCTTTAAATCATTTTTCTTTATGTTTCTGTGTGAGAATAGCCATTTTAACATTTTACACAATCAAGGTTTACAGCATTTATTGTTTTCTTAGTTTATGTTTTCTCCTTATTTTCTGATAAAAAGTCATTCCATGATTTAATATTTTCTGGTTATACAGTCCTAAATGATGAATAGTATATCTAACTCAGAAGTGTAAATGATGAATAATATACGTAACTCAGAAGTGTAAATGATGAATAGTATATCTAACTCAGAAGTGTAAATGATGAATAGTATACCTAACTCAGAAGTGTAAATCATGAATAGTATATCTAACTCAGAAGTGTAAATGATGAATAATATACCTAACTCAGAAGTGTAAATGATGAATAATATACCTAACTCAGAAGTGTAAATGATGAATAATATACCTAACTCAGAAGTGTAAATGATGAATAGTATACCTAACTCAGAAGTGTAAATGATGAATAGTATACCTAACTCAGAAGTGTAAATGATGAATAATATACCTAACTCAGAAGTGTAAATGATGAATAGTATATCTAACTCAGAAGTGTAAATGATGAATAATATACCTAACTCAGAAGTGTAAATGATGAATAATATATCTAACTCAGAAGTGTAAATGATGAATAGTATATCTGACTCAGAAGTGTAAATGATGAATAGTATATCTGACTCAGAAGTGTAAATGATGAATAGTATATCTAACTCAGAAGTGTAAATGATGAATAATATATCTAACTCAGAAGTGTAAATGATGAATAGTATATCTGACTCAGAAGTGTAAATGATGAATAATATACCTAACTCAGAAGTGTAAATGATGAATAGTATATCTGACTCAGAAGTGTAAATGATGAATAATATATCTAACTCAGAAGTGTAAATGATGAATAGTATATCTAACTCAGAAGTGTAAATGATGAATAATATATCTAACTCAGAAGTGTAAATGATGAATAGTATATCTGACTCAGAAGTGTAAATGATGAATAGTATATCTAACTCAGAAGTGTAAATGATGAATAATATATCTAACTCAGAAGTGTAAATGATGAATAATATATCTGACTCAGAAGTGTAAATGATAAATAATATACCTAACTCAGAAGTGTAAATGATGAATAATATATCTAACTCAGAAGTGTAAATGATGAATAGTATATCTGACTCAGAAGTGTAAATGATGAATAATATACCTAACTCAGAAGTGTAAATGATGAATAATATATCTAACTCAGAAGTGTAAATGATGAATAATATATCTAACTCAGAAGTGTAAATGATGAATAGTATATCTGACTCAGAAGTGTAAATGATGAATAATATACCTAACTCAGAAGTGTAAATGATGAATAGTATATCTGACTCAGAAGTGTAAATGATGAATAATATATCTAACTCAGAAGTGTAAATGATGAATAGTATATCTAACTCAGAAGTGTAAATGATGAATAATATATCTAACTCAGAAGTGTAAATGATGAATAGTATATCTGACTCAGAAGTGTAAATGATGAATAGTATATCTAACTCAGAAGTGTAAATGATGAATAATATATCTAACTCAGAAGTGTAAATGATGAATAATATACCTAACTCAGAAGTGTAAATGATGAATAGTATATCTAACTCAGAAGTGTAAATGATGAATAGTATATCTGACTCAGAAGTGTAAATGATGAATAGTATATCTGACTCAGAAGTGTAAATGATGAATAATATACCTAACTCAGAAGTGTAAATGATGAATAGTATATCTAACTCAGAAGTGTAAATGATGAATAGTATATCTGACTCAGAAGTGTAAATGATGAATAATATATCTAACTCAGAAGTGTAAATGATGAATAATATATCTAACTCAGAAGTGTAAATGATGAATAGTATATCTGACTCAGAAGTGTAAATGATGAATAATATACCTAACTCAGAAGTGTAAATGATGAATAGTATATCTGACTCAGAAGTGTAAATGATGAATAATATATCTAACTCAGAAGTGTAAATGATGAATAGTATATCTAACTCAGAAGTGTAAATGATGAATAATATATCTAACTCAGAAGTGTAAATGATGAATAGTATATCTGACTCAGAAGTGTAAATGATGAATAGTATATCTAACTCAGAAGTGTAAATGATGAATAATATATCTAACTCAGAAGTGTAAATGATGAATAGTATATCTAACTCAGAAGTGTAAATGATAAATAATATACCTAACTCAGAAGTGTAAATGATGAATAGTATATCTAACTCAGAAGTGTAAATGATGAATAGTATATCTGACTCAGAAGTGTAAATGATGAATAGTATATCTAACTCAGAAGTGTAAATGATGAATAATATATCTAACTCAGAAGTGTAAATGATGAATAGTATATCTGACTCAGAAGTGTAAATGATGAATAATATACCTAACTCAGAAGTGTAAATGATGAATAGTATATCTGACTCAGAAGTGTAAATGATGAATAATATATCTAACTCAGAAGTGTAAATGATGAATAGTATATCTAACTCAGAAGTGTAAATGATGAATAATATATCTAACTCAGAAGTGTAAATGATGAATAATATACCTAACTCAGAAGTGTAAATGATGAATAGTATATCTAACTCAGAAGTGTAAATGATGAATAGTATATCTGACTCAGAAGTGTAAATGATGAATAGTATATCTAACTCAGAAGTGTAAATGATGAATAATATATCTAACTCAGAAGTGTAAATGATGAATAGTATATCTAACTCAGAAGTGTAAATGATGAATAGTATATCTGACTCAGAAGTGTAAATGATGAATAGTATATCTGACTCAGAAGTGTAAATGATGAATAATATACCTAACTCAGAAGTGTAAATGATGAATAGTATATCTGACTCAGAAGTGTAAATGATGAATAGTATATCTAACTCAGAAGTGTAAATGATGAATAATATATCTAACTCAGAAGTGTAAATGATGAATAATATATCTAACTCAGAAGTGTAAATGATGAATAGTATATCTAACTCAGAAGTGTAAATGATGAATAGTATATCTGACTCAGAAGTGTAAATGATGAATAGTATATCTGACTCAGAAGTGTAAATGATGAATAGTATATCTGACTCAGAAGTGTAAATGATGAATAGTATATCTGACTCAGAAGTGTAAATGATGAATAGTATATCTAACTCAGAAGTGTAAATGATGAATAGTATATCTAACTCAGAAGTGTAAATGATGAATAATATATCTGACTCAGAAGTGTAAATGATGAATAGTATATCTAACTCAGAAGTGTAAATGATGAATAGTATATCTGACTCAGAAGTGTAAATGATGAATAATATACCTAACTCAGAAGTGTAAATGATGAATAGTATATCTAACTCAGAAGTGTAAATGATGAATAATATATCTGACTCAGAAGTGTAAATGATGAATAGTATATCTAACTCAGAAGTGTAAATGATGAATAATATACCTAACTCAGAAGTGTAAATGATGAATAGTATACATAGCTTTATAATTTCTTTTACACCCCATGGTTTTTCTGTGAGTGCATCTTTAAGGGAGTCATCTTCTTACCAGCTCTCCACTTCAAAGTAGGACTCTAGCTTTTTGTGAGAGGAGGTAACATGTTGTACTAGAAGTTATATATATATACTCACCTTCCACTTCTAGTATGGTTTTATGTGATCTCACCAATATCAAAGTTGTTAACAGCTGGAAGAGTAGAGAGTATGCTATTTATGATAGGGGTGGTTTTGCACTCTTTTTGGTGGCTGGTTTTATGTGATCTTACCAATATCAAAGTTGTTAACAGCTGGAAGGTTAGAGAGTATGCTATTTATGATAGGGGTGGTGTTGCACTCTTTTTGGTGGATGGTTTTATGTGATCTTACCAATATCAAAGTGGTTAACAGCTGGAAGAGTAGAGAGTATGCTATTTATGATAGGGGTGGTTTTGCACTCTTTTTGGTGGATGATTGCTGAATTAGTATTTGCACGTTAGTATGCAGAGCTAAGTGAGAGTATTAAGGTTAGTGACAAGTTAGAATTTGCACCGATAAACAGTAGTATATGTCAAGAAAGCCTTTTATGAAAGGAGGTAAATACCTATCAGAAATACATTTTAAGAAAATGTTAGCATTTATTCAGTGAACTATGCATGTCTACCCCTAGTTACAGAATTAACAATTTTAGGGCAGTGTACATTTGCTAGATTGTTTTAATAATTAATTGTTTTTTGCAGAGCAAAAAAGAAAGAAGAAGAAAACAGAGACAAATGATGATGAATGGAATGGACACAACAAACGTACATCAAACAAACTGGTAAAATCTAAAACATAAATTATAATGAGGTTTTATCAGGTTATTGTTCCAAAACAACATGACTATCCTTGAAAGACTATAAATATCTGAGTTGCTATAAGTCATGTACAACTTCTTCCTTAGGTTAGTGCTTGTGAGATGTTACCTCTCTGCATCACTAAAAACAGTTACACCATGTAGGAATTTGGTGGAATTTCTTGCATGTGTCCAGAGCCTTGAACGAAATCCCAAACCTCTACATGTGTTTACTTGTATTGTTATGACCATAATGTAATCATCATAATGTTATAGCCATCCACCTGTAGAAGGGTAACACAACCTCCAAAGAAAATTATTCCTGTGGACATTAATACAGGATCACAAGCATGTTTTGTCATCAGTAGTGCTTGTCCTCAGATGTGTGATTTTTGAATTTCTTTGATTGACTGTCAATCCGATTGGAATTTCATTTGCTTATGCTGTCACATTTATTCCTTGTGCTACTTTAATAAATGATTGCAAATAAAAATAAAATAAGAACTTTAAAAAAGTAAAAAACAAATGTTTGTGAACCCAGTCGTTCCTCTTCAGGTATTTCCAACAGCACATTTTATATTCATGGAATTGATGTTATTATCCTTTAAACTGATTGTGTAGAATAAATGCCCAGTGTCTGACAAGTTTCAGATATCAGTCCATGGCCAGTTACTAGGATTGTGTTGAATGTATTAAATTATGACAGTCTCACAAGGCTGTGATGAACCATGGCATAACAACATGCTCATTTTAGTTTTCAGTGGATCTTTAGGCAGAGCAGACTTAATAGGTTTGAGAACTTTATTGGACTGCAATGTAGCATTGTTGATGCTACTGTCCATCAGATGTTCAGTTCCCTTCTGTATTACTCTTCTCCAGTTCAAGACCATCATCCTATTTAATTGTGTTATGTGGAGCATGATCACGTGTGGGTGATTTTAGCCAGCTTTTGTTTCTGTATCTTCTCTCATGAGGAACAGGTACTGTTCATTATGTTTATAACACATATTTGTGATTTTCTATCTATTTTGCTTATAGGTCATGATGTCTCTTGTGTTACTTTACTTTATGAGCTTTCTTCTGTCCCACCTCCACAGAGGTCATCATCTTCCTTCTTGTCCATGTGACTCATTTTTGTATTCTGGTCTCTTTTATTCTTCCCATTTACATAGGACACTTCTCCTCTCTTCCTTACAATTCACTCATCTTCATTTTCTTATTTTTATATACTTCTTCATGTCTCCACACTTCATCACTGTGATCTTTATTGTTTTCATGATGACATGATTTTTATTGTTTGTCTTGATGGCCTCTATTCATTCCTCTATTGTTTCTAGTTTATCCTGCTTTCTCTATTTTTGGGACTTCCTCAGTTTGTATGATTCTCTTTCATTTTTCTCCCAAACTCAAGTCTTTCTCACTGCACCAGTTCTTTTGTTTTTGAACTGGTGTTTCTTGTCAACAGTCTTCCTTCCACTGCATCACTGATACATCTGTTAAATTTAAGATTCTCGTGGAGCTACACCCTCTCCTGTTTCTCATCTTATTATTTTAACTCTCTCATTATAGACTTGTTCTCAGGGAACAATCTCATAAACATTTTCTTCTTGTTAAAGTTTAATTATATAACATTTAATAAATGAGTATATCATGACAAAATTGTAGAAATTACACTGTGCAACAAATTTCAGGTTCAAAAAAAGTACAAGTTAAGTAAGACTTTGTTCTGGGTCAAAAAATTGTCCTGATTCTGAATCTGACCTTTGTTCCTCCAGATTAGACACCATTTTCCTGTACCATGAACCATATGTTTTATAATATACTGCAAAATATCAGGTATTTAACACAACATTGCAAATACTGAAAGTTACAAAAAACAAAACATTTATTGGTTATGAATTAAAAACACACACCTCTCAATTTAAACAACTTTTGTTCTTCTAAGCCTCTTGTGTGGAGTGTGATCTTCTTTATACCACAGCAGTTGTCTGCCGACATGCCAAGACTCCATTTTCCTTTAAATTGTTGCTCCATCACTGAAATATCCTGATGGAATCTCTCGTCATGTTAATTACTCACATCACCAAGATTTTCCGCAAAAAAATCCAAATGAGAGTGAAGCACGTGAACTTTTCGAGACATGTTAATCCAATATCATGATAATGACTCAGCAGGTCATTCACAACTTGCACACAGTCTTCTGAATGATGGTTCCCCAGGAAGTTATCACAAACTTTCTTGAATGACTCAAAGGCAAGCTTCTCTTTTCTCTTGCGATGTGTGGTGAAGGTTTCATCAAGTACAATTTTTCGAATTTGGGGACCTACGAAGATACCTTCTTTAATTTTAGCTTGACTCAGGGAACAGAACTTCTTTGCAAGATATGCAAATATGGAGGATTCCTTGTCCAAGGCTTTCACAAATTGCTTAAACAAATCAAGTTTAATATGCAAAGGTGGTAAAAGAATTCTATCACTTTTCACAAGTGGTTTGTGCATGATGTTGTGTTTTTCTTGCTCAATTTCATCTCGAATCAGCCAATCCTTGCATACATAATGTTCAATTCTTGCTCTGGAGTTCCATAAGCACAGGAAGCATTAAAATTTTGTATAGCCAAGCTGAAGGCCAGTAAGCATGGCCACAATCTTTCAATCTGCAAAAATATGCCAATTATGGTCATCATACTGTATGCTTGTTAGAATTGCTTTCAGATTTTCATATGATTCTTTCATGGTTGTGCTATAAGCTATGGGAACAGAAGGCAGAGTGCTACCATTGTGTAGCAGAACAGCTTTGATGCAGTCCTTGGATGCATCTATGCAAAGTCCCCAGTTGGTGTTATCATATGGTTTTTCCAGTTGCTCAAAAAGTTCAGTGATGTCATTACAAAAGCATAAGTCATCCTTCATGGTGCAGGCAGATCCTCTGTACGTTTCTTGTGCAGTGTTATCTTCACTACTTTCTCAAGAAAATTACGTTCTTGAAGCCTTGATGCCAGAAACTCGCTTTTGTCTTTGGTTAAATAAAGATCCCTGCACAAATCATTTAGAGCCTCTTGAGAAAATGGTATTGGTTTATTCTCACTTAATGGATGATTGGGATCCACATATTCACCACTGGAATGTTCATCTGCACTGCTGGAACACTGCATTTCTTGATCTGGAGGTTTGGGCACAGGCAAATTTTCTGAGTGCTCTACTGGGCGCATTGCTGATTGCAAATTTGGGTAAACAATGTATTTCTTTTTTTTTTGCTGTAGTACAGCCTATAAAGTCTTGCTGACAGAAATAGCAATCATAAGAGTGATCTTTCTGCTCACGCCAAATCATTGGCACACCAAACTTCATGTGAACATTTTTTCCTGCATACCAGGCACTCAATGTCTTCACACATGTAAGGCAACACACATGAGGAGCCCATGACTTGTCCTGGTCTCCTAAGTCACAGACGAAGCACGCCTTGTACATTTTCTTGATATGACGTGTAATACTGCGCTTTTCTTCAGCAAAAGTTAATTCCCCACATATGTTACAGAATCTGTTTGGATCATTTTACACTGTCTTGCACTCATTGTTGAAAACAAATAAGATCTGAAAGAAAAAATAAATAACATTAAACACAAGCTTTGAAGTATAATGTATTAAGTGATAAACTCAATTAAATATAAGCACACAATAATAAATCAGAAAATATGATTTTAAACTGCACTGTGCTATTTATCATTGTCACATTGTAGGTGTTACTAAGATTGGTCTCTAGCCCTGGGTTGAAAACCATTTTACAATGCGGTAGAGAATTTTATTTAATAATAATGACAAAAAGGGTATACAGTGACAATTCTGCAAAAACCATGCACAATTCAACAAAAAGAAGGCCAGAAATGGATTTCCCATGTCATTTTGCGTATAAAAATGGCCACAGATTTCTTGTACTATTGTATCTCTGTATGTGTTTGGAAAGTATACACATTTTTAATGCTAAAATCAGGGGTTTGATTCCTCTCAGTAGATATATCAGCTAGCCCAACGTGGCTTTGTTATGAGAAACACACACACACATCCTTGGAGCCAATTCTTGGCTCTTGAATCATTTGTGTTTTCCCCTTTTTACATTTGAATTTACTGATGACCCTTAGGTTGTATGGGTTCTTCTTTCAGGCCTCTTTCTGCTTTTTTGTACTTCACTTCCTATTTCTCCTCATAATTCCTGGGTGATTCCTTGATTTGCACATGGGTTTGTCCTACTTCACTGCCATGTTCCTGAATAATTTCTTAATTTGCACATGGGTTTGTCCTACTTCACTGCCATGTTCCTGAGTGATTTCTTGATTTGCACATGGGTTTGTCCTACTTCACTGCCATTTTCCTGGGTGATTTCTTGATTTGCACATGGGTTTGTCCTACTTCACTGCCGTGTTCCTGGGTGATTTCTTGATTTGCACATGGGTTTGTCCTACTTCACTGCCATGTTCCTGGGTGATTTCTTGATTTGCACATGGGTTCAGCTCAGCCATCTTTCTTGCATCTTCACACCACAGGTTCATCACAATCTTTTTCTTTCTGCATATGTTATTCCCATACTTTTGGTGTCTCTGGTTTCTCTCTTTTGGTGCATCCCCTTCAGTGAGCTTTTGAGGATTTGTATCACATCTTTCAATCTATATTTTTTTTTCCATTTATCTTTCTAACCACATCTGTCCTGTTGGCTCAAAAACCCCAACATGACTTTAGGTACTCCATTCTTACAACCAACTTGACCTTTACACTGAAGCCTGTCTTTCCAGTTGAAATGGAAGTTTTTGATACCTCCACTCTCTCCAGAGAAATAGTCCCTTATTATTACATTTAAGAGATTTCTGTAGTTTTCAGGCTTGCCAAAATTTGCAAGTAATCTGGTTGTTTAATGATGATTTATTCTTGCATTTCTATGGTCGTTTCTTACCTAATCCACCAGAGAGGCACCACTTTCAGTACTGGCACTTTTATGGTTGTTTCTTACCTCACCTACTGGGGAGGCACTAATTATTTTCAGTGCCTTATTTTTTTGTCATAACTCCATCTGTTTCAGCTGGTTACTGATCGTTGTTTTTAACATTGTTTGCTTTTTGTATGACACTGTTTCCTTTAGCTAGTTTCACTTATTAACTGCTACTGTTTTCTTTCTTTAGCTGGTTTCTCTATAAACTCAGTTATGGTTATCTACATCTGGACATCCATGCCATGTACCACCTGTCCTTTATGTCATAAGAATCTGTTGATTTACTCCTTAACCAGTGGAGAGGTGGAAGATCAGTTGTTTATCTCTTGTTTCTTTTCCTGTGTTACTGTACTATTCCTGTTCATTTCTGAAGCCTTGTTATGGCTGTTCATTTCTTATGTCTTGTTATGGTTGTTCATTTCTTAAGCCTCATTATGGCTGTTTATTTATATTCCTGTTCATTTCTTAAGCCTAGTTATGGCTGTTCATTACTATTCCTGTTCATTTCTTATGCCTAGTTATGGCTGTTCATTACTATTCCTGTTCATTTTGTATGCCTAGTTATGGCTGTTCATTACTATTTCTGTTCATTTCTTATGCCTAGTTATGACTGTTCATTACTATCCCCTTTATTGCACACTGATTTTATCTGTTTTTCCCATGACTTATCACCTCATCTAGAGACTTATTTCTTTCCATTTTTAAGCCTTTCACTATGAGTAGCTCAGAATGCATGTCACAACTTTTTCTAATTTACATTCAAAATGTAATTCAACTACATTATTATCAAGGTACATAAAGAAAATCAGCATAAAACATAGCTAATAAATGAAATTTTAATATTATTAACTTTAAGTTTTAAAATGAATATTCCAACATTTCAAGAAGGTAAAAAAAGACTTTTTAAGATCTTCTGTAAATGTAATTATACAAAAATGCATATTCTAACTGAGGAAAAAGTTAGGACACCCTACCCCCTAATAGCTAGTGTTACTGCCTTTGGCTGAAATAACTGCAGTGAGACGCTTCTTGTAGCTGTCTACCAGTCTCTGACATTGGTCTGAAGAAAGTTTGCCCAACTCCTCAATGCAGAATTCTTTCAGCTGTGAGATGTTTGAGGGGTTTCTTGCATGTACAGCCCGTCTCAAGTCACCCCACAGCATCTCAATGGGATTAAGATCTGTACTTTGACTCGGCCATTCCAGGACTCTCCATTTCTTAGTTTTCAGCCAGTCCTTGGTGGATTTACTGGTATGTTTTGGGTCATTGTCGTGTTGCAGGGTCCAGTTCCGCTTCAGCTTTAATTTTCGTACAGATGGACTCACATGATCCTCAAGCACCCTGTGACACACAGTAGAATTCATTGTGGATTCTGTGATTGTGAGCTGTCCAGGTCCTGCTGCAGCAAAGCAGCCCCAAACCATGACACTTCCACCTCCATGCTTCACAGTTGGTGTGAGGTTCTTTTCTTCGAATGCTGTATTTGGTGTACACCTAATATGTCCTCTGTGCTGTTGTCCAAATAATTCAGTTTTGGGCTGAACTGTTTAAAGAACATTATTACAGAAGTCCTGGTCTTTGTTTACATTCTTTCTGGCAAACTTCAGCCTGGCCTTGATATTTCTTTTAGAGAACAAAGGTTTCCTCCTTGCACACATTCTATGCAAGTTAAACTTGTGCAATCTCTTTCTGATTATAGAGGCATGCACTTTCACATAAACAGTAGCCAGAGCCTGCTGTAGATCTCGTGATGACATGATAGGGTGTTTGGAGACCTCTTTTAGCATCTCGCGGTCTGCTCTCGGGGTGAACTTGCTTGGACGACCAGACCTGAGCACGTTGGCAGTTGTTTTGAAAGCCCTCCACTTATTGACTATTTTCCAGACAGTGGAATGGCTGATTTCAAAATATTTTGGGATCTTTTTTAATCCCTTACCAGACTTACAATTTTCTTTCTGAAGGCCTCAGACAGCTCTTTTACTCTCACCATGATGCTCACTTTCACTTTAACAGTCAGGAGCACACCAAACTAAATGTCTGAGGTTTGAATGGGGAAAACCTCATTCACAATGCTGAGTAACGATCTTCAAATCATGTGCACCTGGTGTAATACATGAGTTTAGCCATTTTAAGTGAGAATACATGTAGGGGTGTCCTAACTTTTTCCTCAGTTTGAATATGCATTTTTGTATAATTACATTTACAGAAGATCTTGAAAAGTCTTTTTTTTAGTTTTGTTTAGTAATATTCCTATAATCTCTCAGTATTGTTGAAATTGATATTAAATATCGATATATTCAAAAATGTTACAAAAATACACAGGCTTTCATAGGGTGTCCTAATTTTTTCACATGACTGCAGACTAGTACAAAAATAGACCAGATATTTTCACAAACAAATCTTTAAGAAAATCTTTCATTAAAAAGTCTGATTTTCTTCATACAGAAAATATATTATTTCTAAAACTCTACTACTGTCATGCTGTGTGAAAAGTTCAAGTGCAAATAATGTGTGTAGATGTTTAGGTGAACATAATACTATACTGAGTCCAGTGTGAAAGGACTAAAGGGGATTGTCTGTTTTTGCATTTTATTATCCTTTCTTTTTTGATGTCTTATTTAATTAAATGGAAATTATTTAGTGCATTATTATCATTTGTCTAAAAAGATTTGGTTTTGTCAACAGTCAAGAGCAAAAAGAAAAAATGAGGTACCAGATAAATATTTTATATTTTTTTTCATGTACATTTGTTATTACAAAAGTAACTAAAATGTAAAAATTGGGAACTTTTAGGTTCCATAAAGAAACATAAAGAAGCAGAATATTTCACAAGGTGAAGTCTGTGTAATATGTAATCTAATACTCTGATGTGAGATGCACATTTACCATATAATTTGCAACTTGTATGATACAAATGTCAGTTATATATGGTTTAAAAGGCAATAAAATTTCAGGATAAATAGATGAGTCTTTCCATGGCAGAAAAAGGAACTTTTCCCAGTTTATGTCATAGATTTTCTTGGAAAAATTCATGCAAAACTTCATTTTGATTAATTCAATCATGCAGAATCCTGAAGTTGTGCTGCATGGCTTAATAAACCAAATGAAGTTTGAATGAAATCTGTAACATGAACTGAGTTGGTATGGAGTGACCCAGTTATGGGTTTAAAGTTATTTAAGATAAACAAATATTGTTTCATGTTACAATTTGAAATCATTCTAGACAGAAAAAAATGTAATTTAGATTTGTTTCAGTTTTTTTTTTCTTCATGTAGTTACAAAGTTGATCAAATTAATCATCCTTATAGAGAAAATAACAGTTAAAATATAAAGTTTCAACTTTATTTAGATGGTTTTAAGTATTTTGCAAATGAAATTTGTGATTGTGAGACCCAAATGTATTCTTTGATAGATTATTTAGGCAGAGTATTAAGTAGGTAGCTGCTGTCCACTCTACAAATTTTCAGCAAAAAAAAAGTATTTTAAATCTTAACATAAAAATCACATGGCACTCAGTCTACTACAAAAAGATTCATATAATTATGGGCAAATCTTTATTAAAATACTTCAGTCAAGAAATTTGATTTTGTGAACTGAATACTTGTAATGCTTACTGTAAGTCCATCTTATTCCATGAAAATATACCTACTATATTTAAAATTATAGCACGAAAACCTTAATGGCTACAAAATGGTTATGCACTTGGTCAGTTCAACTTACTCTGTGGTGAGTGAGTTAATAAATAAGATAATGAAAAGTAAGAAATTATGTGTCAATGAGATGGGCTTGCAAGTGTCTTTTGCACTATGTCATTCAAACTTGACCACATTTCATTTAACTTTAGCAGCAGGATTATTAATTAAACATGGTTTAATTAACAATAAAATTATAACATTAAGTGTAAACAGATTCAAACCATCATAAGCCTTAAGCTTTTTAGGACAAACTACAATAATTTTATGTTACAGTTTACAAAATAAAGGGTAATTTTATATTTTTTGTGGTGGTTATGAGGTCATTCAAATTGACCCAGTTTGTATAGAGTTATGGTAGAGAAAATGACTAATTAAATATATTTTACTGAAAAGTTTGAACTTCATGTATAAGGTTTCACAAAATTTATATTTTATAACTATTAGTTGAGAAGTATTCTTTGTAATCATAATATGAAATATTAATTAATTCCATGTATTGACAAAGTTTCATAAAGATACTTGTACCACATTAAGTATGGATAGTTTCATGGTTACTTGGTCACATATTTGTACCACATTAAATATGGATAGTTTCATGGTTACTTGGTGACATACTTGTACCACATTAAGTATGGGTAGTTTCATGGTTACTTGTTCACATATTTGTACCACATTAAATATGGATAGTTTCATGGTTACTTGGTGACATACTTGTACCACATTAAGTATGGGTAGTTTCATAGTTACTTGGTGACATACTTGTACTACATTAAGTATGGATAGTTTCATGGTTACTTGTTCACATATTTGTACCACATTAAGTATGGGTAGTTTCATAGTTACTTGGTGACATACTTGTACCACATTAAGTATGGGTAGTTTCATAGTTACTTGGTGACATACTTGTACTACATTAAGTATGAATAGTTTCATGGTTACTTGGGGACATACTTGTACCACATTAAGTATGGATAGTTTCATGGTTACTTGGTGACATACTTGTACCACATTAAGTATGGGTAGTTTCATAGTTACTTGGTGACATACTTGTACTACATTAAGTATGAATAGTTTCATGGTTACTTGGGGACATACTTGTACCACATTAAGTATGGATAGTTTCATGGTTACTTGGTGACATACTTGTACCACATTAAGTATGGGTAGTTTCATAGTTACTTGGTGACATACTTGTACTACATTAAGTATGAATAGTTTCATGGTTACTTGGGGACATACTTGTACCACATTAAGTATGGATAGTTTCATGGTTACTTGGTGACATACTTGTACTACATTAAATATGGATAGTTTCATGGTTACTTGGTGACATACTTGTACCACAATAAGTATGGGTAGTTTCATAGTTACTTGGTGACATACTTGTACTACATTAAGTATGGATAGTTTCATGGTTACTTGTTCACATATTTGTACCACATTAAGTATGGGTAGTTTCATAGTTACTTGGTGACATACTTGTACCACATTAAGTATGGGTAGTTTCATAGTTACTTGGTGACATACTTGTACTACATTAAGTATGAATAGTTTCATGGTTACTTGGGGACATACTTGTACCACATTAAGTATGGATAGTTTCATGGTTACTTGGTCACATATTTGTACCACATTAAATATGGATAGTTTCATGGTTACTTGGTGACATACTTGTACCACATTAAGTATGGGTAGTTTCATAGTTACTTGGTGACATACTTGTACTACATTAAGTATGGATAGTTTCATGGTTACTTGTTCACATATTTGTACCACATTAAGTATGGGTAGTTTCATAGTTACTTGGTGACATACTTGTACCACATTAAGTATGGGTAGTTTCATAGTTACTTGGTGACATACTTGTACTACATTAAGTATGAATAGTTTCATGGTTACTTGGGGACATACTTGTACCACATTAAGTATGGATAGTTTCATGGTTACTTGGTGACATACTTGTACTACATTAAGTATGGATAATTTCATGGTTACTTGGTGACATACTTGTACCACATTAAGTACAGATAGTTTCATGGTTACTTGGTGACATACTTGTACCACATTAAATATGGATAGTTTCATGGTTACTTGGTGACATACTTGTACCACATTAAGTATGGGTAGTTTCATAGTTACTTGGGGACATACTTGTACCACATTAAGCATGAATAGTTTCATGGTTACTTGGTGACATACTTGTGCCACATTAAGTATGGATAGTTTCATGGTTACTTGGTGACATACTTGTACCACATTAAGTATGGATAGTTTTGTGGTTACTTTGTGACATACTTGTACCATATTAAGTATGAATAGTTTCATGGTTACTTGGTGACATACTTGTACCACATTAAGTACAGATAGTTTCACGGTTACTTGGTGACATACTTGTACCACATTAAGTATGAATTACTTGGTCACACTACTTGAAGGCTCTAGTCTGGTGAGTTTTTCCAATTGATTTTCTTTTCCAACTCCATGTTTGTTGGCCATGAAACATTTTATTGCACCACAATGTGTGTTCTGTTCCTTTTGTATTCATTAAACAAACAACAAATGAGATGAAACATACAATAACGAAACACTCATAATGTGAAACTTAACACTGTGTCCATTATACTCGATGCTACAAGATTCTCCTGAGTGGCTGGCAACAACTCACTTAGAAAAATACACTTTCATCTGGATAACACAAAAGTGTTGGACACATCCGACCCTACACAACACCTCACAAGGAATACTTAACAAACATCCACATTGTTTTGGGTAACGCACATCTGACCCTGTACAATGCCTCACAACTGAATTGTACTTTTTCTATACATGTTTCTTCTCCTATTCTATAAGGAAAACCCTTACTTTCCAGTTCCAAACCCTACTAGTGGTGTCTTATTCCTTAATAAGATTGTACTCCTTCCTCCAGCGACTCCCAACTATTCCCAATGGATGCTCCCATCAGAACAGGACTTGGATTTTCCTTGTGAAGCAAGTGAGGACTCTTTCCCCTGTTGGTATAATTTTTATCTCGTATTTCATGAAGATGAAATGACTCAGACCCCGAGCCACACTAAACATTCTAGTGTGCTGCTGATCTTGGTAACAAATTTCTACCAGCACTGGATTTTCTTTGCTTCATCTTGGTACAAAACAAAATCTATTGGGCAAAAATTATTTTCTGCTTGAAAATAATGTGGTTTTCTACCAGGTGCTGCTCCACTTATCAACCCATCACACTCTGTCTGCTAATATTACTATAATTGTTCAACAATGGTCATCTTAACTGTGGGATTCAACCTTTTCATGAAGTAATTTTTCTCATAGATAACTGTCTGCACCGTGTTTGCTGTCTTTTTTTATGCTGTATCAAGAATGCCTTTATAATGAGGTGCGTTAAGGTCACTGTTCACAAATGTTGTGTTGACTTCCTTTTGGTGATTACATCTTCGTCTGATGTAAACACATATAGAGTTGGAATATATTCCAATGCCCTTGGCAGAAGGTATATTTGATAACCTAATGATAATTAGTTACACATCACTTACTGAACCAACAGATGTATGTCTGAAGAAATAGATATATTTTAGTTCATTCAGTGAACTTTGTGTTTCTTTCTTAACCCCAGGTTTTACTTATATTTAATCTTTTCAGCCATATTAGTTTGGTGTAAGTAAAAAAAAAGTTAATTTAATTAGGCTAGGTTTCATTTAAAGTTAGTTTAACAATATAAAATTCCATTCCCAGTTGGTTTAACAATGAAAATTTCCATTTCACATTACTTTAAGAATGCAAAGTTCCATTTAAAATTAGTTGAACAATGCAAAATTACATTCAAAAGTTAGTTTAAAAATTTGAAATGCCATTTCAAGTTGGTTTAACAATGCAAAATTACATTTAAAGCTGTTTTAACATTGTAAGATTCCATTTGAAGTTGATTTAACAATGCAGATGTCCATTTCAAGTTGGTTAAACATTGCAAAGTTTCATTTAAAATTAGTTTAACAGTGCAGAGTTCCATTTCAGATTAATATAACAATATAAAATTCCATTTCAAGTTGATTTAACAGTGTAAATTTCTATTTTAAGTTTGTTTGACAATCTAAAGTTCCATTTCAAGTTGGTTTAACAATGTCAAATTCCATTTAAAGTCAGTTTAACAAAGCAAGATTTCATTTCAGATTAGTTTAACAATTCAACATTGTAAATTTAACAATATAAGGTTTCATTCAAAGTTAGTTTAACAGTGCAAGATTTAACTTAAAGTTAGTTTAACAGTGCAAGGTTTCATATATTCTATCTAATGATTACAGTAATTTTGCTGTTTTATTTACTGGTAATCAGTTTTTAGACAGTTTAAATTATTTGGATTTAAGAAAATAAACCAAGTAAGTATGTATATACTTTATGTCTGAGGTTTTGACTTGCTAGAAAGAAATAGTTTCACTACATTTTACTTTGTCTCAAAAAAAAACTTCCCAGAATAGTTTCTTGGTTGGCTAAAATAGATTTTTTTTAATTAACAGTTTTGTTTTTAGTATGCTTGCTCATTTACAAACCTTTATTTAAGGAGGTAGACCAGTTGTTTGGAACCTGTGGCTTATTTGTTTTATCAATAAATGGTAAAAACAATTACTTGTTCAATCAAGTTTACTGGTGACTCAGTGGTAAGTCTAAACCTAAAACATGGGTACCAGTATCTGTAGTTGGTACAGCACTTGAGAGCTTGTTTTGTAGCTTTTGGCTTAACAATAATCAAGTAATTTGTGACTTGGAAATTAAAGAAGCAGACGTGTGAAACACGTGTTGTTCTCTTTTAGCTAAGTTTTAGTCAGTTCATGTTGAACTTGTCAACACAAAATCATCATCTGAGTAGTGACAGTTTGTCTAGCTGTTAATATAATTTTATACAATAAAGATACTTAAATTATAGAAAGATAATTTAAAATAAAAGTTTTAAGAAATGTTTTATTATTTAGGGTGTGTGGTGTCAGGAAGATAAGGTTTGTGAAATAAAACAACTCATTTTTTGTTTTCTTATTTAGGGTGTGTGGTATCAATGAGATAACATTTGTGAAAAACAACAACTCATTCTTTGTTTTGTTATTTAGGGTGTGTGGTGTCAGGAAGATAAGGTTTGTGAAATACGACAATTGATTATTTTGTTATTTAGGGTCTGTGGTGTCAGGAAGATAAGGTTTGTGAAATAAAACGATTGTTTTGTTATTTAGGGTCTGTGGTGTCAGTGAGATAAGGTTTGTGAAATACATCAAGTGATTGTTTTGTTATTTAGGGTCTGTGGTGTCAGGAAGATAAGGTTTGTAAAATACAACAATTGATTATTTTGTTATTTAGGGTCTGTGGTGTCAGGAAGATAAGGTTTGTAAAATACAACAATTGATTATTTTGTTATTTAGGGTCTGTGGTGTCAGGAAGATAAGGTTTGTAAAATACAACAATTGATTATTTTGTTATTTAGGGTCTGTGGTGTCAGGAAGATAAGGTTTGTGAAATATAACAATTGATTGTTTTGTTATTTAGGGTCTGTGGTGTCAGGAAGATAAGGTTTGTAAAATACAACAATTGATTATTTTGTTATTTAGGGTCTGTGGTGTCAGGAAGATAAGGTTTGTGAAATACAACAATTGATTATTTTGTTATTTAGGGTCTGTGGTGTCAGGAAGATAAGGTTTGTGAAATACAACAATTGATTGTTTTGTTATTTAGGGTCTGTGGTGTCAGGAAGATAAGGTTTGTGAAATACAACAATTGATTGTTTTGTTATTTAGGGTCTGTGGTGTCAGGAAGATAAGGTTTGTGAAATACAACAATTGATTCTTTGTTTTGTTACTTAGGGTCTGTTGTATCTGAAAGATAACATTTGTACAAAACGACAACTCATTCTTTGTTTTGTTATTTAGGGTGTGTGGTGTCAATAGGATAAGGTTTGTGAAAAACAAGAATGATTGTTTGTTTTGTTATTTAGGGTGTGTGGTGTCGACAAGATAAGGTTTGTGAAAAACAAAAGGTTTTAAAAAATGAAACAGATGTACAGATCTCTATGGAAAATGAATCAGGGCCACAACCATGTTCTCTAGAAGAGAGTTTTCCACAGTTATCTGCTGAAAAACAGTCAGTATCTACTCCTGATGTGAATAAAGAGTCAGTTTACTTACAAGGAGAAAGCACATCACTTCACACTCAAAATAAAACGTCTATATGGGGTAGTTCCCCCAAGAATGAAGTAACTTCACCTCCTCAGGAAAACATTTCTTCTGAAAGGAAGAGAACTTTACCCTCTTGGTTGGTAAAAGTCACAACCTCATCTGCAGGAAAATTAGGGACCCAGAAACCTGTTCCAGAAATTGTTCAAAGTGGTATATATAAGAATTTGGTTTATATAAATTTAGCTGTAGAGAGATAATTTTAACAAGGAACTGTCTTTAATATAATCACTGTTTCTTGTACAATTATTCAGGTACCTCCAGTTATGTAAATGTTAATAGAAGATTCAACAAACTTGTGGTTATGCATCTCATCAGCCAGTTGTTAATATTTTAAGTTTGGAGATTGTAGCCATATATGTATGGATTGTTGTCTTTACAGTAATGCTCATACAGTTGTATTTTCAAGAGTTTTAACTTTGTTTTACTTTTCTGACTAGTTACTTTGTTAGTGCAGTTTTTAAGTTGTTGTAGTAACAACAAATGTGCACACAAATGCCAAGATAACCCAGAACGTTATGTTAAATAATTCTGAATATGCAAACAGTCAAGTTATTTGAAAACTGACATATAAAGTAGGAGGAACTGCATTGTTTAGCATTTTAATATTTAATGTAATATAACCAAATATTTTTCTCTTTTTGAGAAGTATGGCTAACAGTCTACCTACAATGTATTAGAATTATTTCTTTATTCTGAGAGAAGTGAAGATTATAACATTATGTGTGTATTAAGAACAAATTATGTACAGTTCAGTTTATTATAGCAGTGGCAAGTCATAAATAATAAAGACTGTTACATATTATTGGAAATTAAGACGGATAACAGGTTATATTGTTATTACAACAGATAAAAGTGTTGAAGACAGAAAAGGAAAGAAATGTGTCAGAAAAAGGACAGATTCATTTCATGACTCGGAGTTTGAAGACAAAGGAAAAGAATGTAGCAGAAAATATGACTCAAACAGTGATTCTGGTGATGGCCAGGAAACTTACAAAAACAGGGTGAGCTATTTCATTATTCAATTTTATGAAACCTATAAATCCAAGAGAAAATTAGCTGTATATATATCTTGTTTACTTTGTTTGGTCAATATAAGTATTTAGAATAACCCTTCTTGACCTGTGACCCAAAACTGACTAGTTATAGGTACAACCATAATATCATTACAGTCAGTCTGATCTTGAACAGTCATTATTTTCTCCCCATGTTCACCTTTATCTCAGGTGGTGTAGTATCATTTAATGTACAATTATTTCTAAGAGTTTCAACTATATGACATTTGGGAGTAGTTATTTGTTAACAGTTTTTATCACACTACCCTTTATCATGTTTTTCTTTTAACGTTATCATCATGGACTCAGTTGATTTGATCAATCAAGTGATCTCTTTGTGCTTGTTAACAGTCATTATAGTTTTGATACTGTTAAATTTTAATAAAGTATATGTATCTTCACAAAATTTGGCAGACTTTCAGTAAACATTACTGGGCTTTTATATGCAAAAACTAAGTTTTTAGTGAAGTATTTTAATGTCAATGAATATAGAGTTGTTGTTTCTTCACTGGTCCATTTGGAAAAAGGATTTTCATGCTAAAATTTAAAATATTCTTTTGCATCACATATTTCCTTTACATAACCTTTAAAACCTTTTGAATATATTTCAAGTGTTTGTTTTCTGTAAAATCTTATATTCTATCTCTTATTTTCTCTACCCTATTTCCACATGAGGATGGTCAATTTGACAAACCTCATAACCATAAAAACAAAAATATAAGTAATCCTTTTTTCTTTTCAGAATGATTTCAGATTGTGACATGAAACTATATTTATCTTTAGGTTTGTAATTGTATAAATCTAAACATACTTAGATTTTATTGTTTTATTGCCCAAACTATTACTGTTCATGTCACTGTAAGTTGTGAAACACTTAAGGATTGGGAGACATCAAATTATATTACCCACTAGTTTGTGTTTCATATTTTGTGAAACAGTTTTGTAATATTATTATTTATTTCACAGTAACTAACCTAAAGAAACCTGTTTTTACATGGTTTTAGTTTTAGTTTTATAATAATCAATAAAGAATAGACATGAAAATCGAGAAACAAACTACTTACACTCTGGCCTTCTTAGAAGTTTTTGGTCTTAATTGAAGTTAACTCTACATTTCTTACATTAATGGTAGTAATACACCAAATATATTTTATAATTAAATAATGCACCTTAGAACATAGAATAATAATGTTCAAAAGGCAAACATTACCCTCTGTATTCTTACACTCAGTTACACAACCCCCTTTAAACGTGGTCTGTTACCTCTTTCTTTCTTTGTGAGCCTGACGATGACCGAAAAAGGTCAAACGTTGTTTGCTCCTATACATAAAAATTTTCTCAACCCAAACCAGCCATTTTTATATGTATAATGTCCCTCATATATCACAATTTTTCTGGTTTTCTAACTATGTAACAAAAATTGTTACGAATTCATCTAGTTGTTAGCTTTCTTGCCAGAATAAAGTTTATATTAACAATGAAAATAACAGTTCCCTGTTCAGAAAACAACATCATACAATATGTGAAGCTTGTACTAACAATAAAAATAACAGTTCTCTGTTCAGAAAACATACAATATTTCAAGCTTGTACTAACAATGAAAATAACAGTTCCCTGTTCAGAAAACAACATCATACAATATGTGAAGCTTGTACTAACAATACAAATAACAGTTCCCTGTTCAGAAAACAACATCATACAATATGTGAAGTTTGTACTAACAATACAAATAACAGTTCCCTGTTCAGAAAACAACATCATACAATATGTGAAGTTTGTACTAACAATACAAATAACAGTTCTCTGTTCAGAAAACAACATCATACAATATGTGAAGTTTGTACTAACAATACAAATAACAGTTCTCTGTTCAGAAAACAACATCATACAATATGTCAAGCTTGTACTAACAATAAAACTAACAGTTCTCTGTTCAGAAAACAACATCATACAATGTGTGAAGTTTGTATTGACAATACAAATAACAGTTCTCTGTTCAGAAAACAACATCATACAATATGTCAAGCTTGTACTAACAATAAAACTAACAGTTCTTTGTTCAGAAAACAACATCATACAATATGTCAAGCTTGTACTAACAATAAAACTAACAGTTCCCTGTTCAGAAAACAACATCATACAATATGTGAAGCTTGTACTAACAATACAAATAACAGTTCCCTGTTCAGAAAACAACATCATACAATATGTGAAGTTTGTACTAACAATACAAATAACAGTTCCCTGTTCAGAAAACAACATCATACAATATGTGAAGTTTGTACTAACAATACAAATAACAGTTCTCTGTTCAGAAAACAACATCATACAATATGTGAAGTTTGTACTAACAATACAAATAACAGTTCTCTGTTCAGAAAACAACATCATACAATATGTCAAGCTTGTACTAACAATAAAACTAACAGTTCTCTGTTCAGAAAACAACATCATACAATGTGTGAAGTTTGTATTGACAATACAAATAACAGTTCTCTGTTCAGAAAACAACATCATACAATATGTCAAGCTTGTACTAACAATAAAACTAACAGTTCTTTGTTCAGAAAACAACATCATACAATATGTCAAGCTTGTACTAACAATAAAACTAACAGTTCTCTGTTCAGAAAACAACATCATACAATATGTGAAGTTTGTACTAACAATACAAATAACAGTTCTCTGTTCAGAAAACAACATCATACAATATTTCAAGCTTGTACTAACAATAAAACTAACAGTTCCTGTTCAGAAAACAACATCATACAATGTGTCATTTGATAGATGAAAACCTCATCTTTCTACTGGATATATATAAAATACAGTATTAAGAGAACTGTTAAAAAATTCTGAAGAGACGAGAAAGGAGAGAATGTGACGGACGAGTGTAGTAGAAAGAGTCTTATTTGTTGGTTTTGTGGCCAAAAAATGTTAATTTAACTGTATCATACACTGTGATATCTAGAGTTAGTGATCTGATAGAGAAATTGCAAAATAAAACACACATTTACCTTAAAAACTTTTCATGTCCTTTTGGAACATTCTAGAGATTGTGAAACTAAAATATGAAAACTATAAAACACAGAAAGGTATTTCTAAACTTCAAAATTACCTTGTACTTAGTTTGTTAATAACTTGAATGTTTGTAAGTACAGTATAAAAATACAGTAAAAACACTTAGTTATTAAACTGTTATTATTTGTGTACCAGATACTTATAACAAAGCCTTACCAGTTTTTGAGAAGACATGTTAACAAATCACAGAGTTACTGCATGTATTGTAATACAAATGAAATTTGTGACTTGATTTACACAAACTGCATGATCTCACCCTGAAAGGGTTAGACATAAATTATCTATATTTTATTTATAATCTCATTTGTTTTAAATTGTATTGATTTTGTTTAAAATATATTTATTTGTATTTCCTTTGTTTTTAGATATAAACTTTTAATGTTTTCATTGATATTAGATTTGAAACTTTTAAGTGTATTTTGTAATATGGATGTATTTTGAAAACCTTTCATGTTATTCTGTATTTGGTTATTTGTTGTTGATTTTAACTTCAGAGTAAAGAAAGACCAGGTTCAAATGAAGAGGAACCTACAGTGACACCTCGAAGGTCTTGTAGATTTGGTGACAAATGCTACAGGTTAGGTTGCACTGTGAAATATTCATTTATCTTGGCTTTATGTCTGTGTGTACTCTGAAACACAGTTTTAGAAGTTTTTTTGTAATTTGTTGTTCTTTCTAAATGTTTATGCATCAGAAATAACACTTCCATTACAGAGACAAGAATAACACTACCATTACAGAGACAAGAATAATGGTACTGTTACAGAGACAAGAATAACACTTCCATTACAGAGACAAGAATAATGGTACTGTTACAGAGACAAGAATAACACTACCATTACAGAGACAAGAATAATGGTACTGTTACAGAGACAAGAATAACACTTCCATTACAGAGACAAGAATAATGGTACTGTTACAGAGACAAGAATAACACTTCCATTACAGAGACAAGAATAACACTTCCATTACTGAGACAAGAATAACACTACCATTATAGAAACAAGAATAATGGTACTGTTACAGAGACAAGAATAACACTACCACTACAGAAATAAGAATAATGGTACTGTTACAGAGACAAGAATAACACTTCCATTACTGACCCAAGAATAACACTACCATTATAGAAACAAGAATAACGGTACTGTTACAGAGACAAGAATAACACTACCATTACAGAAATAAGAATAATGGTACTGTTACAGAGACCAGAATAACACTTCCATTACAGAGACAAGAATAACACTTCCATTACAGAGACAAGAATAACACTACCATTACAGAGACAAGAATAACATTACTATTACAGAGACAAGAATAACACTACCATTACAGAGACAATAATAATAATACCATTACAGAGACAAGAATAACACTACCATTACAGAGACAAGAATAACACTATCATTACAGAGACAAGAATAACATTACTATTACAGAGACAAGAATAACACTACCATTACAGAGACAAGAATAACACTAC
Source organism: Carcinoscorpius rotundicauda (assembly GCA_011833715.1). NCBI lineage: Eukaryota > Metazoa > Arthropoda > Merostomata > Xiphosura > Limulidae > Carcinoscorpius > Carcinoscorpius rotundicauda. Next base: position 11,249,654 of record CM022401.1, on the reverse strand, counting down.
CATTACAGAGACAAGAATAACACCACCATTACAGAGACAAGAATAACACCACCATTACAGAGACAGGAATAACAGTTCCACTACAGAGACATTTCAGTATTTCATAACTAGTGGTATTGTTTTATGTAAGTTGAACAAATGCATTTTATTGTTTCACACATATGAAGTTCATGTTGTTTTCCCACCTTAACAATTGTCTGTATGGTGAGTTTTGAAGGCAGAAAACCCTGAAATTATGTCTTTGTTTAAACACTATTCATTTTTTGGCTTACTGTTCACAAAATGATAGTATGTAAATGATAGAAACTATTGTAGATAGGTTTCTGTTTTAGTTGTGTAGTGATTATGGATAGGTTTCTCTTTTGGTTGTGTACTGATTATGGATAGGTTTCTGTTTTGGTTGTATACTGATTATGGATAGGTTTCAATATTTACTTTTTTGATCAGACTCATTTTTTATATTATCAATGACACCACAGTAACGCTGAATGTTTTTTGGGTAACAGAAACAATCCATCACATTTTGAAGAATTTAGTCACCCAGGAGATCAGGACTTTGTGGAAACAAAAGATACAAGTAGTGACAATGAAGAGAATAAACCTGAGTGTCATTATGGAGTAGATTGTTACAGGTATTTAAAGTTAAACTTAAGTGTCAGTATAGAGTATAGTGTTACAGGTATTTAAACCTGTCACCATGGAGAAGTGTTACAGGTATTTAAAGTTAAACCTGAGTGTCATTATGCAGAAGAGTGTTACAGGTATTTAAACCTGAGTGTAAGTATGGAGTAGAGTGTTACAGGTATTTAAACTTGAGTGTCAGTATGGAGTAGTGTTACAGGTATTTAAAGTTAAACCTGAGTGTCAGTATGGAGTAGAGTGTTACAGGTATTTAAACCTGAGTGTCAGTATGGAGTATAGTGTTACAGGTATTTAAACCTGAGTGTCAGTATGGAGTAGAGTGTTACAGGTATTTAAAGTTAAACCTGAGTGACAGTATGGAGTAGATTGTTACAGGTATTTAAAGTTAAACCTGAGTGTCAGTATGGAGTAGAGTGTTACAGGTATTTAAATCTGAGTGTCAGTGTGGAGTATAGTGTTACAGGTATTTAAAGTTAAACCTTATTGTCAGTATGGAGTGGAGTGTCACAGGTATTTAAAGTTAAAGCTGAGTGTTAGTCAGTATTGAGTAGATTGTTTCAGGTATTTAAAGTTAAACCTTAGTGTCAGTATGGAGTGAAGTGTCACATGTATTTAAAGTTAAACCTAAGTGTCAGTATGGAGTGGAGTGTTACAGGTATTTAAAGATAATAACATGTTAGTGACTGGTGAAAATATATACACATATTTAAAAGTATTTTCAGTTGTTATATTAGTGTTTATCTCTTGATGATTGAATTAGGTTTGTAACAACAGTTTTCAGTTCTTATTTTATTGTTTGTATCATAATCACTGGTTCAGGCATGTGTACTTTGTGGATGGGTGTTTTGTTTTATATTACAGGAAGAATCGAAAACACAGACAGAAGTACAGTCACACTAAAAAAGTGAGACCAAAACGAAATGCTGCAAGGAAAGGGTGTATGTATTTTAATTATCACATGAAGAGTTAATGTGGATTACCAGTTGTTTGTATTTATATTAATCACATGGAGAGTTAATCTGGATTACCAGTTGTTTATATTTCTAATTATCACATGGAGAGTTTATGTGGATTACCAGTTTTTATATTTCTAATTATCACATGGAGAGTTAATGTGGATTACTAGTTGTTTATATTTCTAATTATCACATGGAGAGTTTATGTGGATTACCAGTTGTTTGTATTTTAATTATCACATGAAGAGTTAATGTGGATTACCAGTTGTTTGTATTTTAATTATCACATGAAGAGTTTATGTGGATTACCAGTTGTTTGTATTTTAATTACCACATGAAGAGTTAATGTGGATTACCAGTTGTTTGTATTTTAATTATCACTTAAAGAGTTAATGTAGATTACCAGTTGTTTGTATTTTAATTATCACATGAAGAGTTAATGTGGATTACCTGTTGTTTATATTTCTAATTATCACATGGAGAGTTAATGTGGATTACCAGTTGTTTATATTTCTAACACACTGAGTTAGTTTTTTTAATTTCATGAAAATATTTTCATATATTTATATACTAAACTTTTTTGAACTCGAATAATTATATTAATGATAAACATTTTAAAACTTCTGTGTGTGTGATTTGTATCATTTTTATTCTTGTAGAGCACTTTTCAGAAAATTTGTTATCATTGATGTATGTTTTCTTTGTATCAGAAACAATTTAACATCCAAATATTCTTACATCTCATATTTTTGTAGGTCAAAAACGACAAGCAGATGATGTGGACAGTGATAGTTTCATAGATGATTCAGATGTTTATGAACCTTCAGATTCTGATTCAGACTGGAATCCAGATGAAGAAAGTGATGAAGATATTGGCAGACTAGTCAAAGAAGCTAAAGGTTTTATGAAAAACAAACGCCTGTAGAAAAAAATAAGTCATTTCATAACTACATACTTTTTAACCTTATTATACAGAATTGTTCAGTAATATATTTTATCATAATGTAAATAATACAGCCACTTTATCTTTTCTTTGATTTTATAGTTTGTGTACAGAAAAGTTAATATTTTGGAAATTACACATTCAGTAGAAACATTAAATAATTATTACAGTTTATGACGAAAAGTGTGGTTCACGTTTGAAGATAATTGGCTGTTGAAACTTGCATTCCAGCACAAGTAATTGTTAAAGAAATAAAATATATCTGGTTTATCGTCATTACAGAAACAAAGTAACAAACCTGGTTTATCGTCATTACAGAAAGAACATAGTAAACATGGTTTATAATCATTACAGAAACAAAGTAATAAACCTGGTTTATCGTCAAATTAAGTGGTAATTTTTATTATCTTAATTTTACCACACATGATGGTAACACTGATGTATGTAAGTGACAGTATTTTGAGTTCTGTTAGTCATTGGGCCATTTTAATATATTTTCAATGTACACCTTACATGAAATAGTTCATTCCTACTGACTGTACATTTGGTGTAGTCAGAATAGGTATTTTTTATTTGAGTAAATAATGTTTACAGTATGTCCAGTCTTGTTTCCTTAAATTTCATTTTACAATCCCCGTTAGCTGGCTTCTAAATTCTAAATTTTATTATCTTGTTTATCGACTTTTTTTAATGCCCAACAATGTGTAAAGCATTACTTGATATCTCATTTTATACAATATACTGATAACAAACACAGGTAATGGCTACAGCTCATGACGATTCACTGAAGCTGTTGACTATTTGATTACATTAGTTTCAGATGTAAAATGTAAAGCTGCAACTGAAGATTGTCATGGAGATTTCTTTGAGAATATAAAAGACATTTATAATTTCTGTAAACTAAATTATATATTGTATTGCAACTGACAAATATATTCCTAGACTAAGACACAACCCCCATTAAGCAAAGAGAAACATTTTACCAGTGGAAAAGCAGACTTTTTGAATAAAACATATATTTCTAAAACATTTGTTTAAATAAACCTTTGTGTCTTTCAAAATAATTATACTTTGACTGTATAATAATATATGTCCTATGCACACTAACAGAAACTGTTTCGTCATCACCTACAAAGTGTACATTCAACCCAATCCATACTGACAGAGACTGTTCCATCATCATTTACAAAGTGTACATTTATTCCTGTCGACACTAACAGATACTGTTCTGTCCTCATCTACAAAGTGTACATTCATTCCTGTTCACACTAACAGAGACTGTTTCGTCATCACCTACAAAGTGTACATTCAACCCAATCCATACTAACAGAGACTGTTCCATCATCATCTACAAACTGTACATTCATCCCTGTCCATACTGACAGAGACTATTCAGTCATCACCTACAAAGTTTATATTCATTCCTGTCGACACTAACAGATACTGTTCCGTCATCATTTACAAAGTGTACATTTATTCCTGTCCACACAAACAGAAACTGTTCCATCATCACCTACAAAGTGTACATTCAACCCAATCGACACTAACAGAGACTATTCCGTCATCACCTACAAAGTGTACATTCAACCCAATCCACACTAACAGAGTCTGTGCCATTATCATCTACAAAGTGTATATTCAGCTCTCTTCACACTAACAGAAACTGTTCCATCATCATCTACAAAGTGTACATTCAACTCAATCGACACTAACAGAGACTGTTCCATCATCATTTACAAAGTGTACATTCATTCCTGTCGACACTAACAGAGACTGTTCCGTCATCACCTACAAAGTGTACATTCAACCCTTTCCACACTAACAGAGACTATTCCGTCATCACCTACAAAGTGTACTTTCAATCCTTTCCACACTAACAGAGACTATTCCGTCATCACCTATAAAGTGTATATTCAAACTTCTACACACTAAGAGATTGCTACAGTATTATCACCTGTATCCGACCCCTTTCTGTACCCACCGTTTTTCACTGAATTTTACTTTTATCTTCGCACAAGTTATGTTGGGTTTGTGATCACCAAGTGGTCTAGGTTTGTTTGTGTGTATCCTGCACTGCAGCAGTTATGACATGAAATTTAATCCTGAAAAAGAGACTTTCTATACGAAAATCTCGGTTTATCGACAATTTACTATCAATTATTTATTTCATGTAATTTAAATTAAAAATGAGTTGAATTTAATGGCCCCTAGAGGGCGGGTAATTTAGTTATGACTGAAATTGAGGCAACTGAATGAACAATTATGGTACTTGACAGGACATAATATATATATATATGTATATACAACATTGTATGCAAACAATCACGTGTGTGTGTAGCAAAATGTATACATAAGAAGGGTAACAGTTAATAATAACATCAGCCGAAGGAAATAAGAAACACTGGGATAGAGTTTAGAGTTTCAACATTATTAACTTATGAAGTTAATCATGACCTGTGACGTAGAAAATATTATTGGAAAACAGAGTGAACTTGTGAGTTCCATTAAAACTGAGAGGGATTTGTTTTGTCATGTTGGAAGTATCCACATTCACGCAAACGTACGTGTATTTAATAAGGAAGTAGATTTACAGAATATTTTCTTTACGTTGTTCTCTTGAGTTTTGAAGCACGAAAATGCTGGCAAAAAGTACAATAGGGAAAAACAAAAAATATAACTCACGTGCTGACACTGCATTTGGTGCACGTGCGGACACTGTGCATTTCGTGGTGTTATTGTTCTATGATTTGTAAGTGAAAGAAAGTCTCTAAGAGAAAAAAAGTGAAGGTAAGGGTAAGAATGAGGCTAACATGAATCAGTGTCGACCTGCTGGAATTGGTCACTCTTAATATAATATGCCAGGCAATGGATGAGGCTGCATTAATAAGTGTATTGTGTATGTTTCAATTGCCTAGCAAAGACAGCAGCAAGCAACAGAGACACGTGTAGCTAGTTAAATGTAGATGCCCCGGCATGGCCGGATGGGTTAAGGCGTGCGACTCCTAATCCGCGGGTCGCGGATTCGCGCCCGCGTCACGCCAAACATGATCGCCCTTCCAGCCGTGGGGGCGTTATAATGTTTCTATCAATCCCACTATTTGTTGGTAAAAGAGTAGCCCAAGAGTTGGCGGTGGGTAGTGATGACTAATTGCCTTCCCTCTAGTCTTACACTGCTAAATTAGGGACGGCTAGCACCGATAGCCCTCGAGTAGCTTTGTGCGAAATTCCAAAACAAACAAACGAACAAAGTTAAATGTAGACCTGGGGAAGTTAGTGGTTAGCAATTCCTCCAGTTCTTTGAGTAGAAATGGTGGTGAGTAGACATTAAGCTGTTATTTTTCTGGTATCTCGTTCACAGTCATTGTTAAGAGCTACAACCCACCTAACCATACGATCAAATGAACTTTTGACCAATTACAACTCGAACGTTTACTATTTAAGATCAAGTTTTGGTCTATTTCCCTATCTCTGAATCACCAAGCTGTCAGAGAGCTTTGACTTCTCTATATTTTCCAGATTTGGACCAGTATTCCTGTTCTTCTGGTTTTTTATTCAAGATTACGACATAATGGAATCACATACCAATACCGAAGCTTCACAACTACTCCAGGCTGTTCAAGACTTCTGCAGTGAGGAGTGTGAAGACATGAGATTCGATTTCACTTTAAACAAGCCCATAGACGAAGAAATGTTGTTGATTGAGACATGAAAAACTTACTAATTTAGAGAGCATGCTTACACTGATGTTTCCTCATTCTGAATTACTTGTCATGGCTAATTACTCAAGGATTATTTTTCTTTATGCAGGGCCACTTTTTAGGGTGTTGTATGACATTGAGGGAAAAGAACAGAAAGTGTATGCATCTCCAATGGAATCTTTCCATCCTCAAGGCAAATGTATATAGTGATAAACACTGTCTTTATCAAGGTTTATTTGTGGAGTGTATTATGCTGATTTCCTCTAGCAGGTACTAATAACAATATGCTCGCTCCATTTTATATAGTTAAGACACTGTATGGGATACCACGAAAGTTATTTTAGACTCTAGAGTTAATCAGTGTGTTCTTTCAAGCAGAACCATTATGACATGGCCTTGATACAATTATAATGAAATTCTAAAGAATTATAGAAGTTCTCACCTGACTCATCCAGTTGTCAACAGAGATCGGTTAAATACTACCATTATGAAGAATTAGCTACAAAAAATCGAATGAATGACAAGATGGTCCCTTGTCCTTACAGCTTTGCACAGTGCTGTTGATGAATCATATTTTACTCTATTTGTGACAGTGCTTTGTGGTTCTTTCAGCGAAGTGAGCATTTGTGAAAGAATGATGAATTTAAACTTTTTGAAAATGTATAATTTGATTTTTGATGTAAGTACTTGTTATTTTGTGTGTAGTTATAAGAGACATCTAGATATTTGCTTTGGTTTTTTGACACCAGTGAACATTGATACCTGTTACAATTTATCTTGGACGTGTCTTCCATTTATTATGTTATGAATTACTATTTGAAATGGACTGAAACTGAATTAAATTGTAATTTAAATTTGGAAGTTAATTGAAAGTCGATATGTATCAAATGTATTACGTTTGCCAACAAGATTGATATACACAGTTTTTTATCTTAACACAAATATATTTTGATACATGAAAATTAATACAATTTATAATGGTTATTACAAATAATAATTTATATACGAAAGTTTTACAAACAGTATTGAGTCTTCTTTCTGGTCTGGAACTCCTTGATATGATATTGAGGGCTTACGATGAGTGAATTAATTTCAATCCGGTATAGGTACAATTCATTTAACGTAGAGCTGGCTATCGCTTCGCTGATCACGCGTGAGTTTTTCACATCTGAAGTCATGTAATGTCTTTGTAAGAATACTAATGTCCAATATTAATCTCCTAAAGTTAAACGGTTTGTAATGTTCAAAATCTATGAACGTTCCTGCTTAATATCTGAATTCCCAATTAATAAGCATTACTTACTGTCATTGCTTCCGAGGTGGAAAGTACACCAACTGCAGCAAACCAACGATATACACCGTCTCTCCATGCGTTATGTTGGTTATCTTTTATAAGCTTGAGAGGAGAGTTTCTGGAAATTTCAGCTAAGACAATAATACTGATGATCATCATTATTTATATACATACATAAAGTACATTGTTGATTCTTACATTCGAGAATCTTCTACAACTTTAGTGAATAGGCAGGAATGTTACAATATACACTTAACAGTATAAGTTACATGCATTTCTAAATATATATATATTTGACTGAAATAAACATTGATATTAAAATAAATATGTAACAGTAACTCCGTGTCAGAAAGTAGGAATATACAATTTTTTTGGGGTGTTTAAATATCGTGAGATATAAAATACTATTTACAGTAAGTAGTATTATTGATTCATTTATTTTGTATTTATAATTCATTGACATTGAAGCTATTAAACGTTGTGTTTGCAATCTACTGATATCGAGGATATGGAGATCTCTAGAAGGTTTAATTGGTAGATTGTATAAATATGTATTTCAGAACGGCTGGTATGAATGTGAACACTTTTACTGATAAGCAGAGAACAACGTTTCGACCTTCCTAGGTCATCTTTAGGTTAACAAAGTTATCAATAAAAGTGTTAATATCCAAACTAGCCGTTCTGAGATACATTTTTATTTGAAGTAGGTTTCTTGTCATCAAGATGTATAAATAGCTGCAATCAGACGAGCAGAAACAGAGTAAAAGTAAAGTCACGTAAAAGAGGTGTTTGGTCAGAGAAAATTTAGGAAACGTAAAGTTAACCATCTTGGGAGTGAATAGCCTAACGATTTATATGTTAAAGCGTGATTAGTAGTTTGAAAGCGATAAGCAGAATATTTTGTCCTGTCAAAGGGTTTTCTAAAATAATTGAACTTGCTTGCATGGACTTTCAGAAATAAGAAAACGATAATTGGAAGTATGAAAAGCAGACGACAGATAAAAGTACATGATACAACTACAATAAAGATATCTGAATTATACACCGATAGAATTACGATAAAAATAGTGAAAAGCAGTTTGGATCCTCAATTGAATTCCAGAGCAATTGTTTGGCGTTTTGTTTTTAATTTCCCGTCCCTAATTTAGCAGTGTAAGACTAGAGGGAAGGCAGCGAGTCATCACCATCAACCGCCAACCCTTGGACTACTCTTTTACCGACGAATAGTGCGATTGATCGTACATTATAACGCCCTCACAGCTGAAAGACGAGCATGTTTGGTACGACAGGGATTCGAACCCGCGACCCTCAGATTACGATTTGAACGCCTTAACCCACCTGGCCATGTCGGGCCTTCTTTATAGAAATTTAACAATGTTTGAATATAATATATGTTATTTTTAATTTCAATTAAAAGTTTCTGTCTTCTAGTATATGTTTTTGATTGATTTTAAAGGATTTGTTTAGGCATGTGAGTGTTTTGATAACAACGTTAACATGTTTCTGGAGTATTTCACGAATTAAAGATTATTAGTTTTAAGGCTAGCTTTTAATAATCAGTCTGAGACAGAAAGAAGGTATAATACTTGGACATGCAATAAGGTTTTTTTACGTTCGATAGTTTTGATGGTGAAAAGATTTCGAAAGTTTGTTTGCTTAGATTTTACACTATCATGATGGCGTCGTGTGGCACAAAATGTTACTTTTCTTTACTGTACTGTTTAATAGTTTACGTATTTTGTGCCTGCAAAGATATGATATTATTATTAGTATTATATAAGACATTTAAGTTGAAGTTGAATGAACGATACTGGAATATCCTTTGTTGACCCGTTATGATATTAATTGCAAATGACATCTGACCAATGTTGTCAGGAAGTAGAGGTCACAATGGTTTAATGTTAAACGAACATAGAAAGTGGGTTTGTATTCTAGATTTGACTACTGCACAATCTACTGGGAATCGTCATGTTGAGTTTGCTGGTTGTTGTTCTAATGAGAGCTAAACAGCTTAAAAAGCTAAGTGTTATCTCATGGAAAAAGGACTGTATGTACAGCCATGCTGATGCACGTGTTTTACTTGGTTTGTTTTATTTGTGGAATAAAACTTTTCTATATTATTAACAACTTGATCGGATTCTTTGATTCCACATCTAAAAAGGAAAATTCAGTAAAATTGTTTACCTGAGAAACTTATAAACTCCTGGTAGAATCTACCTGTGGGTAAATTCATCAAGCATTTGTTGGCAGATCAGATTAACGGATAATAAATGATAACATTATCTTAACACAACTTTAATATTGTTAAATAAAATATTAGATCTCTTTATTCTCACAGTATTAGTGATAACAGATATCAAATTATAGCCATGTCTTCATTCCTATTCTAATGTTTTAAGAAAATATTAAAAAAAAAAACACGTTTAAATTCCTCATTATATGATCTGATATTACTAGTCCAGTGGGACAGCTATTCTTATGGGTTTAAATTGCAATTCATACAAAATGAGTTGTAACTAGTCTTGTTTCTTTACGTAGTTCATCTCATACGACATTATATTTCTTTAATTTTAGCCAATATTTTGTAGTTATAATATATTTTCTGTGGAATCATGAATTACTTTTGTAATTCTAGTTTTATTTCACTAAATATCAAAACACATTCAACGATTAATTAACGTCTACTTTCCTCTTATGTCATCTTCTGTTCTTCAGTGACGTAATTTTTATGAAAAATATCATATTTCTGGCAGTTCTTCTGACATCAAGCTAGATGGAACTGTGCACTCTAAATTAGGCTTAAAAGCGAGAAAAAAAATGTCAGAATAAATAAAATTCCGTCGATTACACAAAACTAAACCGAACACAGAATTAACAGTAGTTTAATTTATCACTAATAACTTAAGATACGAAATTAGAAATATATATTTAAACAGCATTATTAGCGTGAATGGCACGTCACCCAACATTTATATGTTTGTGTGCACAGACTTTGAATAGCTTGGTTACTACCTGAACGGACTTTAACATTAAATTTTCTACCAACGTACTTCTTATCTGCAATGTTCTGATTCTGTTGACGCACGAAGGTGGATTGTTATCAGATGTTGACTGACATTAACTTTAAAGATGAATAATTGAACGTGTGGTCTGGTGGTTAGGGTGTCGTTTGGTCTGGCATGGTCTGGTGGTTAGGGTGCTTGACTTACAATGTGCTGCTCCAGAATTTGAATCCTATTATCGATTTGGTGGCGAGTAATATTGATTAGCTTCCTTTCCTATAGTCTAAACTCCACAATAAGGGACGAAAAACGCAGATAGCCTTCAAGTATCTCTGCATGAAATTTAAGAAAAAAAACCCCAATAACAATTAACAACTGGTTAAACCTACTTCAACTACCTAGGATGTATAAACAGTTCACTATAACCTATTTTAGTTACTCTTTATGTGTTAATTGGCACATTATGATAACCTGTTTGAACTATTCATGACATATAAATTAACATCTGACCATATCCTATTTTAATTATGACTGACGTATTAATTAACACCATACTATACCCCATTTCAACTATGCATGATGTATTAACTGATTATAACATGTTTCAATTATTCATGAAGAGTCAATTAGTACCTAACTATATCCTATTTATAATGTCTTAATTTGCACCTAACTGTTGGGTATTCGAACTATCCATGATGTGGTTATTAATACTCGACTATAACCTCTTTCAACTAACCAATATTTGTTAATTAACAACTGACTAAAACCTGTTTAACTATTCAGAATCTGTTGGCTAACACATGATTATAACCTATTGCAAATATTATTGATGTATTCATTGTGATCTGACTATATCTTATTTAAACTATACATGATATATCAATAAAAACCTGACTATTAGCTATTTCAACTATTCACGATGTTGTAGTTAACACTTAACTAAACAATAACTAATCAAAGGAAGTACTCTATTAAGTAAAATTTAAAATGTACGGTGTTCACCAGGTTAATAAGTATTTTGTTCTACATATTCGACAATAAAATACATTTAAGCCTAACTTAATAATAGACTATTTTAGTTATCCATGATGTGTTAATTTAAGATGATACTAATAACTTATGATTTCTCAAGTAATGAATTTGAACTAAATATGCCTCATCCACTTTTAACCATATCTGCCGTTTGTAACGGATTCATTATTATACATGTATTTTAGTATCTGCGTTTATTTCAGTTTAATGCATGTGGCATATCTTGTTGTATGTGTATTGCACAAAATCTCTCTTGTTCTGTAAGTTTGTAGAAGATTCTCGAGAACAAGAATCAACAATATATGGTTTACGAAAACACTAGCGTGTCGTAGAACATTGTTAAGCATCCGAGAAACTCGCCTTAAAGTACATATAAACCGATGCGCCGAGAGACAGAACAAAATATTTTTGGTTGCTACAGTCAGTATACTATAAGTCTAGGAATTATATAATTGTGATAAACGCTTATTAATCAGAAATCTACAGAGATTTGACCAGAAACTTTTATAGATTTCAAACATTACAAACTTCAGTGAATTGATTTCGGACGTTAGTATTTATAAGAGGATTTTAAATATCTTAATCGGTAAAAAGTCAGGTTGTAAGGCCATCTAAGGAAAAACAGCTAGCTAGCTTAAGTGAGGTGTAACAATATCACTTCCGAATTAATGAAGTTGTTGTGGACTAAACCGTTGATAAAATATGTAGTTCCAGACTAGATAGAATACTCAGTATAGTTTGTGTTTTGTTTGTAATTAAGCACAAACGTAAACAATAGGCTCTTTGTGCTCTTGCTACCACAGGTATCGAAACCCGGTTTATAGTGGTGTGAGTCTGCAAACTTACTGCTGAGGCATGAGAGCCTGTAATTCCGGGGTAAAACTCTTTAATATAAACCAGTATTTCCAATAACCGTTACTATAAACCGAATTGTTGTTTGTATATCAAAATATATTTGTGTTTAAAAAGAAAATTTTGTGCATCAATTTTGTTGGCAAAATATAATAAATTTTACACATATCGAAATTCAATTAACTTTTAAATTAAAATTAAAATGTCCGGCTATTTCAAATCGTAATACATAAAATAATAATTTGGAGACTCGTCCGAGATAAACTGTTCAATACACGTGTTCTTTAGGTTGTGTGGGGTATGACACATGCTAGTTTTATCATAAGCTTTAACGGTTGTTTGTTTTTGAATTTCACGCAAAGCTATTCAAGGGCTACCTGCGCTAGCCGTGCCTAATTTTGCAGTGTAAGACTAGAGGGAAGGCAGCTAGTCATCACCACCCACCGCCAACTCTTGGGCTACTCTTTTACCAACGAATAGTGGGACTGACAGTCACGTTTGGTGCGATGTGGATTCGAACCAGTGATCCTCGGATTATGATTTGAGTGCCTTAACCACTTGGCCATGCCGTACCTAGTAACTTGTGAATCATCTTATTATTACATTAACCACACATACACTGTTATTATACGTTACCAAGAGCAACCCTGAATAATCTGTGAATCATTACCTGCTGATAATTTAGTGGCCAGGTGGTAAAGGTACTCGACTCGTAATCCGAGGTTCGCTGGTTCGAATCCCCATCGCACCAAACGTGCTCGTCCTTTCTGCCGATGCCGAGGGGGCGTTATAATGTGACGGTCAGTTCCACTATTCGTTGGTAAAAGAGTAGTTCAAGAGGTGGAGGTGGGTGGTTATGACTTGCTGCCTTCCCTCTAGTCTTGCACTACAAAATTAGACACGGCTAGCGCAGATAGCCCTCGTGTAGCTTTGCGCGAAATTCAAAACAAAACAAATAATTTAGCGCTGTCCAAACCTGATTTAATACTCTCAAGGTTGTGTAAACCAAAAAATGACAATACTCTTTATTATAAATATGGATTATCAGTATTAGTGAGGTTTCAAATGTTTTTCAACAATTAACATTGTAGTATTATTGGAATATTTGAATGGTATTCAACACGGTGAAATATACAATTAACGTTGTAGTGTTATTGGAATATTTGAATGGTATTCAACACGGTGAAATATACAATTAACGTTGTAGTATTATTGGAATATTTGAATGGTATTCAACACGGTGAAATATACAATTAACGTTGTAGTATTATTGGAATACGTGAATGGTATTCAACACGGTAAAACATGAAACTTAACGTTGTAGTATGATTAGGACATCTGTATGTGAATCATCAATGAGAAATATGGAATTTTTTATTGCTAACTGTATTAAAAAAATAGGCATCACCGTGTTTTCCTCGTGTTCAGTGTGTCAGCTCGTAAGGTTCATAGTTTGAGGCACTATATTGTGTTAAACACTTTCACCTTTTAGGATTTATAATGTTGACACTGAATTTTGGTAAACGCGTAGGTAACGGATGCTGCTGGCTGGTTGTCTCTCTCTGGTCAGCAGTTCCAAATTAGGAATGGTTATGTTGAAATCTCGGGGATCAGTGTATGATACTTTTAACATGTGTGTCACATGATGTGTAGTTTGGGTTAAAACAATTATACCGAGTAGTTAAAACAAAACAAGTATTAATTATCTTAATAAATCCTAATTTTTGTTGTAAGAAAAGGACAACAACACAGACTTCGAGAAAATGTTTATACAGTTTCGTGCAGTAACTGAAAACGATGGGGAGTCAATACATTAGTAGCAGATTTCTCTTCGTGTTACGTTTTGAGCTATTAAATATAACAAAATACTCACACTGTAACCTTTCTGTTTCAAAATATTATTTTTCATTCTTTTCATTTATTTACAATTAACTTGGAGAAGAGCTAGCAAGCAAAATTTATCCATATGAGTTGATAATATTTTTTCACTCTTTTCCTTTTTGGTTTGATATTAAGAATGGTCTATATTTGCTGTTCCCACCGTGGATATAAAACTTAATTTTTAGCGTGAAATGTCCTCAGACTTATCTCAGTGTGGAGTAAATCTCATATGAGTTCATCGTTACCAGGTAGCGCTACCAAACAATCGGGGAGTGTCCGCGCGGCTTGTTTGTGTTGTTTATTTTGGGAAGCGCTAAAAGTAGCGTGTCGTTCTACAGTTAGTTACTTGTGTTGTAGCAGAGGTTTTAAACGATTCACGCAGTAGAATTCCGAGTAAGTATAATTTATTATTTTCTTTAGTTCATTCTAGTTAGGGATATAAACACCTTATAATAGTTTGTTTATGATAAAAATGCAATAGGTTACAATAAATTTGAAAACCAGTATTGTACATAATTATAAGCTATATGTAATAAAGGGGAGGGGACAATCTATAGTTACCGAAGTTCTAAGACGTGCAGTGGTTCACTGAATTTTAACTACGTTTCAGGGGTCAAACAATTTTTGAATAAATTGGGTCAGAAGGCGTGCTTATAGGATAATCAAGTTCAGAAGCATGCTGTGTCGCTTCCCTTTATCACTATGGTAACAGCGTTATAGACATCGCTTCCTCGTTTCATACAAACTTAGCATTATCTGTATTGTTTGCAGGAATAGCTAGCTAGTAGTGAGGTATGTGGTATGTAATTCAGAATAGAAGGTTGAAAGTACATATTTCTGCTACGTACGTGTAATCATTCTAGTCATTTCTCTCGACCTTGAAACTTTACTCGTGATGAAAATGAATATTAAAAACTCTATTCGCATTGAACTGGTTTATTTCGTTTAGGCAAGAAACAATTCAGTTAAGCAACGAGTAATGTTTGCAACAAACTTTGACAAAAACAGCAGTTGATAGCAGTTCAGCCAATCATAACACAATGTTTGAGCTTGAAGTTTCTTCGTTGCTTGTTATCTGTTTTGTTTAATGGACATAATGAAAACTAAAAAGAAAAAAGGAACGACCGTTTGACTGTTTTCTTTAAATCATTAAAGATTTTCGAATTTTTACGAGTTATATTGTAAATGCTGATCTATAATGTTATAGAGCAGTGGTTAGGTGGGTTATCTGTACTAAAGGGATTCCAAAACATGTTTCAGCCTCTCTTGTAGCCCCCAAACTGAACGAACTTCACTTACTGATAAAACTGGTTCACTTCTTAAATATCTTAGTATATATTTGCTCATGAGATATTGAAGGCACCTCTGTTAATCTCTTGTATAGGTCATTCTATTGCTAAAAAAACTTTAGCTGTACAAGTAGATGACCATTGTGTAGCTTTTATATGCAAAAACGGCTTTTATATATAAAATTCTCAAGAAGTGGGTTTCTCGACATCATTGATTGTGTAGCTTTGCTCTCAATAACAAACATTTTAAACAAGTTACTTAACGTCCAGCACATTTCAGTTCTGTACTTCCTACCAGAAAGAGAGAAATCCCTACCCCTTATAATGTTAAACAATACGGTTTAAAAGCCGAAAGTTAGCGTAATAGAAACAATAGGCATAAAATATGTGATAAATGTCAAGTAAATTACACATGCCCATATTTCACAATTCATTTCGGATTTAAAATCAGAGATATGTAAAAGAGCATAGGAAATCTGCCCATTCAGTTAACATGTTTAATACCACTGGCTTTGTGGGCGGTGACTTGTGTCAGAGAAAATATACATCTGAAATGCTGTCTTTTCACATCCCTTTATCATTCAAGACATTTAACTATCAACTACTTCTAACTGTATTGTGTAAGATATTTAACTATATTGTTAAATATGATTAGATGTATTATGTAAGAAGCTTAACTACATTGTTAAATACTTTTAGCTGTATTATGTAAGACACTTAACTATATTGTTAAATACTTTTAGCTGTATTATGTAAGACGCTTAACTACATTGTTAAATACTTTTAGCTGTATTATGTAAGACACTTAACTATATTGTTAAATACTTTTAGCTGTATTATGAAAGACGCTTAACTATATTGTTAAATACTTTTAGCTGTATTATGTAAGACGCTTAACTATATTGTTAAATACTTTTAGCTGTATTATGTAAGACGCTTAACTGTATTGTTAAATACTTTTAGCTGTATTATGTAAGACACTTAACTATATTGTTAAATACTTTTAGCTGTATTATGTAAGACGCTTAACTATATTGTTAAATACTTTTAGCTGTATTATGTAAGACGCTTAACTACATTGTTAAATACTTTTAGCTGTATTATGTAAGACACTTAACTACATTGTTAAATACTTTTAGCTGTATTATGTAAGACACTTAACTATATTGTTAAATACTTTTAGCTGTATTATGTAAGACGCTTAACTATATTGTTAAATACTTTTAGCTGTATTATGTAAGACGCTTAACTACATTGTTAAATACTTTTAGCTGTATTATTTAAGACGCTTAACTACATTGTTAAATACTTTTAGCTGTATTATGTAAGACACTTAACTATATTGTTAAATACTTTTAGCTGTATTATGTAAGACACTTAACTATATTGTTAAATACTTTTAGCTGTATTATGTAAGACACTTAACTATATTGTTAAATACTTTTAGCTGTATTATGTAAGACGCTTAACTACATTGTTAAATACTTTTAGCTGTATTATGTAAGACGCTTAACTACATTGTTAAATACTTTTAGCTGTATTATGTAAGACACTTAACTACATTGTTAAATACTTTTAGCTGTATTATGTAAGACGCTTAACTGTATTGTTAAATACTTTTAGCTGTATTATGTAAGACGCTTAACTGTATTGTTAAATACTTTTAACTGTATTATGTAAGATATTTTACTATATTGTTAAATACTTTTAGCTGTATTTAACCATATTGTGAAATTATTTGGCCCTGTATTTAAGCATATAGTTTAAGATTTACTTCTATATGTAACCACATTGTTTAAGATTTTTAGCTATACTGTGTTAACTCTACAGAACTAAAGGTTATGACTCACACACTTTAAGTCGTGCACATACATACATACATTGTGTAAGATACATTTATATGGTTTTAAGTTGTATAGTTTGTAACTTTAAAATTTGTTGTACACTTACCTATAGGTTAACTGCTTAAGTTGTTTTAATATGATTTGGAGGGTTTAACTGCACCGTGTTATCACATTTAACTGTATTGTTTGAGATTCTTAGTTTAATAATATAACTTCAATGTATTTTGAATTTTTATTATATGGTATTTGATTAAGGTATTTGGAACTTTAAGTTTTTGAGACTTAACCATAAGGCATTCACAGAATATTTAATACTCAAATGAATATTTGGTGAGATATTATTTAATTATGTTTCAGAGTGTACTAGCCAGATTTTTCAGTGAAAAAGAAAGTTTTGAACTTTGAGACTCTGTAAATGTACAAGCCATGATTTTTACTTTGTCAGCAGATCCAGAAATAACCATGCATTTAAGTTCTTCTCTCCTTACTGACGATGTTCACAAATAACTCGGCTGTGCTAGCGTAGAGGTAGAATAATAACTACTCTAACCTCCATTTAAACCTCTTGACAACTTTGGTCCTACAGCACTTATTGGAAAGGGTTTCTGGTTTTACTTGTTTTTGTTATTTTTGCAAACTGAGGTGTTCACCAGAGAAGACAGGGATTTTGTGTTAAAACCCACATAGTTAAGTAAGTCACTAAAATTAACTACATTATGGAACAGTTGATGTAATTCGCCAAATTAATAAAATGGAATATCTTATGGAACAGTTAATGTAATTAGCAAAATAAGTAAAATGAAATATCTTATGGAAATGATAATGTGATTAGCCAAATTAGGAAAATGGAATATCTTATGGAACAGTTAATGTAATTAGCCAAATTAGCAAAATGAAATGTCTTATGGAACAGTTAATGTGATTAGCCAAATTAATAAAATGAAATGTCTTATGGAACAGTTAACGTGATTAGCCAAGTTAGGAAAATGAAATATCTTATGGAATGGTTAATGTGAATAGTGAAATTAGTAAAATGGAATTTCTCATGGAACAGTTAATGTGATTAGCCAAATAAGTAAAATGAAATATCTTATGAGACAGTTAATGTAATTAGCCAAATTAGCAAAGTGAAATATCTCATGGAACAGTTATGTGATTAGCCAAATAAGTAAAATGAAATATCTTATGGAAATGATAATGTGATTAGCCAAATTAGGAAAATGGAATATCTTATGGAACAGTTATGTGATTAGCCAAATTAGCAAAATGAAATATCTTATGGAACAGTTAATGTGATTAGCCAAATTAATAAAATGGAACATCTTATGGCACAATTAATGTAATTAGCAGAATAAGTAAAATGAAATATCTTATGGAAATGATAATGTGATTAGCCAAATTAGGAAAATGAAATGTCTTATGGAACAGTTAATGTGATTAGCCAAATTAATAAAATGAAATGTCTTATGGAACAGTTAACGTGATTAGCCAAGTTAGGAAAATGAAATATCTTATGGAATGGTTAATGTGAATAGTGAAATTAGTAAAATGGAATTTCTCATGGAACAGTTAATGTGATTAGCCAAATAAGTAAAATGAAATATCTTATGAGACAGTTAATGTAATTAGCCAAATTAGCAAAGTGAAATATCTCATGGAACAGTTATGTGATTAGCCAAATAAGTAAAATGAAATATCTTATGGAAATGATAATGTGATTAGCCAAATTAGGAAAATGGAATATCTTATGGAACAGTTATGTGATTAGCCAAATTAGCAAAATGAAATATCTTATGGAACAGTTAATGTGATTAGCCAAATTAATAAAATGGAACATCTTATGGCACAATTAATGTAATTAGCAGAATAAGTAAAATGAAATATCTTATGGAAATGATAATGTGATTAGCCAAATTAGGAAAATGGAATATCTTATGGAACAGTTAATGTAATTAGCCAAATTAGCAAAATGAAATGTCTTATGGAACAGTTAATGTGATTAGCCAAATTAATAAAATGAAATGTCTTATGGAACAGTTAACGTGATTAGCCAAGTTAGGAAAATGAAATATCTTATGGAATGGTTAATGTGATTAGCCAAATTAGTAAAGTGGAATATCTTATGGAACAGTTAATGTAATTAGCCAAGTTAAGAAAATGAAATACCTTATGGAACTATTAATGTAATTAGCCAAATTAGTAAAGTGGAATATCTTGTGGAACAGTTAATGTGATTAGCCAGATTAATAAAATGAAATACCTTATGGAACAGTTAATGTGATTAGCCAGATTAATAAAATGAAATATCTTTTGGAACAGTTAACGTGATTAGCCGAGTTAGGAAAATGAAATATCTTATGGAATGGTTAATGTGATTAGCCAAATTAGCAAAATGAAATACCTTATGGAACAGTTAATGTGATTAGCCAAATTAGGAAAATGGAATATCTTATGGAACAGTTATGTGATTAGCCAAATTAGCAAAATGAAATATCTTATGGAACAGTTAATGTGATTAGCCAAATTAGCAAAATGAAATATCTTATGAGACAGTTAATGTAATTAGCCAAATTAGCAAAGTGAAATATCTCATGGAACAGTTAATGTGATTAGCCAAATTAGCAAAATGAAATATCTTATGAGACAGTTAATGTAATTAGCCAAATTAGCAAAGTGAAATATCTCATGGAACAGTTAATGTGATTAGCCAAATTAGCAAAATGAAACATCTCATGGAACAGTTAATGTGATTAGCCAAATTAGCAAAATGAAACATCTCATGGAACAGTTAATGTGATTAGCCAAATTAGCAAAGTGAAACATCTCATGGAACAGTTAATGTGATTGGCCAAATTAGTGAAATGAAAGATTTTGTAGGACAGCCAATAAAATTAAATATCGCATTATAATCAAAATGTGTGACTAGTACACAAATTTTGTGTGATGTATTTTCTATTCCTGTAAATGGTTTTATTAAAACTTAAGTCTAATGCCACTAGGATTATTTCATTTGTACATGCTTTTCAACATGTATCTCAGAGAATACTATTGTCATGTTATTTATTAAAGGATTTAGATCCCAGTTAGATAATGCTGTGTGAAAATTGGATGCGAGAACCACTTTCTTTATACAGAGGTTGAAGTTTTGGTAAACTGTAAAAATGTCATATAATCTTGACAAACAAATAAAATTGAACAGTTATGAACAAAGGCTTAGCAGGTGATAAGATTCTTAGTTGTGTATGTACAGGTTTATTACATAAAGTCTCAAATAAAAAAACTTTAAAAACCTGTTTGCAAGTTATTGAAAAGATAAATCTTTCTCACTCTGTGATTTATCAGAATGAATAAACACTTGTGAATTGTAATTTGTTTGTTTGAAACCTCTCAGAGTTTTCTGTAACACACTGTGATGCTATTTCAAATTGGATGTAACAGTGCTTAACAAGTAGTGATATAAACTGGTTGGTAGGCTATTCATTCTTTCACCCTTTATCACATGTTGAGGTCCCTGGGTTCAACATGTGTTAGTTACAATTTTTCTATAGTTTTGTTTATTCTGCTAATTCTTCCCTAACCTAGTTGGTTCCACATTTGTAGTGTCGAGATAGTTAAACTGATGTGGACATTGAACTTGGACTGTATGTCTGATTGATTAAAGGTTAAATCAGTTTATAAAAACACTTTTGTATAAGTAACTATAAAATAGAAGTAACTACAAAATAGAAGTATGTGGCTGTTGATAGTCTAAGTTACTATATTAAGCAACCATTAAACCTAAAATACCAGGTCTTAGGGTCATATGTCACCCTGCAGTGTAAGTTACTATAATAAGTAAATATTTAATCTGAGGTACCAGGTCTTAGGGTAATATGTCACCCTGCAGTATAAGTTACTATAATAAGGAAATATTTAATCTGAGGTACCAGGTCGTAGTGTCATATGTCACCCCACAGTATAAGTTACTATAATAAGTAAATATTTAATCTGAGGTACCAGGTCGTAGGGTCATATGTTACCCCACAGTATAAGTTACTATAATAAGTAAATATTTAATCTGAGGTACCAGGTTGTAGGGTCATATGTCACCCTGCAGTGTAAGTTACTATAATAAGTAAATATTTAATCTGAGGTACCAGGTCGTAGGGTCATATGTCTCCCCATAGTTCAACTTACCATAATAAACAAGTATTAAACCTGAGGTATCAGATCTAGAAGTTATCTCAGTAATTTGTTTCTGAGAAATTAATCTAGGAATGACGTTAAAATGAATGAATTATCACATGAATGTGTTTTTTAATCTTTCATTTTTATACAGCCCACACATTACAACGAAGAGCGATTCACAACTGATAGTACGGAATGAGAACTTATCATTGGTGATCTTCAAAAGTATTGTGACAACAGTTCCTAGTTATTCAGCAAAAACAAATTTGCTATTGAATATGTCAGGTGAGTATATCTGATCAGTCATTGTTGCCAACTATGGCGTCACGGCAACACCGTCATCCTGGTGAGGGTTCACCTCGACATAAGACCCATCATCGGGTATGGGAACGAGAAGAGATTAAAACAACATATCAGGAGCAACAGTCAATGACCACAGCTGAAATTGTTGCAGCTCAGTCACAAACTTATGTTGATGAAAAGGAGTTGGAGTATCGACAGACAATCCAACAGTTAGCTGGTGAGCTTTCACATGTTATACTTTAGTGATTGCATGAAGAGTTTGATAGTAAAATATAACTATTAAAATACAGAGGGTCGAATACTTTATATCAAAATTATTTTGAATAAGTAAATCAGTAAGTCACATAAGAGACACAACTTATATACTTGCAGTGGAACAGAATGTATAAAAACTACTTTTGGATATTAGTGTTCACAGATTGTGTGATGTTACAGAAGATCCTTGTTTAGAAGGGTGCTATACAGCTATTTATTATGCTAAATGTTTACATGCTCAGACCTTAAAAAGGTTTTGAGATTGTGGTTTTAGAATTTCAAAGACTGTGATAACTTTTGTACTTAGTGGCATTAGAAAACAAAGGAATGTGGATCATTTTGGGTAACTGGGCCATCCAGAAAGAAACCTAAAATAAGTCAAACTTTAGCTGTAGTAAAATAAAGCATGGAGCTTTGTAACAGTTGTGCACCACCGATTAGATTTTTAGTTAGGTAACAAGATATGTATTGTGTATTGCCTTATTTATTTTACATTCTTTCACAACTTATTGTGAATGTTATCTGTTAGGGATTCTTGTATTGGCTTCTTATATTGTATTTTTAATTATGTATCTGATAATCTCCTTCAAATATGTGATATTAATTAATATCATATAATAATGTAATCTTTTCTTAACACAGTTTTTAACAGAAGAAATTAAAATATACTAGAAATTTAACGAATTACAATTTTAATATCACTGATGTTGGTTTACTTGTTTGCAGTTGGTCACGTTGTACCACTGATTACCATAATCAGTCGATACAAGTAATCAAAACTATGATATGTTATGTATACATCTTCACTCATGAAGTATACACGTTTGAACATTCTTTGACAGATTGTTTAGACAGAGTCTGTTCATGATGAAACTTTGTAGAATTAACAGCAACTCCCTCTTGTGGAGACACAAGGGAAGAGGACGACGTTTCGAAAGTCTTCCGCTTTTCGTATTCAGAAGACTTTCGAAACGTCGTCCTCTACACTTGTATCTCCACAAGAGGGAGTTGCCGTCCATTCTAGGAGGTTTCATCACGTTTGAACATATTTGGTGTGTTATCTAACAATGGTGCGTAACTAGTTGAAAGTGTTTATTTTGTAGTACATGCAAGAAAACAACGTTTCTGTGTTACACATCAGAAATAATACCACCATACTTTAACTATTTGTAACTTGTAATGACGTCTTTAAACTTCGGTAAAATCTCCGAATGCCCTCCTGGTGACATCACGACAGACAGGCAATAACATGTTCTAAGTATTAAAAGGCATGTCAAAACAATGAATGTTACAATTAAAAACTTTAGGCTGAGAAACGTTACAACAAGAACAAGAACTGTAACAAACTATAAACGTTACACCAACAACAAGAATTGTAACAAACTATAAACGTTACACCAACAAGAAGAACTGTTACAAACTGTAATCGTTACACCAACAACAAGAACTGTTACAAACTGTAATCGTTACACCAACAATAAGAACTGTTACAAACTGTAATCGTTACACCAACAACAAGAACTGTTACAAACTGTAATCGTTACACCAACAACAAAAACTGTAACAAACTATAAACGTTACACCAACAACAAAAACTGTAACAAACTATAAATGTTACACAAACAACAAGAACTGTAACAAATTAGAAACGTTACACCAACAACAAGAACTGTTACAAACTGTAATCGTTACACCAACAACAAGAACTGTTACAAACTGTAATCGTTACACCAACAATAAGAACTGTTACAAACTGTAATCGTTACACCAACAACAAGAACTGTTACAAACTGTAATCGTTACACCAACAACAAGAACTGTAACAAACTATAAACGTTACACCAACAACAAGAACTGTAACAAACTATAAACGTTACACAAACAACAAGAACTGTAACAAACTATAAACGTTACACCAACAACAAGGATTGTAACAAACTATAAACGTTACACCAACAACCAGGACTGTAACAAACTATAACCGTTACACCAACAACAAGAACTGTAACAAACTACAAACGTTACACCAACAACAAGAACTGTAACAAACTATAAACGTTACACAAACAACAAGAACTGTAACAAACTATAAACGTTACACAAACAACAAGGACTGTAACAAACTATAAACGTTACACCAACAACAAGGACTGTAACAAACTATAAACGTTACACCAACAACAAGGATTGTAACAAACTATAAATGTTACACCAACAACCAGGACTGTAACAAACTATAACCGTTACACCAACAACCAGGACTGTAACAAACTATAACCGTTACACCAACAACAAGAACTGTAACAAACTATAAACGTTACACAAACAACAAGAACTGTAACAAACTATAAACGTTACACCAACAACAAGGACTGTAACAAACTATAAACGTTACACCAACAACAAGGACTGTAACAAACTATAAACGTTACACCAACAACAAGGATTGTAACAAACTATAAATGTTACACCAACAACCAGGACTGTAACAAATTAGAAACGTTACACCAACAACAAGAACTGTTACAAACTGTAATCGTTACACCAACAACAAGAACTGTTACAAACTGTAATCGTTACACCAACAATAAGAACTGTTACAAACTGTAATCGTTACACCAACAACAAGAACTGTTACAAACTGTAATCGTTACACCAACAACAAGAACTGTAACAAACTATAAACGTTACACCAACAACAAGAACTGTAACAAACTATAAACGTTACACCAACAACAAGGATTGTAACAAACTATAAACGTTACACCAACAACCAGGACTGTAACAAACTATAACCGTTACACCAACAACAAGAACTGTAACAAACTACAAACGTTACACCAACAACAAGAACTGTAACAAACTATAAACGTTACACAAACAACAAGAACTGTAACAAACTATAAACGTTACACAAACAACAAGGACTGTAACAAACTATAAACGTTACACCAACAACAAGGACTGTAACAAACTATAAACGTTACACCAACAACAAGGATTGTAACAAACTATAAATGTTACACCAACAACCAGGACTGTAACAAACTATAACCGTTACACCAACAACCAGGACTGTAACAAACTATAACCGTTACACCAACAACAAGAACTGTAACAAACTATAAACGTTACACAAACAACAAGAACTGTAACAAACTATAAACGTTACACCAACAACAAGGACTGTAACAAACTATAAACGTTACACCAACAACAAGGACTGTAACAAACTATAAACGTTACACCAACAACAAGGATTGTAACAAACTATAAATGTTACACCAACAACCAGGACTGTAACATACTAAAAACTTTATACCACAACAAGGACTGTAACAATCCAGAAACGAATTGAAGTTATCATATTAACCGAACTTTATTCATGTCCAGTGTTAGTTTAAAAATGTTGTTTTTGAAGTTATTGTTTTACGCATTTTTGTTATATTATATAATGATTGGATGTATGTGTCGACAGGGTATAGAATACCGCGATGATTGTAACTATTATTTGTGATATAGACATACCAACCGTATTGAGTGTAAGCACTCGGTTCGGTTTGTAACTACAAGCCTTTTCGTACAGCCTTGACATAAACAGTTTAGATATGGCCTTCTGCGAATTGAGGGTTAACATTGTGATGTTTAATGACTGACTTGATATAACCCGGCTCGATAGAATTAAACAGCGTCGTGATATATGTACGTATATCTTGTTTACTTGTATTATTCATATGAATTGTACATCATTTATGGTTTTAACCTGAACACAAAAGTTGAGACAGGTAACCATGGAAACTAGGTTTGATGACAGTGTTGTTTTTCTGTGTGAAGTGGAAGATGATAGAGACGTAGAAATGACGTCTTACTGTTGCGTACGCGTGTTTCGAACAAGTACTTGTCTGTTTATAAATCTTACAAAATGTGTTTAGTAAAGTGATGTAGTGAAAGTGTTGGTTACTGACGAATCCAGCCAGTTGTATTACAGGTTAATTATGGATTGTGTGTACAATTAACATTGTATTATTGGATAAATTATCTATATTTTGTAAGTGATGTTATGTTGGTGTACCTAAACGCATTATTAGTGTGATGTGTTCATTTATTATTATTATTTAAATGGTAAAATTTCAAGTAATTACAATTAATTATAACAGAAGCGATCTATTGTTCGAGAACTAGGCCTATGTGGGTTGAAGAATGCAGGAGAAATATTCGTTGGAAAGAGTTTTGGTAGTTAAAGAGTTCAGTAAGTGATAAGCTTGATTAGGCTGGCTTTCAAGTGAACGTTTACATTTGTACATTTCTCCAATGTTGGATTACTAAATATAGTGGTGGGATTGGGAGAGTTGCACCATATTACTAAAATAGATTCCAGGTTTCTTGTATGTATTCAGAGAAACGTGTAGGATGAAGATCCACGTCTGCTCAACGTGCTTTCCAGCTGTAACGATTCGTTTTACGCCCTTATACCTTATTTTTATTCACTTAAGGAAGGAGCAATGGAAAACTAATTCCGTTTATTTAACTTTCTGATGAAAGATTGTGAATCTTTATACATACATGATTTAAAGGCCAAAGCAGTGACTGAACGATATAACCCCGGGAAAAGTTATCGTATTTGTGCCCTTTTTGCGTGTTCGGTTGAAAACCATTTCTGTTATCTTTCCACCAATCAGCGCTTTGTACTCGGTCAATTGTCTTGATAGCCTCGCCCTAGTAACTGCTCTGTTATAGGCAAGTTAATTAATGTGTAGTTTGAAACAAAGCAGTGCTTCTATGTATTCGTTCACATAATTCATTAATAACATGGTGGTCTGTCCACATGTAAAACACATTCCTAAATGTTTGAATGTGTATACAACGACGAAAAGGTGTTTGGATTTACATAAGGAAACTACCATGGTTACCGGTCTAATGAGAAAACGACACCAGCACAAAACTACCATGGTTACCGGTCTAATGACATAACGACACCAGTACAACACCGTGGTTACTAGACTAATGACATAACGACACCAGTACAACAACACCTTGGTTACTAGTCTAATGACATAACGACAACAGTACAACAACACCGTGGTTACTAGTCTAATGACATAACGACACCAGTACAACAACACCGTGGTTACTAGTCTAATGACATAACGACACCAGTACAACAACACCGTGGTTACTAGTCTAATGACATAACGACACCAGTACAACAACACCGTGGTTACTGGTCTGATGACATAACGACACCAGTACAACAACACTGTGGTTACTAGTCTAATGACATAACGACACCAGTACAACAACACCGTGGTTACTAGTCTAATGACATAACGACACCAGTACAACAACACCGTGGTTAATGGTCTAATGACATAACAGTCCTACGTGTTACAATACCATGGTTACTTGTCTGATGTCATAACAAAACGACACCAGTACAACAACACCGTGATTACTGGTCTGATGTCATAACAATCCTACGTGTTACAACATCACGGATACTGGTCTAATGACATAGCAGTCCTACGTGTTACAACACCATGGTTACTAGTCTGATGTCATAACAATCCTACGTGTTACAACACCATGGTTAGTGTTCGAATGACATAACAATCCTACGTGTTACAACACCATGGTTAGTGTTCGAATGACATAACAATCCTACGTGTTAAAACACCATAGTCACTAGTCTAATGACATAACAGTCCTACGTGTTACAACACCATAGTCACTAGTCTTTGTTTGTTTGTTTTGGAATTTCGCACAAAGCTACTCGAGGGCTATCTGTGCTAGCCGTTTTTAATTTAGCAGTGTAAGACTAGAGGGAAGGCAGCTAGTCATCACCACCCACCGCCAACTCTTGTGCTACTCTTTTACCAATGAAAAGTGGGATTGACCGTAACATTATAACGCCCCCAAGGCTAGGAGGGCGAGCATGTTTGGCGCAACGGGGATGCGAACCCGCGATTCTCAGATTACGAAGCCCATGCCTTAACGCGCTTGGCCATGCCAGGCCCCACTCGTCTAATGACATAACAATCCTACGTGTTACAACACCATGGTTACTCGTCTAATGACATGATAGTCTTACGTGTTACAACACCATGGTTACTAATGTAATTAGCTCTTCGTTTATATCTATGAGTTCATTTTAGTTTCTCTGTTACATCACAGGAGGGCATTGTTGTTTTTTAAGATCTCTACACGGGACAAAATTTCATCTTATTTTGAAGTGGTGTTGGTGGCTGTTTGAAGGTGAACAAGTTTGCTCCACGAAGCAGAGAACGGGTGACCTTCCAAGGCGTCGAGTGGGCGTATCTGACTGGTGTACAAGAAGTAAGCTTGGCGTCGTTTTGTCAAGATGGACCGGATTTTGATTCTAAATTAGTTAGTGATGCAATCGAAATGCTCGTAATGGCTTTTATCCAAGTTAGGCTCGTTTATCCACGCGCGTGTAGAGTCTTCAGGGCGGCCCCATGACAGCGCACCTGTGTAATTACCTGCTAAATTAACATATTTGTTTTTCTGAAAGAATGATAATATAATTGATATAAATATTACGGTTCAAAAGTCGAAAGAAGGCGAAATATTAGACATAAAATATGTCATATTGCTTTTTGTCCTACATTATTTTCAGTTTGGTCATTTTAAATTCACAATGAACAGGTATAAGTGAATGAATAGAATAATAACAACAAATTGATTTCTATCACAGTTTTTAGGCCTATTAAATATAAATACGTAATATGTGACGTAAACTTTTTATTTTATGCGATGCACCAGTGTGTGAAAGGTATTGAAACAAATGGTGTTGGAACTTTATATGCAAAAACGGCCCGTTTGGGCTCAGAAAATATTTTAAATAAAAGAGCGAACAACGTTTCGACCTATTTAAAATATTTTCTGAACCCAAACGAGTCGTTTTTGCATATAAAATTCTCAACAAGTGGGTTTCTCGACATCACTGATGGTGTTAGAACTGTTTCAGTGTGTTGATAAAAACGTCACTGGGAACATTGTGGGTAAACGACCGATCTTGTCAGTTACCCTAGACGTCGTGGTGTCAAAACATTTGTTATACATAGTTGCCCAAATAACAACAACCCTTGTTTCACAAGCTAGTTTCTGTGGACTTCAACTATATGTTCAACGTTTTAATTTAAGTGTTAACTAGAGGGCGCTTTACTTTACTGACCCAAAGACCTCGCCTGCCAAGCATTTAGAAAAAAGCCCACAAATATAAATACGAGTAGACAATAAGCTCAGGAGTCGTGAATAGGAAATGAGAAACAGGTAGTGTTAAGGGTGTTGTTTCAGAAGTAGATATATCTCATATATATTCAGTTAATCAGTCGTGAAATTGTACAAGTAAGTTTATTTTTACGCGAGTGTTGTATCAATAGAGAAGCTTTTCTGTCTGAATGTCACTCGTAAACTTAGCTTTACAATCTTGTGGAAGGAATAAATTAATTTGTTATTGTTAACTGGCTTGGATTCGGCTTTATTTTCACCTAATAATCTAAAAGAACCATCACAGCAAAGAAAAACAACATCACAACAACATATTTTACCAGAATGCTTTGCACAGAAAAGTAAAAAAACGAAACAAAACTATCTCCGGTGTTATTAGGTTGTTATAATCTTAACTATTCGTATTTCATTCATGGAGAACGTAGATAAATATAAACAGGCATAGAAATAAATAATACAAACAACATTAGATGTTTACGTGAAAGTTCAGTTTCTTGCTTATAAATACCTTGACAGATAGTGAAAAAATCAAAGCCATTTAGAATAAAACACCGTAAAGTTTGCAACAGTTAGAGGAAACACAGTATACACGACAGAATAACAAGTGAAACAGAGCGTAACCATAACAACAGAGAAAATTAAAGCATTTTATAAGAACAGGTTTCAAATAACAACACACAATTGACGTGAAAGTCTGTCTTTGTTAGCTAGTTTTAGATAAAGGATCAGTGTGTGAAATTCATATAAAATTAAACCACTGTGTTTCTCACTTGGTGAATGGCTAATTCTACATAACAATGGTCACAGAAATCACCAGTTGCATCGAAGGTATTCACCTGGTCACTTGGGTAGGGTGGTCATGACAATCGTTGTATTTTGTCTGTTACCCATACTTAAAGCCGTTTCGTATTGTTGTCAGTTTTTATATACTCTCTGGTAGAAGTTATTGCATAAATTATCAAGTAAGTATTTTGTCTGCTGCTGGTGAGAACAACCATGCCCTTCATCTCTAGGATCTGTATATAACTTATTGAATAAGTAAGTTAATAATTAGAACAACCACGTCCTTCATCTCTAGCGATCTGTATATAACTTATTGAATAAGTAAGTTAATAATTAGAACAACCACGTCCTTCATCTCTAACGATCTGTATATAACTTATTGAATAAGTAAGTTAATAATTAGAACAACCACGTTCTTCATTACTAGCGATCTGTATATAACTTATCAAATAAATAAATCATTAATTAGAACAATCACGTCCTTCAACTCTGACTGTCTATAAGTTATTCAATAAATAAATCACTAATTAGAACAACCACGCCCTTCATCTGTGACTATATATAACTTATCAAATAAATGAATCACTAATTAGAACAACCACGCCCTTCAACTCTGACTGTCTATAACTTATCAAATAAATAAATCACTAATTAGAACAATCACGTCCTTCAACTCTGACTGTCTATAAGTTATTCAATAAATAAATCACTAATTAGAACAACCACGCCCTTCATCTGTGACTATATATAACTTATCAAATAAATAAATCACTAATTAGAACAATCACGTCCTTCAACTCTGACTGTCTATAAGTTATTCAATAAATAAATCACTAATTAGAATAATCACGCCCTTCAACTCTGATTATTTATAATTTATCAAATGATTAAATCACTAATTAGAATAATCACGCCCTTCAACTCTGACTGTCTATAAGTTATTCAATAAATAAATCGCTAATTAGAACAACCACGGCCTTCATCTGTGACTATATATAACTTATCAAATGATTAAATCACTAATTAGAATAATCACGCCCTTCAACTCTGACTATTTATAACTTATCAAATAAGTTACTATTTAGGTTAGGCGTCCTTCCTTTCTTCCGTGAGCCCAAATAAAATAAAACGGTCGCCTAGGTGTGGTTTGTGTACATGTCGGTAAAACACCTGTGTGTGACTTTCTCAACTTGTTTTAGTATCTGAACTTTATGGCAATAGACAGATTTTCTGTTTGTTTGTTTTTCGTTTCACCAAGCCTAAACGTTTACTTTCTTTCATTTGATATTGACTTGTTTGTTCACTGTAATCCGGTGTTTGGTGACGGGAAGGTATGCGGTAGGTCCTACATAGTGTGGAGTCAGTACACTAAACTTTTTTATTATTAATTCAGCTACTCTTACTTGTGCTATCCGTCCTTTTCAAAGATTGATTCGACGTGTAAACACTAAAGATGTGGGGGTAAATAAGAGAGATAAAAAGTCTTTGTTCCAACGTGTTTCGATTTGTTAGATGTATGATTAAACTGGTTGCACCATGTGTTTCCTGCTGCTGATGTGTTGGACGTAATACGAATTATTTATCTTTTTAACTGTACATTAAGGAATCCATTCCCTTTTGTAGTCATGGGGACCATAGTTACGCTTTGTGCGCATGTTTAATTATGTAACATGTTGAGCAAACACTACCGACATGCACATTAATAATTACCATGTTTCACATACATCAATAATTATGTAATATGTTGGACAAACACTACCGACACTAATTAATAATTGTCATTTAGGTAACAAATAATTATGGAGCATGTTGGAATAGTACTACCGACATTATATTAACAAGTCCAGCTCAGTATTTACAGTGTGGTGTACAAAGTATTGCAACTTTAAAATAACATTTAATTAATTAGAATATTTAAGAAATACAGAAGATTATCCAATTACAGTAATTGAGAACAAGAGCTAAAAACTAAGCAAACTAGATGGTTATCTTTTTAATATAATTTAGTTGAAGGCGTGAAGCCAGTTATTTTACTCGAAACTTATCGATACAAGCACGTGTTGAATTTTATTGTCCTCCCAGACGTCAGTATGTGAATAGTTGACGAATAGGCCTATTTATTTACTACGTAACGTCGCTGATAGAAATATGAATGATAAGGGCTGACTTTAAATACTCATTTAAAATAATAGTTTTACTTTGGTTTAGAGGATGGGACAGCCAAAATGGACCAAGAGGTTCCTTGTTATGTTAATATAACTTTCAGTTTAACTGGTTAAAACTTCAGTTATGTAGTATGCCCAATTTATAAGTTGCATAGTAATTTATTAATATTGTTAAGATTTGTAAGTTGACAAGCTGGCTGATTATGGTTTGATCGTAATTTCGCGTAAAGCTACACGAGTAGTAATACTGGAGCAAGACGGCAGCAAGTTATCACCATCCACCGCCAACTCGTGGGCTGCTATTTTACCAACGAATATTGAGGTTGACCTTGACGTTATGACTCTCCCACGGCTGAAAAGTCGAGCATGTTTGGTGAAACGGGGACTTAAACTCGAACGCCCTGACTATCTACCCATGCCTTGTCATATCCAGTTGGCTGAGAAATATGTGTTGATATTTAAAGTTCGTTTGATAAACAATGAAAAGATAAAATTTAACATAAAGTTTTAAAGGAAAAGGTCGATAAGCAAGAATAGACTCCGAGATTCCTGGTCCAGGAATCGTTTTTTTTGTTTATATTTTATATTTAAATATATGTATTAGCCAACTTGGCAGGTTACAAATACTATCGAGATTAATAAACTCGAAAGTCAATTTTTAATTTTTCCTGGGAAACAAAGAAATGATTTACGTTATAAATTGTAAAATTACAGATGGCGTCTGAAACCAGTAGAGGTAAGAATACATGCCTGAGACGTACACTCTACTCGACAATATTGTGATAGGGTAAACAATTGTAAGCCCATTTTGGTTTTAATATATAGTAATCGCATACTCTAAATAAACTGATTCAAGTTAATTATTTTATGCTCAAAATAACAAAAATTAATTATAATTTCTGTGACAAATTAAAAGTGTTTATTAATTTGGTGATAAATAAATAAAACACGAGAATTTAGCTTTCAGTCTTTAACATCCCTTCTAATTACGACTCCATCTTGAAAAGGTCATATTTCTCAACATTAATTGTGCAAATGTTCTGTCTCTGTGTGAAAATGGATATAATAATTTATTTTATTCAAAGATATAATAACAGGAAATGTTTTTCCTTTTCGCGCGAGCAGTGCAGCTCTGTTCTTCGTTTTAAACGAGGACGAAGGTGAAGAATGGTAAACTTTTTATTCCGTTGTGTCAGTCAAGGGCCTCGTGAACTTAACAGTTGGTTCTCATCTTGACGTCATCAAGCTACGGTCACTGTGATTCTTATTTTCATCACAGTCTTAGTTAATTTCTGGTGTTAAATCATTCAACTATGTTTTAAAGTTGGTTCTGATGTTGTTGCTTGTGAGATCAAAAGCCGGCACACGCTGCACTTTCAGTATGCAAGGAAGCTAATTTGACGGGGTTTTGGGGATGCGACTGTTTCAAGCCAAAAATGCTAATGTTTTACCAGCAGAAATATGAGTAGTTTGTATGTTTTTCCATCGAAAACTGATACCTTCCCTAACAAACTTATATACTTTATCTAGAAAAAAGTTCGAAACCGCACTGGATATTAACCAAAACCTGACGAACTTCGTGGTGGTCTAATTTTGTATTACTGTATTAACCAAAACCTGACGAACTTCGTGGTGGTCTAATTTTGTATTACTGTATTTCTAAAACGTTTTACACCTCAGTTCATACAAAATATATGGGTGATAAAGACGATTCACTATGTTATCTGATTGTAGAAATTGCAAGTTATTTTGTTATGGAAGCCGGAAACTGGTGGTAAAGAATGCTGTTTGACAGACCAATCAGGCACATGAAGTGTTCGTACCCTTGCGTCCCAAATGGGATTTTTGTTCATAACTTAAAAAGTATCACGAGTAGACTAATAGAAGTATAACATATTATAAGTATTATACTGACACAAGTCTACGTAAATTTTTGTTTAAATATAATGACAAATAAATTGTTTATAAAAATAACCAAAAATAGGAGGAGCAGAAAGTGTTCGTACAGTTCAGAACGTGTGAAAAAACTGATATTCCAGTAAAAGTTTGTTCAGTTTGACGAATAAACTACATTATACCATTCCAAAACTAGACACTGAGTTCATATAAACTACATTATACCATTCCAAAACTAGACACCTGGTTCATATAAACTACATTATACCATTCCAAAACTAGACACCTGGTTCATATAAACTACATTATACCATTCCAAAACTAGACACTGAGTTCATATAAACTACATTATACCATTCCAAAACTAGACACTGAGTTCATATAAACTACATTATACCATTCCAAAACTAGACACCTGGTTCATATAAACTACATTATACCATTCCAAAACTAGACACTGAGTTCATATAAACTACATTATACCATTCCAAAACTAGACACTGAGTTCATATAAACTACATTATACCATTCCAAAACTAGACACCTGGTTCATATAAACTACATTATACCATTCCAAAACTAGACACCTGGTTCATATAAACTACATTATACCATTCCAAAACTAGACACCTGGTTCATATAAACTACATTATACCATTCCAAAACTAGACACCTGGTTCATATAAACTACATTATACCATTCCAAAACTAGACACCTGGTTCATATAAACTACATTATACCATTCCAAAACTAGACACCTGGTTCATATAAACTACATTATACCATTCCAAAACTAGACACCTGGTTCATATAAACTACATTATACCATTCCAAAACTAGACACCTGGTTCATATAAACTACATTATACCATTCCAAAACTAGACACTGAGTTCATATAAACTACATTATACCATTCCAAAACTAGACACCTGGTTCATATAAACTACATTATACCATTCCAAAACTAGACACCTGGTTCATATAAACTACATCGTACCATTCCAAAACTAGACACCTGGTTCATATAAACTACATTATACCATTCCAGAACTAGACACTGAGTTCATATAAACTACATTATACCATTCCAAAACTAGACACCTGGTTCATATAAACTACATTATACCATTCCAAAACTAGACACCTGGTTCATATAAACTACATTATACCATTCCAGAACTAGACACTGAGTTCATATAAACTACGTTATACCATTCCAGAACTAGACACTGTAAACTACATCATACCATTCCAAAACTAGACACTGAGTTCATAATTATTGGAATTTAGCCAGCAAAAAACGTACCTCCGACAATTTAGCGCCGTCTCCGTCATTATCTGCTTGATCATCATGGCGAACAGGAAACAACTGACCAGTAATTAAAAAAAAAAAAGAATTATTGTAAAATACAAGTCTCGTGTGTGTCTTTCCGGTATTACTACACAACGTAATGTTCCGAAATCTACCGTTCAAAACATAATTGCCAAGTTTAAACTTACAGGATTAACTGTTAACCTCCCTCGTTCCGGACGCCCCACCAAAATTCCAGAGAGAACCAAGAGGAAGGTTCTCAGAAAAGTTAGTAGGAACCCTCGTTTAACACGTAATGATATACATAAACTGGTGATGGAAACTGGGGTGAAGTAAGCACCTCTACAATTGTAACATGTTATGTTCTTCTGGGTTCAAAGCATGCCGTCCTCGTAGAACTCCATATTTAAAGCCTGTTCATCTAGAAACACGATTGAGGTATGCAAGAAAGGATGTAGATAAACCTTTCATCTATTAGAAGAGTATTCTTTAGTCAGACGAGAATAAAATCGAGCTTCTTGGCCACAATAATGTTCGCTATATTTTCCGTAAGAGAGGGAACGAAATCTTCCAAAGAACACCGTCCATTCAGTTAAACACGGAAGTAGCTCGATCATGCTATGGGTCTCCTTCAGCTCTTCCGGTGTAGGCAGCCTTCACCGCGTGAACGGAATCATGAAAAAAGAAGAGTACGATGATATATTAGGTACTTATATCAAGAATGATGCTCGAAACTTGCGTCTTGGGCGTCGTTGGATTTTCCAGCATGACAATGACCCAAAGCACACATAGAAATATGTGCAATCCTGGTTGTAGAGAAATCATATAAGCATTCTGGAGTGACCATCGCAGTCATGCGATCTCAACCCAATTGAAAACGTTTAGAATGAGTTGAAGATCAGGGTTCATCAGTGTCATCCAAAAACTTGCAAGAGTTGAAGGACTTCTGTGAAGAAGAATGTAAGAAAATACCAGTCGAGTTCTGTCAAACGATCATGGAGGGCTATGAGGAGAGATTGCACCAAGTTATTCACCTGAAAGGCTACACAACTGACCATTAAAGTAGACGCACAAAATCTTTCTTCCCTTCCTATGTTTGGTTATTTGTTTATAAACAGTTTATTTTTCGTTCAATTTACATAAATATTTATATAGATATGTGTTAGCCTAATATTTATTATATACTATA
Organism: Carcinoscorpius rotundicauda; assembly: GCA_011833715.1. Classification (NCBI taxonomy): domain Eukaryota; kingdom Metazoa; phylum Arthropoda; class Merostomata; order Xiphosura; family Limulidae; genus Carcinoscorpius; species Carcinoscorpius rotundicauda. The sequence continues at coordinate 11,212,898 of CM022401.1, read as the reverse complement.
CTTTCATTATCCTAATTGTGATACTTTTTAAGTTATGAGAAAAAATTATTCACGACCCAGGGATACAAACACTTTCTATCTTACATCGCTAAAATCAGGGGTTCGATTCCCCTCGGCGGACTGAGCATATAGCCCGATGTATAAAAACACACTTTGTGTCGTAACTGTAGCTCGTGTGAATCTTTCATTTCATTCTTAAAAATAACAGAAATTCAAGACCAGGTTTTACTCTTGTACCAATAAGCTGTAATGAGTGGTAATACAACCAAAACTATATCACAATTATCAATTTAACTGTACGACCAACACTGTGATTTGATTGTTATTATAGTTGTAAGACCAAAACTGCATAGTGATATTTAGTCTGTATGACCAACACTGTGATTTGATTGTTATTATAGTTGTAAGACCAAAACTGCACAGTGATATTTAGTCTGTACGACCAACACTGTGATTTGATTGTTATTATAGTTGTAAGACCAAAACTGCACAGTGATATTTAGTCTGTACGACCAACACTGTGATTTGATTGTTGTTATAGTTGTAAGACCAAACCGTCTTCGTAATTTAAATTTATGTTACGTACGTCAAGTATTTCAAAGTATTAATTTTTCATTTTATTTTAGAAGTTAATTAAATTTTGATATGTATTAAATTTATGATATTTTCCAATAAGATTAATACACACAGTTTTCTTTTTCAATAAAAAATAAAATTTATAGTAACGGTTATTAATAATAGTTATTACAGATGACAGTTTGTACACAAGACTTTTACAAACGGTACTGAGTCTTATGTCTAGCCTGGAACTGAATCTTTTATCGACGTTCATGGAGAGCAAAATAATTTTGTATTGATACACTTGTACAATCTCTTGACGGTTAGCTAACTTGAAGCACCCGTAAGTTTTCACCGACGGCAGTATCTAATGTCCGCGTAGAAATACTAACGTTCAAAGTTAATTCACTTAAGTTAAACAGTTTGTAACGTTCGAAATCTGTAAACTTACCTGGTCAAGTTCTGTAGTTTTGCGATTAATAAGCGTAAATCACAATTATAGTTTCCTACGCTTATAGTATACTGATTAAAGCGGACAAATAATAATAAGAAAACTGTCTCTCGGCGCGTCGGTTTATATACTCAAGTGAGATTCTCGAACGTTTAAATATGTTTGAAAACACGCTAGCCTTTTCGTAAGACAAATATTGTTGATCCATACTGTTGAAAATCTACAAATGTAGAAAATGGGCGGGAGTTGCGCAACATACATCCAATTATATACCTCACATAAATGTTTGAAAGTAAATCTGTAACAAATTGTACAACGAAAACTATGATTTAACTGTTAGTTGTAAGACCAAAACTACGTTGTGGTTTTTAATTTAATCGTACAACCATTGTGATTTAACCGTTAATATAGTTGTAAGACCAAAACTACTTTGTGGTTCTTAATTTAATCGTACAACCATTGTGATTTAACCGTTAATATAGTTGTAAGACCAAAACTACGTTGTGGTTCTTAATTTAGTTCTACGATTAAAACTGTGATTTGTTTGTTTATATAGTTGAGGTCAATTTTAGATTTGGGAGAGATATCGGTAAGTAGCAGGCATCAAGGACAGGAAGATTTGTAACAATATAATATGTAGGTTACAAATAGGTAGTGGTGACTCGTGACATCACCACTAATACCAACAGACTACAGGTAGACAGTATTATATGGTTGTAATAGGTACTGAAGTTACTGATATAGGTATTGGTGACTCGTGACATTACCACTAATACCAACAGACTACAGGTAGACAGTATTATATGGTTGTAATAGGTTTTGAAGTTACTGATATAGGTATTGGTGACTCGTGACATCACCACTAATACCAACAGACTACAGGTAGACAGTATTATATGGTTGTAATAGGTTTTGAAGTTACTGATATAGGTATTGGTGACTCGTGACATCACCACTAATACCAACAGACTACAGGTAGACAGTATTATATGGTTGTAATAGGTACTGAAGTTACTGATATAGGTATTGGTGACTCGTGACATTACCACTAATACCAACAGACTACAGGTAGACAGTATTATATGGTTGTAATAGGTTTTGAAGTTACTGATATAGGTATTGGTGACTCGTGACATTACCACTAATACCAACAGACTACAGGTAAACAGTATTACATAGTTGTAATAGGTTTTGAAGTTACTGATATAGGTATTGGTGACTCGTGACATCACCACTAATACCAACAGACTACAGGTAGACAGTATTATATGGTTGTAATAGGTAGTGAAGCTACTGATATAGGTATTGGTGACTCGTGACATCACCACTAATACCAACAGACTACAGGTAGACAGTATTATATGGTTGTAATAGGTTTTGAAGTTACTGATATAGGTTTTGGTGACTTGTGACATCACCACTAATACCAACAGACTACAGGTAGACAGTATTATATGGTTGTAATAGGTAGTGAAGTTACTGATATAGGTATTGGTGACTCGTGACATCACCACTAATACCAACAGACTACAGGTAGACAGTATTATATGGTTGTAATAGGTACTGAAGTTACTGATATAGGTATTGGTGACTCGTGACATTACCACTAATACCAACAGACTACAGGTAGACAGTATTATATGGTTGTAATAGGTTTTGAAGTTACTGATATAGGTATTGGTGACTCGTGACATCACCACTAATACCAACAGACTACAGGTAGACAGTATTATATGGTTGTAATAGGTTTTGAAGTTACTGATATAGGTATTGGTGACTCGTGACATCACCACTAATACCAACAGACTACAGGTAGACAGTATTATATGGTTGTAATAGGTACTGAAGTTACTGATATAGGTATTGGTGACTCGTGACATTACCACTAATACCAACAGACTACAGGTAGACAGTATTATATGGTTGTAATAGGTTTTGAAGTTACTGATATAGGTATTGGTGACTCGTGACATTACCACTAATACCAACAGACTACAGGTAAACAGTATTACATAGTTGTAATAGGTTTTGAAGTTACTGATATAGGTATTGGTGACTCGTGACATCACCACTAATACCAACAGACTACAGGTAGACAGTATTATATGGTTGTAATAGGTAGTGAAGCTACTGATATAGGTATTGGTGACTCGTGACATCACCACTAATACCAACAGACTACAGGTAGACAGTATTATATGGTTGTAATAGGTTTTGAAGTTACTGATATAGGTTTTGGTGACTTGTGACATCACCACTAATACCAACAGACTACAGGTAGACAGTATTATATGGTTGTAATAGGTAGTGAAGTTACTGATATAGGTATTGGTGACTCGTGACATCACCACTAATACCAACAGACTACAGGTAGACAGTATTATATGGTTGTAATAGGTACTGAAGTTACTGATATAGGTATTGGTGACTCGTGACATCACCACTAATACCAACAGACTACAGGTAGACAGTATTATATGGTTGTAATAGGTAGTGAAGTTACTGATATAGGTATTGGTGACTCGTGACATCACCACTAATACCAACAGAATACAGGTAGACAGTATTATATGGTTGTAATAGGTACTGAAGTTACTGATATAGGTATTGGTGACTCGTGACATCACCACTAATTCCAACAGACTACAGGTAGACAGTATTATATGGTTGTAATAGGTACTGAAGTTACTGATATAGGTATTGGTGACTCGTGACATCACCACTAATACCAACAGACTACAGGTAGACAGTATTATATGGTTGTAATAGGTACTGAAGTTACTGATATAGGTATTGGTGACTCGTGACATCACCACTAATTCCAACAGACTACAGGTAGACAGTATTATATGGTTGTAATAGGTACTGAAGTTACTGATATAGGTATTGGTGACTCGTGACATCACCACTAATTCCAACAGACTACAGGTAGACAGTATTATATGGTTGTAATAGGTACTGAAGTTACTGATATAGGTATTGGTGACTCGTGACATCACCACTAATTCCAACAGACTACAGGTAGACAGTATTATATGGTTGTAATAGGTACTGAAGCTACTGATATAGGTATTGGTGACTCGTGACATCACCACTAATACCAACAGACTACAGGTAGACAGTATTATATGGTTGTAATAGGTACTGAAGTTACTGATATAGGTATTGGTGACTCGTGACATCACCACTAATTCCAACAGACTACAGGTAGACAGTATTATATGGTTGTAATAGGTACTGAAGTTACTGATATAGGTATTGGTGACTCGTGACATCACCACTAATTCCAACAGACCACAGGTAGACAGTATTATATGGTTGTAATAGGTACTGAAGTTACTGATATAGGTATTGGTTACACAATAGTATTTCTACATTTTTTCATAATAAATGTTTGAAGTTGATGAGTTTCAAATTGTGAGAACCATGTTGTAAGTAATACAACATAAGTTGTTTATTCACTTCTATTTGGTCCTACAGCTCCTTCAGGAGACTGTTAATTCTAAACAAAGATAAACATTCAGCAGTGTCCACTTGTTTCTTTGCCTTTGACATTCAACTCTCAGCTTGGTAATAACCCTACAATGTATTGGTTATCATCACTAGTATATAACTCTACAATTGAGTGGTTATCATCAGTAGTGTATAACCTAACAATTAAGTGGTTATCATCACTAGTATATAACTCTACAATTGAGTGGTTATCATCACTAGTATATAACCCAACAATTAAGTGGTTATCATCACCATTATATAACCCAACAATTGAGTGGTTATCATTACTATTATATAACTGTACAATTAAGTGGTTATCATCACTAGTATATAACCCAACAGTTGAGTGGTTATCATTACTAGTATATAACTCTACAATTAAGTGGTTATCATTTGTTATATAAGCCAACAATTAAGTGTTTATTATCTGGTATATAAGCCAACAATTAAAGGTTATCATCACTTGTATATAACTCGACAACTAAGTTGTTATCTTCACTGTTTTCCTCTTCTCCTCAATTGCTTAGCAGTAAATGTGAGTGCTTATAACTCTAAAAAAACAAGGTTCGATATCCGTGTTGGGGACAGGTAGTTCCTTGTTTAGCTTTGCTCATTGTCAGTGCACATTGTTGTGTTGTAACAATGGTTTGTTTTTGTTATTATTATAGGATGATTAAGATTGGTATAGAAAGAGTTGGTGGGTGCGACTTGCAACTTAATTAATCGCTATTATAAGAAGTTTACATTTTTAAGTAGGACATGGGAAACAAATGTGTTATATTTATATTAAATGGAAAGTTGCGTCTATCATTATTTGAGAAAAACTACGTGTTCCTTGGAGCGTTAAATTAACATTTATTAGTTTATATTTTAAAGACGTTAGACAGGATGTTCGTAGGTGGCTCTCGTATTAATAACATAACAATATAATAGGCCTAGAATGAAAGTAATGTTTAAGTTCATTTGCAAAAGAGCCTAATAAACTTTAAGCTGGAATGACCATTACATATTTGCCACTCAAGTTTGCATGTTATCTTTGCACTATATTCTACAAACGAAAATTATATGTATATTTATTTTTACGATTGTTTGAAGGTGAACCAACCAAACTGTAGACTTGTATAAAGCTCTCCGAGACTTACTGCAACAATCAGTAGTGATAGAGACGTACAAGCAACGTTATGAGAAGCATATTCATCGGCTGGCGTTTAAATAACCACAGTGTTAACGTTTGTTTTAGAATTTTCTTTTCATATTTAATTCATAATATTTCAATACTTATTGGACATTTTAGTACTAGATGCACGATAAGAGTGTCAGTAAGACCTGCTTATGTTGTCATTTAATAATCATCAAAGATTTATCCGTGAATGCATTCTTCGCTCCACTGATTCTGTAAGCTCAAAATACCATTATGTAGCGAAACACAAATATTCCAAAATAACAGTAACAAACGGTTGTGTGTGTGTGTTTGTTTATAATAAAGAGGGACTTAATTCACGAAGTTGTGTGTTTTCTTTAAAGCAAAGCCACATCGGGCTATCTGCTGAATCCACCTAGGGGAATCGAACCCCTGATTTTAGCGTTATAAATCTGTAGACCTTCTGCTGTACCAGCGAAGGACCATAAGTTTGTCATGCTTATTTTAAATCATAATGTTGATATACGTTATACTGGAATTTTGTAATATATTTTTCAATTAACGTCACAATACCAGCACAACTTATAAATAAATATATCTAAATCACGTGTGTCATATATATTTTGTGTGATGTCATAATGTTGGTATGCCCGGCAATGACAGGTTTTTAGGGTATTTAACTCGTAATCTGAGGATCGCGGGTTCGAATTCACGTCATACCAAACATGCTCGTCCTTTCAGCCGTGGGGGCGTTATAATGTTACAGTCAATCCCACTATTCATTGGTAAAAGAGTAACCCAAGAGTTGGCGGTGGGTAGTGATGACAAGCTGTGTTCCCTCTAGACTCACACTCCTAAATTATGGATGGCTAGCGCAGATAGCCCTCGAATAGCTTTACGCGAAATTAAAAAAAACAATGTTTGTACAAATTTTTAAAGATATCTAAGTCCCTTGTATCATACATATTGTAATTAATATCACAATGTTGATACAACTTATAAAGATATTTGAGTGACATCTGTGGCATACATATTGTAATTAATATCACAATTTTATTACAGATTATAAGATATATAAGTCACAACGTCACACATACTTTTTGTGAGGTATCAGTGTTGGTATGAGATATACAAGTGTTCCTCTGCTTTAGCGTTAGGTTTGAAGGCCTATAACTTTATATTGTAGTGTGTGATCCCTGTAGATAGTTCATTGTACAGCTTAAGACTCGATAAAGAGATATTTCTGTAGTTTGTAGATAAAATGCGATAGATGAACATACAAAATCAGTGAAGTCGCAGGTTGTTAACAATGTGCACACATTCTGATTTTCTATCCTGCGATGTTGTTTTCTCCTTAGTTTTGTTCTATGTCTAACATTACTTCATCAGGGAATTTAACCCAAACTGCAGGCAGTCCTATTCGTGTGTACTGAGAATATGAGCTCACGTTTCTAACACACCTGTGTTTTAGTACTGATGTATATTTTACTCCAATCAGAAAGAATTGTGTTCGTGAACGCTGTACTGTTGTTACTGCAGTATGTGCATGCGCATCTCAATGATTGCGTCAATACGAAGTGATGTAAATACCTGTTATGATACAGTTACCGGTACCAACCCTCTCCATTCATAACATAAGGCTTAATTGCCTGTCACTTTGGAGAGTTTTGGGTGGCAGGTGTTTAGAACAATGGGATTATACATAAAACCGAATTTGTTTGCGAGGTTGAAGGCCAAACCTGTAGGTAACTAACAGGTTTTTAAGCGGTAATAATATTTCTATCATCAGTTTGTGATTGGCTACCTGATTAAACAAGAACATTGTTACACACGTCAGAAACCATCTGAACAATATTAGTCCTCATGTGAACTGCCCATAATCAGTTATAGATGGCGACATCTCGGTCGCCGCGACAACCACGTTCAATCTCTGATGTCATCCAACAGGAGCAGCATCACTGGCACGTGCAAGACGGTGTAAGTGTTTGTTCTTCTCGAGAGTACGACCGTCATGTCCGGGAAATGAGAGGTTCGTATATTGTCGACTGAAACTTTATAATAACCAATCATTAGTGATTAACAAGGTAAAAGAAATAAGGCGTATTGATTTATTTGGCAAACGCTCAAAGCAAATAATTTTACAATATAAAGAAATTTTTATATGCAAAAACGGCTGTTCTGGGCCCAGAAAACACTTCAAATAGAAGAGCGAACAACGTTTCGACCTTCTTCACCTGACGATGACCGAAGAAGGTCGAAACGTTGTTCGCTCTTCTATTTGAAGTGTTTTCTGGGCCCAGAACAGCCGTTTTTGCATATAAAAGTTCTCAACAAGTGGGTTTCTCGACATCACTGAATATACAGAAATGCTTAAAGAACAAAAATAAACAATATGAAAAAGACGTTTAAACAGAATGTAACGATATAAAACCTGTGAAGTAGAAAAAAACAATGTAACAAATCCAAAAATGATTAAATGCACTGAAACTAAAATTTTAAAATATAACAAAGTTTAAAGAAGAAAAAAACTATAACAAATCAAAAAATGACAATGCACTGAAACTAATATTTTAAAATATAACACAGTTTAAAGAAGAAAAACGATACTACAAATCAAAATATGACAATGCACTGAAACTAATATTTTAAAATATAACAAAGTTTAAAGAAGAAAAACGATACTACAAATCAAAAATGATTAAATACATTGAAACTCATATTTTAAAATATAACATAGTTTAAAGAAGAAAAAACGTAAAGACATAATAAATAAAATACAGTAAATAACAGTACAGAAACAGTTAAATAGAAAGAAAAATATAATAATAAAAGAGAGTGAATAACAGTACAGAAACAGTTAAATAGAAAGAAGTGATGAATAAAAGACAGTAAATAACAGAACAGAAACAGTTAAATAGAAAGACATAATAAATAAAAGACAGTAAATAACAGTACAGAAACAGTTAAATAGAAAGAAAAATATAATAATAAAAGACAGTAAATAACAGTGCAGAAACAGTTAAATAGAAAGAAAAATATAATAATAAAAGAGAGTGAATAACAGCACAGAAACAGTTAAATAGAAAGAAGTGATGAATAAAAGACAGTAAATAACAGAACAGAAACAGTTAAATAGAAAGACATAATAAATAAAAGACAGTAAAGAACAGTACAGAAACTGAAATAGGAAGATATAATAAATAAAAGACAGTAAATAACAGTGCAGAATCAGTTGAATAGAAAGACAATAAATAAAAGACAGTAAAGAACAGTACAGAAACTTAAATAGAAAGACATAATAAATAAAAGACAGTAAATAACAGTACAGAAACTAAAATAGAAACACATAATAAATACAGTAAATAACAGTGCAGAAACAGTCAAATAGAAAGAAAAATATAATAATAAAAGAGAGTAAATAACAGTACAGAAACAGTTAAATAGAAAGACATAATAAATAAAAGACAGTGAATAACAGTACCGAAACAGTCAAATAGAAAGAAAAATATAATAATAAAAGAGAGTAAATAACAGTACAGAATCAGTTAAATAGAAACACACAAATAAAATACAGTAAATAACACTCAAATAGAAAGACATAATAAATAAACGACAGTAAATAACAGTACAGAATCAGTTAATTAGAAAGACATAATAAATAAAAGACAGTAAAGAACAGTACAGAAACAGTTAAATAGAAACACACAAATAAAATACAGTAAATAACACTCAAATAGAAAGACATAATAAATAAACGAGAGTAAAGAACATTACAGAAACTGAAATAGGAAGATATAATAAATAAAAGACAGTAAATAACAGTGCAGAAACAGTTGAATAGAAAGACAATAAATAAAAGACAGTAAAGAACAGTACAGAAACTTAAATAGAAAGACAATAAATAAAAGACAGTAAAGAACAGTACAGAAACTTAAATAGAAAGACATAATAAATAAAAGACAGTAAATAACAGTACAGAAACTAAAATAGAAACACATAATAAATACAGTAAATAACAGTGCAGAAACAGTCAAATAGAAAGAAAAATATAATAATAAAAGAGTAAATAACAGTACAGAGTCAGTTAAATAGAAAGACATAATAAATAAAATACAGTAAATAACACTTAAATTGAAAGACATAACAAATAAAAGACAGTGAAGAACAGTACAGAAACAGTTAAATAGAAAGAAAAATATAATAATAAAAGAGAGTAAAGAGCAGAACAGAAACAGATAAATAGAAAGACATAATAAATAAAATACAGTAAATAACACTTAAATAGGAAGACATTATAAATAAAATACAGTAAATAACACTTAAATAGGAAGACATTATAAATAAAAGACAGTAAATAACAGTACAGAAACTGAAATAGGAAGATATAATAAATAAAAGACAGTAAATAACAGTACAGAAACTGAAATAGGAAGATATAATAAATAAAAGACAGTAAATAACAGTGCAGAATCAGTTAAATAGAAAGAAAAATATAATAAATAAATGACAGTAAATAACAGTACAGAAACTAAAATAGAAAGACATAATAAATACAGTAAATAACAGTACAGAAACAGTTAAATAGAAAGACATAATAAATAAAAGACAGTGAATAACAGTACAGAAACAGTTAAATAGAAAGACATAATAAATAAAAGACAGTGAATAACAGTACAGAAACAGTTAAATAGAAAGACATAATAAATAAAAGACAGTAAATAACAGTACAGAAACTAAAATAGAAAGACATAATAAATAAAAGACAGTGAATAACAGTACAGAAACAGTTAAATAGAAAGACATAATAAATAAAAGACAGTAAATAACAGTTCAGAAACAGTTAAATAGAAAGACATAATAAATAAAAGACAGTAAATAACAGTTCAGAAACAGTTAAATAGAAAGACATAATAAATAAAAAACAGTAAATAACAGTACAGAAACTAAAATAGAAAGACATAATAAATACAGTAAATAACAGTTCAGAAACAGTTAAATAGAAAGACATAATAAATAAAAGACAGTGAATAACAGTACAGAAACAGTTAAATAGAAAGACATAATAAATAAAAGACAGTGAATAACAGTGCAGAAACAGTTAAATAGAAAGACATAATAATTAAAAGACAGTGAAGAACAGTACAGAAACAGTTAAATAGAAAGACATGATAAATAAAAAACAGTAAAGAACAGTACAGAAACAGTTAAATAGAAAGACATAATAAATAAAAGACAGTAAATAACAGTATAGAAACAGTTAAATAGAAAGAAAAATATGATAATAAAAGAGAGTAAATAGCAGAACAGAAACAGATAAATAGAAAGACATAATAAATAAAATACAGTAAATAACATAGAAAGACATAATAAATAAAATACAGTAAATAACATAGAAAGACATAATAAATAAAATATAGTAAATAACAGTGCAGAATCAGTTGAATAGAAAGACAATAAATAAAAGACAGTAAAGAACAGTACAGAAACTTAAATAGAAAGACATAATAAATAAAAGAGAGTAAATAACAGCATAGAAACTAAAATAGAAAGACATAATAAATAAAAGACAATAAATAACAGTACAGAAACACTTAAATAGAAAGTCATAATAAATACACTAAATAACAGTAAAGAAACAGTTATATAGAAATACATAATAAATAAAAGACAGTGAATAACAGTACAGAAACACTTAAATAGAAAGACATACCGTAAAGTCCGGCGTATAAGACCCCTTTTCAATGATCAAAATTTAGCCCCAAACTTGAGGGGGTCTTATACGCCGAGGAAGAAAATCATAACTCAATAAAACAATCTAAATTAAATTAAAATGTAGCATAAAATTATTTAATTTGTTTAAAAAAGGGTATTGTGCAAAAGTATATATTTTTATTAGGAATTTGGCGCTATACAGTGGTTCTTTACAACAGCGCTATACGTCAATTCTAAAGTCACAGGATAATTTGACGTGTGCCTTGCGCAAAGCGTGTGCATTTCATGAATGAAATTTTTAATTTTAAACTTTTTGTTGTTTTGACGAATATATTTTGTTACCAAGCTAGTCTTTTTATTACTTTTAATGTATTTTATTATATTTATACGCAAAATATTTTTCTTTCGAATAAACAACTACCAATAGATTTTTTCATCTTCAAGTACATATATTTTAAATGAGGGGTCTTATACGGCAAGGATATGCTAAATCCTAGTTTTTACTTTATAATTTAAGGGAGGGTCTTATACGCCGGACTTTACGGTAATAAATAAAAGACAGTAAATAACAGTACAGAAACTTAAATAGAAAGACATAATAAATACAGTAAATAACAGTAAAGAAACAGTTAAATAGAAAGACATAATAAATAAAAGACAGTGAATAACAGTACAGAAACAGTTAAATAGGAAGACATAATAAATAAAAGACAGTAAAGAACAGCACAGAAAAATCTAAAAGGCTGGGCGTGATCTGGTAGTCAGTGTGGGAGATTGAATCGAAGGGCTTTTGTTTGCATCCTGCTTTTATAATGATATGTTTAGTTTGTCAAAACTGATAGTGCATTGTAAAGGGTCAGTCTGATTCAGTCAGTTGAATTAAAGGAACCGAATAAGTGATTTTGTTAAATACCTGCCAGATTCGCCATGGCCAGGTGGTTAGGGCACTCAACTTGCAATCTGGGGATCGTGAAATCGAATCCCCATCACACCAAACATGTTCGTCCTTTCAGCCATGGGGTAGTTATAATTCCACTATTCAATAGTAAAAGAGTACCCAAAGAGTTGGTGTCAGGTGGTGTTGACTACCCACCTTCCCTCTTGTCTTACACTACTAAATTAGGGAGAGCTAGTGCAGGTAGGGATACACTACTAAATTAGGAACAGCTACTACAGGTAAGGATACACTACTAAATTAGGGACAGCTACTACAGGTAAGGATACACTACTAAATTAGGGACAGCTAGTGCAGGTAGGGATACACTACTAAATTAGGGACAGCTAGTGCAGGTAGGGATACACTACTAAATTAGGGACAGCTAGTGCAGGTAGGGATACACTACTAAATTAGGGACAGCTAGTACAGGTAAGGATACACTACTAAATTAGGGACAGCTAGTGCAGGTAGGGATACACTACTAAATTAGGGACAGCTAGTGCAGGTAGGGATACACTACTAAATTAGGGACAGCTAGTACAGGTAAGGATACACTACTAAATTAGGGACAGCTAGTACAGGTAAGGATACACTACTAAATTAGGGACAGCTAGTGCAGGTAGGAATACACTACTAAATACGGGACAGCTAGTGCAGGTAGGGATACACTACTAAATTAGGGACAGCTAGTGCAGGTAGGGATACACTACTAAATTAGGGACAGCTAGTGCAGGTAGGGATACACTACTAAATTAGGGACAGCTGGTGCAGGTAGGGATACACTACTAAATTAGGGACAGCTAGTACAGGTAAGGATGGTTATCACAAATGCTTTCTTTACTGCGATACTTTAGAGTATTGAGTGGTGTATTTGATTTAACCATATTTTCATATATTTTGTATATTTGTTATTCTTATGTTTATTTTACGTTATAAGTTTATTGTTTTATTTTAGGATTAATGGGATCCTAGTTTTCGAACCTTGCAAAAAATCATGTTTAGGATTACGGCGGATAATTTTGTTAACAGTGAGAGTACCAAAGAAGTAAATTTAATCCATTTTAACTAGTATAAAAATTAATTTTATTACTTTAGAAATACGTATTTAGAATGAGGTCTTTAGTTGGTTATCGTAAAAAGTGGGTTTATTTGAAGTTTTACGTTTTACTTTAATCAGTAGTTAAAGGTAATGTACCTCAAGGTAGAAATGAAGAGAAGGAAAATATTTTGATTAAAACATTTTCTTATAAATATTAGTGCTTAGTGGTTTGAACAAGATCATTCAGACTACTCATAAAAATAAGTCACGATAATGGGTAAATCGTGATATATCTTCTGGTAATATAACCCCCTTGCGGATAAATATCAATTTCAAACTGTGGTCTTTAGCTAATCGTGAAAATTGGAAGTGTCACGATTCCTCACAGCTGTTCGGTGTTTCACATGGTAAGGGTTCAATGAATGGAGGATGGATACACAAGTGTCTTTAATTAAGCCTTACGTTCTCTGATAACAGGCATGTTTGGATATTCCTTTTGTTATAGCAACTTTGTGACACTGTTGAATACTTCATAACTATATTATATTAGAAGTTACGGCTTTTACAGTAAGATTTGTTTGAGAACATGTATTGTTTGATCACTGGTGAGATCATTTTCAAATACTAAAATGTTCTAATGGAGATCATGAGAAATTACAAAAAAACTCGTAATAGAACAGTAAAGATTCAGTTCAAACAACACTTTGAAAAACCTTTACTATTGACTGCTATACACAAAATACACGAAATCTTGTTAGGCTTACAACAATAAACAAATCCGATCAAAACAGCACGTTTATAATAATTGTTGTTGTTTTTCTCATGCCAGTGTGCAAAAAACAACAACTTGGTATATTACAGCCAAACCTTTTTACATCACTAAATAAGATGCTATGAGAATTGTAGGGCTATTGAAAAATCGATTTGTTTCTTCTGTACGTTACACTAGTTGGAGTACTTCAGTGATGACGAGAAACCCACTTGTTGAGAATTTTATATGCAAAAACGGCTCGTTTAGGTTGAGAAAATATTTTAGATAGAAGATTTAAAATATTTTATCAACCCAAACGAGCCATTTTTGCTTATAAAAGTTGGAGTACTTGTCTCCTGGACGTTTTGGTTTGTTTTGAATTTCGCGCAAAGCTACACGAGAGCTATCTGCGCTAGCCGTTCCTAATTTAGCAGTGTAAGACTAGAGAGAAGGCCGCTAGTCATCACCACCCATTGCCAAATCTTGAGTTACTCTTTTACCAACAAATAATGGCATTGACCGTCACATTATAACGCCTCCACGGCTGAAAGGGCGAGCATGTTTGGTGCGACGGGGATTCGAACCTCTTGGACGAAAGTTATGTAAATTCGCGTTTAATGAAGGTTATCTCAGGAGATGGCAAGTTGCTTCTCTTATTTGTGATTAAAAAACACAAAGGTCCATCAAAAGTGTAAAACAAAATGTGAAGTTTGTATGCATCTCTTTCACAATAAATATCCAAAATATCCATACCAAATTTGGTGAAGCTTCATCTATGTTTACTCTGTTTGCAATTAACTTATTCAGCTTTCAAAATATATCTTAACATTTGTATCTTTGGACCCCTGCTGTATTGCTGTTCAGTATATTCGGTTGTATCCAGATTTATTATAATATAGTTAGATAATATAAAACTATTTTGTCTTAGGCCTAAAAATCTATATGTTTAATGGATCGCAGGCATATATACTTTCGATTACTGTACCGCCTAGCTTGTGAATGAGTAACTTTTTATTATTATGCTATTGTAGAAAAATGTTTCAGTTATATTTTATCAAACTAATCACAAGAAACTATAGAAACAATATTTATTTCTTTATTTCACCGTCGTCTGGATGTGTTTGCTTTTCGCCTAACACAAAGTTCAAGTGATTTGATTATCGAACAGGAAATAAAAAAAATTACAAACAATGCGCCACAGCTTATCTTCATGCGGGAACGTACAGGAAATACACACGTCCAATCTATAAGTTATTGAAATAACATATATGAGCACCTATGTACTTTAAATACTGTTAACCCTGATCGCTTAACATAAAGTGCATTTGAAAACCAGCAAAAACCTGAAGAACTGCATTATTAAATCGAAGTGGAAATTTAAACGTCAGCGTATATTGTGAACACGTAAAGAAAAAACTTTCTGTTTTGGTTACCAACGCGAAGTAAAAAATCTTGCTTGCAGGCCGTTCTTGTTTGTTTAGGGCGTTCACTCGTACTTGTGAATTAATTGGTTTGTTTGTTTTGGAATTTCGCACAAAGCTACTCGAGGGCTATCTGTGGTAGCCGTCCCTAATGTAGCAGTGTAAGACTAGAGGGAAGGCAGCTAGTCATCACCACCCACCGCCAACTCTTGGGCTACTCTTTTACCAACGAAAAGTGGGATTGACCGTCACATTATAACGCCCCCACGGCTGGGAGGGCGAGCATGTTTGGCGCGGCGCGGGCGCGAACCCGCGACCCTCGGATTACGAAGCTCACGCCTTAACGCGCTAGGCCATGCCGGGCCGTTGTGAATTAATACTTCACATGTTTGAAGAAACTTACAGATTTTAACATGAAATCTTTTCATTATTAAAGCTCAGTATTATCTGGTTTGATGTGTGAGAACTTAAAACATTGTCTGAAATTTTATTTCTTGGGGCAATTTAAAAAGGAAAGTACTCAAACCATTAATTCTGTTTTATTCACACTAAACATAAAGCATACACCTGAAAGTAAATTGAACATTGGAAGTATATAATACAGCTGTTTGTGTTACACGTGGAAGGAAAGTTACTCAAACCATTAATTTAATCTTAATATACTGATTATTTTTTCACTGTAGATAAACTAAAATTGTCTGTTTTCTTGTATATATTGTGATCCTGATTTGTAAAAATTAAGACTTTTTCTTTATAATATTTTTGTAACATTGTTCCTTCATTTGTGGCCCAGCATAGCCAGGTGGTTAAGACGCTCGACTCGAATCCCCGTGCTCGTCATTTCAGTCATGGAGGCATTATAATGTGACGTTTAATTTCACTCTTTGTTGGTAAAAGAGTAGCCCAAGAGTTGGCAGAAGGTATTGATGACTAGCTAGCTGCGTTTCCTCTAGTCTTAAACTGCAAAATTAGGGACGGCTAGCGCAGATAGCCCTCGTGTAGCTTTGCGCGAAATTCAAAACAAACAATTCTTTCATTTGCAGGCCATAATTAGTAAGTGTACGTTACACTTGACATTAATTAACGTAAGACAGGTTAAGGTACTTTGGGAAATAACTGGATAAAACAGATTGAAATACTTCAAGAAAACACAGTGACTGGTCCACCTCTTTGTTTGTAATAAATACATCTTCAAATAACGCTTGAATAAACTTTACACACTCCACAACTGTCTGTGTTTATAATATAGCTTCGGATGTGCAAGAAAAGCTTAACGTTCTTTGGGTAAGATAATCAGGAAATCTCAGCTAAGGTCTCCTCTTTTCTCTGGTGTGACAAACCCATTGGCTACTAACGTTTGAGAGTTATTACGTTCTCAGCTAGAATGTTACTTCATGTCAAAGCTGGTCCTTGAAGATGGATAGCTTGTTGTTCACTATTCCACCTGTCTGCCCTAGACATGATTTCTGATTTGACTCCGATGTTGTTTTACCATCATAGTCTATTGTTTTTTTCAGTAGACAATATTGAATCAACCAATTGAATTCCAGAAGTCGATTTGGCAGTGTCATAGCTGGAGTAGTTTAGGTAGGTGCTGTTTGTTAGTAAGTGCAAAGCTCTGTCCACCAAGGGTATCGAAACCCGGTTTCTTAACAGTGTAAGTTCGTAGACATACCGCTGTGCCACTGAGAGGCAGTCCAAGTAAGTCCTTTGTCAGCAGGTGATATTTCAACAGTGGGAATTCCATATTTTGTTGCATATGGCATTTCGTTATGGGACTCTTGACATGAATATAGATGAGACCCAATTTACTGATTGGTGTTTTACAAGTTATATTGACACGTCACTGACGTCTTCCTTTATTTCGTCAGTTTTAACATTACAACCTGTTTTACAAGTTTTATTGATACGTCACTGATGTTTTTCTTTATTTCGTTAGTTTTACCATTACAACCTGTTTTACAAGTTTTATTGATACGTCACTGATGTTTTTCTTTATTTCGTTAGTTTTACCATTACAACCTGTTTTACAAGTTTTATTGATACGTCACTGATGTTTTTCTTTATTTCGTTAGTTTTACCATTACAACCTGTTTTACAAGTTTTATTGATATATATATAATTTTGTGTTTCCTTACTTTTTCGTAGTATTTTATTAATTTACCTCATGGTAACAGTTGTACTTCTGCTTAAATAAAGTTCTAGCTAATTTGCACCAAATACTTACTGCTGATATAAAGTGATGTAAATTATTTGTTGAAAATAAATCAACATTGTGTCCACGTGATTATAAATTAATTACTTTACTTCCTCCTTTAAAGTTTCTACAAACTTGAAGCCTAATAGCCTACTTTCACGTGACATTAAATAATATGAAGTGTATCTGCACATTTCAACAAAGTAACCGTGAACTATAACATATTGACTGGTTAACAGACTCTTTACAATTATCTTGTTTTTATGACCTGCTTTTGTATATACCAGAAAAAACATTGGCGTCTCTTCAGAATTTTCTTTAGTCGTTCTAAGCTCTCCAGCTAATAAATTACAATATTAAAACAATAGCTTACAACGGTATTATGAGATTACTGATTTATTTGTCAGTATCTTAAGAATTTTATTGTTTATAAAAAAAAATTAAATTTGTATCTTCATAACTGGTAAATGAAAATTGTCCTTTTGACTTGCTACTTGAATATAAACTTATATACGGTGTTGTCGAAAGTGTAATGTGGTTCTTCCCAAAATAAACCACTTTATTATACAGGGTAGTCGCTAGAAAAGCGGAAAATTTGAGGATCAGATGAGATCATGAATAAAATGCGTGCTTACTCATTTCTATTTTGATTTCTTTACACCATGAATAAAATGCATGATTTTAATATCATTTTGAGCATCTTATTGTACTTATAAATGGTTGTTTACGTGTTTCTTTTTAATGCATTGTAATGATTTTCCTGATTCTTAACATATTAAGATTTGATTTAGAATTCTCGATGTATTATAACTGTCTTGTTTGGATTGACGATTGTTTGAATTGTCGACGTATTATATTTGTCCTAATAACATAACGGTATTATTGTTTGAATTGTCGATGTATTAAGTTTGTCTTTATGAAAAACGGTATTATTGTTTGAATTGTCGATGTATTAAGTTTGTCTTTATGATATAACGGTATTATTGTTTGAATTGTCGATGTATTAAATTTGTCCTTATGATATAACGGTATTATTGTTTCAATTGTCGATTTATTAAATTTGTCCTTGTGATATAACGGTATTATTGTTTGAATTGTCGACGTATTACGTTTGTCCTAATAACATAACGGTATTATTGTTTGAATTGTCGACGTATTAAGTTTGTTCTTATAACATAACGGTATTATTGTTTGAATTGTCTACGTATTAAGTTTGTCCTTACAACATAACGGTATTATTGTTTGAATTGTCGACGTATTAAATTTGTCCTAATAACATAACGGTATTATTGTTTGAATTGTCGATGCATTAAGTTTGTCTTTATGATATAACGGTATTATTGTTTGAATTATCGATTTATTAAGTTTGTTCTTACGACATAACGGTATTATTGTTTGAATTGTCGATTTATTAAATTTGTCCTAATAACATAACGGTATTATTGTTTGAATTGTCGATTTATTAAATTTGTCCTTATAACATAACGGTATTATTGTTTGTTCTTATGATATAACGGTATTATTGTTTGAATTGTCGACGTATTAAGTTTGTCCTTATGATATAACGGTATTATTGTTTGAATTGTCGATTTATTAAATTTGTCCTTATGACATAACGGTATTATTGTTTGAATTGTCGACGTATTACGTTTGTTCGTCGACATATTAAGTTTGTTCTTGTAACGTAACGGTATTATTGTTTGAATTGTCGACGTATTAAGTTTGTTTTTATAACATAAGGGTATTATTGTTTGAATTGTCGACATATTAAGTTTGCCTTTATAGTATAATGGTTTGTTTTTTTTTTGCACTTGTTGAAACAGTCCTGGTATGCTTGTTTTGTAATGTCCTCCAGCTCCTTTGTCGCATTTGCCTTAATCTCGGGAATCGTCTCAAATCTTTTTCCTTTCAAGGGTCTTTTGAGTTTGGGGAACAAGACAAAATCGCAAGGAGCAAGGTCAGGTGAGTAGAGGGTGGGGAAGAACAGTGATCGAGTGTTTGGCCAAAAACTCACGAGTTGTGAGGCACAAATTTCGCAGCAACGCGGTGCATCTTCAATTTTTTGGCAAAATCTCGTAATAAGATCCAACTAATATCCCACACTCTTCAGCAAGCTCCCTGACAGTCAGACGTCGATTTGCCCGCACCAGGGTGTTGATTTTATCGACGTGTGGGTCGTCAGTTGACGTGAAAGGACGTCCATGACGCTCATCATCTTCAATGGACTGCCATCATCCTTAAAACGTTCATGCCACTTGAAAATATGCCGTACGCTTCATAGCAACATCACCGTAAGCCGTGTTAAGCATAGCAAAAGTTTCAGTCGCAGATTTTCCAAGTTTAACACAAAATTTTACAGCAAGTCGTTGCTCCTTCAGGTATTCATTCTGAAATCCGCCAAACGAAAAAATCGTACTTCACTTAAAATCGCGTAGCTAATACACAAATGAAGATATCTACAATCGGGAAATGGCGTCGTAATCAGCTGATCTATGCGAACCTAGCGACACCAAGCGGATTCCCCTGGAACCAACTGGAGCTGCGCAATTCAAACAGTCCGCGTATTTTTTGAACAGACCTCGTAGATGTTTAACTTGTATTGTTTTCACTGTGACTTTATAAAACTATCACGCATGCGTTTCTCTTTCCAAAACTTTTCTCGCAAGTTTCATGATCAAACTCTACACACCTGATATCCGTCAGAAAAGCCACTTAACGCGCATGTAATTTCTTCAAAATAATCATTACTTTAGATACAGTTACAGTGGACTTTCTCGACTCATTTAGCTCTAAAATATGAATTCATAGTTTGTTCAAAACCATATGCTAATATTTTTTGAACACATATACAGATGTTTCCGCATATCCGTTAAGTTTGCCATCGTTAGAACTTTGTAAAGATATACTTTTGTTTCGTAAAACCGTGTCGTACAATAATCGTTTATATCCGTTTCATTCTCTCCACACTGTGATAAGTATAATTTATGCTTACTTAATGTGCAGTGTTTTTATGTAAGTACAGTTTCACTGCTTCAGTTTATCTGAACGAGTGAAAGAGACCAGGATTTATTGATCTAACTCATAATTTCAGTTTGTGAAAATGAAGGTATAAGGACAATTTAAACGACAGGAATGAAAACTGCTTTAGATATTTTGCAGGTCTTGGCTAGAATATTGAAATATTTTCTCCTGTCATCATATAGAGAGTGCATTTACTGTTAATGTACCTAGATTGTTCTTACTGTTAATACTGTTTTTACTGCTAATGTATTTATTGTTCGTGTATTTTGATTGTTTTTATTGCTAATATTCTGAACTTTCGTGAAGTTTGTGGAGAGGAACTGCTTTTAAATGTTGTTGCTTCATGATGCTTTGAAATATTTGTACTTAATGTTTCATAACAGGAATGTGATCTGATCTGTAGGCCTAACAGTTGTGCTTGTCTATTATCGTTCCTGTTATAACACAAATACGTGCATTGCTTCTGTTTTATATATAATCTTTGGTATGAGGAAGATCAACGGGTCTGAAAAAACCCAAAAAAACAAATATATATTTTACCAAAAAGAGTGGCGTCTAGACCAAATTTATTCGCTACTAGGCGTGCTCTATAATTAGCACGAGTGCGGAGTACTATAACATGACGCTTGCAGGACGATCACCCTACCTTTATCAACGGGTCTCTTTATTTTAAGACCTTACGACATTTTTTTTCTTTCTCCTAGCGTACCTACATTTCTTTCGTTTCATGTTGATATAAGATAAGCAGGAGAATACTGACTTTTAAGTTTTGCAAAATAAAAATATGGGAGATTCTGAGTTTGTTCGGCTTATGCTAGTCGTCTATCAAAATGGTCGGTTGGTTTGGAGTTTTATGGCGCAAGGCAACTACGCTATCTGCCCCTTATGAATATTAATAAGTAACATATATATGTAAAAGCGGCTCGTTTGGGTTGTGTAGAGGAGTCGAAACGTTGTTCGCTCCTCTACATAAAAACAAAAATTCTCAACCTGAACGATCCGTTTTGACATGTATATTTTTCTCTACAAGTGGGCTATCTCGTCATCACTGATTAATAAGTAGCATGTTATTTAAAGATTTGCTTGATCTAGATTGCTTCGTCATCAAGTTTATAATAGTTTTATGACACAATTTATAATCAGAATAATTTTAAACGAGTTTATCGGAACAGGTAATGATTAATTTATTTCCGTGTTTATCTTGTTTGTATATACATTAGTTTTGAAAGAAAACTCCCACAAATACTATAAGATTTCGAAGTACATTTAGCACCATTATATGATGCGGTTTTGGTGAAATAAACTCAGAAATATCAAGAAATGAAACAAAGGAATAATTTGATGAATTCCATGACATATAACGGTGTTAGGGAGAAATTTCCTTCCACTGTTTGCTGCTGCCCTCTTTTGGTTGAAATAACATTTTACGAGTTTCTTACTAATGTTTATTAATCTTTTCAAAATGATCATAACGAGATTTTCATTTTTCTTTACTGAGTTTATACCAATAATTTTAAAATGACAGTTGCACCATACTGATATGTACGATTTTCTGTAGTGGTTGTATGTATAGTGTTGTGTCCTGATGTAGTGTCAAATAGTCAGTGTAAGGTTTGTATGTATAGTGTTGTGTTCTGATGTAGTGTTAAACAGTCAGTGTAAGGTTTGTATTATAGTGTTGGGTCCTGATGTAGTGTTAAACAGTCAGTGTTAGGTTTGTATGTATAGTGTTGTGTCCTGATGTACTGTTAAACAGTCAGTGTTAGGTTTGTATGTATAGTGTTGTGTCCTGATGTAGTGTTAAATAGTCAGTGTAAGATTTGTATGTATAGTGTTGGGTCCTGATGTAGTGTTAAACAGTCAGTGTAAGGTTTGTATGTATAGTGTTGTGTCCTGATGTAGTGTTAAACAGTCAGTGTTAGGTTTGTATGTATAGTGTTGGGTCCTGATGTAGTGTTAAACAGTCAGTGTAAGGTTTATATTATAGTGTTGGGTCCTGATGTAGTGTTAAACAGTCAGTGTTAGGTTTGTATGTATAGTGTTGTGTCCTGATGTAGTGTTAAACAGTCAGTGTTAGGTTTGTATGTGTAATGTTGGGTCCTGATGTAGTGTTAAACAGTCAGTGTAAGGTTTGTATTATAGTGTTGGGTCCTGATGTAGTGTTAAACAGTCAGTGTTAGGTTTGTATGTATAGTGTTGTGTCCTGATGTAGTGTTAAACAGTCAGTGTTAGGTTTGTATGTATAGTGTTGTGTCTTGATGTAGTGTTAAATAGTCAGTGTAAGATTTGTATGTATAGTGTTGGGTCCTGATGTAGTGTTAAACAGTCAGTGTAAGGTTTGTATGTATAGTGTTGTGTCCTGATGTAGTGTTAAACAGTCAGTGTTAGGTTTGTATGTATAGTGTTGGGTCCTGATGTAGTGTTAAACAGTCAGTGTAAGGTTTGTATGTATAGTGTTGGGTCCTGATGTAGTGTTAAACAGTCAGTGTTAGGTTTGTATGTATAGTGTTGTGTCCTGATGTAGTGTTAAACAGTCAGTGTTAGGTTTGTATGTGTAATGTTGGGTCCTGATGTAGTGTTAAACAGTGAGTGTAAGGTTTGTATGTATAGTGTTGGATCCTG
The DNA here is from genome assembly GCA_011833715.1 of Carcinoscorpius rotundicauda. Taxonomy (NCBI): domain Eukaryota; kingdom Metazoa; phylum Arthropoda; class Merostomata; order Xiphosura; family Limulidae; genus Carcinoscorpius; species Carcinoscorpius rotundicauda. Next base: position 11,189,553 of record CM022401.1, on the reverse strand, counting down.
ATGTAGTGTTAAACAGTCAGTTTAGGTTTGTATGTATAGTGTTGTGTCCTGATGTAGTGTTAAACAGTCAGTGTAAGGTTTGTATGTATAGTGTTGTGTCCTGATGTAGTGTTAAACAGTCAGTGTAAGGTTTGTATGTATAGTGTTGTGTCCTGATGTAGTGTTAAACAGTCAGTGTAAGGTTTGTATGTATAGTGTTGTGGTTTGATGTTCTGTTAAGTTACTCTTGTCCTTGTTATATTGTAGTTAAAATAACCAAGTTAGAATATTTTATTTTCCAGATGAACAAGAAAGAGTACAGAAGAAAGTGTTCACAAACTGGATAAACCACTATCTAGCTCAGGTAGGTGTTTATCATTCTGTTGTGTTTCAATATGGATAAACCACTATCTAGCTTAGGTTAGTGTTTATCATTCTGCAGTGTTTCAACATGGATAAACCACTATCTAGCTCAGGTTAGTGTTTATCATTTTGTAGTGTTTTAACATGGATAAACCACTATCTAGCTCAGGTTAGTGTTTATCATTCTGCAGTGTTTCAACATGGATAAACCACTATCTAGCTCAGGTTAGTGTTTATCATTCTGTAGTGTTTTAACATGGATAAACCACTATCTAGCTCAGGTTAGTGTTTATCATTTTGTAGTGTTTTAACATGGATAAACCACTATCTAGCTCAGGTTAGTGTTTATCATTCTGCAGTGTTTCAACATGGATAAACCACTATCTAGCTCAGGTTGGTGTTTATCATTCTGTAGTGTTTTAACATGGATAAACCACTATCTAGCTGAGGTAGGTGTTTATCATTCTGTAGTGTTTTAATATGGATATGTCACAACTTAACTCAGGTAGGGTTTTTAATTCTGCATTGTTTCAACATGGATAAAGCACTTTGTAACTCAGGTAAGCATTTATTGTCCTGTATTGTTTCAAGATGGTTAAGTCATCATCTAATTAAGGTAGGGTTTATAATTCTGTACTGTTTCAACATGGATAAGTTACCATATAACTCAGGTAGGTTTTATCATCCTTTCAATATGGATAAGTCATTATTTAACTTAGGTAGGTTTTATCATTCTGTAGTGCATAAAATTAGATAATCCTTTTTTTTCAAATAGTTTTATCTACATTTGTATAAACCTGGATAAACCATTGTTTAAACAATCTAAGTTTTACAACTATCTTATTCAGTACTAAAATACCATAAACCACTATTTGAACATTTGTCTTCCGTAATTATGAATGATGTTTGATAAAGTTATGTTTTGATGTATGACATGATTTATGTGTAAATCCATATGCATTGAAGAAAACATAAACTTCAGTATATGAATATATGTATATTTGTCCCTTTAAAACACTTGTTTTGAAACTTAAATTCAGTTGTTGGTTTAAGATTGTAAAATACATCTAGTAGGACATTTCAACTTGTGAATTTTAGAATGTTTGTCAAAGTTGTTTGTAGTTCTTAATCAGAGTGTTTAAAACACATCCTTTGCTGGTGTCACACATACTGGTCAAAGTTGTTGACAGTGAAGAATGTTATATGTCTTATAGTATATTAGGTAATTATTGTATTTGTAAAATCATTATATTAAACAAATGTGTACCTAAAAAATGAAAAGTGAAAATAGAAAGGAAAGATACTCCATACAAATATGATACTTTACATACACGTGTTGCTGATACTTTACATACACGTGTTGCTGATACTTTACATACATGTGTTACTGATACTTCATGTGTATATATGTGTGTGTGTATGTTGCTGATACTTTACATACACGTGTTACTGATACTTCATGTGTATATATATATGTGTGTGTATGTTACTGATACATTACATACATGTGTTACTGATACTTTACACACAGGTGTTACTGATACTTTACACACATGTGTTACTGATACTTTATATACACGTGTTATTGATACTTTACACACAGGTGTTACTGATACTTTACACACATGTGTTACTGATACTTCATGTGTATATATATGTGTGTGTATGTTGCTGATACTTTACACACATGTGTTACTGATACTTCATGTGTATATATGTGTGTGTGTATGTTGCTGATACTTTACATACACGTGTTACTGATACTTCATGTGTATATATATATGTGTGTGTATGTTACTGATACATTACATACATGTGTTACTGATACTTTACACACAGGTGTTACTGATACTTTACACACATGTGTTACTGATACTTTATATACACGTGTTATTGATACTTTACACACAGGTGTTACTGATACTTTACACACATGTGTTACTGATACTTCATGTGTATATATATGTGTGTGTATGTTGCTGATACTTTACACACATGTGTTACTGATACTTCATGTGTATATATGTGTGTGTGTATGTTGCTGATACTTTACATATATGTCACTGATATAATTTATATCAACTAATAACTTTTCTCATGAGAAATATTCCACTTTGGTAATGAGGGTCAGTGATAAATATTGATAAAGTAAGAGTTCTAATTAAACTAAGTTAATTAAAAATATTTACATTTTCTTTCAGGGTTATATTGTACATGATGTATATTATACCCTGTTCAGGAGTTAACCATTGTAGCTACTTATTAGTTGATTCTTTAGTTAACAACTTGTTTTTTTCATAGCACACACCACCTTACAGAATCGACAAGTTACTCAATGACCTGAGAGATGGAACAAAATTACTTGCACTATTGGAAGTTTTATCAGGAGAAAGACTGGTGAGAAGTGTAACTGTATCATATTTTATGTTAAGTATTGAAAATAATTTATGATCACATTGAACCTTATGAAAAACTGGAAAAAGTAACTAATGATCGTATTAAAGCTTTTTAACTCGAAAGTAATTACTGGACAAACAATCTAAAATAGTTTTATTTTTAAGTTCCCAACTACAGTTTAAAGCTACATATCCATAAATATTCACCTGAGTCCACTTAATTCATGCCCTAAACTTTCATATATATTGAATCTATTCTCCACCATAGCCTCATTCAGTGTATTCTCTATTATATGTTACACTAAGTACATTCTTCACTACAGGTTATGTTTAGTACATTCTTCACTGTAGGTTATGCTTAGTACATTTTTCACTGTAGGTTATCTTTAGTACATTCTTCACTGTAGGTCATGTTTAGTACATTCTTCACTGTAGGTCATGTTTAGTACATTCTTCACTGTAGGTCATGTTTAGTACATTCTTCACTATAAGCTATGTTTAGTACATTCTTAACTGCAGGTTATGTTTAGTACATTCTTCACTGTAGGTCATGTTTAGTACATTCTTCACTGTAGGTCATGTTTAGTACATTCTTCACTATAAGCTATGTTTAGTACATTCTTAACTGCAGGTTATGTTTAGTACATTCTTCACTGTAGGTCATGTTTAGTACATTCTTCACTGTAGGTCATGTTTAGTACATTCTTCACTGTAGGTTATGTTTAGTACATTCTTCACTGTAGGTTATGTTTAGTACATTCTTCACTGTTGGTTATATTTAGTACATTCTTCACTGCAGGTTATGTTTAGTACATTCTTCACTGCAGGTTATGTTTAGACAATGCTAATGCTTGAACACAAAGGGTTTACTGATTAACAGTTCACTTGAGTATGATCTTAAACTTTTGACCAGCTAGTATTTAGGCTTATTTCATTATGTTCATATTTTTTCTGTTAAATGCTAAAAAAGGTTTTTATTTTATTTTCTCTTGTTCTTATTTTCATCTATCGAAGCTCTACTTAAATAAATTATTGAGTCTAGTAATGTAAAATACATATTTTTTCTTTATGTTCATTGACCTTAAGATTTTGACCAGTAGTATATGCTAAGTACATTCTCTACTATATGTTGCATTAAGTAGATTCTGTATTATATGTTACATTAAGTGTATTCTCTACCATATGTTGCATTAAGCACATTCTCTACTATATGTTGCATTAAGTAGATTCTGTATTATATGTTACATTAAGTGTATTCTCTACTATATGTTTCATTAAGCACATTCTCTACTATATGTTGCATTAAGAACACTTTCTCTACTGTTTGTTGCATTAAGTACATTCTCTATTTTATGTTGCATTAAGTACCTTCTCTACTTTGTGTTACATTAAGTACATTATTCATCATGCATTTCAGATTTATCTTTATAAATTCAAACATGTTGTTTTTTATGCTAAAATATCATGTGAGTTATGCTGATTTACTCTTACAGAAAAAGATGCAAGGACAATGTTGTATGTCTTCTGATGTTTTGTTAAAACTAATATATGGTCATTACTTAGAGAGTTGAGCATTGTACAGAACTCTGTGTTTTTTTAGCATGGGGAAAAAGGAAGAGTTCTTAGAAGACCACATTTTTTAAGCAACGTGAATACAGTTCTACGTTTTCTGGAGCGTAGAAGGGTATGTACTAGCTAAACATATATAGAATATCAATATTTTCTGTACTTGTAGAAGGGTATGTACTAGCTAAACATATATAGAATATCAATATTTTCTGTACTTGTAGAAGGGTATGTACTAGCTAAACATATATAGAATATCAATATTTTCTGTACTTGTAGAAGGGTATGTACTAGCTAAACATATATAGAATATCAATATTTTCTGTACTTGTAGAAGGGTATGTACTAGCTAAACATATATAGAATATCAATATTTTCTGAACTTGTAGAAGGGTATGTACTAGCTAAACATATATAGAATATCAATATTTTCTGTACTTGTAGAAGGGTATGTACTAGCTAAACATATATAGAATATCAATATTTTCTGAACTTGTAGAAGGGTATGTACTAGCTAAACATATATAGAATATCAATATTTTCTGAACTTGTAGAAGGGTATGTACTAGCTAAACATATATAGAATATCAATATTTTCTGAACTTGTAGAAGGGTATGTACTAGCTAAACATATATAGAATATCAATATTTTCTGAACTTGTAGAAGGGTATGTACTAGCTAAACATATATAGAATATCAATATTTTCTGTACTTGTAGAAAGGTATGTACTAGCTAAACATATATAGAATATCAATATTTTCTGTACTTGTAGAAGGGTATGTACTAGCTAAACATATATAGAATATCAATATTTTCTGTACTTGTAGAAAGGTATGTACTAGCTAAACATATATAGAATATCAATATTTTCTGAACTTGTAGAAGGGTATGTACTAGCTAAACATATATAGAATATCAATATTTTCTGTACTTGTAGAAAGGTATGTACTAGCTAAACATATATAGAATATCAATATTTTCTGTACTTGTAGAAGGGTATGTACTAGCTAAACATATATAGAATATCAATATTTTCTGTACTTGTAGAAGGGTATGTACTAGCTAAACATATATAGAATATCAATATTTTCTGTACTTGTAGAAGGGTATGTACTAGCTAAACATATATAGAATATCAATATTTTCTGTACTTGTAGAAGGGTATGTACTAGCTAAACATATGCAGAATATCAATATTTTCTGTACTTGTAGAAGGGTATGTACTAGCTAAACATATATAGAATATCAATATTTTCTGTACTTGTAGAAAGGTATGTACTAGCTAAACATATAGAATATCAATATTTTCTGAACTTGTAGAAGGGTATGTACTAGCTAAACATATATAGAATATCAATATTTTCTGTACTTGTAGAAAGGTATGTACTAGCTAAACATATATAGAATATCAATATTTTCTGTACTTGTAGAAGGGTATGTACTAGCTAAACATATATAGAATATCAATATTTTCTGTACTTGTAGAAGGGTATGTACTAGCTAAACATATATAGAATATCAATATTTTCTGTACTTGTAGAAGGGTATGTACTAGCTAAACATATATAGAATATCAATATTTTCTGTACTTGTAGAAGGGTATGTACTAGCTAAACATATGCAGAATATCAATATTTTCTGTACTTGTAGAAGGGTATGTACTAGCTAAACATATGCAGAATATCAATATTTTCTGTACTTGTAGAAGGGTATGTACTAGCTAAACATATATAGAATATCAATATTTTCTGTACTTGTAGAAGGGTATGTACTAGCTAAACATATATAGAATATCAGTATTTTCTGAACTTGATGACATTAAAATGTGAATTTTTATTTTTGTTGCAGAAGAATTAAATGACTTGTAAAAGAAATTAACAACTGTTTAAACTGTGACATAATGTCCAATAGAAATATAAAGATGTGTCTCAAAATGATTTATAAAATATATGCAAAGAAAATATGTTTTTCAGGTTTTCTTTTTGTTCTTTAAGTTTTGACTCAGAAAAAACCCAATAAACACAAACATGAATTTCATACAAAAAGTAAATATACTAAAAACACATTTTTATGTTATTTTAGATTAAAACTGTCAATATCAATGCTGGTGATGTAGTGGATGGAAAAACAAACATTGTTTTGGGATTAATCTGGACCATTATTTTACACTTCCAGGTAAGAGTGTTGTATCAGTAGTCCAATTAGAAAAACAACATTTTAAGTGTTGTATTTTGCTGTTAAATATTAATTTTTATTCTTTTTTTATTGTTCCACATCACTAATGTTGTCAAATTCTGAAAAAAGGAATAAAATATGCATTGAAATATAAACTTTAAATAAGATTAGTAGAATCTATGTCACTAACTGTAACAGTATTTTATATTATAATTTAAGATTAATAATAATTTTAATTACACATTTCAATAATGAATCTACAGAATAAATTGTTCACTAAACTATTATCTTTTTTAAGCCACTCTCAGTGAAACATTTGCTTAACTTTAAAACTGGTTTGGAAGAAATCTAATTGTATAAGCCAGACAAGATATGGCACATTATATGCTGTATAATGCATAAGTTGGTGAAACTTTATCCACTACATCAAACTGTAATGGAACTCTTGCTCATAAGATACTGCAAAAACGTTTTCATTACATGATGTGCAACTCCTAACTTTATGACACTTTTATCCTATAAGTATGTCGATTTGCAGTAGGAGTCACAATTTTGCTGTTTTTGCCTCCGTTTCCTATCATTGAGAACTATTTTTCTCCATTCTCAGGGAACAGATACGATGTCATGAATATTTCACATGTGGATGTAATCTGTATAAATATAATAATACTGTTTGTTTCATATTTATGTAATTACTTTGCAGCATTTGGATTGATCTTCACCAAAATTGTTATGGAGGTTCATTTGGTCCTTGAAGAGACACATTGAAATTTTCAGTTTTCCACTTTGTGGATTTTAAGGGTGATCTTATGTTTCATACAGTTACCTCATTTTCTTTGGATGTAACTTCACAAAATGTGGTCTGTGGAAAGATGCATAGAAACTTTCAGCTTTGCATTTTGTGTTTTGTGGTTTTTATGGGCATTTTTTGCATTTTTCATTACTGCTTCACCCTCTGTTGATGGATCTTAACCAAATTTGGCATGAAGGTTTATTTGGTTCATATATAGATGTGTGTGTAAACTTGAAGCTTCACATTTGCACTTTGCAGTTTTATGGGTGTTTTTACAGTTATATATATAAGGGAAGCAACTTTTAATATCCCAAGATAACATTTCACTCATCATGAATTTACAAAACTCTGTCCATGAGATGGATACTCCAGCTAGCTGTAATAATTGAAATATCACATCAAACTAAAGTACTAACAATTTTAATCATAGCTTACTGACTGTACTAAATCAATTGTACACTAAAATTATCCAATTTCAAAAACAACTGATTCTCTGTATAATTATCTAACTGTGCAACTAATTGGCTCTTTTCGTAATCACTCAACTTTACAACTAACTGGTTCTGTCTGTAATCATTCAATTATGCAGCTAACTGATTCTGTTTGTAATTACTTAACTACACAACTAACTGTTTTTGTTTTTAGTCACTTAATTACACAACTACCTGACTCTCTCTATATTTACACAACTACATGACTCTCTCTATATTTACACAACTACCTGACTCTCTCTATAATTATACAACTACCTGACTCTCTCTATAATTACACAATTACCTGACTCTCTCTATAATTATACAATTACCTGACTCTCTCTGTAATTACACAACCACCTGACTTTCTCTATAATTAATCAACTATCTAACTAACTAGTTCTGCCTGTAATCAGTAAATTAATTATGCAGCAAATTGGTACTGTCTATAATCACTTTACCAAACAACTTATGGGTTCTGTCTGTAATCAGTCTACTCCACAACTGACTAGTTCTCTCTGTTATTATTCAACTATATAACTAACTGGGTCTGTCTATAATCACTTTACCAGACAACTTATGGGTTCTGTCTGTAATCAGTCTACCCCACAACTGACTAGTTCTCTCTATTATTATTCAACTATATAACTAACTGGGTCTGTCTATAATCACTTTACCAGACAACTTATGGGTTCTGTCTGTAATCAGTCTACCCCACAACTGACTAGTTCTCTCTATTATTATTCAACTATATAACTAACTGGGTCTGTCTATAATCACTTTACCAGACAACTTATGGGTTCTGTCTGTAATCAGTCTACTCCACAACTGACTAGTTCTCTCTGTTATTATTCAACTATATAACTAACTGGGTCTGTCTATAATCACTTTACCAGACAACTTATGGGTTCTGTCTGTAATCAGTCTACTCCACAACTGACTAGTTCTCTCTGTTATTATTCAACTATATAACTAACTGGGTCTGTTTGTAATCACTCTACCAGACAACTTATGGGTTCTGTCTGTAATCACTCTACTCCACAACTAACTAGTTCTCTCTGTTATTATTCAACTATCTAACTAACTAGTTCTGCCTGTAATCAGTAAATTAATTATGCAGCAAATTGGTACTGTCTATAATCACTTTACCAAACAACTTATGGGTTCTGTCTGTAATCAGTCTACTCCACAACTGACTAGTTCTCTCTGTTATTATTCAACTATATAACTAACTGGGTCTGTTTGTAATCACTCTACCAGACAACTTATGGGTTCTGTCTGTAATCAGTCTACTCCACAACTGACTAGTTCTCTCTGTTATTATTCAACTATATAACTAACTGGGTCTGTCTATAATCACTTTACCAGACAACTTATGGGTTCTGTCTGTAATCAGTCTACCCCACAACTGACTAGTTCTCTCTGTTATTATTCAACTATATAACTAACTGGGTCTGTTTGTAATCACTCTACCAGACAACTTATGGGTTCTGTCTGTAATCACTCTACTCCACAACTAACTAGTTCTCTCTGTTATTATTCAACTATCTAACTAACTAGTTCTGCCTGTAATCAGTAAATTAATTATGCAGCAAATTGGTACTGTCTATAATCACTTTACCAAACAACTTATGGGTTCTGTCTGTAATCAGTCTACTCCACAACTGACTAGTTCTCTCTGTTATTATTCAACTATATAACTAACTGGGTCTGTTTGTAATCACTCTACCAGACAACTTATGGGTTCTGTCTGTAATCAGTCTACTCCACAACTGACTAGTTCTCTCTGTTATTATTCAACTATATAACTAACTGGGTCTGTCTATAATCACTTTACCAGACAACTTATGGGTTCTGTCTGTAATCAGTCTACCCCACAACTGACTAGTTCTCTCTGTTATTATTCAACTATATAACTAACTGGGTCTGTCTATAATCACTTTACCAGACAACTTATGGGTTCTGTCTGTAATCAGTCTACTCCACAACTGACTAGTTCTCTCTGTTATTATTCAACTATATAACTAACTGGGTCTGTCTATAATCACTTTACCAGACAACTTATGGGTTCTGTCTGTAATCAGTCTACTCCACAACTGACTAGTTCTCTCTATTATTATTCAACTATATAACTAACTGGGTCTGTTTGTAATCACTCTACCAGACAACTTATGGGTTCTGTCTGTAATCACTCTACTCCACAACTGACTAGTTTTCTCTGTTATTATTCAACTATATAACTAACTGGGTCTGTTTGTAATCACTTTACCAGACAACTTATGGGTTCTGTCTGTAATCAGTCTACTCCACAACTGACTAGTTCTCTCTGTTATTATTCAACTATATAACTAACTGGGTCTGTTTGTAATCACTTTACCAGACAACTTATGGGTTCTGTCTGTAATCAGTCTACTCCACAACTGACTAGTTCTCTCTGTTATTATTCAACTATATAACTAACTGGGTCTGTTTGTAATCACTCTACCAGACAACTTATGGGTTCTGTCTGTAATCACTCTACTCCACAACTAACTAGTTTTCTCTGTTATTATTCAACTATATAACTAACTGGTTCTGTCTGTAATTACTCAACTACTCATAAACTTAAATGAGTATTATTATATCATATTGTTTCATAACTTGTAGAAAGTTCTAGGTTTCAGTAGGACAATTTATATGTATAGGAGACCAAGAAAGTGTAATTTAAGTTAAAAATGTTAATTTAGTAAAAGTCAACTTGGACTGTGTTATTGCTAGTTTAAATGTAAGAAACAAAATCTGAAATTAATTTTATTGTGGTATTCTAATAACAAAGAAATAGAATAATAATTTGTTTTGTCAAAGGATGTTCTAAATAATTGAATTAGCTTTTGTAGACCTTTCACAAGAAAAAGAATTACTTAGGGTTTTACATACAAATGTGATATCCTATTGTGTAAAACATTTTTGAACATGTGTTTGTGAATCAGTATTATTGTAAGACAAATAAATTGTATGTTGTCTATTTATTGTCCTAAAGTGTTACTAATATTTTACAAATACCTACTATGAACATATCCAGTCCAATATCCATGAATCTCATACTCATTGTAACAAGAATTTATCCACTGAGGGCAAAACTAAAGATTGATTGATGTTGTACAATAAATGTACAACTATCTGGCTTGCTCGAAAATTGCTCAACTATAAAACCATATCTTTCTTTCTATAATCACTCAACTACATAACTAACTGGTTCCATGTTTACTAACTACACAACTAACTAATTTTGTCTGTAATCATTCAAATAAAAAAATGTTTCCATGATCATACAACTACTTGATTATATCTATAATCTCTCAGTTACATAACCCAGCTAGCTCTCTATAGTTATTTAACTGCATAGCTAATGATTTCTGTGTGCATTCACTCCATTACTCAAATGACTGGTTCTATCCATAATACTCAAGTACCCAGTCAGTAGACTGGCTGTTATTACTCAACCAACTGGTTCCATCTATAATCACACAACTACAAAACTTAATGGCTGTCTTTATAGTTACTCAACTATTTAATCAGTGGGTTATGTCTGCTATCATTCCATTACTCATCTGACTGGTTTTGTCTGTAATAATCAACTACAGAACTAAATGGCTGTCTTTATAGTTACTCAACTATCCAATTAGGGAGCTATGTCTGTTATCATTCCATTATGCAGCTTACTGGTTCTGTCTATAATTACTCAGTTATAGAATTAACTGGTTCCATTTATAAGCTCTCAAGTAGAAAACCAAATTGTTTTTTTTAATTAGTTAAATACTCAACTACCTTGTTACATCTACGAGTACTCAGCTACACATTTATTTTTAACTTTAATCTCTCAATTACACAAATAATTGGTTCTATCCACAAGCATTCAGCTAGAAACCCAAACTAATCTCTATAATTATTTAACTACAAAGCTATTTTTTCTGTCTGTGATCACTCTAATGTTCATCTGATTAGTTTTATCTATAATCACTCTAATGTTCATCTGATTAGTTTTATCTATAATCACTCTAATGTTCATCTGATTAGTTTTATCTATAATCACTCTAATGTTCATCTGATTAGTTTTATCTATAATCACTCTAATGTTCATCTGATTAGTTTTATCTATAATCACTCTAATGTTCATCTGATTAGTTTTATCTATAATCACTCTAATGTTCATCTGATTAGTTTTATCTATAATCACTCTAATGTTCATCTGATTAGTTTTATCTATAATCACTCTAATGTTCATCTGATTAGTTTTATCTATAATCACTCTAATGTTAATCTGATTAGTTTTATCTATAATCACTCTAATGTTCATCTGATTAGTTTTATCTATAATCACTCTAATGTTCATCTGATTAGTTTTATCTATAATCACTCTAATGTTCATCTGATTAGTTTTATCTATAATCACTCTAATGTTCATCTGATTAGTTTTATCTATAAATGCTCATTTGAAAATCTAACTGGATTTGTTACTCAACAAGTCAGCCAATTACTATAATCGTTCTCCCTTGAGTGCGAATCTTGAAGACATGGGATAAAAATATTTGGATAAATGATAACAAAGAATAAACTAAAATGTCAAAATAAAAACTTCTTGTTTTACTTTTTCATACATTTCTATCAGGTGCTTTTTGTGAAGCAATAAAAAACTTGTGTTACATTGGAACTGGACTCTGGACTATATAGTTAACTTGTTCTGGCTGAAATCACTGATTATACAACTGGACTCTGAACTATATAGTTAACTTGTTCTGGCTGAAATCACTGATTATACAACTGGACTCTGAACTATATAGTTAACTTGTTTTGGCTGAAATCACTGATTATACAACTGGACTCTGAACTATATAGTTAACTTGTTCTGGCTGAAATCACTGATTATACAACTGGACTCTGAACTATATAGTTAACTTGTTCTGGCTGAAATCACTGATTATACAACTGGACTCTGAACTATATAGTTAACTTGTTTTGGCTGAAATCACTGATTATACAACTGGACTCTGAACTATATAGTTAACTTGTTCTGGCTGAAATCACTGATTATACAACTGGACTCTGAACTATATAGTTAACTTGTTCTGGCTGAAATCACTGATTATACAACTGGACTCTGAACTATATAGTTAACTTGTTCTGGCTGAAATCACTGATTATACAACTGGACTCTGAACTATATAGTTAACTTGTTCTGGCTGAAATCACTGATTATACAACTGGACTCTGAACTATATAGTTAACTTGTTCTGGCTGAAATCACTGATTATACAACTGGACTCTGAACTATATAGTTAACTTGTTCTGGCTGAAATCACTGATTATACAACTGGACTCTGAACTATATAGTTAACTTGTTCTGGCTGAAATCACTGATTATACAACTGGACTCTGAACTATATAGTTAACTTGTTCTGGCTGAAATCACTGATTATACAACTGGACTCTGAACTATATAGTTAACTTGTTCTGGCTGAAATCACTGATTATACAACTGGACTCTGAACTATATAGTTAACTTGTTTTGGCTGAAATCACTGATTATACAACTGGACTCTGAACTATATAGCTTTAATCACTGACTATACAACTTACTGGTTTTGATGAAACACTAATTGTACAGCTAACTGGTTCACACTTAAATCACTGACTATATAACTAACTGGTTTTGATGAAACATTAATTGTACAGCTAACTGGTTCACACTTAAATCACTGACTATACAACTAACTCGTTTTGATGAAACATTAACACTATATAGTTTTGGTAAACTCCTATCTCTTCCAGGTAACTGGTTCTGAGTGGAAATAGAATTATACAATTAATCAAATGTGCATGTGTCCAACCACTTTGATCAACTATATAATGGACACAGAATGTTTAATTATAACTCCAGTTTACTGTGTGACATAGTTATATGTATATCTTTCTACTATCACTGGTATTTACTCTCCTCTGCCAGGAGCTGTATCAGTAATGTAGGGTAAAATTAATAGCTGATGTGTTTGATATCAAATATATAATAACATGTTTAATGGAACTCTGTAAAAGGTTGTGGCATGCCTAATTAAACCCAGTCTGTCACATGGGATTAACAAATGAACTAACATGAAGAAATACAACTTTGTTAATGAGTTTAAAAGATCTTTGAGTTATTACAGTGGGAACATTCACTCTATTTTAGATTGAAGAAAATACCAGACTCCTTGCAGACCAGCTGAGTCAGATTCCGAGTAGCAGCACCAGCAGTGTTGACAGCGTTGGCCAGATGCCATGTGGAGAGGTCTTGATGCATGGGGTTACTCCAGTTTCACCTGGAAGGCCTAGTCCTCTGGATAGGTGGAAGGGAGGAGCCAGGAAAGCTCTTCTGCAGTGGGTTAAGAACAGCATTAGCCAGTAATTATTGTTTACTACTCTCATACTATTACAGAGTTAATCTCACAACAGTTGCAAGATCACAAAGTTAAATTTTTATCAATTTTATTTGGACGGATGGGGTTAAAATCATAATTTTTGAGTACATTGTTCATCTGAAATATTGTTGCACCTTGTCTTTTAGGGTAAAATTTGTTCTAATGAACTGTGTCAATATTTAGGAATAAAAAACATGAACAATATTTTTAAGCAATGCTGTTATATTTGTTTTTTATTATAAGAAGAATTACATCATTTTTATCAATTTAATTTGAACAGACTTTTTGAGATATTTTTCAAAATAGCACTTCATAATACTGTATTGAATTTCATAAATTATTTTCTCAATGATACCAAATAACATCTTTAACATCTTTCTAGTCAGCTCTAGAACTGGGTGGTTTGATTATATTACAGGTTGTGTCTTTTCAGTTTGTTTTCGACCAAAGATAATGTTTTTCCATTAGTTGTATATAGACCACAGATAACATTCCTTCAGTTAATTCTAAACCACACCTAATGTATTTCCATTTAGTTATATATGGACCACATCTAACATACCTTCAGTTAATTCTAGACCACACCTCATGTATTTCCAGTTAGTTTAAGATCACAGCTAGTAACGTACTTCAAGCTATTTATAAACCACAAATAATGAACATGTAAATGAGTTTCTTGTACAAGTATTTTATTTGAGGTTCATAATTTAGTTAGTTATAAACCTCAAATAATGGATATCTAGTCAGTTCTAGACCATAGTTAATATATATTTTGATTCTAGACCACAGATTTTGTATTTCTAGTTAGCTTTATAACCGAATGCTGGAATGTGAACTACTTGTTTTTGCCTACTTCAGGAGATTTGGAATCCAGGTGAATGATTTTGGACCTAGCTGGAGAGATGGAATGGCATTCCTAGCTATCATTGATAAGATTCGACCTGGTTTGATTAATATGGAGGCTGCTCGACAGATGTCAAATCGAGATCGGCTCAACATGGCCTTCAACATAGCTGAATCTGTGCTTGGTATTGCGAGGCTTCTTGATGCTGAAGGTGAGCTACTTATGAAAATAGACAAACGTTTGTATTTTGTTTGCTGTTTTCCATGCTGTTTACATGTAACAATTGTTTTATTACTTCCTTTGTTAAACAATATTTGATACAGAGTTCCTTTAAATATGGTGGCTCTAGACTGTCCAGATAAAAACTCTTCTGTAACATATGTCACAGTTCTTACGTAAGTACCAGTAACTGTTTGATTGTTTCTGATTTATTGAGTTTTTTTCAATGGATATTGATGTAGAGCATCTTGATGAAAACTCTGGTGTAATATATGTGTCACAGTTCTGACATAAGTACCAGTAACTGTTTGATTGTTTCTGATTGAGTTTTTTATGATAGATATTGATTTAGATCATTTTGATAAAAACTCTGTTGTAATGTATGTGTCACAGTTGCTACATAAGTATTAGTAACTGTATAATTGTTTCTGATTGAGTTTTGCTTGACAGATATTGATGTAGACCATCCCGATGAAAAGTCTCTCATGACATATGTGTCACAGTTCTTACACAAATACCCAGAAACTTATGCACAGCCTGAACAGGAACTGATGGCAGTTCCACCATCCTCAGTTCAACAAGATGATACCACAACTCTGAATAGGTGGCTAGACCATGCAGAAACTGTTCTCATGATTCTCAGTAAGCCTGTCACAAATCACTTGGAAGAATACAGGGTAAGATGTTTCCCCTGAAAATATTTAACATAACAAGTCTTAATTTGAGTGACAGTGTTGTTACATGCTAGAAATACTCTCTGAATTTTATAGTTTGTATATTATTTAGTTTAAACTAGAGTTGGATGGATTAGTTTGTGACAACAATATTCAATATGTTGAACGTTACCGAGCTTAAGCCAGTGTTAGGTAGGTTTGGTTGAGATAATAATATTCCATATTTTGTTCATTATTTAAACCAGAGGTAGTCAGGATAGTTTGTGACACCAATATTTTGTATTTTGTACAATATTTAAACCAGAGTTAGCCAGGAGAGTATGTGATAACAATGTTTCATATTTTGTGCATTATTTAAACCAGAGGTAGCCAGGATAGTTTATGACAACAGTATTTTATATTTTGTACATTATGTAGCTCAAACCAAAATTAGGTAGTTCTGGTTGTGATAACTGTATAATTTATTTTTATGTTTCCTAGTTTAAACAAGACTTAACAGTGTAAGGATGTGGTAACTATTATTTTATTTAATAGATTACATAATTTAAATATCACTAATTCCAATTAATTTGTCATATAACTTTTTCAAATTTATCTTCCTTTAAAACATTATTCAAAAGATTTATTTTTAATGTATGATTTAAAATGTATATTTGAACATACCATACTTAATGAATGGTTTTGATGGCTAAATTACTTGGTTGTAATCAGTAAAACCCATATAAATTATGATTTGTTTACTCGTAACAGTACATGAAACACATTTTAATCTTTAGTTTGTGTGTTACAAATATATGTACACCTAATTTAATTTAAATTCATTAAGTTACTTTCATGTCAACAAAGAAATAACTTAGTGTTTAACAATGTAAGCTCCTTTTTATTGTTTTAGCAATACAAAGATTTTCTGAACGAAATGGAAACAAAGAGAACGCTATATAATCAGCTGTGTAACAAAGTAACAAAGAAAACAGCAGATCCAGGGTTGGTTAGCATGTGGCCTGCACTAGACCAGCGTTGGAAACAACTTGAAACTAATATGGTCAGGTGGAGATGGAAATTGGATTGCTCTTTACCTGGCCGTTTAGGTCAGCTGGGAGAGTGGTTAAATCAAGCTGAGCAGCGACTCACTGGTGAGGTTTTACCACGTGGTAAATTTGAAGATATGTCAAACATAATTGCTATGAAATTAAATGAGTACAAGGTAAGTAATTCTTTTGTGTCTCATGAAGTATTCTAAGTGTAAAAATTATAACAATTTATAATGTGTAGATATTTACAAGGAATTCTACTGATCTGTTTCACCTGCATTTCACATTAACTAAAGAGTATACTAATTAGTACTGTGTTTTGATGTGTATTTTAGAAGTATACTAATTAGTACATTGTTTTGATGTGTATGTAAGAAGTATACTAATTAGTACATTGTTTTGATGTGTGTGTAAGAAGTATACTGATTAGTACTGTGTTTTGATGTGTATTTTAGAAGTATACTAATGAGTACATTGTTTTGATGTGTATTTTAGAAGTATACTAATGAGTACATTGTTTTGATGTGTATTTTAGAAGTATACTGATTAGTACTGTGTTTTGATGTGTATTTTAGAAGTATACTAATGAGTACATTGTTTTGATGTGTATTTTAGAAGTATACTAATGAGTATATTGTTTTGATGTGTATTTTAGAAGTATACTAATTAGTACATTGTTTTGATGTGTATGTAAGAAGTATACTAATTAGTACTGTGTTTTGATGTGTATTTTAGAAGTATACTAATGAGTACATTGTTTTGATGTGTATGTAAGAAGTATACTAATTAGTACATTGTTTTGATGTGTATGTAAGAAGTATACTAATTAGTACTGTGTTTTGATGTGTATGTAAGAAGTATACTAATGAGTACATTGTTTTGATGTGTATTTTAGAAGTATACTAATTAGTACATTGTTTTGATGTGTATGTAAGAAGTATACTAATTAGTACATTGTTTTGATGTGTATTTTAGAAGTATACTGATTAGTACTGTGTTTTGATGTGTATTTTAGAAGTATACTAATGAGTACATTGTTTTGATGTGTATATAAGAAGTATACTGATTAGTACTGTGTTTTGATGTGTAATTTAGAAGTATACTAATGAGTACATTGTTTTGATGTGTATTTTAGAAGTATACTCACTAGTACTGTGTTTTGATGTGTATTTTAGAAGTATACTAATTAGTACATTGTTTTGATGTGTATGTAAGAAGTATACTAATTAGTACTGTGTTTTGATGTGTATTTTAGAAGTATACTCACTAGTACTGTGTTTTGATGTGTATTTTAGAAGTATACTAATTAGTACTGTGTTTTGATGTGTATGTAAGAAGTATACTAATTAGTACTGTGTTTTGATGTGTATTTTAGAAGTATACTCACTAGTACATTGTTTTGATGTGTATGTAAGAAGTATACTAATTAGTACTGTGTTTTGATGTGTATGTAAGAAGTATACTAATTAGTACTGTGTTTTGATGTGTATTTTAGAAGTATACTCACTAGTACTGTGTTTTGATGTGTATTTTAGAAGTATACTAATTAGTACATTGTTTTGATGTGTATTTTAGAAGTATACTAATGAGTACATTGTTTTGATGTGTATTTTAGAAGTATACTGATTAGTACTGTGTTTTGATGTGTATGTAAGAAGTATACTAATGAGCACATTGTTTTGATGTGTATTTTAGAAGTATACTAATTAGTACATTGTTTTGATGTGTATGTAAGAAGTATACTAATTAGTACTGTGTTTTGATGTGTATTTTAGAAGTATACTCACTAGTACTGTGTTTTGATGTGTATTTTAGAAGTATACTAATTAGTACATTGTTTTGATGTGTATTTTAGAAGTATACTAATGAGTACATTGTTTTGATGTGTATGTAAGAAGTATACTAATTAGTACTGTGTTTTGATGTGTATGTAAGAAGTATACTAATTAGTACTGTGTTTTGATGTGTATGTAAGAAGTATACTAATGAGTACATTGTTTTGATGTGTATTTTAGAAGTATACTAATGAGTACATTGTTTTGATGTGTATGTAAGAAGTATACTAATTAGTACTGTGTTTTGATGTGTATTTTAGAAGTATACTCACTAGTACTGTGTTTTGATGTATATTTTAGAAGTATACTAATTAGTACATTGTTTTGATGTGTATGTAAGAAGTATACTAATTAGTACATTGTTTTGATGTGTATGTAAGAAGTATACTAATTAGTACTGTGTTTTGATGTGTATGTAAGAAGTATACTAATGAGTACATTGTTTTGATGTGTATTTTAGAAGTATACTCACTAGTACTGTGTTTTGATGTGTATGTAAGAAGTATACTAACTTTTACAGAAGATAATTACATTATGTTAAAGTAATTTTCACTATGGAAATTTCCAAATTATTTGAGAAATATAGGTAACATAAAACTACAGTGGAAGGCATGAATTAGAACCATGATTTGACATTGGATGGTGTTTAGTAGTGTATTTGATATCATTTAAAATTGATTACTATTGCAAAGGGTATGTAAATAAACTTTCAGGTGTAAGCTATTCAGACACTCAGATATGAAAGGTATTTTCAGAAGAGGGTTTAGAATGTTAAAAATTTAGACTATTTTTACACTGAATAGCCTCTGAAAACAAAGGATTCACATAAAGTACAAGGGCCATTGAGAAAGAGAACTAAAACAACAAGTGATTTGTCAGTTACAGTAAGTAAAGTGTGGAAAGTGATAACCCACAAAGAAAAACGTGAGTTCCAAAGGCTGTCTTCATGGTCCATTCAACAACACATAAGATAGTTAAATGTGATGTTCGTCAAGGAGAGCTACAGAAAGTGTTCACAAGCTGCTTCCATAACACATGCAGGAATGGAAGAATAGCTTTAGAAGACTAGATGGAGGAGAATGGTAGTGTGTGTTTGCACTTGACAACACGTGTGTGTGTGCCCTTACAGCTGTAATGTGGCATTTTATTCACATCTGTTTGTGAAAAATATATCCTAAATGATTTACTAACTTTTGCGTGTGTGTGAGTGTCAGTCTGTCAAAGTGGGAATTATATAAAGTATATTCAGTAATATCGTTGAGTCGTAAATCATTACATTTTTAAATGCTACATCATATCTTCAGGTATTTGATAATAATTCTATGGTTCCAGATATTCTTCCAAGATTTACAAGGAGTCCAGCAAGTTTTCCGACAACTTCAGTCTTCTCCAGAAGTTGGTTCTGTTCCACCAGACCATCTGCAAGACCTGAACCAGAGGCTGGATCGTGTGTCAGTTCTTGCCCACCAGCGTAGATCCTTACTACTCTTTGAAGAACAGAAATACAATATATTAGAATTTGTGTCAACTGTTGAAAACAAGCTCAGAGAGTGGGATATCAAATATGGTTATCATACAGAAGTGGAAGGACTGCTTAATGTCTACAAGGTAGAGTTTAACCACTGTTAAATCTTCTGTTTATCTAGATTCGTTTATTATGGTGTTATAAAGTGTGTGAACAAGTGTGATTTCTTAAGTACGACAGTATCACTGTAGTTTAGTAACATAAAGCTAGAAGCTAAGGGATACATCTGTGATTAACTTTTAGTTAAGGGATACATCTGTAATTAACTAGAAGCTGAGAGATACATCTGTGATTAACTAGAAGCTAAGAGTTATATCTGTTATTAACTAGAAGCTAAGAGTTATATCTGTGATTAACTAGAAGCTAAGAGATATATCTGTGATTAACTAGAAGCTAAGAGTTATATCTGTGATTAACTAGAAGCTGAGAGATACATCTGTGATTAACTAGAAGCTGAGAGATACATCTGTGATTAACTAGAAGCTAAGAGATATATCTGTGATTAACTAGAAGCTAAGGGATACATCTGTGATTAGAAGCTGAGAGATATATCTGTGATTAACTAGAAGCTAAGAGATACATCTGTGATTAACTAGAAGCTAAGGGATACATCTGTGATTAGAAGCTGAGAGATATATCTGTGATTAATTAGAAGCTGAGAGATATATCTGTGATTAACTAGAAACTAAGAGATACATCTGTAATTAACTAGAGGCTAAGAGATACATCTGTGATTAACTAGAGGCTAAGAGATACATCTGTGATTAACTAGAAGCTAAGAGTTATATCTGTGATTAACTGGAAGCTAAGAGTTATATCTGTGATTAACTAGAAGCTGAGAGATACATCTGTGATTAACTAGAAGCTAAGAGATATATCTGTGATTAACTAGAAGCTAAGGGATACATCTGTGATTAGAAGCTGAGAGATATATCTGTGATTAACTAGAAGCTAAGAGATACATCTGTGATTAACTAGAAGCTAAGGGATACATCTGTGATTAGAAGCTGAGAGATATATCTGTGATTAACTAGAAGCTAAGAGATATATCTGTGATTAACTAGAAACTAAGAGATACATCTGTAATTAACTAGAGGCTAAGAGATACATCTGTGATTAACTAGAAGCTAAGAGTTATATCTGTGATTAACTGGAAGCTAAGAGTTATATCTGTGATTAACTAGGAGATAAGAGATACATCTGTGGTTTGTTCAAGGTGTATGGACATTAATTTATTTACCAAACAAAATATATGTTTTTTGTATTTCTAATGAATGAAATAAATATTCTTAAAGACGAATAAGATCAACATTTATTAAGTGATAGAATTAATTGTTTTGAAACTTTGCATTTTTCGCTTAATGACATGGAGTTCTTTATTTATCTGTGTATATATGAAATTAATCTACATACTTATCAGACTGATTTATCCATATATATGTGTCAGTCATATTTGGAATAATTTGATTGGGTTTAATGTGTTAACACTTCCTATAAACCTTTACAACCACTGATTACCAGAAGAAGACAGGCCTTCAAACAAAATGCATTTGCATTGCAAGGCGTACTCTCGAACATATGCATTATAATTTCATCTCTCTGTGTGTTATAATTAGCGTTTAACATAGACGTCAAGAAATGTATTTTTGTAAGCCTTCTATAACAGATGTATTTAAAATTCTGTTATCTTGTTTTGCCTCTGTTGTAATTAAGATACCACTTCTATCTGTTAAATAGATGGAAAATTATTCTGGTGTAATGTGGCTTTTAAAAACATTAACAAGTTTCAGAAAGGGTATGAGCACTCTTGTTCTGTCTGCTTGTTCTTCTTCTAAGCTGTCCAGTTATTACATGTAGAACTATAAAACATCAGTAGGTTATGTTTATTTATTTATTATTGTTTTATGTATCTGTTTGTGTACATTTAATGATATTAATAATTGAAGAAATCAGATTCTATCATTTATATTTTGAAACAGTTTAATCTAATATTTAATATCAAATCATGTCAGTATGCAGTTTTTATGATCATGTAGCCACAACATTGGTGTTATGTGTTTTTACAACAATGTAGTTGCAATATTGGTGCATTAGCTTTTAGGAAATGTGTGATTTTATGACAATTTAACTAAAATATTATCAAATTATGTGTTGTTGTTAAAATGCTTAATTTTTATCACAATACAACTAAATGATTGGTGAGTTGCTTGTAATTTGTTAAATTTAATATTAAAAGGAACACAACATTAAAATCTTACACAACAAATAGATATTAAAAATAAGGACTTACCCTAAAATGATTCTACACATGTTTTGATTCAGTCTACAATATGAGATGTTTTAACTAAATGTTCTGTATTCTTATACCTTGTTTTTATGTTCCTTCATCCTTCAATTTAAATTTCTATGTTTGATCTATGTGAACTCAACCACAGATACAAGGAATTTTGTTAATGCCATATTTATCAATTTGTTCTATCTTTTGTACAAGTGAAGAATATTTGACTTACAACATGTAGAAAAATGTTACATTACATTTGATATATTTGATCACAATATTACTTGTTCTTATTGACAAGGTTTGAACATATGGTAAACAGATTCTCATATTAGTTACCTTACATTCTCCTATTAGTTACTTTACATTCTCATGTTAGTTATCTTACATTTTCATGCTAGTTACCTTACATTCTCACGTTAGTTACCTTACATTCTCACATTACTTACCTTACATTCTCATGCTAGTTATCTTACATTCTCACGCTAGTTACTTTACATTTTCATGTAAGTTACCTTACATTGTCACGCTAGTTACTTTACATTCTCACGTTAGTTACCTTACATTCTCACGTTACTTACCTTACATTGTCATACTAGTTACCTTGCATTGTCACGCAAGTTACCTTACATTGTCACGTTAGTTTTCTTACATTGTCACGCTAGGTACCTTACATTTCTCACGTTAGTTTTCTTACATTTTTACACTAATTACCTTACATTGTCACGCTAGTTACCTTACATTTCTCATGTTAGTTTTTTCCATTCTCATGCTAGTTTTCTTACATTTTTACACTAGTTACCTTACATTTTCATGTTAGTTACCTTACATTCTTATGTCAGTTAACTTACATTCTTATGTTAGTTACCTTACATTTTTACTTTAGTTACCTTACATTCTCATGCTAGTTTCCTTACATTCTCCTGTTAGTAACTTTACATTCTCTTGTTAGTTACATTAATTCTCCAGTTAGTTACTTTACATTCTCACGCTAGTTACCTTACATTCTCATGCTAGTTACCTTACATTCTCATGCTAGTTACCTTACATTCTCATGCTAGTTACCTTACATTCTCATGCTAGTTACCTTACATTCTCATGCTAGTTACCTTACATTCTCATGCTAGTTACTTTACATTCTCATGCTAGTTACCTTACATTCTCACGTTAGTTACTTTACATTCTCATGCTAGTTACCTTACATTCTCACGCTAGTTACCTTACATTCTCATGCTAGTTACTTTACATTCT
Source organism: Carcinoscorpius rotundicauda (assembly GCA_011833715.1). Lineage (NCBI taxonomy): Eukaryota > Metazoa > Arthropoda > Merostomata > Xiphosura > Limulidae > Carcinoscorpius > Carcinoscorpius rotundicauda. Next base: position 11,165,715 of record CM022401.1, on the reverse strand, counting down.
CACGCTAGTTACCTTACATTCTCATGCTAGTTACTTTACATTCTCATGCTAGTTACCTTACATTCTCATGCTAGTTACTTTACATTCTCACGTTAGTTACTTTACATTCTCACGCTAGTTACCTTACATTCTCATGCTAGTTACTTTACATTCTCACGTTAGTTACTTTACATTCTCATGCTAGTTACCTTACATTCTCATGCTATTTATCATGTAAAATTTTGTCATTATATTCCAATTAATGATGAATAGGTGTGTTGGACAAATGTTGTTTTTAGATTATTTCATTTGTTCAATATTTTATTACAATTCTGTTAAAAAGCTAATCAGTTGTGGATTATGAAGTATGGTTTTTATAATGACATAACTAAAAGTAAAGACTTTTAGGTTATATGTGCAGTCAACCATATTATATATGTGGCAGTGTATCTGCAAGATTGGTGGTTTATGTTTTGTCAACTGTGTGACTTCTACCACAATGGATCTACAAGATTGGTGGGTTATATGTTGTCAACTGTGTGACTTCTACCACAATGGATCTCCAAGATTGGTGGGTTATATGTTGTCAACTGTGTGACTTCTACCACAATGGATCTACAAGATTGGTGGGTTATATGTTGTCAACTGTGTGACTTCTACCACAATGGATCTCCAAGATTGGTGGGTTATATGTTGTCAACTGTGTGACTTCTACCACAATGGATCTACAAGATTGGTGGGTTATGTGTTGTCAACTGCATGATTTCTATTACAATGTATCTACAAGATTTGTGTGTTAATAAATGTGTTTACATATTTTCTCTATACAGGATTTTGTAGAAAAAAGAAATATTTTTCAAGAATTTGAACGATCTTATGCAGCTTTACAAAATGCAGCTGAAACTTGTCAGAGAACTGGAACATCTGGTTAGTTGGTTATTTTTACATTGAAGACTGTTTAACACATTGATGACAATTGTTTTTTCTCATAATGATTTATTAGCATGCATAAAGTTGTGTTGTACATTAACTGTATTGGTTTTTTAGTACATCTGAGGTTGTGTTAGACCTTGAATAAAATAATTTGTTAGCACATATAAAGTTGTGTTTTACCTTGATTGTGATGGTTTTTTTTACTACATATAAAGTTGTGTAAGATGTTGGTGTTATATGATTTATTAGTATTTATAAGGTGTATAAGACATTAATTTAATAGTTTATTAGATCTGTTTTTGATGAAAGTGTTGCTGGTTTGGTTTGTGATGCTAATTTCAGTTTTCATTGTCTAATTAGATTTCAAGGGAACCGAAAACATGGGAAAATTTTTGAATGACATTCATGATCGATGGAATGTCATTTCAATAAAACTCCGGACAACTGGAAATACTCTTCATGATGTCGTTGGTCACTGGGAACAGTTCACAGCAGGCTTTGGTCCATTAGTTAATTGGTTGGGTCAAGCAGAAATAACAGTAAATCTATCTGAGGATGACAAATTGGTAAGTCAATTGTTTGTTTTGCTAGAACTTGTAAAAGTATGAGTGGTAAAATATCAGAAGTAGAATGTGATTGGATACCCCTACAAAACCTTTTTAGCTGTTAGGAAACTTTCAAGATAAGAGTTCTTTTATGCAAGTCAAACCAATAAATGTTTTTTTTTATTTTAAGGAATTTTTCCAGGATATACCTGCATGGCAGGAAAAGAAAATAAGGTTAGTTGAAACAGGTGAATATTTGATGGCAACATGTCGTGATGACGTTGCTCAGAAACTGAAGACTCAAATTGCTGATGTTAACCATCGATGGGATAAGTTGTTTCCTCAAGTAAGTGGAAAATTCTAAGTGATTCCTGAGAGTTTCATAATCTGAAATTGATTGTTAATTTTTATATTACTTTATAATACACTATTGTATGCTTATATAATTAACAATACATGTATTGTATTCATATTACTTTATAATACACTAATTTATGCTTATATAATTAATAATACATAGTATTATTTTTATATTACTTTATAATACATTAATTTATATTTATATAATTAATAATACACAGTATTGTTTTTATATTACTCTATAATACCCCTCGGAGTGGATTCCTGTACGTGGTGAGGGGACCTCCCAGGGAAGGTTCTGTTCTGTCTGGTTACCTTCTCTGGGATCTAAACATCCACCCACGTGTTTGCCGTGCGTGGCGACCCGTGAAGGGGAGGAGAGGATCCTGGTGGTTGAGGTGTCCAACCCTAACACACCACTTTGGCCTCGAATTCCTGTAGACGGGCGGCCCTTGGGTGGCCCCCCTTGGGTCAATCGGCTGGTCCACCTGGGCTAGAGCCAACCAAGTACCAGTGTTGGAAGTTCTCAACGGGTGTTGTGGACATTGTGCCTGATGCTGGTGTTTGGGTATAGTGCTCACGAAACCCTGGCGTTGCTGCATTGTCCTTGCGTGACTTTGTAGTGCGTCCCCTTGTAGGGCTCCATGGTGGGTGGGGTCAGTGAGTACCGAAACTTTTCACTTTCCTATGGATCCTTCAAAAAATTTAATTAAAATTGTAAAAAAACAGTCAATGGGTAAGCGACCACGTCTCTAATACTCAGAACAGCAATCTCCAACTTCAGTAACACACGTACCTCATTTTCTGATATTGCATTCTCTTTCAGAAAAATCTTTCGGGCAAATGTCCCCTTTTTTTATTCAAAAGGGGCTCGAGGGACTTGCTGGCTCTCCAAAGTCAGTAAAGAAGCTTCGATCTGGTGACATACTGGTTGAAACATCCACATCCCAACACAGTGAACTCCTCTTGAAATCAAAGGTAATTGGCGATATACCTATCGAGGTTACACCCCATGCTACTTTGAATACTTCACGAGGAGTTATTGTTGAAAGGGATTTGAAGAATGTTCCTGAATCTGAGATTCTCGCCGGTCTTTCCACTCAAGTAGTTTCTGCAGTGAGGCGCATCTCCACTCGCAAAGATGGAGTTACACTGCCAACAAATACCCTTGTATTAACATTCACTTCACCACAAGCACCCGCCACCATCAAAGCAGGTTATCTCATTTGCAGGGTTCGGCCATACATTCCAAACCCTCTTCGATGTTTTCAATGTCAGAGATTCGGCCACTCAAAGACATCTTGTCGTGGTTCCCTGACATGTGCTCGTTGTGGAGGCAAGGACCACGATGCCTATGATTGTGACATAAACCCACATTGCGTCAACTGCAATGATTCTCACCCCTCTTACTTTCATTCTTGTCCGAAATGGTTGGAGGAAAAAGAGGTGTAGCGTTTGAAAACGACACATAACATTAGTTATCCTGAGGCTCGGAAATTGATGTCCACAATCCCATCTCGGACATATGCTGCTGCACTCCGTTCCACAACTACAGTGGAAGTGCAGACAGATCTCTCTGTGCCTCCAAAAGAATCGTTTTCAAACCAAATGAAAAGCCTTTTGCCCTCCGTGGTTAAAACAGTAGATGAATCAACTTCCACACCCATCTCTGTTCCTCCCATAACTTCCAACAAACCTCAAGATCCATGTCCTTCAGTTTCAAATACAGGCATTTCTTCTGATGCATCATTTTCTCCCACCACAATAAACAAAACAATTACTCGTCCGCATCCTCAGTCGCTTGATTCCTCTTCCAATAACAAAAACCTGCCCACTCGACCCAGAGCAGGATCCATGGAGGTTGATAGACCTCCTCCGAAGAAAGACAGTAAAGACAAAAGACGAGGTCGTAAACCGAAGGGTTCTCCAACCACTTCACCTGCCCATCCTTAAAAATGGCCACCTTGATACAATGGAACTGTCGAGGTTTACGTTCTAATCTGGATGATATCAAATCGCTGATTGCTTCCTATCATCCTGTTTGTCTTTCTCTACAAGAAACATTTCTCAAATCTGCTGATACAGTCTCCATTCGGCAGTTTTCTCTGTACAGAAATGACAAGTTGTGTGATGGTCGAGTACATGGAGGGGTGGCACTTTTGGTTGATCAACATGTGCCTACCCTGTCTTTGTCACTCAATACACCCTTGGAGGCCGTAGCCATCCGTATTTCCTTGGGTCGTACCATCACTGTTTGTTCTCTGTACCTGTCCCCTGGAGAGACATATGATCAATCAGACCTGGATGCTCTCGTTGCACAGTTACCATCTCCATTTCTAATCCTGGGGGATTTTAATGGACACCATCCCCTCTGGGGAAGTGCTGTTATTGATGGGAGGGGTCGATCTGTAGAGCAGATGCTCTCTGATCACGATCTTTCTCTTTTCAATACTGGTTCTTCCACTTACTTTCATGCACCAAGTCAGTCATTCACTGCCATTGATCTCTCAGTTTGCTCCCCTTCATTATTTTCCCATTTTTCATGGAGGGTTGACAGTAATCCACTAGGCAGTGATCATTTTCCGATCATTTTGAGAGAGACTGGCCGTGGTCGATGCCACCCTACCCACTTGCCCAGGTGGAAGCTGGATCAGGCAGACTGGTCCACTTTCACTGCTCTCGCAGAACTTGATCCTGTCATCGTAAATCAGCCATCAATAGACAACTGTGTTGCAGCGGTAACTGATTGTATTATACATGCAGCTGCTCAGTGTATTCCTAAAACCTCGACACGTTTCCCACGATATCCTCGTCCATGGTGGAATTCTGCTTGCAACTTAGCACGGAAGGCTCAAAAACGGGCCTGGGACACTTTTCGCAGATATCCCACACTTTCAAATCGGGTTGCTTTCAAGCGGGCCTGAGCACATGCTAGGTGGGTAAGACGTCAAAGCCAGAAGGAATCTTGGATTAAGTTCACAACCAGCATATCTTCTACCACCAGTTCCAAGATCGTATGGGACAAGATTCGAAAGGTTAATGGGCACTACACTTCTGTTCCCCTCTCGATCTTACTCTCTGATGGTCAGGAGGTGACTGATGTCCGAAACATCGCTAACACTCTAGGTGAAACCTTTTGCCGGGTATCTAGCACTTCTGCTTGTTCCTCCACCTTCCTGGCCATCAAGACTCGGGCAGAACGATCACCTCTTTCCTTTCAAACTGACTGTTTCTTTGACTATAATAGTCCCTTTACCCTGGTGGAACTAAAAATGTCCCTTCATCGGTCTGCCAGTACATCTGTTGGACCTGATGATATTCATTATGACATGCTACACCATCTCTCTCCTGATTCTCTTGATGTCCTACTGACTATATTCAACCGGATTTGGCAGGAGAATGTTTTTCCTGATGCCTGGCGCCAGGCTATTATTTTACCTTTCTCTAAGCCAGGGAAAGATCCAAAGACTCCTTCAAACTATCGTCCAATTGCTCTGACGAGCTGTCTCTGTAAGACCTTAGAAAGGATGGTTAATGCTCGTCTTGTTTGGTTCCTTGAATCAAACAACCTCCTCTCACCCACCCAGTGTGGGTTCCGTCGACAGCACTCCACCATAGACCACCTAATTCGTCTTGAAACATCTATCAGAGAGGCCTTTCTCAACCGCCAACACCTTGTATCGATATTCTTTGACATAGAGAAGGCTTACGACACAACATGGAGGTATGGCGTTTTGCGAGACCTCCATACATATGGGTTACGTGGCCATCTACCCATGTTTATTAAAAATTTTTTAATGGACAGGAGATTCCAAGTTCGTGTAGGTTCGGCACTTTCACGTTCTTTTGTACAGGAACTTGGAGTCCCTCAAGGCTGTATATTGAGTGTCACACTTTTCAGTATAAAGATAAATGCCATCACTGAACAACTCCCTCTCACCGTTATGAATGGGCTATATGTTGACGACTTTCACATCTCATGTCAGTCATCAAACATGAGATATATTGAGCGGCAACTACAAACTGCCCTCAATCGTGTACAGAAGTGGACTCTTGCGAATGGCTTTAATTTCTCTCTTTCCAAAACTGTATGCATGCACTTTTGCCGCCGACGAGGTATTCACCCTGATCCTGAACTTCATATCGGTGAAGTTTTGCTGCCAGTGGTCCCAGAGACAAAGTTCTTGGGGCTTATCTTTGATCGTAAATTGACCTTTATACCACACTTAAAGCAGCTTCGGGTCAAATGCACCAGAACACTGAACATCCTTCGTGTCCTCTCTTCTACCAGTTGGGGGGCAGATCGCCGTTCATTGTTAAAGATATATCGTGCTCTTATTAGATCAAAACTTGACTATGGATCAATGGTCTATGGCTCTGCCAGACCCTCGGCCTTAAAGATACTGGACCCCATTCATCACCAAGGTCTTCGACTCTGCACCGGAGCTTTCCGTACCTCTCCAGTTCAAAGCATATACATTGAATCTCATGAACCTCCTCTACACCTTCGTCGTTTGCAACTGTCTTTACAATATACTTTGAAACTTCGTTCTTTACCAAAGCATCCCACCTGGGAATGTGTTTTCCTTCCTCGGTGGGAAGTACTTTTTCAGAACAGACGATCTGTCATTGCTCCGTTTGGCCTTCGCATCCGGGCGCAATTGGATGAATTGGGTCTGTCCTTGGATAACATTGCAGATTCCACATATCGATGCATCCCACCATGGCTTATTACAGCCCCCAAGTGTGACCTTTCTTTCAATCACCTAAAAAAGGCGGATACTCCAGACTGGAAGTACCGTCTTTTATTCAATGAATATCTTTCAAACAATCATTCAGTTCCCATTTATACAGATGGTTCCAAATCAGGAAATTCAGTGGGCTCTGCTATGGTTTGCTGTGGGTCAGTAGTTGCACACAGAATCCCCTCTACAGCTTCTGTGTTCACTGCTGAACTGTATGCAATATCTCTTGCCCTTGATCATATTGCAGCTGAGCAGTACTCCAACTGCACTATTTATACTGACTCGCTTAGTTCTATTCTTGCCTTGGAATCACTTCACATTAGCTCACATCCTATTCTAGCAGATATTCGAAACCGACTGGCCCATTTCTCATTAGCAGCTACTTCAATTCAGTTTTTCTGGATACCAGGCCATGTTGGTATTCATGGGAACGAGCTTGCAGACATGGCAGCTAAATATGTATGCCTCAGCTTCATCACCCCTATGCCTATTCCGTACATGGACTATGGTGTTGTTTTCAAAGCTCGGCTCCGTGCCAGTTGGCAGTCCACTTGGAGTGAACAACGCGACAATAAACTTTTTCAAATTAAACCCAAAATTGGAGTTTGGCCATCTAGCTTCCGTAAAGTTCGGAGGGAAGAAGTTGTTCTCACTAGGCTACGCATTGGTCACAGTTTTTTAACTCATCATTTTCTTTTATCTGGAACTGATGCACCAATGTGTAGTTTGTGTAACACTCAAATCACTATCAGCCATGTTTTACTTTCTTGCCATCGTTACAATCCTCAATGACGGCAATACTTTAAACATATTTTTTCCCAGCGTCAATCTGTAACATTGGACAGAGTTATTGGTGATGGTGACTATGTCCACCTTAATAACGTTTTTAATTTTTTAATGGCCATTAATCTTTTTAATCTTCTTTAAGTGTGGTATATTTATTCATTACACCTTTTTAATTGTGGCTCCTTTTTGAAGTTTTATTCTCTCTCATTCAATGCGACATTAAACAATAGCCAGAACATTAAATAACTCGACACCAGGACTGGAAAGGCCAACTTCAGGTGACTAACGCTTCTGTTTGAACTACTCGTTAGTCTTCCTGGCGAGTTACTGTTATACTTTCGCTGCATATCATTTCGTGCTTTTACAACCTTTTTGTACTGGCCATATTGACTCATAACCCGGAACCAGGACGGAAAGACCAACTTCAGGTGGCTGACAGTGGTTTATATACTACCTGTTAGTCTTCCTGGCGGGTTATGATCATTCCCATTCTGCTACAGGTTGGCCTTTACTACTTTGTTGACGGGATGTCGTCATTGGTTTTTGCACCATTTCCTGTTTTAATTGCCATTTTGTTTTTATCTTCAATTACCTTTACACATTTTACTCCATTTACTTGACTTTTATCTTTTTACTGGACATTTGGCTACTCTTTATTATGATTTTGCTGAGTGTCTTTTTAAACTTTTATTCCATTACATTTTGATATTAGCTACTATGACACATAACCCAGAACCAGGACTGGAAAGGCCAACTTCAGGTGACTGACGGTGGTTTTTGAACTTGTTCGTTAGTCTTCCTGGCGGGTTATGATCATTATTATTATGCTAGAGTAAATAGTTTATAACTTTGAAGACTGGGTGTCACCATTGGTTTTTACACCATTTTCTGTTTTAATTGCTGTTTTGTTTTTACCTTCATTTTCCTTTACAAATTTTACTCCATTTACGTGACTTTTCTCTTTTTACTGAACATTTGGTTACTCATTGTTGCGTTTTTGCTGTGTGTTTTTTAATACTTCTATTCTTTTACATTTTGATACTAGTTGCTATGACACATAACCCAGAACCAGGAACTGGAAAGACCAACTTCAGGTGACTGACGGTGGGTCTTGTACCTGCCTGTTAGTCTTCCTGGCGGGTTATGATTATACCTTTTTGATAGAATACCTACTTTACAACTTTTTACACTTTGCCTTCTATCTTAACCTTGTAGACTAGGTGTCAACACTGGTTTTATATTTTTTGTTTTGTTTTACGTTCATTTCCATTTATGTCTTTTACTACATTTTTACCGGTTGTTTGGCGCAGATAGCCTCGTTGCTTTGTGCCATAAAACACTAAATCAATCAATCAATCAACTCTATAATACACTATTGTATGTTTGTACAATTAATAATACATGTATTGTATTTATATTTCTTTATAATACACTAATTTATGTTTATGTAATTAACAATACATATTATTGTATTTATATTACTTTATAATACATTATTTTATGATTATATATTAATAATACTGTTTTTTGTGTTATTTTTAACACAGGTATTTATGTTTATATGATAAATGCATGTGATATATGTTCTTGTTATTTACTACATTTCAAAATCATTTTCTATTAGTTTAAATAACTGTAATTATAGCATACATTTATTTGTGTTTTATAAATCTCTTGTTATCATGCTCTATGAAGTATGTTAGTAGTATTACTGTCAAAACCTTCTTCTTGTGTTAGTAACGACTATATGTTGTTGATTATTGTTTTGTATTACATAAAGGGTAACTAAGGTTTTCAAACCCGACAGTATTCTGTGGTTTTATATCTGCTTAAATAAAATAACATTATGTCTGAGGTGATAACCATTGAATCAGGTGATATTCATTTGGTTAACATCTACTGTAGTAACTTTTAGCCAAGCTAAAGTTTTGTTGTTTTACATTAGATTCAAGACTACCTGTTTGCTGGAGAAAAACTACGAGCACAACGGTTGTTTCAGAAAGATTTGGAAAAGCTTCAACAATGGCTACAGAATACTTTAGTCTTGCTGTCTTCTCCAGTAGACTGTGTCCCTAAAGAATTAATGGAGAAATCAAATAAAATCAAAGTAAGATTTTTCTGTCAGCCATGACCCTACAAATTTAATTCTCCTATTGACCATGTCTCAGTATTTAATAAAGAAATCAAACAAAAGTCAAGGTTGCTTCTTCTGTTGTGTGTGTCTGCAGATTTAGTAAAGAAATCTAACATAGTTAGGTTTAATTCTCCTGTTGACTGTACCCCTTTAGTTAATAAACAAATCTAACATAGTTAGGTTTAATTCTCATGTTGACTGTACCCCTTTAGTTAATAAAGAAATCTAACACAGTTAGGTTTAATTCTCATGTTGACTGTGCCCCTTTAGTTAATAAAGAAATCTAACATAGTTAGGTTTAATTCTCCTGTTGACTGTGCCCCTTTAGTTAATAAAGAAATCCAACATAGTTAGGTTTAATTCTCCTGTTGACTGTGCCCCTTTAGTTAATAAACAAATCTAACATAGTTAGGTTTAATTCTCATGTTGACTGTACCCCTTTAGTTAATAAAGAAATCTAACACAGTTAGGTTTAATTCTCATGTTGACTGTGCCCCTTTAGTTAATAAAGAAATCCAACATAGTTAGGTTTAATTCTTCTATTGACTGTGCCCCTTTAGTTAATAAAGAAATCCAACATAGTTAGGTTTAATTCTTCTATTGACTGTGCCCCTTTAGTTAATAAAGAAATCTAACATAGTTAGGTTTAATTTTCCTGTTGACTGTGCCCCTTTAGTTAATAAAGAAATCTAACGTAGTTAGGTTTAATTCTCCTATTGACTGTGCCCCTTTAGTTAATAAAGAAATCTAACATAGTTAGGTTTAATTCTGCTGTTGACTGTGCCCCTTTAGTTAATAAACAAATCTAACATTGTTAGGTTTAATTCTGCTGTTGACTGTGCTCCTTTAGTTAATAAACAAATCTGACATAGTTAGGTTTAATTCTCCTGTTGACTGTACTCCTTCAGTTAATAAACAGATCTAACATAGTTAGGTTTAATTCTCCTGTTGACTGTGCCCCTTTAGTTAATAAACAAATCTAACATGGTTAGGTTTAATTCTCCTGTTGACTGTACCCCTTTAGTTAATAAAGAAATCTAACATAGTTAGGTTTAATTCTGCTGTTGACTGTGCCCCTTTAGTTAATAAACAAATCTGACATAGTTAGGTCTAATTCTCGTATTGACTGTACCCCTTTAGTTAATAAATAAATCTGACATAGTTAGGTTTAATTCTCCTGTTGACTGTTCCCCTTCAGTTAATAAGCAAATCTAACATAGTTAGGTTTAATTCTCCTGTTGACTGTACCCCTTTAGTTAATAAATAAATCTAACATAGTTAAGTTTAATTCTCCTATTGACTATGCCCCTTTAGTTAATAAAGAAATCTAACATAGTTAGGTTTAATTCTCCTGTTGACTGTGCCCCTTTAGTTGATAAAGAAATCAAGCAAAAATCATGGTTGATTCTTCTGTTGGCTGTGTCCCTGAGCAGTTTGTTAACAGTTAAATAGGGTGAGGGAAGTTTTCTGAGTTAAATGAATGTTTCACTTAATGCTTGCAAACTTCTGTCACCAAGTATGAATTATTACTGAAACTTCCTGTTGATAATTCTTGTGTATGTTTGTTACAATTTACAAATAACACTTTTATTGGCATATACAGATGATCAGTTAGCCTCAATAATTAAACTAATAATCAGTGATGACGAGAGAACCCACTTATAGAGAAAAATATATGTGTAAAAAAACTGGTTTGGGTTGAGAAAATTTTTGTATGTAGAAGAGCGAACAACGTTTCCACCTTCTATGGTCATTGTCAGGCTTACAAAGAAAGAAAGAGGTAACTGACCAATAGCTGACCACATGTTTGAAGACAGTTGTGTGACTGAGTGCAGGAATGTAGAGAGCGTGCTTAGATGTTTGATTATATTTATTAATATAGGTATTAAGGTGCTCCTTTGTATTGGTTTCTTTTGAGCTTGAGTTGTTGCATAAGTAAGGCTTCTTTAATTTTGTATTTGCTTATGTTGTTTCTTTATTTAGTATTGGGGTGTTTTCTATGGTTATTTTGTTTTTGTTTGATTTGAAGTGTTTGAAAACGTGTGAAGGTGACTTTTTGTGTTTTTTTTAATCTGGTTTCCATTTTTCTGCTTGTTTCTCCAATACAGAAGTCGTGGCAGTTATCACATTGTATTATATAAATAATGTTGGTGTGATGTTTGTCAGTGTAGTTTTTACTTAGTATAGACCTTAGTTTTGTGCCTGGTTTTTGAATAAATTTAGTATTAACTGGAATGTCATATTTTGTTTCTAGTTTTTGCCAAATGTTGGTTATTTGTTTGCTGATGTCAGGAATATATGGATACAGCCTTATATGGTTTTGTGATTTTTTAAATCATGGGATATATTTACTTTTGTTGGTTGATTTTGCTTTCTGTCTCGGTGTGTGTGTATAATGCTTTCTATTGTTTGTGGAGGAAGCTGATTGATCACGATGAAATATTGTTTTATTTTATTTAACTTATCATTAATCTGTCAACACTTTTTCTTTGTGAACCTGACGATGACCGAAGAAGGTTGAAACGGTGTTCACTCCTTCACATAAAAAAATTTTTTCAACTGAAACCAGCCATTTTTTACATATATAAAGTAACTAATGATACTGGTAGTAAGATGTTGTGATTCACCTTCAGTGATACCCATTGCTCACAGAGATAAAGAATTTATTATGTCATAGTAATGACATAACAGAATATAATGTTATGACATAATATTCAGCCAGGATGTAAGTACTTCATGTGAATATTAGTTACAAGACCTGAAAGACAAATGGTCAGGTATTTAGTTGTAGTTTGTGGTGTCTCACTTCATTACCAACTGCCTCGATGTAAGAAGAATATATTCAGTGGACCAATGGTATAGACAGAAATAAACATTTACAAATGTACCAACCACTTTATTGTAACAAGAATATATTTAATGGACCAACAGGATGAACAGAAATAAACATTTAAAAATGTACCAGCCACTTTATTGTAAGAAGTGAAGTGAAGTCACATTTTCCATATATTCATTTACAAGTGCAGGACAAATGACCATTTATAATAATGCTAGTAGTAATTTATAAGGTGTGTATTATAGTATTGGATGTAAGTTATTATAGATGTGTTGTTTTTTATTTGTTAACACCAGTAGTAATTTATGAGGTGTATTTTATACTAATAGATGTAAGTTTTGGTACTTGTGTTTATTAAAATCATTGTAAGTTGTGATACATTTTGTTTTTAAATATCAATAATAATTAATATTAACTATATACGTCAGAACTACAATACTACACTAAAGAGCATAGCTAATTAAAGGTACTGTTGTACTGTTTATAATTATAAAGATAAATTGCATTAGTTATGAAATTGAGACATCTAACCTCTCTATCTTTTTAATAAAACCTACATCTATCAGTTCTATCTTTATAATAAAACCTATATATTAAACATTATAACCTGTTAATTGAAGTAATAGTTGAGTAAACCTAGAGTGTAGTTACAGAGCACAAACCCAATGAAGGCTAATTTCATGGACTCTCGTAGATTTGATTTTTACAGAGCTGTGTGTGCAAAACTTGATATAATGCCCTCTAACAACAGCTTGTGGTTTTAGAAAGCCAATTAACTTTGATTATATTTATTAATATAGGTATTAAGGTGCTCCTTTGTATTGGTTTATTTTGGGCTAGTCTAAACTAGCAAGATATCTGAGGTAAATTACTGTGACAAGTCAATGGTCAGGTATGCAGGACAATACAGAGTATAACAAAAAATCTAATATTTGTTAAAGTAAAAACGTTTTTAAACTATAATGAATAAATTAACAACTCAAGTGTACATTTAATAACAAGAATATTGACACTTTTTAATTTATAACCAAAAAGTAATATAGTGATCATACTGTGTCTGACTCCTCAAATCTTATACCTTACTACACACGTAGTAACCATCATTAAGTAAGCACACAATAATAAAATTTAGGAAAGGTTGTAACATCCATAGTAAATATGACAGTTAAAGTAACTGATATAAGTTAACTAATGAAAACATTTAGGAAAGGATGTAACATCTGTGGTAAATATGACAGTTAAAGTAACTGATATAAGTTAACTTATGAAAACATTTAGGAAAGGATGTAACATCTGTGGTAAATATGACAGTTAAAGTAACTGATATAAGTTAACTTATGAAAACATTTAGGAAAGGATGTAACATCTGTGGTAAATATGACAGTTAAAGTAACTGATATAAGTTAACTTATGAAAACATTTAGGAAAGGATGTAACATCTGTGGTAAATATGACAGTTAAAGTAACTGATATAAGTTAACTTATGAAAACATTTAGGAAAGGATGTAACATCTGTGGTAAATATGACAGTTAAAGTAACTGGTGTAAGTTAACTAATGATAACTCTAAGAAAAGGATGTAACATCCATGATAAATATGACAGTTAAAGTAACTGGTGTAAGTTAACTAATGATAACTCTAAGAAAAGGATGTAACATCCATGATAAATATGACAGTAAAAGCTAAAATCTGTCTTGTAATACCAATAGTAATGAATGACTTAAGGTGTCTTTAATTGTATTTACAGCAATTGTGATACTTCTAATATTAGTTATAATGTTTGGTATGATGCCTGTTTTATAATGTAGAATAATATAATATCTGTGTTTTGTAATTTATGATAGAATACAGAGATAATCAATTGGTATTATTTATATAACCCACAAGAGATGAACAACTGGCTCATTGTTGAAAACAAAACTGAGAGGAAAACAGTAACACTGTTGTTTTATTAACAATGTTCTTTATCACTTAAGTGGTACAGTGCTCTGTTATTAAGGTATGAATAACATGGTGAAATTAGTTTATGTTTTTACAAATGTCTTCTGTTTTAGCAACTCACAGCTTTATTACTGTTTGGTGTTTCATTAAACAGTTGAAGACACCTGATATAAGGAGTGTTGTACATGTATCATACATGATGTTAGATACAAGTCTGATGGTACTTTAGAGTGTTGTACATGTATCATACATGATGTTAGATATAAGTCTGATGGTACTTTAGAGTGTTGTACATGTATCATACATGATGTTAGATATAAGTCTGATGGTACTTTAGAGTGTTGTACATGTATCATACATGATGTTAGATATAAGTCTGATGGTACTTTAGAGTGTTGTACATGTATCATACATGATGTTAGATATAAGTCTGATGGTACTTTAGAGTGTTGTACATGTATCATACATGATGTTAGATATAAGTCTGATGGTACTTTATCTTCCAGTGTATGATTAATTAAGGTGTGTTTTGTTAGATGTATTTTATGATGTTAGATACAAGTTTTGATACTGGCTCTATCTTGTGACTTATGTTGTCAGCTGTGTTTTTGATGATACAATATATTTATTGATATTTCTTTAAGTTTTTAAAAGTAACTGTCTTACATTTCTAGCAAGTGCAAGGAGAAATAGGAGATTATGATGACCTGTATAAGAATATATCTAAGAAGGCTCAAGGGCTTATCAGGGTTCTGAGCCCACCTGAAGTCGAAACTATGATGAGCAGCTTGAAGCAGGTGAAGAAAGTGCATCTTTGATCTCAGCTATGTAAACCAACATTAATATTGTTCAAACATATCTCAGCTATGTCAACCAGCATAAACATTATTCAAACATATCTCAGTTGTGTAAACCAACATTAATATTATTCAAACATATCTCAGTTGTGTAAACCAACATTAATATTATTCAAACATATCTCAGCTATGTAAACCAACATTAATATTATTCAAACATATCTCAGTTGTGTAAACCAACATTAACGTTATTCAAACATATCCCAGTTGTGTAAACCAACATTAACACTATTCAAACATATCTCAGTTGTGTAAACCAACATTAATATTATTCAAACATATCTCAGCTGTGTAAACCAACATTAACATTATTCAAACATATCTCAGTTGTGTAAACCAACATTAATATTATTCAAACATTGAGGTCTTTTCTTCAGTTTTGATTCATAACCTAAGTTGCTCTGAAGTGTTTATACATCTGTTTAATCAAGCTTACTTTCATACATATATACATTCCATTTTCCATTCAAGGTATTGTTAGACAAAAACTTCTTTCTGTGTTGTACAGGAGAAAGAACTGTTACTGACAATAAGGACAAGAATCGCTTCTTGTCTTCACATCCTCTGCCAGGTTTTGACCAATCAGGAAGCACTCGAGTCGGGCATCAAGGAGTTGACTGAGTGGATTGAGGAAGCTGAAAAGTTTATTTCTGGTTACATTATCCCTACCACACCAGAGCAGATCTCTTCACAGTTAGAAAAGCACAAAGTGAGTCTTTTCATGTGGTTTTTATGCATTTACTACAACTATATGAGTACAATTTTTTTATATGGGTTAAATGAGAAAATGTTTTCAGTTGAAACTTTAGAAAGGCTAATGCAAGTAGTCCAAAGATAAACTTACAAAAACAAACAAGTAAATAAATCATGAATATCGATGTGCTTTA
This sequence comes from Carcinoscorpius rotundicauda, assembly GCA_011833715.1. Classification (NCBI taxonomy): domain Eukaryota; kingdom Metazoa; phylum Arthropoda; class Merostomata; order Xiphosura; family Limulidae; genus Carcinoscorpius; species Carcinoscorpius rotundicauda. The sequence goes on along the minus strand of CM022401.1, from coordinate 11,149,712 downwards.
ATGACAGCGTTCTTTATTGTAGAGAGCTATCTGGCCATGCGTTCTTATATCAAACAAGTAAATATAAATATAGTTTAACAACAGTGACCTTTCTTTTATTGTAGAGAGCCATCTGGTGTGCTGTTATACAATTTGTCAAATCCACATATACTTTGTGTAGTTTACATAAAATTCAGAAATAAAATAATCAGTGATATGCTATAATTTTAATCACTAGCCTAAAATCACTATTGAAAAACTTTGAAATATAAGAATTATAGAAAAAAGATAAGGTAAAACAACATTTGCAGAGTTGATATCACTACTCAATACCTGTAACACAATGAAAGTATAAAGACAAAATAGAGGGTGAACTGAAATTGTAGAATGTTTTTTTTTAGCAGTTGAGTCGATATTCTCATTCCTTCTTACTACAAAGATGGTTTTCATTCTGTATTATTTCTCTGACAACTTCTGGTAATAACTAATGTTTCTCATCTTTTGAACAGGCTTTCTTCAAGAGATTGCCGTATTACAAGTCTGTTTTTGAAAGTAAGAATAAACTTTATCAGAACTTATTGAAGGAAGCTAGTGGAGCTCCAGAAATCGATGTTGCTGGCACGAAGCATACCATGAGTAATATGAATGATAGATTTGAGGTACAGTTTTAGATTTACTGTAGAAGTAATAATAAAATTATCATATTTTATAAATATAGTTATATTGGTGTGTATGTGAAGTACTTATCGTGTTGATAAATGTTTCCTTAGTTCAAATGTACAGTCATAGTTATAGATTAAAAATAAAACTTCATTGACTCAGAGGTTTGTGTCCTACTGTCTGTGGCTTGTCATGTTAAGGATGTATATTTCTCATGCTTATGGCTCGTTACATGAAAGCTGTATATTCATCTAACTGTGGTTCATATCATGTCATCAAGGACTCACATTTGGTTCATCACATCTTACTAATCACGTGTGTTATTACTGTCCACGGCTCCTTCAGTTAATTATTATATTTACATTTGTGTTTGTCTTTGTTTGAAAAAGATAGTATGAGTTGAGACTGGTTTTGGTTTGTACATGGTAGATATATTTTGTTTATTGTGCTTCAAAATTACTTATTTTTAAATACAAATTGTTTTCTTTTAGCAATGTATTAGTTTATCAGAGCAATGGATACAAGCAATGACAGAAGCCAGTACCAGATGGCAACGGTACTTTGAGAGTGTTAGTATTACTGAAAAATGGTTAGAGGAAGCTAAAAGATTGCTCTCAGACTCTACAATTAACTGGGAGAAACTGGAAACTCAGCAGGTACTCATACAAAGTGCTGTTTCTGTATTAGTTTAAAAACTCAAGGAAACTCAATGGGATGAATTTACCATTATTCTTTATTGTAATAAAATACTTTAACCTAAAGTGTGTCATTGAAAGTTATGTAGGAATATAATCAAAATCAGTTTTTATGTACTTCAAGATAATTTAAGAAGAATATCACTTCCATAGGAATGTTACTGATAATATTTTATGTACTTCAAGATAATGTAAGAATAATATAATGTGACTTCCATAGGAATGTTACTGATAATATTTTATGTACTTCAAGATAATGTAAGAATAATATAATGTGACTTCCATAGGAATGTTACTGATAATATTTTATGTACTTCAAGATAATGTAAGAATAATATAATGTGACCTCTGTAGGTATGTTACTAATAATAGTTTATGTACTTCAAGATAATGTCAGAATAATATAGTGTGACCTCTGTAGGTATGTTACTAATAATAGTTTATGTACTTCAAGATAATGTAAGAATAATATAGTGTGACTTCTGTAGGAATGTTACTAATAATAGTTTATGTACTTCAAGATAATGTCAGAATAATATAGTGTGACCTCTGTAGGTATGTTATTAATAATAGTTTATGTACTTCAAGATAATATAATATGACATCTGAGGGAATGTTACTGGTAACAGCTTATGCACTTCAAGATAATGTAAGAATAATATATTTGTTGCAGGGTTTTTTCTGGATGGTATTCATAATTCATCCATATTGCTTTGTTTTTCAGTGTCATTAAATACCAAAGATCCACCATCTTTGAAATTATCAGTGGTTGATTTAAACATATCTTTATGATTTGGTTGTATAGAAGTATGACATCATGAATTACATACCAGTATCAAAAACAATCAGCATCACATTACCTATAAAAAACCAAATGTGGTAATATAGGCTGTGTTTCTAATGTTGCTCACTGATTTACATATTGAAAATTACTTACTGTTACATACTCGACCTATTGTATAAAACAGACTTAACAGGTAGACATTTCATTGTTTCCTTGCTACATGTAGGAGTTCTTTGAGAAGCCAGTGCAGCATATAATGAGAAAACTTGTGTCTGCCAGTGAGAGTGTTATGGCAACGTTACCAGAGACTGAGCAGCGACCGTTACAGGGAACTGTGGAAGGTTTACAAGGACAGTGGAAGGTATGGGTCAGCCAGACTGAAACTTTGAAAAATATCATAAAAATAACTCACAAAAATGTACTAAATTACTGTAACCATGGTGTCATTTCAATATAACTCTCCAAAACCCTTATCATTGTGTCATTTCAATATAACTCTCCAAAACCTTTATCATTGTGTCATTTCTATATGACTCTCCAAAACCCTTATCATGGTGTCATTTCAATATAACTCTCCAAAACCCTTATCATGGTGACATTTCTATATAACTCTCCAAAACCCTTATCATGATGTCATTTCTATATGACTCTCCAAAACCCTTATCATGATGTCATTTCTATATGACTCTCCAAAACCCTTATCATGGTGACATTTCTATATAACTCTCCAAAAACCCTTATCATTGTGTCATTTCTATATGACTCTCCAAAACCCTTATCATGGTGACATTTCTATATAACTCTCCAAAACCCTTATCATGGTGACATTTCTATATAACTCTCCAAAAACCCTTATCATTGTGTCATTTCTATATGACTCTCCAAAACCCTTATCATGGTGACATTTCTATATAACTCTCCAAAACCCTTATCATGGTGACATTTCTATATAACTCTCCAAAACCCTTATCATGATGTCATTTCTATATGACTCTCCAAAACCCTTATCATGGTGACATTTCTATATAACTCTCCAAAAACCCTTATCATTGTGTCATTTCTATATGACTCTCCAAAACCCTTATCATGGTGACATTTCTATATAACTCTCCAAAACCCTTATCATGGTGACATTTCTATATAACTCTCCAAAACCCTTATCATGGTGACATTTCTATATAACTCTCCAAAACCTTTATCAATGTGTCATTTCTATATAACTCTCCAAAACCCTTATCATGGTGACATTTCTATATAACTCTCCAAAACCCTTATCATGATGTCATTTCTATATGACTCTCCAAAACCCTTATCATGATGTCATTTCTATATGACTCTCCAAAACCCTTATCATGGTGACATTTCTATATAACTCTCCAAAAACCCTTATCATTGTGTCATTTCTATATGACTCTCCAAAACCCTTATCATGGTGACATTTCTATATAACTCTCCAAAACCCTTATCATGGTGACATTTCTATATAACTCTCCAAAACCCTTATCATGGTGACATTTCTATATAACTCTCCAAAACCTTTATCAATGTGTCATTTCTATATAACTCTCCAAAACCCTTATCATGGTGACATTTCTATATAACTCTCCAAAACCCTTATCATGGTGACATTTCTATATAACTCTCCAAAACCCTTATCATGATGTCATTTCTATATGACTCTCCAAAACCCTTATCATGGTGACATTTCTATATAACTCTCCAAAAACCCTTATCATTGTGTCATTTCTATATGACTCTCCAAAACCCTTATCATGGTGACATTTCTATATAACTCTCCAAAACCCTTATCATGGTGACATTTCTATATAACTCTCCAAAACCCTTATCATGGTGACATTTCTATATAACTCTCCAAAACCTTTATCAATGTGTCATTTCTATATAACTCTCCAAAACCCTTATCATGGTGACATTTCTATATGACTCTCCAAAACCCTTATCATGATGTCATTTCTATATGACTCTCCAAAACCCTTATCATGATGTCATTTCTATATGACTCTACAAAACCCTTATCATGGTGACATTTCTATATAACTCTCCAAAAACCCTTATCATTGTGTCATTTCTATATGACTCTCCAAAACCCTTATCATGGTGACATTTCTATATTACTCTCCAAAACCCTTATCATGGTGACATTTCTATATAACTCTCCAAAACCCTTATCATGGTGACATTTCTATATAACTCTCCAAAACCTTTATCAATGTGTCATTTCTATATAACTCTCCAAAACCCTTATCATGGTGACATTTCTATATAACTCTCCAAAACCCTTATCATGATGTCATTTCTATATGACTCTCCAAAACCCTTATCATGATGTCATTTCTATATGACTCTCCAAAACCCTTATCATGGTGACATTTCTATATAACTCTCCAAAAACCCTTATCATTGTGTCATTTCTATATGACTCTCCAAAACCCTTATCATGGTGTCATTTCAATATAACTCTCCAAAACCCTTATCATGGTGACATTTCTATATAACTCTCCAAAACCCTTATCATGATGTCATTTCTATATGACTCTCCAAAACCCTTATCATGATGTCATTTCTATATGACTCTCCAAAACCCTTATCATGGTGACATTTCTATATAACTCTCCAAAAACCCTTATCATTGTGTCATTTCTATATGACTCTCCAAAACCCTTATCATGGTGACATTTCTATATAACTCTCCAAAACCCTTATCATGGTGACATTTCTATATAACCCTCCAAAAACCCTTATCATTGTGTCATTTCTATATGACTCTCCAAAACCCTTATCATGGTGACATTTCTATATAACTCTCCAAAACCCTTATCATGGTGACATTTCTATATAACTCTCCAAAACCCTTATCATGATGTCATTTCTATATGACTCTCCAAAACCCTTATCATGGTGACATTTCTATATAACTCTCCAAAAACCCTTATCATTGTGTCATTTCTATATGACTCTCCAAAACTCTTATCATGGTGACATTTCTATATAACTCTCCAAAACCCTTATCATGGTGACATTTCTATATAACTCTCCAAAACCCTTATCATGGTGACATTTCTATATAACTCTCCAAAACCTTTATCAATGTGTCATTTCTATATAACTCTCCAAAACCCTTATCATGGTGACATTTCTATATAACTCTCCAAAACCCTTATCATGATGTCATTTCTATATGACTCTCCAAAACCCTTATCATGATGTCATTTCTATATGACTCTCCAAAACCCTTATCATGGTGACATTTCTATATAACTCTCCAAAAACCCTTATCATTGTGTCATTTCTATATGACTCTCCAAAACCCTTATCATGGTGACATTTCTATATAACTCTCCAAAACCCTTATCATGGTGACATTTCTATATAACTCTCCAAAAACCCTTATCATTGTGTCATTTCTATATGACTCTCCAAAACCCTTATCATGGTGACATTTCTATATAACTCTCCAAAACCCTTATCATGGTGACATTTCTATATAACTCTCCAAAACCCTTATCATGATGTCATTTCTATATGACTCTCCAAAACCCTTATCATGGTGACATTTCTATATAACTCTCCAAAAACCCTTATCATTGTGTCATTTCTATATGACTCTCCAAAACCCTTATCATGGTGACATTTCTATATAACTCTCCAAAACCCTTATCATGGTGACATTTCTATATAACTCTCCAAAAACCCTTATCATTGTGTCATTTCTATATGACTCTCCAAAACCCTTATCATGGTGACATTTCTATATAACTCTCCAAAACCCTTATCATGATGTCATTTCTATATGACTCTCTAAAACCCTTATCATGGTGACATTTCTATATAACTCTCCAAAAACCCTTATCATTGTGTCATTTCTATGTAACTCTCCAAAACCCTTAACATGATGTCATTTCTATATGACTCTCCAAAACCCTTATCATGGTGACATTTCTATATAACTCTCCAAAAACCCTTATCATTGTGTTATTTCTATATGACTCTCCAAAACCCTTATCATTGTGTCATTTCTATGTAACTCTCCAAAACCCTTATCATGATGTCATTTCTATATGACTCTCCAAAACCCTTATCATGGTGACATTTCTATATAACTCTCCAAAAACCCTTATCATGATGTCATTTCTATATGACTCTCCAAAACCCTTATCATGGTGACATTTCTATATAACTCTCCAAAACCCTTATCATGATGTCATTTCTATATGACTCTCCAAAACCCTTATCATGGTGACATTTCTATATAACTCTCCAAAACCCTTATCATGATGTCATTTCTATATGACTCTTCAAAACCCTTATCATGGTGACATTTCTATATAACTCTCCAAAACCCTTATCATGATGTCATTTCTATATGACTCTCCAAAACCCTTATCATGGTGACATTTCTATATAACTCTCCAAAACCCTTATCATGATGTCATTTCTATATGACTCTCCAAAACCCTTATCATGGTGACATTTCTATATAACTCTCCAAAAACCCTTATCATTGTGTCATTTCTATATGACTCTCCAAAACCCTTATCATGATGTCATTTCTATATAACTCTCCAAAACCCTTATCATGATGTCATTTCTATATGACTCTCCAAAACCCTTATCATGGTGACATTTCTATATAACTCTCCAAAACCCTTATCATGATGTCATTTCTATATGACTCTCCAAAACCCTTATCATGGTGACATTTCTATATAACTCTCCAAAAACCCTTATCATTGTGTCATTTCTATATGACTCTCCAAAACCCTTATCATGGTGACATTTCTATATAACTCTCCAAAACCCTTATCATGGTGACATTTCTATATAACTCTCCAAAAACCCTTATCATTGTGTCATTTCTATATGACTCTCCAAAACCCTTATCATGGTGACATTTCTATATAACTCTCCAAAACCCTTATCATGATGTCATTTCTATATGACTCTCCAAAACCCTTATCATGGTGACATTTCTATATAACTCTCCAAAAACCCTTATCATTGTGTCATTTCTATGTAACTCTCCAAAACCCTTAACATGATGTCATTTCTATATGACTCTCCAAAACCCTTATCATGGTGACATTTCTATATAACTCTCCAAAAACCCTTATCATGGTGTCATTTCTATATGACTCTCCAAAACCCTTATCATGGTGACATTTCTATATAACTCTCCAAAAACCCTTATCATGGTGTTATTTCTATATGACTCTCCAAAACCCTTATCATTGTGTCATTTCTATGTAACTCTCCAAAACCCTTATCATGATGTCATTTCTATATGACTCTCCAAAACCCTTATCATGGTGACATTTCTATATAACTCTCCAAAAACCCTTATCATTGTGTCATTTCTATGTAACTCTCCAAAACCCTTAACATGATGTCATTTCTATATGACTCTCCAAAACCCTTATCATGGTGACATTTCTATATAACTCTCCAAAAACCCTTATCATGGTGTTATTTCTATATAACTCTCCAAAACCCTTATCATGGTGACATTTCTGTATACTCTCCAATATCCTAATCATGGTGACATTTCTGTATACTCTCCAATATCCTAATCATGATGACATTTCTGTATAACTCTAAAACTCGTATCATGGTGACATTTCTTTATACCCTCCACTACCCTAAACATGATGACATTTCTGTATACTCTCCAGCACCTTAATCATGGTATAATTATCTATGTATGCTCTCCAGTATCCTAATCATGGTATATATACTCTCCAGTACCCTAATTGTGGTATAATTATATGTATATGCCCTTCAGAGTCTTAATTATGGAATAATTATATATATATATATATATGCTCTTCAGTATCCAAATCGTGGAATAATTATGTATATGTATGCTGTTCAGTATTCTATTCATGGTATAATTATATACATATATGCTCTTCAGTATCCAAATTATGGTGTATTTTGTATGTAATTTTCAATAATCCAATGTTTGTGTTTTGTATGAATGCTCTTCAGTCCTCTGACAAAATCATATATTGCACATGTTTCCTCTGATTTTCTTGTTTCAATGATAAATTTTCTTTACCATTTATCAGATGTCCACTTTTTAAGCATTTAGCTTCATGTTTAGTTCTTCATTCTGAGAATTATTTGAAATAAAAGGTTCTTAGATCAACCATCTTGTTGCAAACTCTGAAATATGCATTTTGTGGTTGAACTTTTCCTTGACAAATTTCTTTATTGTTTGTTGCAACAACTAAATACTTAAAGAAGCTTGGAATCACAGTCACAAATGTTAAATTGAGAAGCTTGGAATCACAGTCACAAATGTTAAATTGAGAAGCTTAGAATCACAGTCACAAATGTTAAATTGAGAAGCTTGGAATCACAGTCACAAATGTTAAATTGAGAAGCTTGGAATCACAGTCACAAATGTTAAATTGAGAAGCTTGTAATCACAGTCACAAATGTTAAATTGAGAAGCTTGGAATCACAGTCACAAATGTTAAATTGAGAAGCTTGTAATCACAGTCACAAATGTTAAATTGAGAAGCTTGGAATCACAGTCACAAATGTTAAATTGAGAAGCTTGGAACCACAGTCACAAATGTTAAATTGAGAAGCTTGGAATCACAGTCACAAATGTTAAATTGAGAAGCTTGGAATCAGTCACAAATGTTAAATTGAGAAGCTTGTAATCAGTCACAAATGTTAAATTGAGTTTTTTAAACATTTCTTAATTGTTGATTCAGATGTACAGTAACAAATGGCTCCAAACTAGGATGCAACTGTTAAAGTTTTCTTTATTCACAGAATGTTTGGCAACAAGTTCCTAATCATTTGGTGCAACTGGAATTTCAACTATTAGAACAAGACTTAAAGATTCAACTTGAAGAAGTTGAGAAAGAATTGAAATTAGAGCAGGAAATATTTGACAGTGGAGAGAAAACAGAAAATGTGCTGCAGCGTCATTGGGTAAGTTTTCCTGTTTGAATCTGTGATTGTAAGCTGATTGTACCAATTTGTTCATTTTGTTTTCTATCTCTGAAACTATGTTCTTCAACAGGAATTTTTCCAGTCAGGACCTACCAGCCATCGAATTCAAGGTTTACTTTCCAAGATGGAAATACTGAGTGGTCAGGGAGAACCTAAAGAAAGTAACAAACTGCAACCTCGGTGCGAGTACCACAGGAAAGAGTGGGAAGAACTTGAACAGAAGATTCAAGCTATGAATGATCAACTTCAGAGAAACGAAGAGGAGTGGAAAGATTACTGCTTGAGGTAACAGTTCTTAGCTTTATGGTAATGAAAAACTAAACCTGAAACACTTATATTTCTGTATCACTTTTATGTACAATCATTCATCATTAGAATGTACATTTATTAGAAGAACAAACAGACAGCCCAAACAGTACTCTGTCATCTTGATTATATAAATTGTTTATCAACAAATAGAAAGTCAAGCCATTAACATAGTTCTGCACCCTCCCACAGAGTGGTTTAGATATTTCAGTGATGTATTTTGTGGATTTGAAAGTAATACTTATCAATTGTCATTTCTACAACACATGAGAAACTGTTACTCACAGTCACTCATGAGAAAGAGAATGAAACTTGGTATTAAAATTACGAGAACAGAAAGAACTCCAAAATCTTCACAAATGTAGTTATGATACCAACTATATAAAATGGGACTCAGTCCACTCAACTAAAAATTAAAAAGGCACATTTTATGACAAAATTTAACACATGTAGTATTAGGAATCTATAGCATGAACTAGAATCAACATAAGATATATTTATTAAAAATGTCACTTGTCTGAATACATTATCACAAGAACCTCAATGAAATATAAAAACATACTCAGTAATGGAAAAATAAAGGGAAAGGGACATATAATATAGGAAGAAAACGATGTGCACAAACTTAGACACACTGATAACTGTCCTACCATACACTGTATATGTAACCAAAGACATCATAAATGTCATTTAGAACAAGTGTATAATAAAAACAAACAGTGATGCTATATAAACATCAAGAACAAAGAACATAACAACCTCATCACACATTTGTGAACACAGAATCAACATCCAACCTTAGAATATTATGAGAACAACATTAACTTGTAAAAAATAAAAGAAGCATTAATTATATGTGGACTGAAACCTAAACTACATTAAAACACAGGTGTCACCCTATGTGTTTTCTAAATTTGAACTGCATGTTTGTGCCATATTTTGTGCACTTGACTAGTTTATCTGACAATAGCCATGCAGGTAGTCAAAATACTATTATAAAGTTAAAAAATGAAATAAATAATCCACTCAGAAGCTGTATCTGTTCACCATCTAGTATTTTCTGTTGAAGAGACTTGTACAGCTTGTTTCTTCTAGATTTAATTCTATGATTAAATGGATGGATGAGATGGAAAAGAACATTGCTGCTACGACCCAAGAAATGACATCTTCTCAAGAATTTGAAACTGTGAAGACAAAATTTCAGGTGAAGATTTTCCTAATGGTCTTATTAAAACATTTTAGAAACTGATATGTAATAATCTTGTCTTATTAATGTGTTTTTCTTCTTCCACCATGATTTAAGAAAATGTCTTTTTTTTTTATATTTTTGTTAATGTTGCTATTACTACATGCTTTTAGAAATACTCTTTTCTGTTGTTATTGCTGTGTTGTCTTTTTAAAGACTGTTCTTTAACTAGTGTTTAATGTATTTATAAATATATCTGTTTCTTGTTGTAGATGTTTAGTGTATTTTGATCTCTAAACGTGATCAATAGTTGATCCTTGAAAGTTCAGAAATGTATATATGGAAAAGTGATTTTATTCTCTATAGTACTTTTTAATTTTTATATTCCCTCTAATTCATTGTCTCATCAAAATGTATATTAAGTTTTATATTATATATTTTCTTTTTATGATTTCCAACATGAATTTTAAGGCCTCATTTTGTACACTTACTTTTGTATTTAGGAAATGTGCAAAGATGTTGACACGCGTCAAGAAGATGTTAAATGGTTGGTTCAGAAATTAAAGACTCTAGTTTCAAAGCTTTCAGACACAGAGGCAGTCCAGGAGGAAAACAGACTAGATGCTTTGGTGGACAGGTACAAGAACCTTGTTCCAATTATTGAAACTACTGTTATTTATACTGAGACAATATCCAAATGTTACATCTTCAGGGAAGAAGTTCAACAAGTCACCTGTTGGCTGAAAGGAGTTCAAGAAGAAACAGAAGCCAAGGATGATGGTGCGTTTGAAAATGTGGAAAAACTGGAGGAAATGTTGGGTCATCAGCAGGTTGGTTTAATTTTTATGACTAGAAAATGTGTAGAAAGTTGAAGAGTATTGAATGAGCCGAAGACACAGTGAATTCTCATGTGAAGCGTAAATCATGTTTTATAATTTTTTGAAAATAAAGTTTCATGTAAGGGTAAGGAACAGTTCATGTCAATACCTTGGCAGTGTCCCTAAATTATTCATAAAAACACAACTAATTGAATGAAACATACATGCAATGGTACTTCACTAGGAAGTGTTGGGAACATGTAACACACAGAAATTGAATAAGAGTTTGTCTCCTCATTATAAATTACTTTTTTGCACAAATTTTAATAAATCTTTTATATAATAACACATAGTTATACTGCATATCATATAATACTCTGACATACACTATTTTATGTTGTAATAAAGTTATATTGTGACACTCCATAACATTTTGAAGTCTGCTGTTACACTGTTAAATACATTATTGTGATGTACAATGTTGTGATATGTACAGATTGTCAGATTGTGAGGTACAGTATTATATCGTTATATACATCAATGAGGGTAAACTTTTATATTATAACACCACTGTTACACTATAGAGATGGCAGAACAGGAATAATATAACATCTCTACTTTGCACATATTTAACTTATATAGCATCTATTATTATTAATTTTTGGAAGGATGTGCTGCTCCCACGTCTGAGTTTGGGCTGCTTTTACCAGCTTCTTATACTTTCAGGCTTTCATTGTAAAATCTGGATGTCTAGTGTGTCATACACACTTTGCAACTGTTTCCTACATCAGTATATTATGATGTGTACTGTTGTATTGTGACATTGTTTATTTTGTACCATGATATATGTGATGTTACATTGTGACATTAATAGTAAAACATCCACTGGTATTTTTATTGGCTATTTGTGCTTTTTTGTATTGAAATATTTTTACTTTTGAAGTGTTATGTGGCTCAAATGTGTTTTATTGCAGGTGACTGCTGTTAAGACTAGGAACATTATTCTGTGTATTGTTTAATTTTCAACAGGTTGTTAGATCTGACATAAATGTTTTGTGTATACCAGTGGTATTACACTGTTATAATATACGATTATATTTTCCCCAAGCAGTTGGAGAACATCAAAATTATTGTTTGGTTTTGAACAGGTTAGAGCTAACATGACTGTTGTGTGTATAACTTTGGTTTTCAATAGGCTTTAGTTGAAGAGTTGGAAAAACAGCAACCTGCTGTTTTAGCTAGTGTGAGCAAAGGAAGAGAATTACGGAATGCTCCATCAGCTCCCAACTTTGTAGAAAGGGAAGTGTTAAATCTTGAAACAAACTGGAAAGAAGTTTATGAAAAAGCAGTGGAAAAACTAAATGCCTTGAAGGTTAGTTTCATTCCATGTTTGCAAACAGTTAATACCTTTTAATTATTTAAGCAGCAAACCATTTCAATTTGGTAAAACTAATTTACATATTTTGGGTATTATATTCAATGTTTTGATAACTGTGAGATCAATAGATGTGCGCTGGTGCTAAAGGAGATTAAAAAAAGTCTAATTTCATAAAATACTCTGGTGCTAACAGATTCCCAGAAACATCAGAATCAGATAATGTACTCTAGTGCCAAGAGATTCCTAGAAACATCAAAATCAGATAATGTACTCTGGTGCCAAGAGATTCCTAGAAACATCAAAATCAGATAATGTACTCTAGTGCCAAGAGATTCCTAGAAACATCAAAATCAGATAATGTACTCTAGTGCCAAGAGATTCCTAGAAACATCAAAATCAGATAATGTACTCTGGTGCCAAGAGATTCCTAGAAACATCAGAATCAGATAATGTACTCTAGTGCCAAGAGATTCCTAGAAACATCAAAATCAGATAATGTACTCTGGTGCCAAGAGATTCCTAGAAACATCAAAATCAGATAATGTACTCTGGTGTCAAGAGATTCCTAGGAACATTAAAATCAGATAATGTACTCTGGTTCCAAGAGATTCCAAGGAACATCAAAATCAGATAATGTACTCTTGTGCCAAGAGATTCCAAGGAACATCAGAATCAGATAATGTACTCTGGGGCTAAGAGATTCCAAGGAACATCAGAATCAGATAATGTACTTTAGTGCTAAGAGATTCCCAGAAACATCAGAATCAGATAATGTACTCTGGTGCCAAGAGATTCCTAAAAACATCAAAATCAGATAATGTACTCAGGTGCCAAGAGATTCCCAGAAACTCAGAATCAGATAATGTACTCTGCTGTCAAGAGATTCCCAGAAACATCAGAATCAGATAATGTACTCTAGTGCCAAGAGATTCCCAGAAACATCAGAATCAGATTATGTACTCTAGTGCTAAGAGAGTCCTAGGAACATCAAAATCAGATAATGTACTCTAGTGCTAACAGATTCCCAGAAACATCAGAATCAGATAATGTACTCTAGTGCCAAGAGATTCCTAGAAACATCAGAATCAGATAATGTACTCTAGTGCTAACAGATTCCCAGAAACATCAGAATCAGATAATGTACTCTAGTGCCAAGAGATTCCTAGAAACATCAGAATCAGATAATGTACTCTAGTGCTAACAGATTCCCAGAAACATCAGAATCAGATAATGTACTCTGGTGCCAAGAGATTTCTAGGAACATGAAAATTAGATAATGTACTCCAGTGCTAACAGATTCCCAGAAAAAAAATCAGTTAATTTACTCTGGTGCCAAGAGATTCCTAGGAACATCAAAATCAGATAATGTACTCTTGTGCCAAGAGATTCCAAGGAACATCAGAATCAGATAATGTACTCTGGGGCTAAGAGATTCTCAGAAACATCAGAATCAGATAATGTACTCTGGTGCCAAGAGATTCCTAGGAACATCAAAATCAGATAATGTACTCTGGTTCCAAGAGATTCCAAGGAACATCAGAATCAGATAATGTACTTTAGTGCTAAGAGATTCCCAGAAACATCAGAATCAGATAATGTACTCTGGTGCCAAGAGATTCCTAAAAACATCAAAATCAGATAATGTACTCAGGTGCCAAGAGATTCCCAGAAACTCAGAATCAGATAATGTACTCTGCTGTCAAGAGATTCCCAGAAACATCAGAATCAGATAATGTACTCTAGTGCCAAGAGATTCCCAGAAACATCAGAATCAGATTATGTACTCTAGTGCTAAGAGAGTCCTAGGAACATCAAAATCAGATAATGTACTCTAGTGCTAACAGATTCCCAGAAACATCAGAATCAGATAATGTACTCTAGTGCCAAGAGATTCCTAGAAACATCAGAATCAGATAATGTACTCTAGTGCTAACAGATTCCCAGAAACATCAGAATCAGATAATGTACTCTGGTGCCAAGAGATTTCTAGGAACATGAAAATTAGATAATGTACTCCAGTGCTAACAGATTCCCAGAAAAAAAATCAGATAATTTACTTTGGTGCCAAGAGATTCCTAGGAACATCAAAATCAGATAATGTACTCTAATGCTAACAGATTCCCAGAAACATCAGAATCAGATAATGTACTTTGGTGCCAAGAGATTCCTAGAAACATCAGAATCAGATAATGTACTCTGGTGCCAAGAGATTCCTAGAAACATCAGAATCAGATAATGTACTCTTGTGCCAATAGATTCTTAGTGACATCAAAATCAGATAATGTACTCTGGTGCTAAGAGATTCCTAGAATCATCAAAATCAGTTAATGTACTCTAGTGCTAAGAGATTCCAAGGAACATCATAATCAGATAATGTACTCTGGGGTGAGAGAATTTTCAGAAATATGAGAACATAATGAACTCTAGTTTTAATGGACTCTTGATAAGTATCAAGACTTACTAAATTGGACAAAATCAAAAGGTGTCTGAGGAAACAAATTGAAATATTGAAAATCTTATGGAAGTTTTTACAGAAACAGTTGTATTAGGAGATGCAGATTTCGTCATTAAAACATGCATGTTAAGTTGGACACAATGTGATTAACTTGTATTTCAACACTTGCTTATGCAGGAATAAAATCAATTTTAAAAAATAGAAGAATGAAATTGTTGTGAAAGAAGTAATGAGACAGAATATGAAAGTGGTGGTATTTAGTTAGAAAATTAAAAATGTGAGACTTCTGAAGATGAGTAGAATAAACACAATGCATACTGATTTATTTGTTTCATAACAAGATGGTCAGAGAATAGTTTCTATTGAATGAGTGGAATGTTTTCTTCAGCAAATCAGTGACAACTAGCTATCTTTCCAAACGTTTTAAAATATTGGCACTTATGTACTATTTATTTCTTTTAATATTGTAAACACAAAACAAATTTAGGATGAATTAGAATAAGATTATTATCAAATAATAAGTGTAATTACTAAAGTGAATAAAAGATGAAACTCAGATTGATAATTTAAAAAATGTTTTGGAAATAAATTGTATTCTAATGAAAAGTACTTGTATCTTTTTTTATAGAAAGCACAAAAAATGTGGACAGATTATAATGAACAGAAGTCAGAAATTTTCAGACTACTGAATCAAGCACAGGATGATTTGAGAAGGATGACGATTCCAGCATATCCACGAACCCTTGAAGAGGATCTGAAAGTGAAACAGGTGCTTAAAGTCAGTTTATTACCAGCTTATAAAGAATGATATTAAGACAGTTTATAATAACTTATAAAGAATAGTGTTAAGTCAGTTTAATACCAGCTTATAAAGAACGGTGTAAATTCTGTTTAATACCAACTTCAGTAATACAGGGTGTTCATAAAGTCACTGTGCACTTGTATATTTATTAACAAACATGTTTTAATACAGAATACAGAAGGTAAATATGAATGACAATTGTAAACAATGTTGAAAGTGACCCCCGTTGGCATCAATACAGGCCTGGATCCATTTTATTTTGTTTCTAAACACTGCTATCAGTTGCTAGCTTGAAATAGACTGAATGAATGCTGTTATCACTGCTTTCAAGTCATCCAACGAGTGTGGACGATCTCGATACACTGCAAATTTTGCTGTTCTCCACAGATAAAAGTCTGATGGATTACGATCTGGTGAGTGTGGGAGCCAGACGTCGTTGGAAAGTCTCCAAAACATTCCTTTAATAACCACATAGATCTGTGAGATGTGTGGGCAGTAGCACCATCCTGTTAAAACCATGAGTAATTGATTTCATCACTTGTCATCTGACCGATGAAGGTGTGAAGAATCTCTGAACAATAGAGCTCGCTGTTTATTGTGTTCATAAAGAAAATAGGGCCAACAATTTGAAGTCTGGAAATCACAACCCACACACCAACCTTGAAATCATATTGAAGTGTTTCGTGCAAACTGTGAGGATTATTGGGTGACCACAATCTTTAATTTTGTGAATTAACATAACACGAGAAATGGAATAATGCTTCATTTGTGAAAAAGGTCACATCTAACACATTAGCTGTATTCTCTTCAATAAATCGTTTAAACCATCTGCAACAGTGTATTCGTTTTTCATTATCAGTTGCTTACAGTTCTTGTATCATCATTATTTTGTATGGGAAGAGCTTTTTCTGACTACCTTATGAGCAGTTCCAAGACCAATATCTTGTTATGATTTTGATGGACTCTGCATCACACTGTCAAAAATATCCAACAGTTTCTCCTCAGATAGCTTTGCTGACCTTCCACAGCATTTGGCATCATCCTCTGATCCTGTTTTCCAAAACTTATCAACAAGATTACAAACTGCATTGTGATGTGGAACACGTGTATCTGGGAATTTTTCAGCAAATTGCTGTTGCACCTCATCTGTGTATCTACCACCTTTGTCAGTTGTTAAAATAATATTGGGATCAAAATCTGAAATATAATAAAATATGATTACAAAACTGCACAGTGACATTCCGAATGTACTGCATTTTAATACTAATCTCAGAACAGAGGATGCAGTAGAAAAACAGGTACTTATGTTAAACACACTAATGTAGAAAAATAAGCGAGGAATCTACTGCTGTGTTAATTAAGAAATATAAACAGGTACTTACATATTAAATATAACAACTTATGAAGATGAGGGGATACTTAAGTACCAAAGATACTAAAAAAGAAGGAGAGTATGAATATAATTATTAATTATAACAGTTTGTGAAAGTAAGGGGATACTAATAGAGAAAGACAGGTATTTGTCAAACTGTTAAAACTAACAGGTTGTAAAGGTGAGGGTGATGTATTAATACTGAGTATACCAGTTTATAAAAATAGAAGAGGTATGATGATACTAAAGATAATAACATCGAAAGTTAAATGTTTACTTATTTAATAAATTAAAAAAAATATAAAAATAAGGAAGAGACTTGTTTAGAAAAGTAAGTTGGTACTTGATAACTAAAAATAACCGTAATTGAGAGGGATTCTTAAATACTGAAGATACTAACACAAATTTATTAAAGTTAAGATAATGAGGTAGATATTTAAATAATGAATTTAGAAATATAAGTATGTATTTGAATAAAAGATATAATTTATTTAGAGTAGAGTTTGATTAGTAATACATTTTTTTCTGGTAGAAAATGAGCATTGAGCTACGAGAAGCTACAGAGGCCATGTTAGAAAGGTTACGGTCCTTGAGTGAAGACCTCGTCCAACATGTCACAAGTGAAAAACAACCTCTGTTTGAGAAAGAAGTTGTGGAGATTGAGAAACAGATTCGTGTTATCTTGCAGACCATGACAGAGAAAGTTGTTTACCTTGAAGAGACAACACAAAAATGGATCACCTTCACAGCTAAACTTGAAGAAATCTCCAGTTGGATTGAACTAGCTCAAAACATCTTAGATCAGATTTCATTTGAGGGTCTTCCATTGGCAGACAGAACAAAGCATGCAGAAGTAAGAGAAGATGAGAAAGGAAGTTAATAAATGTTATTAATAATATTTCTTGAAGTTTAATCAACCCTCTAACATGCTCGTTAAAACATTAGAAATTACAGATTTATTTAATAACTATACAACAAATTGAGAAATATCTCACCTTTGAAATTTTACAAATCAAATGTTTTCTTCCTAGAGGTGTGAAAACATTGAAATTTCTGTTGTATTTTGAAGTTTTGATCTTTGAGTAGTCAGAACATTTGTTGGTCATTAAGCGAGTATCATAAACCTAAAAACATTTAATTTTTGTTTTTTTTAGCAAATTTTATCTAAGATCACGCAACAGACAGAAGTTCTGACGAATTTAGAGAGAGAAAGCCAAGAACTTGCAAAAGAACAACCTGACAGTGAAAATGTCAAGGAGTTAAATGGTCAGCTAGCAGACTTAAGACAAAAGTTACAGAAGCTGGAAGCAAAAACCAAGGCTACCTTAGAAAATCTTTCAAAAAATTTGGAAGCTGCAGAAGAATATAAAAGATTTATCAGCAAAGAAAATGAAGAAATCAAACTGGCTGAAACTAGAATTAGTGAGGGCTTTGTTAGACCAGTTTCTCTTGAGGATACTCGTGTGAAGAAGTTGAACACAGAGGTATTAAAATATTCTTTATTGATTGTAGGTTTTTTCAAGGTAGCATGAATAAAGAAAACCTTGCTAAGTTCATTTAAGCTAGATAAAAAATATATAACCAGTTTGAAATTATTGATGATTACATATCAAATCAAAGTATTTGTTTCCTTCTCTTTTATAATAACTTTTAACCAAAATGTAGCATAATTTATATTTTATTTAATAGGATATCTTGGTTAATGTTGTAAAGTTACCGTCTGATTTGTGATTGACGTAATTAAGGTCCATTAAATCACACTACTGCAGACTTTTGGACATGCACTCTGTTTTGACTAAAAACTTCAATCTTAGTAATATTCACCTTCTTCTAGTTGGAGGTGACAGATTTTCCATGCACAGTAGCTCCTTTTAGTAAACTGTGTATGTCAGGGGCTCATTCTTTTCTTTATAATGCTGGACTTCAGGTGTGTTTTTATTCATTACTAATTGGAAGTTTTTGTGTTTAATCTTTTAAACTTTTAGTCTGGCCAGGCAGTTAGGGCATTTCATTTGCAATCTTAGGGTCATGTGTTTGAATTCTCATCCCACTAAAAGAGCTTTCAGCTGTGGAGGCATTATAATTTGATGGTTAATTCCATTATTCTTTGGTGAAAGAGTAGCCCAAGAGTTGGCAATGAATAGCGGTAACTAGCTGCCTTCCTACAACTACTCCACTGCAAAATTAGGGATGGCTAGTACAACAGGAGTATGTCTTGCTCACGTGACTTGTGAATCTTTATATACTCACAACAGTAGCATGTCTTGCTCACGTGACATGTGAATCTTTATATACTCACAACAGGAGCATGTCTTGCTCACGTGACACGTGAATTTTTATATACTCACAACAGGAACATGTCTTGCTCACATGACACGTGAATCTTTATATACTCACAACAGGAGCACGTCTTGCTCACGTGACACGTGAATCTTTATATACTCACAACAGGAGCATGTGGTGCTCACGTGACACGTGAATCTTTATATACTTTCCTTCTGAGCTGTTACTTCTTGATTTGCAGGTTCAGATATCTTTTCTTTGTTTAATATTACATAAATTATTTTTTTCAGTTAATGTGTTTTTATTCAATATTTTTTGTCTGTTAATATCAGTTAATTCTTATCATATTATTATATGCTCTCTAATCTTGTGAACTTCTCTGTGCAATAAATTTCAAAGTTGATCTTACCACTTCGGAGGGTACATTAGTCACCAGTAATTTTTGTTGGTCCTCAGGTGTGGGTGATCTGATGGCAAATTTATCTGCTTTTATGTGCAAAGAGGTCAAACGTCACATTGGACGTTGGTCAACCTTTGTCCTTATACATTGTTCAGACTCCTCCAGAATAGGTTCATGAGGATTTTTATTGTTTTTTTCCTCCAGATTCTATCTGTGCTTCCCATTGTGATGTTCTTGTTCAATGCTGATCATTGCAGTTAAATGAGAGGATTAGCATGCCATGCTCCATTTAAACTTCAGATCATTTTCCACTTTCCCACTGTCATGCTAACTATCCATTTTATACTTCAGATCAGTTTCCACTTTCCCACTGTCATGCTAACTATCCATTTATACTTCAGATCAGTTTCCACTTTCCCACTGTCATGCCAACTATCCATTTTATACTTCAGATCAGTTTCCACTTTCCCACTGTCATGCTAACTATCCATTTAAACTTCAGATCAGTTTCCACTTTCCCACTGTCATGCTAACTATCCATTTTATACCAGCAGTTGTTAGTTTACTTATTGTCTATTTGTGGAGTGGTTTTCAAATTATCTGTCCGTGTTACCATACTCACTATTCTCACTTGTATCTTAACTTGTAACTAATCTTACTTGTAACCAGTCTGTTAGGGTATCTTTCTTCCATATACATCCTATCTTAGGCTTTCCACAGATATCCTGTGTGATTTTCTGGAGATATCCTTCCCATTCTCTTGTTCACTTTAGCTCACATATTGTTTTCAGCTCTAGCATTGCATACATGGTTTCTTTGTTGTTGAAGCCCTATTGGTAATTATACCACATTAGCTTTGGTCCATTTACCATCAAAATATCTTAGGGATTTACATATGGCCCCATTTCTGAAGAGCTATATTTTGATGTGGTCCTTGAAACTACAGAGTATAGGATGACATCAGTCCAACAACAATCCACACTTACATATATCATAGCTCATTTGTATCAGTCAGAACCTCATTTACTTATAATTATCATTTATTGTCCTTTTACTTTCCACCCCTTTTACATCCCTTCTATTTGGGGTACTTGTCACTTGCCTCACAATCTTGTCAGCTCAATTACTGGTGACTATCCTTGGGATTGGGTCTGGTGGGAGTTTTGTTGTTTCAGTTTCTTTATCATTGGTGTTCCTTCTTTGCTGTTCTTGGTGATTCAGGTTCTGTCAGAGGGATTTGTTGTCCATGCCTTTCCCACTCTTGTCTTTCCTTATCCTGTTTCTTTTCCTCCTCCTTGAGATCCCATGACCAGCTATGCAGCTTGGGTAGTGCTGTTGTAGTGGGCCATTGAACTCAGTTTCATCCTTCCTGGGCTTTTTATTCTCACAGGAAAACTTATAGCTGGTAGTCAAGTTATGTTGTTCCAGACACTAATTTCTCTGAGAAAGACATTCTTACTGGGAGTCTTGTAGCTGATTATAAGAGATGTCTCCAGTACTTGCCAACATATAAGAGTATCACACTTCCCACCCTTCATCTTGCCATTCTCTGGTGCTGTTATCTTGTGTCAGACTTTGAAGTGATAATTTGGTAGAGGAGTGTAGAGAGAGTCACATGCATCATGTGAACATGTCATGATCTTGTTGGTTAAGGAGTAATACATGATGATTTGCATGAGAGACCTGTTTTAATATTTCACTTCTAATAGGGAGGAGCAGAACGCTTGGGGCATGTAAATAGAAAAAGTTTGCAAGTAGGGGCAGCACTGAAAATAGCTAATCTTGTGGGATAGGTAAGAACCCATCAGAAGTGTGTTTTCATTATAACCCTTTATTAACATGTCAGATATACTTTAAACAAACAGAAAAACCAGTAAATTCACATAGACACATTTATAACACCTTCTGATGATCCAGAAGATGTATTATAGTTACAGCGATGAATGGAGACATTATGATAGTCAGTGACTTTACTTCTGTTGTGCATCAGGTGGTTGGTTCTGTTCTAATCTTGGATCCAGGATTTCTAACCTCCTGCTTCTGTTAATCAGCTGAAGGGTCTCATCTTTTGACAGTTTTTCAGCTGTTTCTACCATCTCTTACCCTCCAGATGTGGAACAAGTAACCTGAACTTCTGCTGTAATTACACAAATATTTGATGTTATCTCTTCAGTGGCTTTTGATGAATCTAGGCTTCCTTTTACTGAGCAAGCCTCCTTCTCCTTTCAAATGTTGTCTTTTTTCACCTTCCCTGATATTTGTATTCATTGTGTTATCATTTCATTCAACTTCATACCAAATATCAGCTGCCTTGTAGTTCTGAACTTTGAAAATCATGTTCTGGTGTGTGTGCGGTATGAACTCTTATTTCTCTCATGTTTAATCTGCTCATCTTTATCTTGCTGGCTTCTTCCATAGCTGTCCATACTTCACTACTTGTTCTTCATCATGAATTTTATTTCTTCTTTTCAAGTGCCTCACTCACTTTGGTATCTTTGTTTTTGGGATTTGCTTCGCTGGGATGTCTTACATTGTAGAGTTTACCTCCCTTTATTTAATTTACAGGAATCTCAGTATAGCACACTTTTTTTGTGATGAGGTTTTTAAAGATTTCCTTATAAATTGGAAACTTTATCTGGGGTACCTTATCAGTAATTATATCTGATCACTTTACTTGCTTTAGGATCCTGAGAGAACCCTGCAAGACTCCTATTTCCTGATCACTTTACATTGTTTAGGATCCCATGAGAACCTTGCATGACCATCTATTTCCTGATCACTTTACATTGTTTAGGATCCTGTGAGAACCTTGCATGACCACCTATTTCCTGATCACTTTACTTCGTTTAATATCCCATGAGAACTCTGCAAGACACCTGTTTCCTGATCACTTTACATTATTTAGCATCCTGTGAGAACCCTGCAAAACCATTTGTTTCCTGATCCTCATCCTCTTACTAATTTCTGATGTTGCTTTTGTAGGACTGACCATCATAAATTATGGAAGTTTCTGTCTGGTGCGAGTTCATCTGTCCCACTCTGCTCATCTTTGGAAGACCTTTGGTTTACAATGTTTTTTTCTTATTAGCTTTTCACACATGTTTCTTTCCACCCCATCAAATCCTTTACATTTTTGATACCAAGAAGAAACTATACGTTTTATTCTAGTTATGAAAGCCTTGAAACATATCCACAATCCCACTCTTGGGTCTTTGTCACCCTCAAGAAGAAAGAGATAAATGATTATAGTCCTACCATTCTTAAACAGCTTTGAAAGTTGGTTTTCAATCCTAAACTGTGAGCATTTTAGAATCTTTTTGAATGACTAACTGTGATTTTCTCCATTTTGTCCACAACAGTCTGAACTTTCAGTTCTTGATCCTTTACTTTGGGTTGGCTACATCCCTGCATTTTTTCAGATTTATTTTGAGGGCTTTAACAAGAAGGATGCATTTATTGGGCTTACCTTTCTATTACTGTTCGGAAATCTAACTCTTCTTGCTAATAATAGTGAGCTAAGCATCCTAAGTTATAATTTGTCTTAGTCAACTTCTCCATCATTTTCTAAAGTGCAAATGAAATTAAGAATTAATCTAGACTGGTTTGTTGTTTTTGTTAGAATTTTATGTTGGTTTCTGAATGTGTGAGGTTCATCAAGAGTTTGAAAATATTCCTATTGTGTATATTAAACAACTGTTTTCCATATCAGTTGCATAAAATAGTTTATGTTTACTAAAGACCTGTTCAGTATTTAACCATAACATTTCTTTTATTAGCAATTCCAGGAACAATGTCTTGAGAAAATTGCCCAGCTTTCAGATGCAGCAGTCCAAACACAAAAAGACCAAGTGGATACAGCAGTCCAAACAGAGATTGATTTCCTACAAAATCAGTGGCAAACTGTTCTTGATACAGTAAAGACATGGGCTGAAAGATTAGAATCAACATTGCATTCATGGGAAAGTTTAAGTATCAAAACAGAAGATCTGATTAGTTGGGTGGTGGAAACTGAAGAACATGTGAGAAAACCACTTGAAACTAACACAGGGATCATAGAAAAACTGGAAGGCCTAAAAGAAGAGCTAAAGGTGAGATAGAAGATTTTAATGTTTATTGGTTATTTAACCAATCAGTTGAACCAATCAACTGAGAACATCAGTTTTTAATTAAAGATCACTAATGGCTAAAGGTTTGTTTGATTATTAATTCTGTTGTACTAGAAAAAATAATTTGTGATTACCAAACCTCTGTTTAATGCTTGTGAAGTACACATGGTGTTTGTTCATGCTGCTGGATGTATGATGTGTCAGCACAGAACAAACATTTGATTTGGTGCTGTTGGATTATGATTTGTTAGCACAGAACAGACGTTTGGTGTTGATGCTGTTGGATGTACAATACTGTTTAAAACTGTTAGGACAAGAGAATATTTTGTCATTCTTTCCTTTTTATGTAATTACTGATTGTAATTTTTTATATTTGGTAATGATTCATTGATTCCTGTTGACAACTAAATGAACCAGAGTGAGAATAGTCATCATTCTTTAGAATTCCATTATGTTTGTACCTGAAGTATTTCACAAGGGTTCAGCTTGAATGAACATAGTGATCAAATTTAGGGTCTCAAATAATTGTTTTGTTATTCCATGAAGTGTTTTAACAATGTAGAAAGAAGCTAGCATATTGGTACTGGTCTATGATAGATTAACTCAATTTAATAGTACACCACAAATAAACCTTGATAAAAACAGTGTTTAACACTGTATTTTAACTTTTGTTGTCACACCATGGAACAAAAAATGTAGAGAACTGTCATTATAGCAGAGAGTCTGCAGAAAAGCTATATGTGATGCTGGTTGTACTCTCCAACAAATAGCTACAGATTTGCAATGCTTCCCAAACACTATCATGTACACCATAGACAGAGACAGGTAAATTTGAAAATAGGAAAGGAAAAGACAGAACAAGTGAATTAAGTGATACTGATGTTAAGTATCTTTGTTTATGCAGCATTCAGGAGAGAAGGAAGACTGTTACAGATCTTATGCAGGAGGTAAATAACCATGTATCAAATGACAAAAAGTGTCATCCTTCTTGGTATACCTATTTGTTTGTGTATTATTGGTAAAGAATGGATTCTAGTACCAAGAAGATAATGACCTCAAACACCCATCTAACCTATACTGAAACTACTTAGCTGGAAAAGAAGCTGCTAATCACAGCCCGAGTTTCAACAAAGTTGGACAGAATTTAGGTTTTATAGATAAAAAACATGACAAAAGCTACTTCCAACCAAACTTTATGGGAGTGTATTAAAGACACTTGGAGTACAATCTCTTTGATTAAATATCGTGTAAAAATGTCTGAAAGACTGTTTGCTGTGTTAAATAAAAAGGGAGTATTAACTGTTTGTTGATATTTTACCTGTGATTCCATTGTTCTTTGAAAATAGCCAGAAATCCAATTTTTAACTTTGTACTAACACTTTATACAGTACTGTATATTAAGACAGAGCTGACTTTTGTTTTCAAATATGAATTTTTTTTTCATTTTTCACAGCACTTATCTCTAGAAGTGTTCCAAAAACAGCAAAATTTAAGTGAAATTTTCAAAGAAGTAGAAGAATTGTCACAGAACATTTCTCAGAAAGCTACAACAGCTTTGCGTGGTCATTTGTCTGATATAAGACACAGAATTAATAACCTGAGTGACAACGTTCATCAGTTACAGGCACAAGTGGCTTCTGTTATTGCAGAACGGAAAGATCTGTTAAGAAAAATTAAATCCTTTCAAGAGTGGATCGATGAAAATCGACTGATTTTAAATGAGCAACAAGAAGTTTTGTTTAGTCATGTGGGCCAGATGTTGAAACAAGCAAGGGTATGTCCAGCTAATCATATATAATCAAGTGATAATTGTTTGTCAAATAGTTTTAGTGATGGATTAAAGGATTACCTTTATGTAGTTGTCAAAGTTATAAATAAGGTATCATTATTGTTCATCAGTTAATAAAGTGAATTATTGTTTATTGATTAGTAATAGTCATAACATTATTGATTTTTAACCATGGGTATCATTTAGGTGACTGCAAGTGGTTTTGACTTTAAGGATAACATGCTAATTTTCAAAGTCCAATTTTTAGCATTGTAAACCTACAGACTAACTGTGTAGCCACTTAGATACCAAGTAGTTTTACTCTGAGAGTTTGTGGTGGTTTAATACGCAGCATACTGACTCAGTTCAAAGTACAACTGATGTGAGAGAGTGTGAGTGAATTTATATGTAGATCTGTTTTAAAAATATAACT
Organism: Carcinoscorpius rotundicauda; assembly: GCA_011833715.1. Lineage (NCBI taxonomy): Eukaryota > Metazoa > Arthropoda > Merostomata > Xiphosura > Limulidae > Carcinoscorpius > Carcinoscorpius rotundicauda. The sequence continues at coordinate 11,123,300 of CM022401.1, read as the reverse complement.
TACACATGTTAAATTTATTTTAGGTAGTAATTGTTAAAACAATGAAGTTTACTGAGTGTTTAATAATTCTTACTTTTGGTATCAGATTGTGAAAGAGGAGAGCAGTAGAAAGCAGGAACCCTTTAATGATATCTATGTCTCAGTGAGGCAACTTAATGAAACCTGTTTGCCTGAAGAGGTTGAGCAAGTCCAAAGTGCGTACAGTTCACTGTCTGATGACTACCAGTGGTTAGAAGACCTGTTGGATATCCGAGTTGATTTTCTTCAAAAGTTAGAACATTTTCACCTCTGGCAGCAGGACTTGAGAGAGCACATCAGTCTCCTAGAGAAAAAGCTTGACTCTCATCAACTTGTTGAAGAAGAGATAACGTCAATTGCATCAGAGCTTGAAGTAATCAGAACTCAGCTTGAAACTAAAGAATATGAATCATCAGAACTGGATGATATTCTAACCAAAGCTCAATTGACATTGCTTAAAGACTCATCTAGCATGGCCTCTTCTGTCTCTCTTTATAATCTTGTAACAGAACTAAAAGACCAACATAGTAAAGTTATCGAAATGCTGAAGAAAAGACGAGAGAAAACTACACTCATGCAGGAACAACATCGGGACTTCAGTGAAACATTGGAGAAATTGTTGGTGTGGATTAAAGACACAGATGATAAAATTCAGAGTATCAGACCAAGGAGCAACACTCAGTCAGGAATTGTAGCTTTACAGAATGATATTAAGGTGTGAAATTTACTGTTTTATTACTAAGGATAATATGCTATAGTTTCGAGTATGGCAGAAACCTAATGTAGTGAAATAATTTTGTAGAAAACTAAAACTAATATATTCAATAATATCTCACAAAAATTTCATTTTATAGATGTATGTATATAGAATAATCGTCCTGGAAATTTGAAACTTGTTTTACCATAACTAACAAAATATTTATTACATTGAAAAAATTATTTGAAATAAGGAAATTACAAAACAGTCAGTGACTTGAGATAGATTAAATATTGTCCTTTAGGACTCACAAGGTCCAAAACATTCAGGGGATTTGTTTTTGGCTCAGGTGCATGAACATAACTGAAAAATATGCTGTTATTTCTTATTTTTTTATAATTATGTAATTATATGTTGCATTGATTTAATGAGTAGTGGTTGAAATTTATATTAACTCACAAGTCTGAAGTTTTGGTTTTGAATACTTGAACTACTTTTCTCATTGTATTTTTATATCCTTAGGTACTAACAGAGGACCTGACATCTCACAAACCTGACTACACAGGTGTCCTCGAGAAAGGCCGTGCATTAATTGAGATTAACCCTTCAGAATTTTCTGAAATTCAGACAAAACTCACATCTTTGGATACTTTTTGGGAAAAATTGTCTTCAGAACTTGCTCGAAAGGAGAAACTTTTCAACCAAGTTTTAGTTCACTGGAAAGAGTGTGATGATCTCAAAACACAAATGTCAAATGTGATACAAGAGGCCATGGAGAAAGCTGCACCTCCGGAATACCCTCCTTGTGACTCTATCCAGTCACTGAGTGTGTTAGAGAAAGCCAAGGTAAGTCGTTTCTTCCATGCACTTGAAGCTTAAGGGCTAGTTCTCAGTGTGAAATATTACTTTTCTAGTAGTACTGTTATTTATATCTTTATACTCTCAAAACAATAATTTCAGAAATAGTACCTTATCTTCCCTTGGTGTGAATTCCTACATGTGGTGAGGGGACCTCCCAGGGAAGATTCTGTTCTTTCAGTTTACCTCCTCTGGGATCTGAACATCCACTCATGTGTTTGCCGTGCGTGGTGACCCATGAAGGGAAGGAGAGGATCCTGGTAGTTGAAGGGTCCAACCTTAACACACCACTTTGGCCTTGATTCCTGTAGATGGGCGGCCTTTTAGTAGCCCTCCTTGGGTTAAATTGGCTGGTCCACTTGGGCTAGAGTCAACCAAGTACCAGTGTTGGAAGTTCTCAACAGGTGTTGTGGACATTGTGTCTGATGCTGGTGTTTGGGTATAGTGCTCACAAAACCTTGGCATTGCTGCAATGTCCTTGCATGACATTGCTTGACCATGATGGGTGGGGGTCAGTGGGTAATGAAATTTTCCTTTTTCCTATGGATCCTCCCACAAAAATTTTAAATAAAATAGTGAAAAAAGAGTCAATAAGTAAACGACCATGTCTTGAAGACTCTAAGCAGCAATCTTCAACATCTGTAACACGCGTACCTCATTTTCTTATATTACATTCTCTTTCAGAATAACCTTTAGGGCATATGCTTCCTTTTTTTATTCAGAAGGGACAAGAGGTACTTGCTGGCTCTCCAAAGTCAGTAAAGAAGCTTTGATCTGGAGGCATATTGGCTGAAACATCCACATCCCATCACAGTGAATTCCTCTTGAATTCAAAGGCAATTGGGGATGTATCTATTGGGGTTACCCCTCATGCTACCTTTAATTAATCACTAGGAGTTATTGTTGAGAGGGATTTGAAGAACGTCCCTGAATCAGAGATTCTTGCTGGTCTCTCCACTTAAGGAGTTTTTGCACTGAGGTGCATTTCCACTTGCAAAGATGGAGTTACACTGCTGACAAATATCCTCGTTTTGACATTTACATCACTACGTGCACCTGTCACCATTAAGGCAGGTTATCTAATTTGCAGGGTACAGCTGTACATTCTAAACCCTCTCTGATGTTTTCAGTATCAGACGTTCAGCCACATTAAAATGTTCAGTCATCGTGCCCTGACATGTGCTCATTGTGGTGGCAAGGACCACAACATCTATGAGACATTGTCTCAAATGTCTCAATTTGCTCCCCTTCATTATTCTTCCATTTTTTCATGGAGGATTGACAATAATCCACTAGGCAGTGATAATTTTCTTTTACTTTTGAGAGAGACTGGCCGTGGTTGATGCAACCCTACCTGCATGCCCGTGTGGAAGTTGGATCAGGAAGTCTGGTCCACTTTCATTGCTCTTGCAGAACTTAATCCTGCCATCATGAAACAGCTATCAGTAGACGACAGTATGACAGTGGTAACTGACTATATTATACAAGCAGCTGCTCAGTGTATTCCTAAAACCTTGACACATTTTCCACGATATTTTCGTCCATGGTGGAATTCTGCTTGCCACTTGGTACAGAAGGCTTAAAAATGGGCCTGGGAAACTTTCTGTAAATATCCCATATTTTCGAACCACATCGTTTTTTAATGGGCTTGTGCACATGCTAGGTGGGTAAGACGTCAAAGCCAGAAGAAATCTTGGATTAAGTTCACAACTAGCATATCTTCTACCACCAGTTCCAAGGTCATATGGGACAGGATTCAAAAGGTCATTGGGCACTACAATTCTGTCCCACTCTCCAACTTACTGTCTGATGGCCAAGAGGTAGCTGATGTCCGGAGTATTGCTGATACTCTAGGTGAATGGTTTTGCCAGGTATTTAGCACTTCTGCTTGTTCCTCCACCTTCTTGGCCATCAAGACTTGGGCAGAGCATTCAACTCTTTCCTTTCGAATTGACTTGCTCTTTGACTATAATTGTCTTTTTACATTGGTGGAACTGGAAATGGCCCTTCATTGGTCTGGCAGTACATCTGTTGGACCTGATGATGTACACTATGACATGCTGCACTATCTCTCTCCTGCTTCTCTTGATATTCTTCTACTTGTTTTTAACCAGATCTGGCAGGAGAATGTTTTTCGTAATGCCTGGCCCCAGGCTATTATCTTACCTTTCTCTAAACCTGGGAAAGATCCCAAGATTCCTTCAAACTACTGTCCAATTGCTTTGATGAGCTGTCTCTGTAAGACCTTAGAAAGGACGGTTAATACTGGTCTTGTTTGGTTCTTTGAATCAAACAACCTCCTTTCACCCATCCAGTGTGGTTTTCGATGACAGCACTCCATCATGGACCACTTTATTCGACTTGAAAAATCAATCAGAGAAGCCTTTCTCAAATGACAACATCTTGTATCAATATTTTTGACATTGAGAAGGCTTATGACACAACATGGAGGTATGGGATTTTGTGAGACCTCCATATATATGGGTTACATGGCCATTTACCCATGTTTATTAAAACTTTTTAATGCATAGGAGATTCCCAGTTCATGTGGGTAGACACTTTCCTGTTATTTTGTACAGGAACTTAGGGCCTCCCAGGGCTGTATTTCGAGTGTCACACTTTTCAGTATAAAGATAAATGCCATTACTGAACCATTCCCTCTCACTGTTGCAAACGGGATCTATGTTGATGACTTTCACATCTCGTGTCAGTTGTCAAACAAGAGATATATTGAACGGCAACTACAAACTGCCCTCAATTGTGTACTGAAGTGGACTACTGCGAATAGCTTTAATTTTTCTCTCTCTAAAATCGTTTGCATGCACTTTTGCTGCCAACGGGGTATTCACCCTGATCATGAACTCTGTATCGGTGAAGTTTCACTGCCAGTGGTCCCTGAGACCAAGTTCATATGGCTTATGTTTGAGTGTAAGTTGTCCTTTATACCATACTTGAAGCAACTACAAGTCAAATGCACAAGAGCAAAGAATATCTTTCGTGTTCTCTTTACCGCCAATTGGGGATTGGATTGATGTTCTATGTTAAAGATATATCATGCTCTTATTTGATCAAAACTCGACTATGGATCAATGGTATATGGCTCTTTCAGACCCTCAACCTAAAAGATGCTGAACCCCATTCATCATCAAGGACTTCGACTCTGCACTGGGGCTTTCTCCACCTCCCCAGTTCAAATCTTATATATATAGAATATTATGAACCTTCTCTGCACATTTGCTGTTTGGAACTTTCTTCACTGTATTCTTCAAAACTTCATTCCTTACCAATGCATCCCATTTGGGGAGGTATTTTCCTTCCTCAATGGGCCTTACATTTTCAGAACAGATGATCTGTTGTTGCTCCTTTTGGCCTTCACATTCAGGCACAATTGGATGAATTGGGTCTGTTCTTAGATAACATTGCAGAATCCACTGGTCAACCCATCCCTTCATGGCTTGTTACAGCCCACAAATGTGACCTTTCTTTAAGTCATCTGAAAAAGGCAGATATTCCCGATTAGAAGTACCATTTTTTATTTACTGAACATCTTTAAAACAATCATTCCATTCCAATTTATATAGATAGTTCCTAATCAAGTAATTCTGTGGGCTCTGCCATGGTTTGTTGTAGCTAAGTGGTTGTGTGCAGAATCCCCTCTACAGCTTCTGTTTTCACTGCTGAACTGTATGCCATATCTCTTACCCTGGATCATATTGAAGCTGATCAGTACTCCAACTGCACTATTTATACTGAGTCACTTAGTTCACTACTGGCCTTGGAATCACTTCACGTTGGCTCACACCCTGTTCTCGCTGATATTTAAAATCGACTGCCCCATTTCTCATTAACATCTACTTCTATCTAGTTTTTCTGGATACCGGACCACGTTGGTATTCACGGGAACGAGCTTGCAGACACAGCAGATGAATCTGTGCCTATCATCACTGTGCCTGTTCTGTACATGGACTGTGGCCCTGTATTCAAGGCTCGGCTCTGTGCCAGCTGGCAGTCCACTTGGAGTGAGCAACGTGACAACAAGCTTTTTCAAATAAAACCCTGTATTGGGCTTTGGCCATCTAGCTTCTGTAAGATTCTGAAGGAGGAAGTTGTTCTAACTAGATTACACATTGGTCACAGTTTTTTAACTCATTGTTTTCTTTTATCTGGAACTGATGCACTGATGTGTAGTTTGTGTAACACTCAAATCACTATCAGCCACATTTTACTTTCTTGCCATTGTTACAATTCTCAACGATGGCAGTATTTTAAACATGTTCTATCTCAAAGTTTGTCTGTAACATTAGACAGTGTTATTGGTGATGGTGACACTGTTCACCTTGATATAGCTTTTAGTTTTTTAATTGCCATTAATCTTTTTAATGTCATTTAAGTGTTTGATATTTATTCATTACACCTTTTTAATTATGGTTTCCTTTTCAGAGTCTCAATCTCTCTAGTTCAATTTGTCATAGAAAAATGGCCAGAACATTAAATATCTTGTCACCAGGTGTCACACCAGGCCAACTTCAGGTGACTAACGCTGCTGTTTGAACTATTCGTTAGTCGTCCTGGCAAGTTGTTATCAGAATTTTGCTGCATGTCTTTTAACACTTTTATTACTTTACCTTTTGGTACTGGTCTTAATGACACATAACCCAGAACCAGGACTTCAGGTTCCTGACGGTGGTTCTTCTACTTACCTGTTAGTTTTCCTGGCAGGTTATGATCATTTCTGTCATGCTTCAGGAAGTCCTTTACAACTTTGTAGACTGGATGTCAACATTCGTTTTATGCCATTTCATGTTATAATTGTTGTTTTGTTTTTACCTTCATTCATTTTTACAGATTTTTTTACATTTACTTTACTTTTACGTTTTTACAGAACATTTGGTTAATTATTATTGCGATTTTGCTATATGTCTTTTAACACTTTTCTTATTTTACCTTTTGATTATGGCTGTTATGACAACATAACCATAACCATAACTGGAAAGGCCAACTTCAGATGACTGGCAGTGGTTTTTATACTTACCTGTTAGTCTTCCTGGCGGGTTATGATCATTACCATTATGCTAGAGAAAGTCCTTTACAACTTCTCTTACTCTGCTTTCTCTCTTAACATTGTTGACTAGGTGTCAACATTGGTTTTATACTTTTTCTGTTTTTCAATGATGTTTTGTTTTACCTTCATTTCCTTTTGTGTATTTTACTACATTTAATTTATTTTTACTTTTTTACTGGACGTGTGGCACAGATAGGCCTAGGTGCTTTGTATCATGAAACACTAAATTAATACCTTATCTCTCTCTCATGTATTTGCATTTTCTGATTTGTGCTGCTCTCAATATATTCACATTTTCATCTTGATGCTTCCACTTGAGGTTCGTGTTCTGTTGCTCCACTGTAACTTGCAACAGCTGTCCAACATCAGGAAAGAGACACACCTTCTTAGCTCAGGTGACATTCTTCATATAATAATCACGTCTTGATTTAGAATAATGTGCAATGATGTTTAAACAGCATGGTAATCTTTTCAACTGTAGGAACAACATGGCGATCTTTTCAAATGTTGGTTATTCTTAGTGGAAATATTTGTTGTTGGACTTTCATTTTCAACATTTTTTGTACCTGCAGATTTGATAATTTGTATTTGAACATTATCATTTAAAAAGTGTCAGTAGCTTCCACTTTGTCAGGTGTGAGACAAAAGTATATTGTTCATTCTTATCAGGTTTGTTTTTATGGGTTATGAGAAGCAGTGGTGTTTCGACAGTGGGTGGTGGAGTTTTTTACGGGATTGAAACCATCTTATGTATGTGACACATCTTTTCCTGTGTTTTTCCACCATCTACCTATGCCTTATTTTCATTTCATATTGTCTTGAATCTACCTAAGCCTTCTTGTAATTTTGGGACTGTGATTTTCAGGTATGTTTCTTTTCTTCACTTTGCAATTTGTTCCTGTTTCTTTCTTTAATGTATTTTACTTTCTATTCAGATATTCAAGTCGATATTCAATTACTTTTACCACTACTATGTGCCGAAGCTGTTCTACACCATAAAACATGTCCATTTACATTGCTGTGATTTTGGATTTGTTTCCTTTCTACCCGATTCGGTAATATATATCTTCACTATGGGTAAAAAGTATACCTTGAATATAGGGTGTAATGCATCATGGGTGCCCTTTAGGCACTTTCCAAAGAGAACTCACGTAGGTACCTTTTGCACTAGTCCCTCCATCATTTCATTGTGGAATTTTATAAAACATATGAGAATAAGTAAGGCATTTTATCAGAATTTAACATTTAACAACACTGAAAATTTATTTCTGATGGATATTTACCTCTGCTCAAGCTTTCCTTTCATCCTCCCTATGTGTGGTGTATCTTTTCTTTCATAATTGCATAATATCTAAATGTTAATTGTACAGTCAGCACACCATGTTAGGAAAGTGTGTCACAGTCGTTTTTCTGGATGGTTGTGGCATGTTACAGTGATGATACTCAGTGTTAGGTGGGAGTCTCAAAATGAGTGGCAAGTGTAAATTTGTGCATATAAAGGGCAGCACAAAATCGGAAAAAGCTAGAGAGGAGATTACTATTAGATATACATTTTCATCATTGGAAACTTTCTAGTGTAAATTTCATACTTAAGTAGTATTTTTATTATTATTTATTTCTTGTTCTTTACTCAATAATTAATAACCATATATAAATATATAAAGTTTTTTGGTGTGACTTTCAATTTAAAAAATGATTGTTTTATTTTATATCATTAAAACAATAACGAGCTGTATTAATTTTTCTGATATGAATTTTGATAATTTATTAATATTTGATTTATTTCTTAACTTGTGAATGATATAGGCTGCTGATGAGCTAATGAAGTCACATCGCCTGGTAACAGATAACTACTCTCACAAGATGAAGGAGATGAAGGAGAAGTTAACTTCAGTTGAAGGGTTCAATGGTGAATTCTTGCAGACAGAACTAGAGGAGACTCAGCAGCAGTGGCGTACAGCATGGGAGAGAATAATGCAAAGGCTTCAGACCTGCGAGTCTCAGCTAGTTTTGTGGCAACAAATAGATAGTGTTAAAGAACAGCTCATGACATGGTTGACAGAGACTTGTTCTGCTTTCAACTCTTTTCTAGAAAACTTCAGTGGCCATGAAAAAGCTCAGAGCCTTCTAAATAAGTACAAGGTATTATAAAGAACAAACTGATACTATAATTTTATTATTTAAGTTTCAAAGAGCTCATCACATCTAGAGGTGAATAGTTTCAATATTTTAGGTTTCTTCTGTGTAAGAACTAGTAAAATTAATGTTTTTAAGCTTTATGCTGTAAATTTAATAAATTTCTATTGTGATAAGGTTTCAAATGTATTATTGTGGGAAAAATCTTTGAACAAAGTGTTGAAATTTTCATGTTATCTGAACAGCCTAAGTTGGACTATTTAACAGCTTGAAATATTTGGAGTGTTTTAACTTTTTGTGGACTGTTCTTTGAGATTTGATATTGTAACTTAACAATTTGAGAACTGTTCAAAATCTTTATACTTCATTATTCAATTTTGCAGAATGAAGTTGGTTTTTACGAGAGCACTCATGCTGGTCTCTGTGCTAAAATATCTGCACTAGAGAAGCTTACCGATAACGAAGAGATTACTACCCTAACGTCCCTTAAAACTGTTTTACAAGCTCAGTTTGATGAGACTCAAGACTTTGCTAATAAACTTGAATCTGCACTGAAAAATATTGAAAATGAACAAGCAACTGTTGAAGAAAACATGGAAGAGTTTAGTGATTGGCTTAAAAAACAACGAGAATCTGTGTCACGGTGTGATAATAGTTCTGGAAGTGACGAACTAGTTCTTCAGCGTCTTGAACAGTGCAAAGTATGACACTCTTTTAATACTTTAATAGAGAATACTTTTTATTTAAAGTTCCCAGAAATGTTTGTTTTATGTACAGAAACCTGTTGTATTAATTTTACTTTAGTTTGTGTTTGATAACTTATTTAGTTTTATTTATAAATAACTTTGTCTAAATATAGTTTCATTAGGATTTGTTTGTTGTTAAAGCCTGGTGATTGTTATGATAACTAAATTATGAACTTTATAAAGAAATCAAAAGTCATTAAATGTTGTTCTTTCACGTAATGTAAATACAAGTGTCCAGATCTCACTTCATAAAGTTATTTAAACTTTAAAACAGAAACTGGGAGATGAAATGAATACCTACAACAGAAAACTTGAACGGATAGAGACAAATATTCATACACTTCAGGAGAATCATTCATCTTTAGATACCAGTGGTCTGCAAAAAGAACTATCTAACCTTCAGAAAAGGTTTGTAATAATAGAATTTGGTCTGCTAAAGATTCAAGACTGTTCAAATGATTTATTTGTTCATTTTTATTAATTTCTCAAATTTTATCATATATATACTATTTAGTTATAGTCACGTTATCATATAAGAAAATTTATTATAAACAAGGCAATGGTGTATCTATGGCTGACAGTTTATTGTACATCTGTTAATACAGTTGCATGGTTTATATTACATATTTTGAATCAACACTTGTTTAATCTTCTGGAAATGTTTCACAATTATCTGTGTACTCTAAAAATGTTCAAATTTTAAAATAGGTATGAAACACTAAAGAACCAAGTAGCTAAAGTGAATTCTAACCTCTTCTCTGTACTGGAACGTCACTATCAGAGTGGACTGCAGGAGTTCCAGAGGTGGCTAAATGCATATGCAGAGAAGGTGTCGTGGTGTGATCCTGACCTTGCTGGGGACAGGTTTAGTCTGGAAGCAAAGATGGGAACCCTTCGGGTAAACATATATTTACGTCTTGTAAACTGTTCTCTGAATTTTTAATGTTGTTTTCAATATTATATATGTGTGAATGTATATCATTGGCTGTATTATTGTTCTAAATCTGGAACCACAAAATAAATTGTATTTCATGTTTCTTGGAAAATATTTGTTTTTAGTAAAAGATCACAGTGTACATATGCTATCTAAATGATAGTGTAATGATGTAATTTTAGACAGTGCTACAAGTATATGTACTTATAGGAGCTGGAAGGAAATCTAGAAACAGGAGAAAAAAAGAAACTGCAGTTTGAGAACTTAACCAGCATCATGCTTCAAGCAATCACACCAGAGCGTCATGAAGAAATTCAGGTAAAGAGTGATCAGGCCAGAGCAGAATGGGAAGATTTTCAGAACAGTCTGGAGAAAACAAAGAGCCATTTACAGCAAGTTTTACACTTGTGGAAAAAGTACGAAGAAGAATTTGAATCATTTAGTGCATGGCTTCGAGATATGGAAGCTCGAGCAAAAAGTGAAACATCCCAGCAAGTTGAAGTAGACTCCTTAGAAGAACAGTTGAAAACCTTAGAGGTAAAACTTCTGTTCATAAACGTACATTATATTTGAAGTATTTAAACAAATACTTCAGATAATGGATTGAGAAGCAATTTTACTCTACAATAGTTTGATTATGGTAAGCTTACATATATTTTGAATATGACATCCTTATAATGGGGTCTTTTGCTTTGGAAATTATGCTACAAAATATGTGCTCATTGAAACATGACTGGATTGAAGATATGTACTGTAATGGTATGATGAAGTTAAAACTGTTACAGTGAATTATGTATGTAGGTCTAGATGATGTGTACTTTACTACTGGAAGATACCTGAGTGTAAAATTGTTATGGTTAATTGTGTATGTAGGTCTAGATGATGTGTACTTTACTAGTTAAAGATACCTGAGTGTAAAATTGTTATGGTTAATTGTGTATGTAGGTCTAGATGATGTGTACTTTACTAGTTAAAGATACCTGAGTGTAAAATTGTTATGGTTAATTGTGTATGTAGGTCTAGATGATGTGTACTTTACTAGTTAAAGATACCTGAGTGTAAAATTGTTATGGTTAATTGTGTATGTAGGTCTAGATGATGTGTACTTTACTAGTTAAAGATACCTGAGTGTAAAATTGTTATGGTTAATTGTGTATGTAGGTCTAGATGATGTGTACTTTACTAGTTAAAGATACCTGAGTGTAAAATTGTTATGGTTAATTGTGTATGTAGGTCTAGATGATGTGTACTTTACTAGTTAAAGATACCTGAGTGTAAAATTGTTATGGTTATTTATGTATGTAGGTTTAGATGATGTGTACTTTACTAGTTGAAGATACCTGAGTATGATGTGTACTTACAAAGAAGAAATTAATATCAAAGATTGTCGATGTCTTCTTGCAGGGTTTACAACAGGATGTAAAAAAACATCAGAAGCCTTTAGACAATCTCATGAACCTAACTCAAGAAATCAGTAAAGAAAGTCCAGAGTCACGTGTGACTACTCAAGTAACACAGCTCAAGACACGATTCACTGCTCTGGAGAAGTTCCTTCAGGTAGAAATGTTTTGAGAAAATAGTTAAGTTGTTAAGGATATAATTTACCATTTGAAATGTGAATGTTTATGACTGTAATAAGAAATGTGATAATCCAGAAAAAATATAGTTGTTTTGTTTAAATAAATAACTAATAATTACATTAAATCTTTGTTATATGATATAAACCTAATAAATTGTTTTGTTTAAATAAATAACTAATAATTACATTAAATCTTTGTTATATGATATAAACCTAATAAATTGTTTTGTTTAAATAAATAACTAATAATTACATTAAATCTTTGTTATATGATATAAACCTAATAAATTGTTTTGTTTAAATAAATAACTAATAATTACATTAAATCTTTGTTATATGATATAAACCTAATAAATTGTTTTGTTTAAATAAATAACTAATAATTACATTAAATCTTTGTTATATGATATAAACCTAATAAATTGTTTTGTTTAAATAAATAACTAATAATTACATTAAATCTTTGTTATATGATATAAACCTAATAAATTGTTTTGTTTAAATAAATAACTGATAATTACATTAAATCTTTGTTATATGATATGAACCTGATAAATTGCATGTGTAATACTAACACTACTGATAAGAATGTTGAACTTGTAAAATGTAATCAGTAAATAAATCTGTAGGAAGATAAATCATCTTTTGAAGATTTAATTGTTAATGGCCAACCAACAAATCAACTGCAAAAGATTTTTAACTATCAATTGTTAAAGGTGTATGGGGAATGTATATTTATTGCCTATTTATGTTTAAATTACATCTCACTTAACACCACTGAACTCATTTAATAGAGGTTTGTGGTTTGAACTTTTAATACATTAAAAGTTTCTTGTTTTTTCTATAGAATGCTGTTGTGAGAGTCAGAGATTTGATGAAAACAGAAGACAGGTATAATAGAGCCAAGAATGACCTTCAGTCTTGGTTAGATATAATGGATAGAAAACTTGAATTATCTGCTGAAACCAGTGGAGATCGAGCTTTGTTGGAAGGCAGACTTGAAACTCTGAAGGTAGCTTTAGTTTCACAACATACAGTCTTTGATAGGGTAGAGACCAGGGAGCTTCTGGGTGCATTACTTAATTAGATTTGATTTCTGCATGTTGAGATAAAAAATAATGCAATACTGCTTTCAAATTTTAAAAAAAAAGCCATCAATCCAGTAATGTGTTGTTGGTAGTGGTAGGACAAATAGGAACTTAGGTTGTATCTACAGAAATATTGAATACAAATTTAAAAGTGTGTGCCTTCCAGTGGCACAAAGCTAAGTTTTGAGATTTATGGTACTGAAAACCAGGCTGTGATACCATGATAGGCACAACACACAAACTAAAAGGGCTATAATGTTCACATTTAGAGTGAACTGTGTTCACTCTTGGGCTCCTTACCTGGGATGTAAAGATTGTCGTATGAGCACAGGTTTGGATCTCTGAACTTATTTTCTCTTGAACTGCTTGTCTGTCTTGGCTGTCCCATTCTTTAAACTAAAAAAAAACTATTAAATAAGTAAGTTTAAAAATAATCATAAAGCCAGCCTTCCTCACCTGTATGGTTGTAAAGATTTTTCTTAAATTTACTCTCTCCACAAAATCTGAAAGCAACACATTCTACAGGCCAGCCATTTTGTGTAAGAAGTATAAAACTGTCTTAGCTGAAGGTGACTTTTACCTTGTCAAAACCTGTATTTGTGGGATGTACTGTTCTAATTCTTAATTATAAAAAGATGATACATCAGTAATACCAACTCCCTTTATGGTCCTAAACTCTTCATCAAATACATTCAAACTTTTTTTTTTCAAGAAAAAATATTCAGATATCTTATTCTCAACGCATATGACAAACCATACATCCCAGGCACCATTCTACTAACCTTCCTCTGAGTTCTTTTCAACAAGTCAATGTCTTTCTTAAGATGAGAAGCCCAAGACTAAACTTAATATGCCAAATGTGATTTAACCAGTGACTTGTAGAATCATATTATAGCTTCTTTAGACTTGTATTCAATATTTTTGTAGATGCAACCTGAAATTCTGTTTGCCCTGTCACTACCAATAGTACAATGCTTTCTTTCTTTCATAACACTGTTGAGGTTATTCCAATCTAAATTATAATTTAAACTACAATAACCCACATTCATTAGTTTGCATCTGTTATAATTAAAAGTTATTTGCTCTTTATTTGCTCAACTAAATACACAGTCCCAATCTAAACCCCTTCGTGTGGTGGTTTCCTGTACATGGTAAGGGGACCTCTCAGGGAAGGTCCTGTTTTTTCAGTTTACCTCTTCTGGGATCTAAACATTCACACACGTGTTTGCCATGCATGGCAACCCAAGAAGGGGAAGAGAGGATCCTGGTGGATGAGAGGTCCAACCCTAAGACACCGCTTTGGCCAAGAATTCCTGTAGACGGGCAGCCTTGGGGTGGCCCCATTTGGGTCAGTCGCCTGATTCACTTGGGATAGGGTCAAATAAGTACCAGTGTTGGATGTTCTCAACAAGTGTTGTGGACATTGTGGCTGATGCTGGTGTTTGGGTATAGTGCTCACAAAACCCTGGGTTTGCTGCAGTGTTCTTCTTTGGCATTGTAGTGCATCCCCTCATTGGGCTCCATGGTGTGTGGGGTCAGTGGGCACCGAAATATTTCTTTTTTGATTATGAATCCTCAAAATAAAAACTTAAATAAAATAATGAAAAACAGTCCATAGGTAAACAACCACATTTTGAAAATTCTGATAGCAATCCTCACCATCTGTAACACACATTGGACCTCATTTTCTTATAATACATTTTCTATAACATCTGATGCACCTCATTTTATGATAATATATTCTCCATAACACCTGATGCATCTCATTTTCTTATAATACATTCTCCTTCAGACAAATCTCTAGGGTGAATGTCTCCCTTTTTCATTCAGAAGGAACTAGAGGGACTTGCTGGCTTTCCAAAGTCATTAAAGAAGCTTTGATCTAGCAAAATATTGATGGAAACATCCACATCTCAACACAGTGAGTTTCTCTTGCATTTAAAAGCAATTGGGGATATGACAAGCTGTGTGATGGACAAGTGCATGGAAGGGTGGCATTGTTGGTTGATCAGCATGTGCCTACCCTGTCTTTGCCACTCAACACACCCTTGGAGGCCGTAACCGTCCGTGTTTTCTTGGGTCATGCCATCACTGTTTGTTCTCTCGATCTGTCACCTGGAGAGACTTGTGATCAATCAGACCTTGATGCTCTCATTGAACAGCAGCCATCTCCCTTTTTAATCATGAGCGACTTTAATGGACATTATCTGCTCTGGGGAAGTGCTGATATTGATAGGAGGGGTCACTCTGTAGAGCGTATGCTCTCTATTCAGTACTGGTTTTTCTACTTATTTTCATATGCATCTAGTCAGTCCTTTACTGCTAATGATCTCAGTTTGCTTCCTTTCATTGTTCTCCCATTTTTCATGGAGGGTTGACAATAATTCATAAGGCAGTGATAATTTTCCTATAATTTTGAGAGAAACTTGCCGTGGTCAGTGCCACCCGACCTGTGTTCCCTGGCAGAAGTAGTTTTACACGAACTGGCCCACTTTCACTGCTCTCACAGAACTTGATCCTGCCATCATCTGTCAGCCATCAATAGACTACTGCATGGCAACAGCAACAGACTGTATTATATAAGCAGCTGCTCAGTGTATTCCTAAAACCTAAACATGTTTTCCACGATATTTTTGTTCATGGTGGAATCCTTCATGTCACACGTCATGGAAGGCTTAAAAACAGGCCTGAGACACATTTTTTGTAGGTATCCCACACTCTCACTTTACATTGCTTTCCAGCAGGCCCGTGCACATGCTTGGTAGTTAAGATATCAAAGCCAGAAGAAATCTTGGATTAGGTTCAAAACCAGCACATCTTTTACTACCAGTTCCAAAGGCATATGGGACAAGATTTGGAAGGTCAGTGGGAAATGTAATTCTGTTCTCCCTTCATTCTTGCTCTCTGATGACCAGAAAGTAGCTGATACTGATTGCCAGTACTCAAGGTGAAAATCTTTGCTGGATATCTAGCATTTCTGCTTCTTCCTCCACATTCCTAGCCATCAAGACTCAGGCAGAGCTATCACCTGTTTCCTTTGGAGCTGATTGTCTCAATAATCATAATTGTCTCTTTGCACTGATGGAACTCAAACTGGCCCTTCATTGGTCTGTCAGTACCTGAGTTGGACCTGGTGATGAAAATGCTGTGCCATCTATCTCCTGCTTCTCTTGCTATTTATCTGATTATTTTTAACTTAATCTGGGAGGAGAATGTTTTTCCTGATGCGTGGCAACAGGCTACTGTCTTGCTCAAATGACAACATCTTATTTTTCTCTAAGTCTGGGAAGGATCCCCAGATTCCCTCAAACTATTGTCCAATTGCTTTGACAAGCTCTTTCTGTAAGACCTTAGAGATGATGGTGAATGCTTGTCTTGTTTAGTTGCTCGAATCAAATTACCTCCTCTCACCGACGACAGGGATCCACCAGGGACCACCTGATTTGATTTGAAACATCAATCAGAGAAGTCTTGCTCAAATGACAACATCTTATTTCAATATTCTTTAACAGTGAGAAGGCTTATAATACAACATAGAGGTATAGCATTTTGCGAGACCTCCATATATATGGGTTACGTGACTATCTACCCATTTTTATTGAAAATTTTTTAATGGACAGGAGATTCCTAGTTTGTATGGGTTTGATACTTTTCCTTTCTTTTCCACAGGAACTTGAAGTTCTCCGTGGATGTGTTTTGAGTGTCACACTTTTCAGTATAAAGATTAATGCCATGACTGAACAACTCCCTCTTGCCGTTGCAAACAGGCTGTATGTCGACAACCTTCACATCTCATATTAGTTGTCGAACATGAGGTATTGTTTACTGAAGTGTACCACAGCAAATTTCTTTAACTTCTCTCTCTTTTAAACTGTTTGAATGCACTTTTGCCACCAACGGGCTATTCACCCTGATCCTGAACTTTGTATCAGTGAAGTTTTGCTGCCTGTGGTCACTGAGACAGAGTTCTTGGGGCTTCTCTTTGACTGTAAGCTGACCTTTATACCACATATCAAGCAGCTGCAGTTCAAATGTACAAGAGCATTGAGCATCCTCTGTGTCCTCTCTTCCACCACTTGGGGAGTAGATTGACATTCTTTGCTAAAGATATATCGTGCTCTTATTTGATTGAAACTCAACTATGGATCACTGGTCTATGGCTCTGTCAGGACCTTGGCCTTAAAGATGCTGAACCCTATTCATCATCAAGGGCTTTGGCTCTGCACTGGGGCTTTCTGCACTTCTCCAGTTCAGAGCTTATACATTGAGTCTCATGAACACTCTTTGCACCTCTGCCATTTGCAATTGTCTTTATTACATGTTTCGAAACTTCGTTCCTTACCAGAACATCCCACCTGGGGTTGTACTTTTCTTCCTCAGTGGGCCATACTTTTTCAGAAAAGATGATCTGCCATTACTCCTTTTGGCCTTTGTATCCAGGCACAGTTGGATGAATTGGGTTTGTCCTTGGATTACATTGCTGTATCCACTGGTCAGTTTATGCCACTATGG
Source organism: Carcinoscorpius rotundicauda (assembly GCA_011833715.1). Classification (NCBI taxonomy): domain Eukaryota; kingdom Metazoa; phylum Arthropoda; class Merostomata; order Xiphosura; family Limulidae; genus Carcinoscorpius; species Carcinoscorpius rotundicauda. Next base: position 11,105,670 of record CM022401.1, on the reverse strand, counting down.
CTTCTTACAGTCCCCAATTGTGATCTATCTTTAAGTCATCTGAGAAAAGTAGACACTCCTGATTGGAAATACTGTCTATTATTTGATAAACATCTTTCAAACCATCTTTCCATTTCTGTTTATACAGATGGTTTAAAATCAGGTGACTGTGTGGGTTCTGCCATGGTTTTTTGTGGTTTGGTGGTTGCACGCAGAATCTTCTCTACAGCTTCTGTGTTCACTGTTGAACTGTACACCATTTGTCTTGCCCTGGATCAAATAGAAGTTAAGGAGTACTTTAACTTTACTATTTATACTGACTCACTTAGTTCTCTTGTGATCCTGGAATTGCTTCATGTTGGTTCACACCCTGCTCTCACTGATATTCAAAAGCAATTGGCCCATTTCTTTCTAACATCTACTTTAATCCAATTTTTCTGGATACCAGGCCATGTTGGTATTTGTGGGAACGAGCTTGCTGACACCACAGCTAAATCTATCTGTTCTGGCACTATCACTGCTGTGACTGTTCCATACATGGACTGTGGTCCTGTATTCAAGGTTCAGCTCCATACCAGCTGGCAGTCCACTTGGAGTGCGCAACGTGAAAACAAGCTTTTCAAGATTAAACCCTACATGTGTTGAACACAGTTTTTCAACTGTGTTTTTTTTTATCTGGTACTGATGCAACAATGTTTGGTTGTGTAACACTCAGGTTACAATAAGCCACATTTTATTTGCTTCCCATCATTACAACTATCAATGAAAGCACCATTTTAAACATGTGCTGTCCCAAAGTTTTTCCAAAACATTAGACAGTGTTACTGGTGATGGGGACACTGTCCACCATGGAAATGTATTTACTTTTTTAAAGGGCATTATTCTTTTTAATGCTTTTTAAGTTTTTTTACTTTATACTTTAGACCTTTTTTAATGTGATTTAATTATAAGAATCTCACTCATTTAGTTCGATTTTAAATTAGGAAATAGCCATAACATCAAATAACTCAGAATCAGGACTGGAAAGACCAGCTTCAGGTGACTGATGGTGGTTTTTGTACTTACCTGTTTGTCTTCCTAGGGAGTTATGATAATTACAGTTATGCTACAGAAAGTCCTTTACAACTTGTATAACTGTAGTTTTCTCTTACTGCTGTAGACTGGATATCAGCATTGGTTTTATGCTATTTATGTTTTTTAAAAACTTTGTTTTGTTTTACCCTAATCTTCTTTTATGAATTTTACAAAATTTATTTCAATTTTAACTTTTTACCAAATGTTTGGTGCAGATAGTTTAGCTGCTTTGTGCCATAAAACACCAAATCAACAAACCAACCCAATGTAAATACATAGTTTCTATCAAAACACACAGTCCCAATCTGAATGCATAGAACTGATCTAAACACTTAGTCTCAGTCTGAATAGATAGTCCCAATCAAAACACACGATCTTAGTCTAAACATTTTGTAACAAATTCCCACTAAAACCCTTTTCCCTTTATTATTCACAAATATAACTCAAAATAGATTTGATCTCCATGCTGTAATCTGTGTTGTTTCTAAATTTAACAGGATGTAACTCACATTTTACACATGAAGCTACTAATTCTCCCCTCTTTAACACTATCACTGTTAAATAATCTGTAACCCTGTATTTCAAAGACAATTGTCATTAAAATCATCTCTGTCTAACTGTGTAGTTTCAGGTATTCCCATTATTTCATAATCTTTCATTCTTACCTTTGCTCTAGAGTCTTCTATTTTATTTCTTATACATCTGTCATTACAATAGTAACAATTAAACCTGATTTTGAACTCATTTCCTATGCTGAACTTTTGTTTACCTCTTTTTCTTTTTACATTTAGTTTTTTCTAGGTCTTACTACTGTTTAGTCCTAGTTTTAAACTTCCCTCACAGCTGAATTAATAACTCTTGCAAACAAGATAGTCTGTACCCTCGTTCAAATACAAACCAAAGTTTCATTGTTTTACTGAACTTGTCCATTCAGCCAATCTGCTCATCCTTACATATCAATCTGAACTAATAGTCAGCCTTAGTGACCTCCTTATAATTTCATCTGCACAATTAATTTTGAGTAGTCTCACTGAAATACTCAAGTTATTGCCTTTTTCTTTAAGTGTCTTTATCAACTTCATGTATCTCCTCTGATGTACTTTTCCATACATCATTAGCCTCTATATGCACCAAAAACACTGCATTTCTGCTAGCCTCCTTTCTCAAATATTCTGCTCTGTCAGTTACATCCTCCACTTGTTCTCCTGGGTTACATAATATGTTTCTATTTATCACAGTGATTCTATCAACATAACTTGCCAAGGAATCACCTCTGACTATAACATCCTTATCATCCACATTTTTCTCTGACCATTTTGTTGAATTTTTTTCAGTAATTCTTTATTTCTATAATTTAAAGACTAAAATCTGTTGTTTAATAGAATAATCACTACTTTTATCTCTGATAGTCTTGCTTTAAACATCCTTTATTCCATGCATATAAAAGTTTAATCTCCTCCTGAAATCCTGCTGCCACTTCTCGTGGTCCACACTTCTCTTTATCTACCACCTCTATTCTAATTATAATAGCCTTCAATTTCTCCTCCAGATATCAAACTATACATAAACATTACACATCTGTACTACTAGTATTAGCTTTCTTAAAAGTACATGTCAGTCGTAAGCTCTCAAATAAAATGCACTCATCACATCTAACAAACTGGGAGTGCTTAACTTCTTCATTTGTCTGAATTATTGTACTTGTAGCCTGGACAAAATACTCGGGTACAACACTATTAAATATAATGTGTGAGAATCAGATATATTAAAGTATTTCATTACCAATTTATGTTCATACCAAAATAATTAATTTTTATTGTTAATATTATAGAAGTGACAAGTGACTGGTCTTTATTTGATGTTTGTATAACATGAATATTAATAGTAATAATACAGTGTATTTAGCCTGATTTATAACTTACTTATTTATATGTTCAATTTGTTAATTCTCAAAACACAAAGAGAAAGTTATCTACTTTTAGAGTGTATTTCTTTAAGAAAACAATGTATTTCATTTTTTTTTACAATTCACCAATAAGTTGAATTATAGCTAAGCCTAAAGTACTGTTATGTGTTAGACGTACTGTTACAAGCCTAATCTGACATTGTAGTACATATTACACCATTAAGCTTTAATTTACAGTTTCAAACTTACTATTTTTATTTACCATCCTTCTAAATCTAGTTATTTTTTTGTAATCTAGTCCTAATTATTACAAAACATAATGTTAATATTGAATAACATTAAAAATCCTATCAGTTTAACTTTCCAATGTGAATTCTGTTCTGTACTGCTCTCTTCAGGAATGATATAAATTGAGATGTTTCAGATAATAAAAGGAATTGATGCTTTTTGATATTTAGTGGTGACAAGACGAGGGAATGTACATATATATGTGGTAAGGTAGGAGTCATCTGAAACAAGTTTATTTTTCTGACAGCATTAAGAATGGGTTGTGATGTGGTAGATGTAGATTGTTTAAGAGTAATAAAGGGAAACTTTGTTCAATATTTGAGTTATAAGGACATACTTTGAAGTTTATAGTGTACAGTTTCATTTAGTGGACAGGACAGTTTAGATTACTAAAAATTACCTTTTTTTGTCCTTTAACATAATATGTAATTTGAGTTTTGCAGGAAAAGCATGAGCAACATAAAACATTTCAACTAAACAGTATGGATTAAATTATATGTTGATATTAGTCTCACTACAGTGATAAAGAACCAATGAAAAAAAATATACATACAAAAAAGGAAAACGTATTTTACCTCAATAATTCATTTTCTGACTTAAAAATTTACAGGAAAAAACTGGTAGTAAAGAGAGTTAATGAGAGTTAACATTTCCTCATGAAAATCACTAACTGTATTTTGCTGAGGATATTTTATAACCAGCTCTTGTATGCTAGTTTTTAAATTTTTGGAGAACATATTTTTAAATTTTCTAATTTCTTTTTGTAATGACTGACTGTAGTTTGTGAAGACAGGACTTTTGTTTATTCAAAGTATATTATTTTGTAAATCAAAGGATTTGCAAGCAAAGAAAGAACACAGCTTAACCTTGCTGAACGGTGTTACTGAAACAGGAGACATGCTCTATCTTCACCTCAGCATGGAAGGACGAGACAAGATACGACAAGAAATGAGATCCCTGAGAGAAGCATGGGAAGCTCATTGGGAAAAAACGAATGAAGCAGTCAATGCTCTTGAGTCATCCTTGATGGCCTGGACAACCTTTGAAGACAGGTAGCTTATTATTAAAGAACACGTATAATGAAAGTGGAGATCGTGTGAATTATAATAGTTAGTGAAAACCTCACACAGCTATGCACATCTTTTAATAACAGAGAGTAAGTAATACATCGTAACAATCTGCTTATTTCAGTGAAGGATTCTGAATGTTCAAGGAAATAGATCATAACAATGTAATGATAAATTTAGTGCATACTTCAGATAAACATACAGCTTTCAATGATATATAGTGAACAATTCATGAAAAATATTCCACAGCAATGTACATATTTCGATGATATATTGTAAACAGATCAGGTAAATATACCACAACAGTCTACAGGTTTCAGTGATGTGATGTGGACACCTCAGGTAGATTTACTACTACAGTCTGCAGGTTTCAATTATTTATTATGAAAGTAAATTTACCATGATAATGTACATGATATAATGCCAAGAAGTACATTCGTGAATTTAATTCACCATAATAATGCACATGTTTTGATGATAGATAGTGAATACCTCCACTAAGTACATCACATCAATCTGCATGTTTTAATGATATATAGTGAATACTTTCACTAAGTACATCACAACAATCTGCATGTTTTAATGATTGACAGTGAATACCTCCACTAAGTACATCACATCAATCTGCATGTTTTAATGATTGACAGTGAATACCTCCAATAAGTACATCACAACAACCTTTGTGTTTTAATGATATATAGTGAATACCTTCACTAAGTACATCACAACAATCTGCATGTTTTAATGATATATAGTGAATACCTCCAATAAGTACATCACAACAACCTTTGTGTTTTAATGATAGATAGTGAATACATTCACTAAGTACGTCACAACAATATGCATGTTTTAATGACAGATAGTGAATACCTCCACTGAGTACGTCAGAACAATCTGCATGTTTTAATGACAGATAGTGAATACCTTCACTGAGTACGTCACAACAATATGCATGTTTTAATGATAGATAGTGAATACCTCCCCTAAGTACATCACAACAATCTGCATGTTTTAATGATAGATAGTGAATACCTTCACTAAGTACATCACAACAATCTGCATGTTTTAATGATTGACAGTGAATACCTCCAATAAGTACATCACAACAACCTTTGTGTTTTTATGATAGATAGTGAATACCTTCACTAAGTACATCACAACAATCTGCATGTTTTTATGATATTTAGTGAATACCTCCAATAAGTACATCACAACAACCTTTGTGTTTTAATGATAGATAGTGAATACATTCACTAAGTACGTCACAACAATATGCATGTTTTAATGACAGATAGTGAATACCTCCACTGAGTACGTCAGAACAATCTGCATGTTTTAATGACAGATAGTGAATACCTTCACTGAGTACGTCACAACAATATGCATGTTTTAATGATAGATAGTGAATACCTTCACTAAGTACATCACAACAATCTGCATGTTTTAATGATTGACAGTGAATACCTTCACTAAGTACATCACAACAATCTGCATGTTTTAATGATTGACAGTGAATACCTCCAATAAGTACATCACAACAACCTTTGTGTTTTAATGATAGATAGTGAATACCTTCACTAAGTACATCACAACAATCTGCATGTTTTAATGATAGATAGTGAATACCTCCAATAAGTACATCACAACAACCTTTGTGTTTTAATGATAGATAGTGAATACATTCACTAAGTACGTCACAACAATATGCATGTTTTAATGACAGATAGTGAATACCTCCACTGAGTACGTCAGAACAATCTGCATGTTTTAATGACAGATAGTGAATACCTTCACTGAGTACGTCACAACAATATGCATGTTTTAATGATATATAGTGAATACCTTCACTGAGTACGTCACAACAATATGCATGTTTTAATCATATATAGTGAATACCTTCACTAAGTACATCACAACAATCTGCATGTTTTAATGATTGACAGTGAATACCTCCAATAAGTACATCACAACAACCTTTGTGTTTTAATGATAGATAGTGAATACATTCACTAAATACGTCACAACAATCTGCATGTTTTAATGATAGATAGTGAATACATTCACTAAGTACGTCACAACAATATGCATGTTTTAATGACAGATAGTGAATACCTCCACTGAGTACGTCAGAACAATCTGCATGTTTTAATGACAGATAGTGAATACCTTCACTGAGTACGTCACAACAATATGCATGTTTTAATGATATATAGTGAATACCTTCACTAAGTACATCACAACAATCTGCATGTTTTAATGATTGACAGTGAATACCTTCACTAAGTACATCACAACAATCTGCATGTTTTAATGAATGACAGTGAATACCTCCAATAAGTACATCACAACAACCTTTGTGTTTTAATGATATATAGTGAATACCTCCAATAAGTACATCACAACAACCTTTGTGTTTTAATGATAGATAGTGAATACATTCACTAAGTACGTCACAACAATATGCATGTTTTAATGACAGATAGTGAATACCTCCACTGAGTACGTCAGAACAATCTGCATGTTTTAATGATAGATATTGAATACCTACACTGAGTAGATCACAATAATCTGCATGTTTTAATGATAGATAGTGAATATTTCCACTAAGTACATCACAACAATCTACATGTTTTAATGACAGATAGTGAATACCTCCCCTAAGTACATCACAACAATATGCATGTTTTAATGATAGATAGTGAATACCTTCACTAAGTACATCACAACAATCTACATGTTTTAATGACAGATAGTGAATACCTACACCGAGTAGATCACAATAATCTGCATGTTTTAATGATAGATAGAGAATACCTTCATTATGAACATCACAACAATCTGCCTGTATTAATGATAGATGGTGAATAACTTCACTAAATAGATCACAACAATCTGCATGTTTTAATGATAGATAGTGAATACCTTCACTAAGTACATCACAACAATCTGCATGTTTTAATGACAGATAGTTAATACATGAAGTAAATACACCACAACAATCTGCATGTTTTAATGATAGATAGTGAATACCTCCACTGAGTACGTCACAACAATATACATGTTTTAATGATAGATAGTGAATACCTTCACTTAGTACATCACAACAATCTGCATGTTTTAATGATAGATAGTGAATACCTCCACTGAGTACGTCACAACAATATGCATGTTTTAATGACAGATAGTGAATACTTAAACCGAGTACGTCACAACAATCTGCATGTTTTAATGATAGATAGTGAATACCTTCACTAAGTACATCACAACAATCTGCCTTTATTAATGATAGATAGTGAATAACTTCACTAAATAGATCACAACAATCTGCATGTTTTAATGATAGATAGTGAATACTTCCACTGAGTACGTCACAACATTCTGCATGTTTTAATGATAGATAGTGAATATTTTCACTAAGTACACCACAACAATATGCATGTTTTAATCATAGACAGTGAATACCTCCAATAAGTACATCACAACAACCTTTGTGTTTCAATTATAGATAGTGAATACCTTCACTAAGTACATCACAACAATCTGCATGTTTTAATGACAGATAGTGAATACCTTCACGAAGTACATCACAACAATCTGCAAGTTTTAATGATAGATAATGAATACCTTCACTGAGTACGTCACAAAATATGCATGTTTTAATGATAGATAATGAATACGTTCACTAAGTACATCATAACAATCTGCATGTTTTAATGATAGATAGTGAATACCTTCACTAAGTACATCACAACAATCTGCATGTGTTAATGATAGATAATGAATACCTCCACTGAGTACGTCACAAAATAGGCATGTTTTAATGATAGATAATGAATACCTTCACAAAGTACATCATAACAATCTGCATGTTTTAATGATAGATAGTGAATACCTCCAGTGAGTACGTCACAACAATATGCATGTTTTAATGATAGATAGTGAATACCTTCACTAAGTACATCACAACAATCATGTTTTAATGACAGATAGTTAATACATGAAGTAAATACACCACAACAATCTGCATGTATTAATGATAGATAGTGAATTACTTCACTAAATAGATCACAACAATCTGCATGTTTTAATGATAGATAGTGAATACTTCCACTGAGTACGTCACAACAATCTGCATGTTTTAATGATAGATATTGAATACCTACACTGAGTAGATCACAATAATCTGCATGTTTTAATGATAGATAGTGAATACTTCCACTAAGTACATCACAACAATCTACATGTTTTAATGATAGATAGTGAATACCTCCCCTAAGTACATCACAACAATATGCATGTTTTAATGATAGATAGTGAATACCTTCACTAAGTACATCACAACAATCTACATGTTTTAATGACAGATAGTGAATACCTACACCGAGTAGATCACAATAATCTGCATGTTTTAATGATAGATAGAGAATACCTTCATTAAGAACATCACAACAATCTGCCTGTATTAATGATAGATAGTGAACACCTTCACTAAGTACATCACAACAATCTGCATGTTTTAATGATAGATAGTGAATACCTTCACTAAGTACATCACAACAATCTGCATGTTTTAATGACAGATAGTTAATACATGAAGTAAATACACCACAACAATCTGCATGTTTTAATGATAGATAGTGAATACCTCCACTGAGTACGTCACAACAATATACATGTTTTAATGATAGATAGTGAATACCTTCACTTAGTACATCACAACAATCTGCATGTTTTAATGATAGATAGTGAATACTTCCACTGAGTACGTCACAAAATATGCATGTTTTAATGATAGATAGTGAATACCTTCACTAAGTACATCACAACAATCTGCATGTTTTAATGATAGATAGTGAATACCTCCACTGAGTACGTCACAACAATCTGCATGTTTTAATGATAGATAATGAATACCTCCACTGAGTACGTCACAAAATATGCATGTTTTAATGATAGATAATGAATACCTTCACTAAGTACATCATAACAATCTGCATGTTTTAATGATAGATAGTGAATACCTCCACTGAGTACGTCACAACAATATGCATGTTTTAATGATAGATAGTGAATACCTTCACTAAGTACATCACAACAATCTGCATGTTTTAATGATAGATAGTGAATACCTCCACTGAGTACGTCACAACAATATGCATGTTTTAATGACAGATAGTGAATACTTAAACCGAGTACATCACAACAATCTGCATGTTTTAATGATAGATAGTGAATACCTTCACTAAGTACATCACAACAATCTGCCTGTATTAATGATAGATAGTGAATTACTTCACTAAATAGATCACAACAATCTGCATGTTTTAATGATAGATAGTGAATACTTCCACTGAGTACGTCACAACAATCTGCATGTTTTAATGATAGAGATTGAATACCTTCACTAAGTACATCATAACAATCTGCATGTTTTAATGATAGATAGTGAATACCTCCACTGAGTACGTCACAACAATCTACATGTTTTAATGATAGATATTGAATACCTCCCCTAAGTACATCACAACAATATGCATGTTTTAATGATAGATAGTGAATACCTCCACTGAGTACGTCACAAAATATGCATGTTTTAATGATAGATAGTGAATACCTTTACTAAGTACTAAGTACATCACAACAATCTACATGTTTTAATGATAGATAGTGAATATTTTCACTAAGTACATCACAACAATCTACATGTTTTAATGATAGATAGTGAATATTTTCACTAAGTACATCACAACAATCTACATGTTTTAATCATAGATAGTGAATATTTTCACTAAGTACATCACAACAATCTACATGTTTTAATCATAGATAGTGAATATTTTCACTAAGTACATCACAACAATCTGCATGTTTTAATGACAGATAGTGAATACTTAAACCGAGTACATCACAACAATCTGCATGTTTTAATGATAGATAGTGAATACCTTCACTAAGTACATCACAACAATCTGCCTGTATTAATGATAGATAGTGAATTACTTCACTAAATAGATCACAACAATCTGCATGTTTTAATGATAGATAGTGAATACTTCCACTGAGTACGTCACAACAATCTGCATGTTTTAATGATAGAGATTGAATACCTTCACTAAGTACATCATAACAATCTGCATGTTTTAATGATAGATAGTGAATACCTCCACTGAGTACGTCACAACAATCTACATGTTTTAATGATAGATATTGAATACCTCCCCTAAGTACATCACAACAATATGCATGTTTTAATGATAGATAGTGAATACCTCCACTGAGTACGTCACAAAATATGCATGTTTTAATGATAGATAGTGAATACCTTTACTAAGTACTAAGTACATCACAACAATCTACATGTTTTAATGATAGATAGTGAATATTTTCACTAAGTACATCACAACAATCTACATGTTTTAATGATAGATAGTGAATATTTTCACTAAGTACATCACAACAATCTACATGTTTTAATCATAGATAGTGAATATTTTCACTAAGTACATCACAACAATCTACATGTTTTAATCATAGATAGTGAATATTTTCACTAAGTACATCACAACAATCTGCATGTTTTAATGACAGATAGTGAATATTTTCACTAAGTACATCACAACAATCTGCATGTTTTAATGACAGATAGTGAATATTTTCACTAAGTACATCACAACAATCTGCATGTTTTAATGACAGATAGTGAATACCTTCACAAAGTACACCACAACAATCTACATGTTTTAATGACAGATAGTGAATATTTTCACTAAGTACATCACAACAATCTGTATGTTTTAATGATAGATAGTGAATATTTTCACAAAGTACACCACAACAATCTACATGTTTTAATGACAGATAGTGAATATTTTCACTAAGTACATCACAACAATCTGCATGTTTTAATGACAGATAGTGAATATTTTCACTAAGTACATCACAACAATCTGCATGTTTTAATGACAGATAGTTAATATTTTCACTAAGTACACCACAACAATCTGCATGTTTTAATGACAGATAGTTAATATTTTCACTAAGTACATCACAACAATCTGCATGTTTTAATGACAGATAGTGAATATTTTCACTAAGTACATCACAACAATCTGCATGTTTTAATGACAGATAGTGAATACCTTCACAAAGTACACCACAACAATCTACATGTTTTAATGACAGATAGTGAATATTTTCACTAAGTACATCACAACAATCTGCATGTTTTAATGATAGATAGTGAATATTTTCACAAAGTACACCACAACAATCTACATGTTTTAATGACAGATAGTGAATATTTTCACTAAGTACATCACAACAATCTGCATGTTTTAATGACAGATAGTGAATATTTTCACTAAGTACATCACAACAATCTGCATGTTTTAATGACAGATAGTTAATATTTTCACTAAGTACACCACAACAATCTGCATGTTTTAATGACAGATAGTTAATATTTTCACTAAGTACATCACAACAATCTGCATGTTTTAATGACAGATAGTGAATATTTTCACTAAGTACATCACAACAATCTGCATGTTTTAATGATAGAGATTGAATACCTTCACTAAGTACATCACAACAGTCTGCATGTTTTAATGACAGATAGTTAATACATGAAGTAAATACATTTTAATAGTATACATTGTTTAATTAAAAATAATAAATATTTCAACTTAATAGAGTGTAATAGTGAATATCTTTTAATGACATTGTCTGATTGTACGGTGGGAGAAATTATGAACAATTTTTGTATTTGAGAATATAAATGTAAAATTAGTATCTATTAACTTATTAGTGTGACTTTTAAAATCATTTATTTTTGAAGCTGTGAACAAATATCAAAGTGGCTAAAGGAAGTGGCTGACAAACTAGCCTCAGAAACAGACCTCAAACCAGATTTGGCTGAGAAGGAGACACAACTACAGAATTATAAAGTAAGTTATGCTGCTGACTTATGAAAACTGTATACACCTGAAAATACATTTATTCAGGTTTGATTGAAAGGGATGGCCAGCTGACGACTTATTGGGCAGTATTTTATTAAAATATAATTCAGTTACATTCTAGACAACTAGATGTAGAAATGAACTTAAAAAATGATGTCCATAATTTGTCAACAATCATGATAGGGGCTTATAATAGGGATTATAAGTAATTGTCCAGAACTTCAATTGAAAGTTCTGTAGAAATCACTGTGAACAGTCAAGAAGTGGCTCTTCATGTATCAACTTTATGGTGGCTGTTGTAGTGTAAAGTTTTTATCTGAGTTTATGTATTACTGCAATAGTGATGGCCATTGTGTTTCATTGTACATCTCCAAGAAGAATGCTAGCTCACTCTCTGAGATGTATAAGATGATTGTGTGCCCTGTTATAGAAAATTTAATTTATATATGTTTTTGTTTAATGGAAGTTTGTGGATCTATTATCAATGTAGTGGAAATCACTAACTTAGATGAAAGATAATGAACGCTCAGTAACGTCTGTGATGGGGGTGAAGTTTGTTGTGAATCAGACGATCATCCAATAAGGTTTAGTTGAGATTGGAACAGAGACTGAGGACTTTTAGATAACAGACAGGCACACAGTTTTATTTATACATATAGATGAAATTCAGATTATGTTCTATAGTCTACTGAGTTGTTTATATAATCAACCTTACATCGCAGTAGATAACTTTTCAAAATCTTAATTGGTTGTGTATATTGTCCAACTGAGAGAACAATAGATTCAGATTTCTTATCTTTATTGTTTATATTATCAACCTTACATCGCACTAGATAACTTTTCAAAACCTTAATTTGTTGTTTATATTGTCCAACTGAGAGAACAATAGATTCAGATTTCTTATCTTTATTGTTTGCATCATTTGATTCAATTTTATATGAATCATTTGCAAATTATAATTAGAGGAAAAGAATAATAAGATAATATTATATATGTTTATGTTTATTTTTACCAGTTGTGTTTTGCACATGGTGTATATAATCAGTGAACACAATGATTAACCAAAGGGCCTGAATTATTAGTGGTAAGCTGTGGTACAGGTAAATGTCAGTTTTATTTTTCATGTTCAAGATATTGTTGATATGCTAACATAGTGCATAACCTTCTGACTTCATTTATAGCACACAAATTGTGGTAGGTTAAATGGACATTAATCTAATGGTACTTTTCAGTCTGCAGTGCAGGATATTGTCTCCCATCAATCCATCATTTTGAAGTTGGAAGAAAAAGCTCAAACCCTACCTGAAATGTCAGGTCTGCAGAACATCAGTGATTTACAGACTAAATATGATAAACTTCTTAAGTCTGCTCAGGTTTGTGTTGTTTTGTTTAAGTCATCTAATTTAACACTTTTAATAGTTTATTCAATCTCAAGCTATTTCTCAATAGTCTGTGATGAATGATTTATCAGTTTTGTAAGGTGGGTTAGTTTTATGTGCTGGATATGATAAACTGTATAGAAATGTAATGTATTTCTTTGTGTTGAAATTAGAGAACTTCTGTGGCAGGTTTAAGAAGGTTTTTGGTATTTTTTCTATTTCAGTGTCAAACAGAAACATGCCAGATGTATGTTGATGAACATTCAGCTTATAACCAGAAGTTAGAAGAATTTCAGGATTGGTTTAAGACTATTAAAACAACAGCAGATCAGCCTAGTGAACACGGAGGAGTGGAGATGTTAAAATCGAAGCTTGAAACCATTTTGGTAAAAGTCATTATTTACTGTCTTGTTCTTATTGTGTAAGATGGATTGAAATTAAATGCACTAAAAGTTGTCAAGTTGAAGTGTTTTGTTAAAACCAATTATTGTAAACAGTTAGTTGCAGTTAAGAAATAATAGTAAAAGTTAGGTATTTGTTGAAGGAAAAAATAGGACAAATAAATGTATTGAGGTAAAGCAGACAGGAGAATGAATTACTGCAATAAATAAAATGTAATAAAAAAAATTAGATTTTCTCTGGTAAAAGGATGTGAAGTAGGTAATTATATATTATAAATTAAATTAAAACAGTGAAAACTGTATAAAATAACGATTGAGATTTACTGGTGGTGAACTAGGTGAATATATACAAACAATATGTTTGCATTTGTCTTTCCAGAACTTTTCTCAAAAATTTTTTGTATCAAACACTACAAGCCTCATATCATTCAAAAGGTCTTTCTATGAGGTGTGCAGATTGCATATTAGCTTTCCTGTTCAGAATTATCCTGCTTTTTGGTTTAGTCAGGCTTTTCAATGCAGTGGGTATGGTGTGTGATGGCTGGCTTCAATTTCAGCTTTTAAGTATTTTACACAAATAACACTTAATCCATATGTAATTTCCTAAAAAAATAATATTACCCTCAGTATAAATACTATGCATTTTCTCCAATTACTTATATTTAAAACATGTATGAGTGATTTGTTCACAACCATCTGCTTGTCATTTTGTAAACTCGTGTTTAGATGTTTCTGCATAATAAGCTAAGTTTGCTTTCATTTCAACTTTACATTACTTTGAAATAGTGTAGCTTCAGCTCATTTCATAGGCTGCTATAAACACGTTTTAACTACACTTTTCTTTACTATCACAAATGTTTTTTTGATTGCAGCTTGTTAACAAAGTTAATTAATTTTGGATAAAATAAACAATGAATAACAAAGAGTGGAAAACTTGCATCAAAAAACAACAGTTTATGTAGAAATAAAATAATATGTGTATGAGTAAAATATTCTTGATTGTGACAATTAAAAATGTTTGATTAAAATTACAGAAGTAAAATAAGCTAATATGAAAAACCTAGATCAATCATGTAAAAAATTTGTGAAAATACAGCTGGTTTAATAGTTAAGTTGTTTTTTAAAATAATGGAAATTAAATGTTTTTGTTAAAATAAACTCAACTTTCTGCACTACTGAGAGCTGCTACATAATGTGCACCTTTCTGCACCACTAAGAGCTGCTACATAATGTGCACCTTTCTGCACCACTAAGAGCTGCTACATAATGTGCACCTTTCTGCACCACTAAGAGCTGCTACATAATGTGCACCTTTCTGCACCACTGAGAGCTGCTACATAATGTGCACCTTTCTGCACCACTAAGAGCTGCTACATAATGTACACCTTTCTGCACCACTAAGAGCTGCTGCATAATGTGCACCTTTCTGCACCACTGTGACCTGCTACATAATGTGCACCTTTCTGCACCACTAAGAGCTGCTACATAATGTGCACCTTTCTGCACCACTAAGAGCTGCTACATAATGTGCACCTTTCTGCACCACTAAGAACTGCTACATAATGTCACCTTTCTGCACTACTAAGAGCTGCTACATAATGTGCACCTTTCTGCACCACTAAGAGCTGCTACATAATGTGCACCTTTCTGCACCACTGAGAGCTGCTACATAATGTGCACCTTTCTGCACCACTGCGACCTGCTACATAATGTGCACCTTTCTGCACCACTGCGACCTGCTACATAATGTGCACCTTTCTGCACCACTGCGACCTGCTACATAATGTGCACCTTTCTGCACCACTAAGAGCTGCTACATAATGTGCACCTTTCTGCACCGCTAAGAGCTGCTACATAATGTGCACCTTTCTGCACCACTAAGAGCTGCTATATAATGTGCACCTTTCTGCACCACTAAGAGCTGCTACATAATGTGCACCTTTCTGCACCACTAAGAGCTGCTACATAATGTGCACCTTTCTGCACCACTAAGAGCTGCTACATAATGTCACCTTTCTGCACTACTAAGAGCTGCTACATAATGTGCACCTTTCTGCACCACTAAGAGCTGCTACATAATGTGCACCTTTCTGCACCACTGAGAGCTGCTACATAATGTGCACCTTTCTGCACCACTGCGACCTGCTACATAATGTGCACCTTTCTGCACCACTAAGAGCTGCTGCATAATGTGCACCTTTCTGCACCACTAAGAGCTGCTGCATAATGTGCACCTTTCTGCACCACTGCGACCTGCTACATAATGTGCACCTTTCTGCACCACTAAGAGCTGCTACATAATGTGCACCTTTCTGCACCACTAAGAGCTGCTACATAATGTGCACCTTTCTGCACCACTAAGAGCTGCTGCATAATGTGCACCTTTCTGCACCACTGCAACCTGCTACATAATGTGCACCTTTCTGCACCACTAAGAACTGCTACATAATGTGCACCTTTCTGCACCACTAAGAGCTGCTACATAATGTGCACCTTTCTGTATCATGAAGAGCTGCTACATAATGTGCACCTTTCTGTATCATGAAGAGCTGCTACATAATGTGCACTACCATGAATGATGTCTACCTCCTACATGTGCCACATTATGAAGTAATGATTATTATACTATAGCCTTCCACCAGTAGGAGGGTGACATCTGTATGCAGTAATCTCAGTGCCCAATTGTATGTGAACACATAGGATTCTACTTACTGCATTTGATTTTTGTGATGAGAGTGCTACTAATTTATGTAAGTATGTTTCTAATATTGAATCTTCTTATTCATAGAATTCTTGCTAAATTATCCACCTGTAAGGTAATGGGATATAGAGCAGTCTGCTGTCCTACTTATCACAGTGACATGTTAGTATCCAATGTGAGGTGTGTAGAATCATTCTGAAACTGCTCTAAAAGGAAATCCCATGAGAGTAGGGGTAATCTTGAAGAGCAACAACCTTCAGAAACTGTATCCATCTTTCTTGTCTACACCAAACCCTCTGCTGTCTTCAGTGTGAGATTCTAGCTCTTTGTGTTACAAAGAGGTGATTAGTATTTCTGAAGGTAACATTTTCTTTATCCAAACATGTATTGAAACAGATACTCAACTCTCTCCACCATCTCTAACCCTTCTTCACTTGTAGTATGTTGTTTTAGTTTATGTTGTTAAGATTGAGCCTTCATTCACATGTTAGCACTTATGAGGATTACAGCATATGGAATATGTTTTGCCATCCAACTGGTGGATTGCTGTTTTCTAATAAATATTAACTTACTGGCTGGCATCATGCAAAATGATACAGGTAGCAGTGAGAGCTTTCTTCAAGGCTCACGATGTTTTAATGACACTTTACGTAAGGTAATAGCTCTTTTTGATGAAGAAAGATGAGGATCTATCTGAAAGACTGGAAAAACGACAATGCTCATCAGGTAAAATAAGAGAGATGAATAATTGGTTTTGTTAAAAGAATACATTAAACAGTTAATTATATTTGAGAAAGTATTAGAAGTGAATTTGTAACATGATTTTTAGTAAAAGAATGCAAATTAAAGTTCTCTAATGTAAAACAATAACATTTCACTATTAGAAGTGTTGAGTGAGCAAAATGACAATTAAGATTATGTTATTGTGTAGCTCATTAGTTTCTGTAATAAAATATTATTTGACGTGGCTTTATAAGTTGACCTGAGAAACTAAATGCTCTCTACAGTTTAGCACATAAAAACCCACACAAACATTCACTTTATCTATTTTTTTTCTGTAAAAGGGTATTTTAGCTGAACAGAATATCGGAAGTCAGAAGCTAAATGAACTCGGGGAGATCAAAGAAAAGATTCTTTCTCAGACCCATCCTTCTGGTCATGAAAATATCAATAAAGAATTGAAGAGCCTCAATGATCAATGGCAGAATTTCATTAGCTATTGTGAAGCTGTCCAAGGGACTGTTTCTAGTGCAGTAGATAAGTGGAACCAGAGCAATAACACATTGTTACAGCTGGAAGAATGGCAGGCTGCCAAAGAGAGTCAGCTCCGTGACCAACCATTAAGAAACAGCACTGAAACGAAGAGGCAACAGCTCAACAGAATCAGAGTAGGTTTTATAGGACCATTAAGAAACTACACAAACACCAGGTGTAGTAACAAAACACAGTCAAGGCAAGTTTACAGGACTATTAAGAAACTACACAAACACCAGGTGTAGTAACAAAACACAGTCAAGGCAAGTTTACAGGACTATTAAGAAACTACACAAACACCAGGTGTAGTAACAAAACACAGTCAAGGCAAGTTTACAGGACTATTAAGAAACTACACAAACACCAGGTGTAGTAACAACACACAATCAAGGTAGGTTTACAGGACAATTAAGAAATTACACAAACACCAGGTGTAGTAACAACACACAATCAAGGTAGGTTTACAGGACAATTAAGAAATTACACAAACACCAGGTGTAGTAACAACACACAATCAAGGTAGGTTTACAGGAAAATTAAGAAATTACACAAACACCAGGTGTAGTAACAAAACACATTCGAGGTAGGTTTGCAGAACAATTAAGAAATTACACAAACAGCAGGTGTAGCAACAAAATACAATCAAGGTAGGTTTACAGAACAATTAAGAAATTACACAAACACCAGGTGTAGTAAGAAAACACAACCAAGGTAGGTTTATGAACCATTAAAAAACTACAAAAACACCAGGTGTAGTAACAAAACACAATCAAGGTAGGTATTATGAACCATTAAAAAACTACACAAACAGCAGGTGTTGCAACAAAACACAGTCAAGGCAGGTTTACCAAACTGTTAATTAAGAAACGTTATGAAGACCAGCTGTAACAATAAAGCACAGTCAAGGCAGTATTACAGATGTATCCTCCGATATAAAAAAATCAAGCTGTGTGAATTGAATACAGTCTAATTATGTTTACAGATATATTCACTAAGTCACAACATAGAAACCAGATTGTACTAACTAAACACAGTCTAAATAAGTTTACAGATGCATCCACTAAGAGATTGGTAGAAACAACTGTGTAGCATCTTGATAGAATTAATGAAGGATCACATTTTGTTAGGACAGAAATGAAACCAACAAGTGTTAAAGAGAATTCGTAGGTGTGTAGAGCCATTAACCATCTGAATAATGTTTAAACTGAGAGATATAAAAGTGAATACCAGGGATAAAAAGTCAACCATGACAGAAATGCAACGTTTTGTTACTTTTAAAGTTTTAACCTGTTTTTAATGCATTGAATTTATAACTTAACAATAGAGAAAAGTTGTTATGAATAAATTTATTTTAGCTTTTGTTTACCAAAGTTAAATTCTTTCATTAGTTATTTTGGTGTTATACTGTTTAACTTAAATACTGATTATGGAATATTATTAATTCATCTAGTTATCATAAAATTTTCTTTCTTACATGATTTGGGACAGTAATACTGGTTATTTTAAAACCTATAATCTGTGTTTACTTCTACCTATTCTATTCTAGAATGCACTTAAAAATATCTTTCTTGTAAACACAAAATTGAAATACACGTACACTTTTATCAGTTAGGTAAGAATTGTTCCTTAAACTATTTACTTATGGTTTTATTGTGGTTAATACAATAAATACAATTTGACAGGACTTAGAGGCTGAAGTCATGTCGAAAGAAGAGGATTTCACTTTAGCTACATCACAAATTCAACAGATTTCAGGAGAAACAACTTTAGGTCCTCGATTAGCTAAAGTAAACAGCCGGTATCAGATGCTAAAGAACCTAGTTAAGGTGAGGTCAGGTGAACGATGAATTGAGAAACCTAGTAGCTGATACAATTTGGGGAGAAAAAGTTTCATGACTGTTCAAGATAAAGTTTTTACTTATGTGATTGGACTCCCAAATGAAATGTTTCTTTTTATAACATGATAGATTACTCAAGGTAATGGATAATTCTATTTAACCAAAACACTTCAGTAATCTTGGTAATGGCTGATTTGGTTTAACACTAGGATAAAATTTGTAATGAGTGGTTTGGTTTAACTGTATTACTAGGATAATCTTGATAATGAGAGATTTTGTTCAACTGTAACATTAGGATAATCTCTGTAATGAGTGGCTTGGTTTAACTGTAACACTAGGATAATCTTGGTAATGAGTGACTTGGTTTAACTGTAATGTTAGGATAATCTTGGTAATGAGTGATTTGGTTTAACTGTAACATTAGGATAATCTTGGTAATGAGTGATTTGGTTAAGAGTAACATTAGGATAATCTTGGTAATGAGTGACTTGGTTTAACTGTAACACTAGGATAATCTTGGTAATGAGTGATTCTGTAATAATGTAACATTAGGATAATCTCGGTAATGACTCATTCTGCTTGAATGTGACATTAGGATAATTTTGGTATTGAGTGACTTGGTTTAACTGTAACACTAGGATAATCTTGGTAATGAGTGATTCTGTAATAATGTAACATTAGGATAATCTCGGTAATGACTCATTCTGCTTGAATGTGACATTAGGATAATTTTGGTATTGAGTGACTTGGTTTAACTGTAACACTAGGATAATCTTGGTAATGAGTGATTCGGTAATAATGTAACATTAGGATAATCTCGGTAATGACTCATTCTGCTTGAATGTGACATTAGGATAATTTTGGTAATGAGAGATTCTCTTCATCTGTAACTCATTTATTTTTCTTATTATTATTGTAATATAGAAGTGATGATAATAACAGCTTATGATTTTATCTATTTGTATCATTCTAGTAACTATGCTGTTTAATAATTTTCTGTAAACACTAAAGTAGAATAACAGTTGTTACTGATTTGTTATCTCAAGTGAAGGATTGTATATTTCTCTGAATGATTCTGTCTAGGAGGCAACTGGCAAGTGGGAACAATTTGTTGAAGAACACCAATGTTTTGATAGGAAGTTGGAAGACCTCCAAGCATTATTTGATCAACCAGAAACTGAAATGGCTGAGCTTACAATTTTAACTGGTGACATAACAATGCTTCAAACAAGAAAAACAGAACTTGAAGTAAAAAACAAAGTTTTTATGTATTGCTTATATTTTTAAATCTTAAGTTTCTTACATTACATTATGGAAACCTTTATTTTAACTGAAAGATAAGTGAACAGTAAATGAGCAGATAAATCGAGGGTATAAATAGTTTACATTAATTACACTATGTGACAAAAGTTTTACTTTTTCTAGTGCTTGGGCAGAAAGTGTTATTTTCCAATTGCTTATGCCTAAAGTAAATGGAAAAGACCTATTTTTCTCTTCAAACTTTGCTTTTGTAACCTAGGTAATGAAATTTTCAAATTTACCCATTTTCCAGAACATTCCAGGTAGATTCAGTGTTGAGTAGCTGATAGAGAATTTTCTCAAATGTACAAGAAACTTACGAGAATTTTCAAGAACCTTTTAGAACTTTCTATAGCAATATATATGTACAGTGGCTCACCACTCAGCACTTAAGCTTAGATTTAGCTGCCTGAGTCAACACATAGATCTATCCAAGGAGGCTTTACCAAGTTTCTCTGTTATCTTTGCCTTTGGGATAGCAGGAACACTGCAGTGCATTACAACAGGAAGCACTGGCCACAACTGACCGAGTTTTCTGTGGGGAGGCACAATGTCAAGTGTGAGCCATTAGTGGACCTCCAGAAGGTGTTGTTCCCACCATTGCACATAAAATTGGGTCTTATGAAACAATTTGTCACAACTCTTGATAAGGAGTCTGCAGCCTTCAAGTACCTTCGAGATTTCTTCGCTAAGCTGTCTGAGGCAAAGGTAAAGCTGGTGTCTTCGTTGGACCACAAATAAAGAAAATCCTCAATTGCACAGAATTCCTCAAGAAGCTCAGGAAGAAGGAAAAAAAATCTTGGAGCAACTTTTTCACGGTGGCTTGGAGCTTCTTGGGCAGTCACAAAGCCAAAAATTATGTGGAAATGGTTGATTCTCTGGTAAAGAACTACAGTTAAATGGGATGTCCCTAAAGCCCATATCCTTGACTCTCATGTTGATAAATTCAAGGTGAACAAGGCGAGTGCTTCCTCTAAGATATACTGGACTTTGAATACTGCTACCAAGGAGAGTATAATGAAAACATGATGGGGGACTATTTGGGGTCTGATGCATGAAAGTTATTTATATTACAGGAGCAAATCTCTAAAAAACTACTCACTTTTAAACATTTTTCTTCATTTTTGTATAACCTTAGTATAAATACATGTAAATCTTGATTCAAATGTTGTTTTATTCAGACCTTATGTAGATGAAAATTTGCAAATTTGCCCATTTTTACATATAAAATAAGTTAATTTCTAAATTTCATTATCCAGGTCACAAAAGCAAAGTTTGAACAGAATAATGTCCATTTTCTGTTCTTTTACAACATGAGCATTTAAGAAATAACACATACTATTCAGGAACAAAATTTGTGTTACATAGTGTTATTTGACTTTAAGGGTTAATTGATTAATATTTATTACCTGTAACTGTTTTACTATTGTGTTTAATGCCAATCAACTTGAATGAGACTGTGATAGAGTCCCACTCAAAATACTACTTGACCTTTGACCTGTCACTAGTTAAATGACCTTCACATCAATGATCAAGCTATTGGACATAGTTTACTTTGAGCATTATTCTACAATATTAAGTAAACAAAATATCTTTCATTAACTTTTTAATTACTTTTCAAAACCTCACTTCAGTTTGGTATTTTGTCATAGCATAATTTAGTGTAGAATAATAGTTTTTATTTATGTTTTATTAAAGTCATGTTTATTTCAGATGTTTGGTGTTGGGTCATATTTAAGTTATGTTTATTTCTATTGTTTAGTAACAAATACCAATGGTTTTTACTTCAGTTCTCTAGTATTGAGTAATAATTAAAGTGTATTTAGTTTTGAACAATACACATCAGTTTTAATTATATTACCAGGCCTTGACTGAACAACTGTCTCAACACTCCAGCCAGATTGAGAACATTTCTGAGGCAGGTGAAAGACTGTATCCACATACATCTTCAGATGGAAGAGAAGAGATAAGACAACAAATAAGGTAATGAGTGTGTGAATTCACTATTGAAGAACTGTAAAAAATGAAATAACGTTGTGGTTGTACGTGCACTGATCTCGCTGTTTATAGGTAATGTGATTCAACCTTGTCACCAAATGTGGTTGCTCTTTCATCTGTGGAGGCTTCATAGTGTAACAGTAAATTCCACTGTTTGTTTATTTGTTTTTGAAATTAAGCACAAAGCTGTACAATGGAGTACCTGTGCTCTACCCACCACAGGTTTCAAAACTTGATTTCTAGCTTTGTAAGTTTTCAAACTTACCACTGTGCTACTGTTTGTTGGTAAAGAGCAACTGAACAGTTGAAAGTGGATGTTATCGACTAGCTGCCTTCCCTCTAGTCCATCAGTTCAAACCTAGGGATGGCATGAGCAGCTGTATACAAACTTCAAGAAACAGAAAATAATTTTAAACAAGGTAAGACAACTGGTAAAGTGACAAATATAACAAATGAGTTTGGAAAAGAATGTACAAAGAAAGAGAAAAAAGCAAGTTAAGAGGAATGAAAGTGATGAATAAGACAACAAATAAGGTAATGAGTGTGTGAATTCACACATTTCATAGAATCAGTAGAATTAATTAAAGTTTATAAACGTCAGTAATGTGAAAATCAAACATAAATCATATCATATAAAGTAATGAAAAACACCATAAAGATTATTAGAAGAAAATATTCAAATATATATAAAATTAGTAGATAGGAAACAAAACAAAATGAATTTTACCTAAAAATTGCTTGAAAAAAGTAAGACAAAGGAAAACATACATTAAAAAAAAAACTATACATATTGTGTATAAAGGAAAACATACATTAAAAAAATGAAAACTATACATTTGGTATAAAGGAAAACATACATTAAAAAAATATAAACTATACATTGTGTATCAAGGAAAACATACATTAAAAAATAAAACTACATATTGTGTATAAAGGAAAACATACATTAAAAAAAATAAAAACTACACATTGTGTATAAAGGGAAACATACATTAAAAACTATACACATTGTGTTAGTAGAGATTACTGATAATAAAAATTATAGAGTTTAAATGTTTGTACATGCTGATAGTCGGAGTAAGAAAATAACTGTAGGTGTTATGTTTGTACATGTTGACATGAAAAAACAAAAGTAGAATTACAAATTTAATATATGTTTGTACATGTTGACAGAGCAATAAGAAGAGAACTGTAGATATTATTACAGTTTCTTTCAATTTCTCACATATAGCTGCATCTCTTTATTTGTGAACTTTTTTACTTACCACTATCTGCAAATTTCAAACCTAAACTCGTGTTTCCACATGACAATTTTGCATACAAAAGAGCATCTGACAGCCTTCCACCAATAGGAGTGAAACATTGTCTTTTAGCACAGCTGGCTTTTTTTGTACTAACCATTTAGGTATCAAATCTTTCATTTAGCACTGATGTTAAGACAGCTCTGTTTTCTTGCAGCAATTGATGAGTCTTGCATGTGACCTTGATGTGGAATTCTTTGCTTCTAAAATTCCTTTTTATGAGGTATGAATTTTTGACAATCTATTTATGCTACCAAAATTTGAAAGCAGTTCTTCCAGTGCAGATATGAATCTTCCTCAACATTCTTGATGATGAGAAACCCACTTGATATAAAAATATATCTCAGAATGGCTGGAATTGGTATTAACACTCTTCTTTATGCTTGTGTTTCTATTCCATTGCCATCTGTTTGTCTTACTCAAGCTCAAATTTCTCACTTTCACCTGGCTTTCAATACCTTTTTCTGTCATATTTTCTCTATCCATGTCCATTTGGAAGCAGTCCACTGTTTCCTGAGATTTTTATGGCATGTTCTTCTTCCTCGGTCTTGTTCCTTTTCATTTGGTTAATCTGTTGCTTGGATTTGTCAGGAAGGAATCCTCTTCTTGTACAAATACATTTATCTCTCACTTGTCTCAGAGACCTTTATTTCATTCATTTTCTGCGAGTAGTTTGTTTTGGGAGTATCTATTTTTTTGTAGTTGTTGGCTCTTGGCTATTATTTTATCTTATCTTTTCCAGTTGCTGTATTCTTTCCTCCTGACTCCTTTCTGCTTCATGCTCTTCCATTCCATTCTCTTTTCTGCTCCATGATCCACATGTTTCAGAGCTAACGGTTTCATTGGTTTTATTCTCTGAGCTCAGATACATTGGGATCTGTTTGACTTGATTAATGGACTTGTGGATTTATTTCCTGTTTAATTTTTGGGGACTGTATGTTTTATCTGTTGGACTTATCTTTCAATTTTTGTCTCCTCCCTTATCTCCTGTTCTCATTTTTCCTTTTTCTTTCTTTCTCATCTTTGTCTGGGATTTACTCTTATCTGTTTATTTTTCCCGTATACACTGGGGTTTGGCATCCAGTAATCAATCTATACGTCTTTATTGGTATTTTTTTTCTGGGTTTTTAGAAAATCAAAGTGGATGTCTCTGTTGCTCATCTTTACATTACCATCTTCATAGATTGCTGGCTTCTTTTAGTTCCTTCATAACAAGACTCCCCTGATCATACTTTTCTTCTTTAGGAATCAGATCATCTAGGTCGACTTGTCATGCTGGAGAAGTATTATTTCAGCATCTGGCTCTCTTGGGTGTGCATTTTAATAATAAATGAACTATCTATACTTCTTTTGTGGACTAAAGAGAGTTTGTTGTCCACAGAGTTTTACTCTCGTTATTTTTCTTTATGAAAAATTCTCCCACTTTTGGAGTCTTTGGATTCCATGGAACAACTTATTTCCTTGGTAATTGTTTACATTTATCATTTTGAATGGACTCTACACAATCTGTGGAACCTCTCTCAGAATTTCTTGTTATCCCTTGACCATCTTCTTCCTTACCTGTTGGGTAATTTCAGTTGGTGTCTTGACAGAACCAATATCCTTGTTATCCGTTGACCATCTTCCTCCTTACCTGTTGGGTAATTTCAGTTGGTGTCTTGACAGAACCAATATCCTTGTTATCTGTTGACCATCTTCCTCATTTCCTGTGTGGTAAATCCAGTTTGTGTATTGACACAATATTACATGTGTGTTCCTCTTTATTCCCATCTGTATTTTTATTTTTTTATTGAAACATGGAGGAGTCAACCATTCATGTGAGCCTCTTAGAACTTTTAGTGGTTTGTCGGACATTGGATGATTTTCATCTAGTCTTGCAAAGCAGTTTGGCTGATGATCAGTTATAACAGCTCAACTGTAATTTTCTCTATCAATTGCATGAGAGGCTCATGGTTACATACTGTTTTTCTCAATCTATTCTTCTGGGTCTATTCTCAAGAAGTCCATCTTGTGGCCTCTCATGTTCCAAGTGCCCTGAATCTTATCGTTGATCATTTAAAAGAATTTAACAAGACTTTTTCCACAGGATAATCAGTTCTTCACCTTTTATTGTTTTCTTTGGCTATGCTCTCATTTAGATATTTCTCACACTAGTTGTTTTTGCCACTTTTAATATGACAAGTTTCTCCTATTCTGGTTTACCTTTCATATCCATTGGTAGGTTTATTCAGTCAGAAATCCTTTTCCTTTATTGTTACCTTATCTCTTCCCTCATGTTTTCTTCCTCATTCTGTGTAAGGTCCTTTTGGTGATGTCTTGTTAACCAGCTCAGTTGTGGTTTCCTCTGTTCAACATTCTTCTGCTTTTATCTTTTTTCAATTTCATATATCTCTCTTCTGCCTTATAGTCATTTAGATATTTAGTGTGGTGTTAGTATCATTCCTTGCACAAATTTCTGGATTTCCTCTGTTTGTAGCCTTTCTTCCTTTTCCATTACATTCACCTACTCTCCCTTGTATTGCAGGAACAGTAATGGTATATTTTTACCATTGGTTACTGTATCATTTTTCTTTTCTTTTTGTCATTTTCCTCATCTCTCTGAATTATTCACATGATTTTTCAAAACTGGATTATCAGCATCAACAGTTGTTAGTTACTGAGTGGTTCTCTCTCCAGCATTCTGGATTTTCTGTTACTGTTGGTTTTATTTTTTACCAGTTCTTGCTATGCTTTTTCATTTCGTTCTGCCTTTTTGTTTTATTCATTCTTTTTGCATTCTTGACTGGGATCTGAATATTGTCCTCCATGTTCCTACTCTCTGTCTTTTAAAACCTTTGGCTTTCTGTTTCTTAAACCGTAAAAAAACAGTTTCTTCCTCCTTTTTACATGTGATCATCAACCTTCTGCTGTCAATAATTCTTCACATATTATTGCTTCCATACCCTTCTCTATCCTGATTATGTCTCTCTTTTATAACACTCCCTGCTAGTACAGCGGTAAGTCTATGGATTTATGATGCTAAAATCAGGAGTTTGATTCTCCTCGGTGGGCTCAGCAGATAGCCCAATGTGGCTTTGCTATAAGAAAACACACACTCTCTTCTGTAACAGTTGTAGCATGTAAAGATGTTTATATATGCTGATAGAATATGAAAAGAATTCTAGATTTTTACATGTTAACCGAAATACTAAGAAAATATATGCATACTTCATACATTTATATGTGTTCTTAGGGAGAAAATAATTGTAGATGATACAGGGTATTATATTTTTTCCTCTGTTCTTATAGGTCAGTACGAGATAAGTGGGATTCACTGAATGAACGAGCTTCATTGGCTCTAAGAAAGCTAGACTCGTGCCAGCAGCAGATAAAGTCATTTCATCAAGGACAAGAGCAATTGATTCGGTGGCTTCAGGATGTAGAATTGTCTCTAGAGCATCACACAGAACCCAAAGGGACACTCCAAGAGAAGCGTGTACAGCTTCAAAACCACAAGGTGAACACCATGTGTCGAAATAAAGATTCCTTCCACTTCAGAATCATATTAACCAAACTAAACCCTAAATCCTGAATGGCTAGTTTTGATTTTATGCCACTTTCACTTAAATTTTCATCAAGGAAACTTCTGTATGTTGTACTTCATGTCTACCTTAATGACTCCAGTACTTTAATTCACATCAAGGAAACTTCTATATGTTGTACTTAATGTCCCCAGTACTTTAATTCCCTTTAAGGAAACTTCTGTATGTTGTACTTCATGTCTACCTTAATGACTCCAGTACTTTAATTCCCTTCAAGGAAACTTCTGTATGTTGTACTTCATGTCTACCTTAATGACTCCAGTACTTTAATTCACATCAAGGAATCTTCTGTATGTTGTACTTAATGTCCCCAGTACTTTAATTCCCTTTAAGGAAACTTCTGTATGTTGTACTTCATGTCTACCTTAATGACTCCAGTACTTTAATTCACATCAAGGAATCTTCTGTATGTTGTACTTAATGTCCCCAGTACTTTAATTTTCTTCAAAGAAACTTCTGTATGTTGTACTTAACATCTATCTTAATGACTCCAGTACTTTAATTCCCTTCAAAGAAACTTCTGTATGTTGTACTTAATGTCCCCAGTACTTTAATTCCCTTCAAGGAAACTTCTGTATGTTGTACTTAACGTCCACCTTAATGACTCCAGTACTTTAATTCCTTCTAGGAAACTTCTGTATGTTGTACTTAATGCCGACCTTAATGACCCCAGTACTTTATTTCCCTTCAAGGAAACTTCTGTATGTTGTACTTCATGTCTACCTTAATGACCCCAGTACTTTAATTCACATCAAGGAATCTTCTGTATGTTGTACTTAACGCCTACCTTAATAACCCCAGTACTTTAATTCCTTCAAGGAAACTTCTGTATGTTGTACTTAATGCCTACCTTAATGACCCCAGTACTTTATTTCCCTTCAAGGAAACTTCTGTATGTTGTACTTAACATCTACCTTAATGACTCCAGTACTTTAATTCCCTTCAAGGAAACTTCTGTATGTTGTACTTCATGTCTACCTTAATGACCCCAGTACTTTAATTCACATCAAGGAATCTTCTGTATGTTGTACTTAATGTCTACCTTAATGACCCCAGTACTTTAATTCCCTTCAAGGAAACTTCTGTATGTTGTACTTAACGCCTACCTTAATGACCCCAGTACTTTAATTCCTTCAAGGAAACTTCTGTATGTTGTACTTAATGCCTACCTTAATGACCCCAGTACTTTATTTCCTTTCAAGGAAACTTCTGTATGTTGTACTTCATGTCTACCTTAATGACCCCAGTACTTTAATTCCTTCAAGGAAACTTCTGTATGTTGTACTTAACGCCTACCTTAATGACCCCAGTACTTTAATTCCTTCAAGGAAACTTCTGTATGTTGTACTTAATGCCTACCTTAATGACCCCAGTACTTTAATTCACATCAAGGAATCTTCTGTATGTTGTACTTAATGTCCCCAGTACTTTATTTCCCTTCAAGGAAACTTCTGTATGTTGTACTTCATGTCTACCTTAATGACCCCAGTACTTTAATTCACATCAAGGAATCTTCTGTATGTTGTACTTCATGTCTACCTTAATGACCCCAGTACTTTAATTCACATCTGTAGTACACTTTTTGTTTCCTTCATGGAATCTTTAAGAACAAAAACCAATTTCAAACAGGTAGTTTAAGGATGGATGATCCTGTTTCAACAACATATTCAGGATCCAAGTTAAAACACAATCCACATTTTATTCTGGTATGAATAAATTGATGAAACTTTGCTGGTTTCACTTCTACCAAACACATTTTCTTTAAAGACAATTCATTCTAATATTAAGTTCACCATTGAATATATAAATAACAATCACTTATCTTTTCTTAACCTCAATATTTGTTAATTCTCACATTACTAATACAGGCCTCTACATCTCCTGGAATTATGTTCATGAATCCAAACAACACAATATATTAAAAATTTCTAATAACACAGCTTGAAGACCAAGTACATAGATAAAGAAATTAACTCAGTAAAGTCTTTTATCTTTCACACCAACAGTTGTTGAAAAGTGACCACATACTCACCAGAACAAAGTCCAACTCACAAGAAAAAATAATACACCAACAAACAACACCAAATACTGCAGATTATCATTTTCCCCTGACATTAGTTCAAAACTAATCAACCCTTGAAGAAAACTGGCTGTTGACCATAAAGTTCTTGTTTACTTCAAATTAATCCTGAAACCTAAACTAAAATTTTTACTAAAAACCTACTTAATGTTACACAACACCAAAGTTATTTGTATGATTTACATTATATTATATTAATAACATGTAATAAGTTTCCTGAAATCTACACTGGAGAAACTGGAATAAAATTGGAAACCAGATTCACTAAACATAATAAATAATGTACTGTAAACCAACACTCCAGGGTACAAACATACCTGTAATAAGCTGTGTTAACTAAACGAAACAAATTTACTGTAAAACAACACTCCAGGATACAAACACACCTGTAATAAGCTGTGTTAACTGAACAAAACAAATCTACTGTAAACCAACACTCCAGAGTACAAACATACCTGTAATAAGTTGTGTTAACTAAACAAAACAAATCTACTGTAAACCTAGACTCCAGGATACAAACGTACCTGTAATAAGTTGTGTTAACTAAACAAAACAAATCTACTGTAAACCTAGACTCCAGGATACAAACATACCTGTAATAAGCTGTTTTTAACTGAACAAAACAAATCTACCATAAACCTACACTCCATGGTACAAAGATACTTGTAATAAGCTGTTCTTAACTGAACAAAATAAATCTGCTGTAAACCTACACTCCATGGTACAAAGATACCTATAATAAGCTGTTTTTAACTGAACAAAATAAATCTGCTGTAAACCTACACTCCACGGTACAAAGATACCTGTAATAAGCTGTTATACAATCTCCAGTTACTTACCTCTTTATTTCATACTGTATACATATTTCTATATAAATTACGTGTACCTGAGAATCACAAAAAACTGTTAAAACATTGTGCATTTGTAGTAAAGGTTTCACCGTAGCAGTTCAAGAAATTTCCAGACTTAATTATACTGTATTAATGTTCAGTTTCTACTTAGACCTTGCTGAAACATTATGTATTGTATTAGGGTTTAAATGTAAATCTTTTTGTTAGTGTAACCAAAGTTATTTCTAATGAATTACAGGTAGTTTACCAGGATATTGTTTCACATAAGCTGGTTGTTGATGCAGTCTGTGACAAGGCTGAACAGTTGATGTCATTGACACAGGATGACAACTTATGTGTACAAAACCTGAAGGACAAATACCAAACGATGTCAACAAAATCTCAGGTAAAACTGTAGATTAAACAGTTTATATCTGTCCAAGCTACTATTATTGTAATATTTGTATTTATATCTTCTAACTATGTTTAGGATGAAACAACATATTTGTGTTTAGTTACTACAATGTTAATAAAAAGGTGTTCCACTAATTTTGTGATTGTTATCAAAATTACATGTATTGTTATATAACTTTAAGGCCTTCTGATGTAATTACAGAACTCTATCATTGTAATTAGAAATATCTCTATTTTTACAAGACTAACATTTCCTGATATATCTATAGAATTGTGTGATTGTGATCAGATTTATATTTATTCTTACATGACTAACACTTCCAGATATATCTATAGAATTGTGTGATTGTAATCAGAGTTATATCTATCCGTACACGACTAACACTTCCTGACACATCTATAGAATTGTGTGATTGTTATCAAAATTATCTGTATCCTTACATGACTAACACTTCCTGACATATCTGGAGCTGTGCGGTTGTAATCAGAATTATCTTTATTCTTACATTGATTGACACTTCCTGATATATCTGTAGATTGTGAATGTAATTATCTTTCTTGTATTATGAATTTAATAGCTCTTTACTTACATGTAGAAGAGTTATGGTTGTAATGACATTTACCTATACCGTGCCTCTAGAATCTCCTGACATGGCTTGAGAAGTGTGTTTCTGAACATCAGCACTACCTTGATTTGTGTAAAGCATTCCAAGATTTTCTCTTGAATCATCAACAGAAATTCCAAGAATGCCGTGATACGGCAGGAGAGAAACGAACTGTTCAGAGTCGACTCATGACTCTCAGGGTTTGTTATCTTCTTTTAAATAACGGTAATGGTACATAAAATACCAAACAGCACCAGCTACTTAACAGTTTAAAGATATGTGTAGTTAGAGTTTACTAGAAAGTTCATGATATTGCTGTTATATGTATCTCCTTACAAGATTATCAAAATATAATTTAAACAGATTTATAATGTTTCCCATTCTGGTGTATTTTATGTATAAATTGTGTTGTCGTGTAGGAACTGAGAACTCAGGAAAAAGAAGGAAACAGCACAATACAGTCTCTTTGTGACCAATGCCAGGAGGTATGTTTACATACTTCTGAGTATGGTGCAGATATTTTACGAAGAGAAGTGCAAGAAATGCGAGATTCCTGGAGCCAACACACAACATCAACTTTGGAAGCTGAGCACAATTTGGAAAATGTGTTACAGCAGTGGATGGGGTATGAGGATAACCTTCAGTTCATGTTAACATGGCTGAAGGAAGTAGAATCAGCTGTCAAACATCCTCAACTTCAGTCGTCAGTCGAAGAAAAAGAAGAGCAGCTAAAAACTGTTCAGGTATAACACTGAGGAACTACAACTTAATGTATAGAGTACTGTGTGAACTGAGACTGTGTTAATGTATAGAACACTGTGTGAACTGAGACTGTGTTAATGTATAGAACACTGTGAACTGAGACTGTGTTAATGTATAGAACACTGTGTGAACTGAGACTGTGTTAATGTATAGAACACTGTGTGAACTGAGACTGTGTTAATGTATAGAACACTGTGTGAACTGAGACTGTGTTAATGTATAGGATAGAACACTGTGTGAACTGAGACTGTGTTAATGTATAGGATAGAACACTGTGTGAACTGAGACTGTGTTAATGTATAGGATAGAACACTGTGTGAACTGAGACTGTGTTAATGTATAGGATAGAACACTGTGTGAACTTAGACTGTGTTAATGTATAGGATAGAACACTGTGTGAACTTAGACTGTATTAAAGTATACGATAGAACACTGTGTGAACTTACTGTATTAATGTATACGATAGAACACTGTGTGAACTTAGACTGTATTAATGTATACGATAGAATACTGTGTGAACTTAGACTGTATTAATGTATATGATAGAACACTGTGTGAACTTAGACTGTATTAATGTATATGATAGAACACTGTGTGAACTTAGACTGTATTAATGTATATGATAGAACACTGTGTGAACTTAGACTGTATTAATGTATATGATAGAACACTGTGTGAACTTAGACTGTATTAATGTATACGATAGAATACTGTATGAACTGAGACTGGACTATACATCAGATAGTACTATGTGAAGTAAGAATAAACTGTACATCAGACAATACTTTGTGAAGCAAGACTGGACTGTACATCAGATAGAACTATGTGAAGTAAGACTGGACTGTACATCAGATAGAACTATGTGAAGTAAGACTGGACTGTACATCAGATAGTGCTGTGTGAAGTAAGACAAGACTGTACATCAGCCAATACTGTGTGAAGTAAGACTGGACTGTACATCAGACAATACTGTATTAATTAATACTAAACTGTACACCAGACAATACTGTGTTATATAAGACGTAACTGTACATCAGACAGTACTGTGTTAATTAATACTAAACTGTACATCAGACAATACTGTGTTATATAAGACTAAACTCTGTAGGAGAGAATACTGATACAAGTGGAGATTCCAGTTTTAAGACTTGAGTCTCATTTGTACTTATTAAAAACTATTAATGCATATACTTTATTTTGCATACAAGGAGTAATTACATACACTTATGTATAATTGTTTAAAAAGATTCTCTGAACCAAACAATCTCTAAATTGAATGACAAATTAGAGAGACTATTTCTATCATTGCACTGAATGCAATAAAACTATATATTAAAAAGAAATAATTATAAATAAATAAATTTAAGCTATAAATAAAGATTAAAAAGATATAAGTTCATTTCATTAATTAATAATGAACTTTAAATAATGAATAGGAGCTGAGAGACAAAGTTTTGAATCACCAGAAAACTGTGGACAGTCTTACTGATGAGGGCCATGTTCTACTTCAAGTTTCTGGTGTAGAGAACATTCGTGGCCAGATATCTCAGTGTGGTTTCCGATACCAGTCACTACTTAGTACTGTGAAGGTGAGAATTAAAGAATTATGCGGATAAATGGTGAATTTGAAGTGACAAAACAATTACTTTAGTTTGAAATATAAATTTCATACAACAGTTAATATTTTATTGCTAGATTATTTTTTATAATTTTTATAAACATTTCACAGAAAACTGTCAAAACAAGAACTAAACAGTATTTAGCAATCCAGAGGTAATGAACCTGACTTTCAAGGTATTTATAATTGTGATATTATTTATAGTTTACCAGACAATAATGGTAGAATACCACTTGTATTTTTAGTTGCTGTGTCTCGGCTATGTTATAATAGCACTTTAAGGAGATAGTCATGAATTTAGAGAATTCATAAGAAATTTTTAATATCACTTCTTTCAGGCTTTAATTACTCGGTGGGAAAATATGGTTGAGGATCATAAGAATTACAAAAAAATGACATCTGAGCTTGAAGTGTGGCTGAGAGGAGCAGAGAATGTTGTATCTGAGTTGAAGGAAGATGGTAAAATTGAAAACAAGATAGAGAAAGTACAAGTAGGACATTTTTCGTACTGTATTACAAATATTTATGAATGTGTATTGAGGTTTATATACTAGTCAAGGTGAGCTTTAAAGACAAATTGTATTGATTTCAGTGGCCTTGGTTTCACTAAGGTGCAGTAATTTGTCAAGTTTCATAATAGGAGTTCGAATGTTTATTATATGGGTAAATATTGTAAACTCAGGTTTATATTAAACCTAAGATACAGAAGTTTAAAATGTCCAGTAGTTGATTTTAAGTTTTTGATTTATTAATTCTAGATATTGATAAGCATAACGTGCATCTTTTTACTGATAAGCTTAATGTTTTTATGTTACAAATCAAGATTTTTGTTTTAAATGCTTTAAGATCTCATACATACACCTAAGTTATGCTAACTCCTATATATGTGTATCTTGGAGTTAATGGTTTCAGTCAAAATATTTCTAAGTTTTGGGATCTTATAAACCTGACATAAGACATAAAACATTGAAGTTTCTTAATGATATTTGACAAAATCTGGTGGTTTTATTGAATGTTTTTGTCTCCTAGGTGCTAATGGCTGATAAACCTAGAGGACAACAACTTCTAAATCAAGTTGTGCAAGCAGGAGAAAGACTTTATCAAGACACATCAGCAAATGGAAGAGATGCAGTGAGACAAGAATTACGTAAACTGCGTGACTGTTGGGATCAGTTGGACGTCGAAATAACGGAGCAACAAAGACTGTTACAAGATCGCAGTCAGCAATGGCATGTTTTCATGGATAATTTGAAACAAGTATGAACCAGATATTTCTTGTTTTGACAAACTCCACAAAATAGTTTTTTTCTTACAGTGAAACTGTTAAAGAGTTTTAGTTTCATTGGCATTGGGTTTAGATTTTCCACAGACGTTATTGTAATAACATCATCAGTTTCTGTGTGGAAATACTTTGACTAAACTTCAGTTGTGCACTTAAAGGTCATTAACCTTTCCTTTAAACAGAGACGTTTAACATCTTTAAATGGTTGACCAACTCACCGCATTGTACTTGTTTTATTTAGTGTTTTTAAAGTTTCACATCAGTGTACTTTTGTCTTTAAATATTTTATATAAGATTCAGTGTAATTATGTTTAAAACAACTAAATTTTGAAACCAGATGCAATATTTTCAATGGAGAAATTCCATTATTGTATCTGAAGAAATACTTCAGGTTTTATAAGGTGTGTATACAAGAGCTCATTATTTTTGGATAATGGCTCATAATCAAACATCAACAAGCTGGTTGGTTGATCTTTTAAAGAACTAGACTTTAAGGATAGTTTTCATTTTTTAATGAATTTCTGAATTACAAGTTTGATAATAAAGTTTCTAATGCTAGCTTTAACATTAACACAATTATGGAATTAATTTTCAATAATGATAAAAAAAATCTGTATTTTTAGTTTTTGAACCTTGATAATTTTACAAACACAGAATCAAAGGTTTTGTTAGGGATCAGGGTGATGTGGGTTTTAGGTGAGTTCCATTTTTGGCCAATCCTTTCTGTTTTTTTTTAGAAATAGCAGTTGGATGAAAGTACACAGTTTTTGAAATTATTATATAATATGCATCACTTTTAAGAACCCCGAGTATGTTTGTAAATTTATACTATTAAATAGAACACAACTAACAAGTTTTTAAAGTGTAGTTCTTATTTCATAAGTGTGGTGATACCTTTGAGGGTGAGGTTCACAGTATTTCATAAGTGTGGTGATACCTTTGAGGGTGAGGTTCACAGTATTTCATAAGTGTGGTGATACCTTTGAGGGTGAGGTTCACAGTATTTCATAAGTGTGGTGATACCTTTGAGGGTGAGGTTCACAGTATTTCATAAGTGTGGTGATACCTTTGAGGGTGAGGTTCACAGTATTTCATAAGTGTGGTGATACCTTTGAGGGTGAGGTTCACAGTATTTCATAAGTGTGGTGATACCTTTGAGGGTGAGGTTCACAGTCACTTATTTTGAAATGAAACTTTGATTGTTTTATAAAAATCTAAGGTTTTCACAACTTTACCCTATTTATTGAAACATACATTAAATGATAAAAAACTATATTCTTTACTTCACAAATTATACATGAACTTTCAAATGAAATGTATTTTTAAATTAAGATGTAATCTTCATTACTTCTATAGGTGTTTGATCAAATTTCAACACAGGAAACATCAAGTCTGTTTTGTTATTAATTTACTTGTTTCTGTTGCAAATAAGGTACATTTAGATTCATCACACTTTAGCTGCAAATACCAGTGAAAAACATTCAACATTAAAGATGCTAAATAAGTAAAGTGTATAAGAGTTGAGTGTGATCTGTTCTAATTAACATAGTAACTGAGACCTATGATGAAGAAACCTCTGTATAAGAGAGAGCTCGTACCTTTAAGCAGAAGCTGCTACATCAGATTAAACTGACATCAATCTGGTTTTTATAGAAGATGTAACTATTACTCATCTTTTGCATCAGTTACATCATGTTTACATTTTGAGTATGTTGATATGTGCTGTAATAATAAAGAATGTACAAAGTTAAATAATGTTCAGTTTCTTTAAACTCTACTTGTTATAGTAGTTCCATTTACTTATTCATATTATTTAAACAGATTGTGAACTGGTTGAATGCAACAGAAAAGTCTGTTGAATTAGACAAGAATAACCATCCTGGGGTACAAGACATACCGACTCGTTTACAGAAATACAAGGTGAGAAAGTTTCCTCATGGTATTAGTTTCAACTAAACTACTTCCTTTGTATCTCCCCTTGTTCCTTAATTTAATAAACATACAGTAACAACAGATATTTTCCAGAGATTGTTGGTGGTATGTATAGTGTTAATATTGGTAACACATTTTCAACAGATTCATGCAGGGTATTATGTCTAAACTTTAGTAACACACGTCTCCTACAGATTAGTGCTAATTCACGACACATCTTGTGTGTCTACAAATTTTCTTTGGTGCAGAATATTTATTTACTATCCACACTCCCCAAGATTTTGAATTCTTCAGAAGTGATATTTGTGTCAGTCATATAAACAGTAATGAGGGATGAACAGTTGATTATATGTTGTGTTTTGGACATGCTCTTTAATAGGTTAGTTTAGACATCATACTGTAGAGCCCACATAGCCAAAGTTACACCTAGAAAGTATACATTATAGGAATCTTGTCTTCAAATTGAAAATAATTACTTAAACTAAACATGGGTTTAAAGACAGTTATTAAATTAAAATGTGGGTAAATGTTAATATTCAGAACAGATTTCATTTTTTTCCTCAATTTTATAGAATTATTACCTAGAAATTGTAGAATGAAGTAAACTGTTCCTTTATTTACTAATATTTAAAGTGTTCAAAGATATTTCCTGATTCAATTAATTATACATGAAAGTTATTGTTTTATATTTCTTCGTTGGATGTTCAAAAAGAACTTAAATTTACATGCCTGACAACTTAAATTATGAATTAGGTGCTTTTTAAATTCAACAGGTAAGTTTACTATTAAAATGAAATTATCCTGTAAAGTTAGGCCTATGATAGCTCTTAGTGTTAAAACTATTGTTCTTAGTGTTAAAAGTGTAGGTCTTAGTGTTAGAACTATAGCTCCTAATGTTAAAACATCCACCAAAATTTAACAGCTTTAGTGTCCTAAAAAGATAAACTGTTAACTATCTGTTCTTTAACTGTAAACTTAATATTGTTGTGTTTAGATAACATTATTAAAACTTCTACCTAATTTAACGATCTTGGAATATAAGGTAAACTGTTAACTGTTTGTTCACATAGTTATAACATTCCTGAAAATCAGGTTTAATCTTACAAACTACAAAAAGTGCCATCAACATATCTTATGATGGTTTACACTTTTCTGGGTAACTTTTTAACCACTTTTCTAAATAATTATTTGAAACAAAGTAGCCAGACATGGTGCAACACCATAAACTCATAGACATCCAATCAAATTTTTCATAATGACAACCATTCAGAACAATTGAGTATTTAATGACAAATTCTAATGATTTTATAAAAACAGGTTTATATGTACAACTAACAACATTAGAATTTTGAAAATTAAATCACTATTGTATATAGCTGCAGTAAACAGTGGTGTAACAAATTTTTGTACATACATTGGACTTGTTTTGAATATCTTATTCTAAAACCTTATAAAACCTGACAGTTTCAGTATTTTGAAACCAGTGATGCAGTAAATTCCAAAGATGCAGTGTTGAACTTAAAAAAGATGTGTAATGAATTAGAAGGTGATTTATACCAATACAAAATATATGTAAGAAAGATGATGTAATACCCAGTATGATACCACTGTAGTATATATGTAGGAATGATGTAATACCCAGTATGGTACCACAGTAGTATATATGTAAGAAAGATGATGTAATACCCAGTATGGTACCACAGTAATATATATGTAAGAAGGATGATGTAATACCCAGTATGGTACCACCGTAGTATATATGTAAGAAGGATGATGTAATACCTAGTATGATACCACCATAGTATATATGTAAGAAAGATGATGTAATACCCAGTATGGTACCACAGTAATTTATATGTAAGAAGGATGATGTAATACCTAGTATGATACCACTGTAGTATATATGTAAGAAAGATGATGTAATACCCAGTATGGTACCACCGTAGTATATATGTAAGACAGATGATGTAATACCCAGTATGATACCACTGTAGTATATATGTAAGAAGGATGATGTAATACCCAGTATGATACCACCGTAGTATATATGTAAGAAAGATGATGTAATACCCAGTATGGTACCACAGTAATATATATGTAATAAGGGTGATGTAATACCCAGTATGATACCACTGTAGTATATATGTAAGAAGGATGATGTAATACCTAGTATGATACCACCGTAGTATATATGTAAGAAAGATGATGTAATACCCAGTATGGTACCACAGTAATATATATGTAAGAAGGATGATGTAATACCCAGTATGATACCACTGTAGTATATATGTAAGAAGGATGATGTAATACCCAGTATGGTACCACCGTAGTATATATGTAAGAAAGATGATGTAATACCCAGTATGATACCACAGTAGTATATATGTAAGAAAGATGATGTAATACCCAGTATGATACCACAGTAGTATATATGTAAGAAAGATGATGTAATACCCAGTATGATACCACAGTAGTATATATGTAAGAAAGATGATATAATGACCAGTATGATACCACAGTAGTATATATGTAAGAAAGATGATGTAATACCCAGTATGATACCACAGTAGTATATATGTAAGAAAGATGATATAATGACCAGTATGATACCACAGTAGTATATATGTAAGAAAGATGATATAATGACCAGTATGATACCACGGTAGTATATATGTAAGAAAGATGATATAATGACCAGTATGGTACCACAATATAGATTTTATTAATATTTACTATTTTTGTTTTAGAAGTTGTGCTGAACTTCATTCAATGAGGTTTGTCAAAATAACCCTAAACTACTGGTTTCTGGAAAGGCCTAACTGTTGACCATCCTAGGCTGAATTGTACATCTAAGTTCTTTTCTTGTAGCTTCTTCAACATGACATCATGATGCACAAAAGACAGTTAGATTCCTTGCAGGAGAAACTTCAGAGTAGTGCAACGTCTTTAGATGATCCTGATGTGAAACAGGCTCTTTCTGAGGCAACAGAAAGGATTGAAGCTCTCTCTGAGGCTGTTAAAGTAGGAGACACTGAAATATTTCTTACTGTCTTAATTTATATGTACAGTTATTATAAATGTACCGAATGGAATATTTACTGATAAATTACACCTCTGAGGAGCAGGTTTTATTTAAATTGTGAGGTGTTTTTGTAAATGTGTGTAAATACTGTGTGTGTATAAATTAGTTTTGATGCATAGATTTTCCACATCGTTAATAATATTTCAAAGAAAAATTCAGATATGTACTTATGACATATTCATTATTACAATGTATACTTAACGTGTTGTATGATATAGGTGTTTAATTTTCTTTAATCCAGGCTGAATTGTCAAGTGTAGAAAATCTTGGAATGCTTGCTCAAAAGTACAAGGATCTTCGAGAGCACTACAGCCAGTGGTATCAACAAACACTGGACAAACTGCTTTTGTGTAAGGACTATACTGGAAATAGAGCAACTATCCAGGCGAGGTTGGAAAAACTAGAGGTATATAACTATATATACCTTTGAAACAGATCTGTGAGAGTTAGATATGTACATAAAACCCAATTACTCTGTCTATAGTAGTTTACAGAATGTTTTAGGTGAAGAGAAGATAGAAGTTTTATTACACATAAACTATCATATAATTAGCAAGAAACCTTGAGATTCTAATATGCTTTTAGAAGCCAAAGTGTTCACATGTCAAAACATACTTAAACTTTTCCAGAATATTGAAAAGCAGCTCTCAGAGGGAACAGAAACTGTGAACAGTCTCGGAGAACATACAAAAGAGCTAAGAGAACTAGTGTGTCCAAAGGACCGTGACACAATGGAACAAGAGCACATGGTTGTTGTCAGTAACCAGCAGCGACTAACTGCAGAGACAGATGAAGTCAGTCATCAGCTTCACGACCGACTTCAACAGTGGACCACTTATGAAGATCAGTTTGGTTGTCTGTTAGAAAGACTGGAGCTGTTGGAAGCCCAGGTTCAAGACTTTTCACTCAAAACCACTTTAGAAGAAAAGAAAGAACAGTTATCAAGATATCAGGTACTCAGCCAACCAAATAACATTTTATATATGTTATGATAAATGATGCAT
The DNA here is from genome assembly GCA_011833715.1 of Carcinoscorpius rotundicauda. Taxonomy (NCBI): domain Eukaryota; kingdom Metazoa; phylum Arthropoda; class Merostomata; order Xiphosura; family Limulidae; genus Carcinoscorpius; species Carcinoscorpius rotundicauda. The sequence goes on along the minus strand of CM022401.1, from coordinate 11,064,037 downwards.
GGTCTTCAATAACCTTTGTTATTAAATTTAACTTCCTTTTAAATAATGAAGGAAGTAATTTTGTGTTGATTGTATTTTTAACAGTAATGTTTGTAACATTTTTCTTATTATAGTGATATTCATAGCATGAAAAATGATACTTCGTTTTTATTTACTAACTTGAAATGTGGTTTTATGTTGACTGCGAAGTTTATGTCACATTTGAGCATGACAGTGTTATTCTTTCCATATAGAGTGAGCTGCAATTTGAGTGTAATTTTTAACTGCATGTTTTAAATATGTAATGTTATTTGGATTATCAAACAGCTTGTTTCAAGAATGTATAGTGCCACATTTAGTGTTTTTAATTCATGCACCGCACCTTGCTGTCCTTTACATTTCCTAACAGGCCTTGATCAATGATATAGAGGCTGAGGAAAGAACTTGGCCCATCCTCAGCAGTCTTGCTGTCATCCTGGACCAAGTAAGCAACTAATATCTGATGAATTAAAGACAAGTTATATGGGATTCTCATGTACCTTTAAATTGTTTTAGTCTGAATGTTTTAACAAACACTTGTAACCTTACTGATTGATTAGCATTTTGTCTTAATATCATTAAATGGAGTGCTTACATTAAAGAATATATATTATTTATTTTTAAGAAGAACTACATTTTGCTACGTTTTTTCTAACATCACAAGGAGTAAAGTTACACACTATATTATCAACAGTGATATATTACACGGCTATGCAACAAAATAACAGTAACTCAAACAGTTATTAATATAATTTTGTACTTGAATCATGATTGATGTTTACTTTTCGTTTTGTTATAGAGAGAGCTTCTGTAATTTATCTTCAATTCTGTCAGTTTTTAACATTCAGTAAACAAAAGAGTTTTATTTTGACTTGTGTGTTCAGCCAAGGAAAGTCCTTTTAAATATTCTGTTAGTACTGTAAACATTTAACAACTGGTTTCATCAGTGAACACAGTCTTTAGATGTAACTTGTCTACAGATTTGTACTGGTTTCATCAGTGAACACAGTCTTTAGATGTAACTTGTCTAGAGATTTGTACTGGTTTCATCAGTGAACACAGTCTTTAGATGCAACTTGTCTAGAGATTTGTACTGGTTTCATCAGTGAACACAGTCTTTAGATGTAACTTGTCTAGAGATTTGTACTGGTTTCATCAGTGAACACAGTCTTTAGATGTAACTTGTCTAGAGATTTGTACTGGTTTCATCAGTGAACACAGTCTTTAGATGTAACTTGTTTAGAGATTTGTACTGGTTTCATCAGTGATCACAGTCTTTAGATGTAACTTGTCTGCAGATTTGTACTGGTTTCATCAGTGAACACAGTCTTTAGATGTAACTTGTCTAGTGATTTGTACTGGTTTCATCAGTGATCACAGTCTTTAGATGCAACTTGTCTACAGATTTGTACTGGTTTCATCAGTGAACACAGTCTTTAGATGTAACTTGTCTGCAGATTTGTACTGGTTTCATCAGTGATCACAGTCTTTAGATGCAACTTGTCTACAGATTTGTACTGGTTTCATCAGTGAACACAGTCTTTAGATGTATCTTGTCTACAGATTTGTACTGGTTTCATCAGTGAACACAGTCTTTAGATGTAACTTGTCTACAGATTTGTACTGGTTTCATCAGTGATCACAGTCTTTAGATGTATCTTGTCTACAGATTTGTACTGGTTTCATCAGTGATCACAGTCTTTAGATGTATCTTGTCTACAGATTTGTACTGGTTTCATCAGTGAACACAGTCTTTAGATGTAACTTGTCTGCAGATTTGTACTGGTTTCATCAGTGATCACAGTCTTTAGATGTAACTTGTCTGCAGATTTGTACTGGTTTCATCAGTGATCACAGTCTTTAGATGTAACTTGTCTACAGATTTGTACTGGTTTCATCAGTGAACACAGTCTTTAGATGTATCTTGTCTACAGATTTGTACTGGTTTCATCAGTGAACACAGTCTTTAGATGTATCTTGTCTACAGATTTGTACTGGTTTCATCAGTGATCACAGTCTTTAGATGTATCTTGTCTACAGATTTGTACTAGTTTCATCAGTGATCACAGTCTTTAGATGTATCTTGTCTACAGATTTGTACTGGTTTCATCAGTGAACACAGTCTTTAGATGCAACTTGTCTACAGATTTGTACTGGTTTCATCAGTGATCACAGTCTTTAGATGTAACTTGTCTACAGATTTGTACTGGTTTCATCAGTGAACACAGTCTTTAGATGCAACTTGTCTACAGATTTGTACAATACAATTTGGCAAAGATTTTGTTATGGTAGGAAGGAAGATTTCATATCTAAATCAGTATTACATCATTTAATTCTTTTTGAATGACGTTGAAAGTCAGGGAATAAACAGTGTACAACAATAAAATAATGGTTGGATGGCAAGTGAAAGTTTGAGGATATACAATATAATACAATAAAATAATAGTTGAATGATGTGTGAAATACTAGGAATATACAGTATAAAACAATAAAATTGTTTCGATGGCATGTGACAATCAGGGTATAAAACAATAACAATTGTTTGGATGGCATGTGAAAATTGGGGTATAAAATCATAAAAATTGTTTGGATGCCATGTGAAAGTCAGGGTATAAAACAATAAAAATTGTTTGGATGGGATGTTAGAATCAGGGTATAAAACAATACAAATTGTTTGAATGGCATGTGAAAATCAGGGTATAAAACAATAAAAATTGTTTGGATGGGATGTTAGAATCAGGGTATAAAACAATACAAATTGTTTGAATGCCATGTGAAAGTCAGGGTATAAAACAATAAAAATTGTTTGGATGGGATGTTAGAATCAGGGTATAAAACAATACAAATTGTTTGAATGGCGTGTGACAATCAGGGTATAAAACAATAAAAATTGTCTGGATGGCATGTGACAATCAGGGTATAAAACAATACAAATTGTTTGAATGGCATGTGAAAATCAGGATATAAAAAATAAACAACAACTTGTTCTTGATTTTTTTCAAGAAAGTTACCAAAATCATTGATCGACCACATTCGTTCATGTGCAGTTTAAAATTGGAAAAATAAAACCCTTAAAAATAACGAAGACATTGTTTTACCAAAATCAAATAAGAGAATTCTTTTACTTTGATAAGTCATTGTAGTTACCACAGTTCCACGGGCACTAATTTAAACAATTGTAAAATTAGATAATGATTTTATTCTCAATTAAGAATTGAACTTTGTTGTACAAAAAACTCACCAAAAAAACTCGTTAAAAAATAAATAATTCGTACAAAGATTTACAATTCATAGTTGGAATAGAAAATAATTAAATGGTAAAATAATAAATGTGTTAATTATTAACATAAAATAGACCTTTCAAGCTTCAGCACTAACATTTATAGAAGAAGCACACAAAGTGTAATTTACATAAACTGGTTTTCTAATCGTGCAATCCATCAGGTGTAAGGCACACTAGAAAGTCTCCTAAATGTAGCATACATTGTATGTACCACAGAACACATTGATAAAAAAATTACACACCAAACTGAATGTCTCAATAACATTAACAAGTTCTCTACTAAAATAGCTATAGAAACTGCTAATAAATTTTAAAAAATGGAATACAAAACATAGTTATTTTTCACCCATGGAATTATAGTTAAACACATGTTAAGAAAATTATATGAGAAGCCAACCTCAGGAAACATTTAAAAATAAAGTATAACAATTGTCTATAAGTGAAACAAGGCAGAAACCCCCTTTCCAAGTCCATGAGCTTATGAATAAGCAGTTCCTCTGAACAGAATGTCACAGTGCTAAAATATAAATCTATCATAATCTGAAGTAGAATCAGAGAGGCCTTGTTAATAAAATCAAACAGTCCCACAGTTAACAAGTAGCCAAGTACATCTCTGTTCACCTCTTTGGTCAGTATTTCTCCACACGTTCCTAGTCTTACACAAATATATCTCACTACATTTTCACATTTATTTACATTTTGTTTGTTTTTCTGTTCAACTAAAGATAAGTAATGTATCAATTTGAGCACATCCATATGCATGTGCATAAGTAACCACTATCAATATTAAAATTTAATTGAGTTTTTAAATCTTGATTTAACATTAAATCTTTCTGTACAATTAACACTTGTGTACATGGAAGTGATTGCATTAATGATCAAAATGTTGTGCCCGTTTTTAAGATATTCTTCCATACTGTAACTTACAATAAAATGATACTTATAATAAGTAAATAAACTTAAAACAAAACTGTTAAACTTTTGTTACATTTCTTTAAGATCACCAGATGGCATAACCATACAGCACACCAAATAATTAATAGAACTACTTCTTCACATCCTGTAGTTTCTGTTCATTAAATCCTGACTTGGGTATTTGCCCCTTGTGTTACTAAAGCTTCTTCTTGTGACATAAACTCTGTATTTTTCATCACAAAACTCAAAGATTCTGACACAGTTGTCTTGACAGTCACTGTAAGATATGTACTCACATGAGTGTCTGTTAAAGAAACAATTCACTGTGCTCTGAGATGCTTTCAGAACGACTGCATTCAGAGATCTATTTTAGATTATCAAAATGCTTTTTTACTTTCTGCTTCTTATACAAATGTTCTATTTCAGATTGTTCATATTGACATGAAAAATAATGTTTTAATTTGTTTAAAAAATTTAATAATTTGTTATTTACACTTTACTGTATTCTGTTACATAGGTGACATTTTAAAGACTTTAAGAAAACTAATTTTATTGATTGATTTCATTCACATTTGATTTCATGATTCCATTTCATTCTGATGTCATGTTTACAGTTGAAAATGAAGTCAATGGAAAGGTTGTAAAGGAATGTTTTGTATTCAACATCATTGTTTTTCACAAAGGAATGTGTTTGTAAGATTATATTCATTGGAATTTTTTCACTATCCTATACAAAAACAGTGGTTATAAAGAGATGTGTTAGAAACATTTGTTCTTCCCAGCGAGACTTTTTAACAGAGATAAAAGCATTAAATTCACATTTTTACTTGCAAACTAAAGGTATACTCTTACAGTTAAACATTTGATGTTATCATGGCTAAAAAATAATTACCACCAACAACATATTTATTTTTATGTCATATATCAAACAGGCTTCCCAGATGACATTTCAAAAAAATTAAAGAATACAATATTGACATGTGCAACTTTCCTTCCTACCATCAAAACAAATTAAGCTAAATTGTATAGCACACATTTGTTGACAGTGTGTATAGACTATGGCCATACTTACATTGGAGACGGTGCAGCATCACTGCTGATAATTCAAGATGTAATAGTTTTTTGTTGCAGTGGAGAGATAATGAACAACAATTGCCTTTTGAAGGAAAAGGAGATAAAACTTCAGTTTCTGTATAAAAGTCAGAACATTGTACAGCTGTAGTTGTAGTCCATGAAAGATTTCAAACTTTTAAAATAGTCTAATGTTAATCACATGACAATACAACTTTATTATTTATTTTATTTAATTTTGTATGATAAGTACTTCCTTTAATTTAATAACAAAAAGCATTTATAATTAACATAAGTTAAATGTATTTTGATTTGTGTTTAACAACTACTGAAAATCTATTGCATTCATAGGATCATATTTTAATTTCTTTACATTCATTACAATTTGAAAATAAGAAATTCGTTTGTTTAAAACACATATTCTGTAGATATAATTAATATTTGGTTGTACATCTTTTTATATGTTGTCTGTAAATCTGTGTAGATATATTAAAATATTAAACTCAACACCAATTTTAATTTATTTCAATGTTAACATCAAATTATAATTATTTAAAAGCCAGTCTTTTGAAATAAACATTAAGTAAATTGTTAGCACATTACTGGTTTACATGCTTCACCTCTGATGTTTTACTTTGATTTGAAGGCTCTGCTTACTGAGATGAAAGATAAAGAACGTGAAGTTGACTCTCTGAGTGATAGTACTCAAGAACTGATAGAAGCTAGCGGTGAGATGAGGTTATCAATGGGAGTTTCTCAAATCACATCCCGCCACCAATCACTGCTCTTAACCTGCAAGGTTAGGAAACTATAGCTTATTCGTAACTGTGATAGTCAGTTTGCAGAAGTGTATAATGAAAACTCCACCAGATAGATTTTACTGAAAGTATAATAAACACGTTTAAAGATTTACACATTTAACAAACCAATATTTAAAACGTGATACAGGACTGCAGAAAATGTATCAATATTTCACTATTTGGTCTTTGGTAGATTCTGAAGTAAGTTAGTTGATTAAAACTTAAACCATATTGTCTCTTCTGAAGAGTTATTTTAGTGCCATTTTATCTACGCTCGCCACTTTAAGAGAAGTGTGTATTTACTCTGGTATCTAAGTGTCAACATATAAATGTGTAGTTTGGTGTCTGGAAAAGGTAATGTAAACATATAGATATGTGTTCGGTGCAGTTTCTGGAAAATAAAATGTAAACGTATCAAAATATTTGTTTATTCTGGTGTATGAAAAGGAATGAATGCACATAAATATCCATTTCCTGTGATCTCTCAGAAAGGTAATGTAAATACATATTTAATATGGTATCACAAGTGTAAATGTATCAATATGTCTTTTCTCTGATTTCAGAAAAAGGAAATATAAATATATAAAGATCTATTAACTGTAATTTTGGAAAAGGGAATGTATGCATATAAATATTTATTTACTGCATTTTCTGGAAAATGGAATGAGAAAAAAATAATGTCTTTTAACTATAGTCTCTATAAAATATAATGTAAACACAAATACCTATTTACTTTGGTGACTATCACTATAGTCTATAAAATATAATGTAAACAGACAAATACCTATTTACTTTGGTGACTATCACTATAGTCTATAAAATATAATGTAAACAGACAAATACCTATTTACTTTGGTGACTATCACTATAGTCTCTATAAAATATAATGTAAACAGACAAATACCTATTTACTTTGGTGACTATCACTATAGTCTATAAAATATAATGTAAACAGACAAATACCTATTTACTTTGGTGACTATCACTATAGTCTCTATAAAATATAATGTAAACAGACAAATACTAATTTACTTTGGTGACTATCACTATAGTCTCTATAAAATATAATGTAAACAGAGAAATACCTATTTACTTTGGTGACTATCACTATAGTCTCTATAAAATATAATGTAAACAGACAAATACCTATTTACTTTGGTGACTATCACTATAGTCTCTATAAAATATAATGTAAACAGACAAATACTAATTTACTTTGGTGACTATCACTATAGTCTCTATAAAATATAATGTAAACAGACAAATACCTATTTACTTTGGTGACTATCACTATAGTCTCTATAAAATATAATGTAAACAGACAAATACCTATTTACTTTGGTGACTATCACTATAGTCTCTATAAAATATAATGTAAACAGACAAATACCTATTTACTTTGGTGACTATCACTATAGTCTCTATAAAATATAATGTAAACAGACAAATACCTATTTACTTTGGTGACTATCACTATAGTCTCTATAAAATATAATGTAAACAGACAAATACCTATTTACTTTGGTGACTATCACTATAGTCTCTATAAAATATAATGTAAACAGAGAAATACCTATTTACTTTGGTGACTATCACTATAGTCTCTATAAAATATAATGTAAACAGACAAATACTAATTTACTTTGGTGACTATCACTATAGTCTCTATAAAATATAATGTAAACAGACAAATACCTATTTACTTTGGTGACTATCACTATAGTCTCTATAAAATATAATGTAAACAGACAAATACCTATTTACTTTGGTGACTATCACTATAGTCTCTATAAAATATAATGTAAACAGACAAATACTAATTTACTTAATGACTAGAAAAAGAAATGTAAGCACAACCGTGCTTACTTTGGTAACAAGAGAAGGGAATGTAAACTAATAAATATTTATTTATCTTGATCTCTCAAAAACTGGAATACAAACATAAAGATCTATTAACAGTAGTATTCCAAAAGGACTGTAAACATAAAGATCCCTTAACTGTAGTCTTTGGAAAGGAATATAAACTCAAAGATCTATTATCAGTAGTATTCCAAAAGGACTATAAACATAAAGATCCCTTAACTGTAGTGTTTGGAAAGGAATATAAACATAAATCAGTTTACTGTGTACTCTGGAAAATGGGGTGTAAACATGTTAATATGTATCTTCTGTGGTCTTTGGGAAAGATAATGGAGACATATAAATGCATATTTACTTTGGTTTCTCTGCGAAAATGTAATGTAGACGTGTATGCCTATTTGGTGTAGACTATGGAAAAGGAGATCTATACATATACATTTATATTTATTGTGGTTTGTTGAAAAGGGAATGTAAACATATACATGTTTATTTACTCTGGAAGGAAATGTAATAAACACATAGATGATTATCTAAGACTGATTATTAATTAGTTATTATTTTTTATATTTATTACTACAAGTGTCTTGCTGTTTAAGGGGCTGTATTGGTCAGGATTCCTTTTTGTGATTCTTAGTTAGTGATTATTTTTTATATTTATTAATATAAGTGACATACTGTGTAAGGGGCTGTATTGGTCAGGATTCCATTGTGTGATTGTCAGTGATTATTTTTTATATTTATTACTACAAGTGTCTTGCTGTGTAAGGGGCTGTATTGGTCAGGATTCCATTCTGTGATTCTTAGTTAGTGATTATTTTTTATATTTATTACTACAAGTGACATTCTGTGTATGTTGCTGTATTGGTCAGGATTCCATTGTGTGATTGTCAGTAAGCCACTGTTTTTTTATATTTATTACTACAAGTGACATACTGTGTATGTTGCTGTGTTGGTCAGGATTCCATTGTGTGATTGTCAGTAAGCCACTGTTTTTTTATATTTATTACTACAAGTGACATACTGTGTATGTTGCTGTGTTGGTCAGGATTCAATTCTGGAATTTCCTGATAGAAAAGCTGTTGTGTTATATACTTGTTTTATTTTTAATTATCTGGTTACAGGAAGTGGAGGGTTGTGTTATGCTGACTTCTGTTCTGTGTTAAGTGAGTGTATTATCATTTATGTGGATGTAGAAGGATTCTTTTATAATTATTTTCATCATTAGTGGTTCACATCATGCTATTTCGTTATTATTATACTTTATCATGTGTCTTATTATTATACTTTATCATGTATCTTATTATTATACTTTATCATGTGTCTTATTATTATACTTTATCATGTGTCTTATTATTATACTTTATCATGTGTCTTATTATTATACTTTATCATGTATCTTATTATTATACTTTATCATGTGTCTTATTATTATACTTTATCATGTATCTTATTATTATACTTTATCATGTGTCTTATTATTATACTTTATCATGTATCTTATTATTATACTTTATCATGTGTCTTATTATTATACTTTATCATGTATCTTATTATTATACTTTATCATGTGTCTTATTATTATACTTTATCATGTGTCTTATTGTTATACTTTATCATGTGTCTTATTATTATACTTTATCATGTGTCTTATTATTATACTTTATCATGTGTCTTATTATTATACTTTATCATGTGTCTTATTATTATACTTTATCATGTGTCTTATTATTATACTTTATCATGTGTCTTATTATTATACTTTATCATGTGTCTTATTGTTATACTTTATCATGTGTCTTATTATTATACTTTATCATGTGTCTTATTATTATACTTTATCATGTGTCTTATTATTATACTTTATCATGTATCTTATTATTATACTTTATCATGTATCTTATTATTATACTTTATCATGTGTCTTATTATTATACTTTATCATGTATCTTATTATTATACTTTATCATGTGTCTTATTATTATACTTTATCATGTGTCTTATTATTATACTTTATCATGTGTCTTATTATTATACTTTATCATGTATCTTATTATTATACTTTATCATGTGTCTTATTATTATACTTTATCATGTATCTTATTATTATACTTTATCATGTGTCTTATTATTATACTTATCATGTGTTTATTGTTATACTTATCATGTGTCTTATTATTATACTTTATCATGTGTCTTATTATTATACTTTATCATGTATCTTATTATTATACTTTATCATGTGTCTTATTATTATACTTTATCATGTATCTTATTATTATACTTTATCATGTGTCTTATTGACCATTTCAGTTATTGCAGGAAGGGTGGTGTTACAGATTTCTTTGTTCATAAAGTCTACCTTTTATTGTCATTTTTCTCTATATATCCTATTATAAATCCACATTTCTCTGCATTAGGAAGTTGCCAGTCACTTTGTATTGAGGCTTACTGTTTCTGAAATTATGCTATTTACCTAGTCTTAGCATATTTTTGGAGAGACATCTAATGTAGAAATGTAAAGCTGCTGTTTTGTAATTTCCTTACTTCTTATTCATAGTTGTTTTTGTCAAGTGTTCAGGGTATCCATTGTGATGGGAAGTAATGCTTTCTTCATTTGTTTTATTGTTACTTTGTTATATATGTATGATGTTCATCTTACAGTGGTATTTATCAGTATCTGTGGGTTCCCTGTGAGCTTCTCTGGTGAATGAGTTATGTGTCTTAGTACCTGTGACATCTGGGAGTTTGTTAACTTCTTTACTAGTAAGTTGTTCTAAGAGATTCGTGTTTCTTTAATTTATGATAGCAATTCTTTTGCTCTAGGAACTGGTGCGGAAGTGTGAACAGCACGTGGAAGATCACATCAATTTTCAGGAGAAACATGATGAGTGTTCTAAGTGGATTATGGAAGCACAAGACAAGTATGCTGAGGTTACTGCTTTACCTAGTGGAAACCGAGCAGCTTTACAAGTCAAGTATGGTAGAAATAAGGCAAGTTAAATGTTTATATGTATGTACAAAAAATGGCTAGATACTACAGTAAGTATTAGAATATTATAAACAAGTTATTTAGATATCTGCATGTATTATCCAGTGTTTGTAAGCTGTACAGATATTCAGGTATCCCATTGTATTTTTCAGGTTTTTATGGAGCTGGATTTTTTATAGTAGGTGTCTGTAACCTGTTGTCAATAAATTTAAGTAATAAATAGACAGTACATAATCCACTGGTTTTAAAATAATATATGCTCCAAACAACTTAAATGTATTTACAAAAAAAAAAGCTTCAAATAATTGTATCTTTTTTTTTCATCAGAGTCCATGGAGGTTTATATATATATATATATATTCACTTACTTTACAGCATCCTTTCACAAGACAGATTTGTTTCCTCTACTCTGTCATTACAAGACAGTCAGTGATAAATTCACTTATGTTATCCAACTACTTTAGAACCTAAGTCACACGAAATTTTATTTTATACTCTCTTATTGTAATACAGGCTATGATTATTACACTTTAAAAGTTGACACTATACACCCTTAATGTTGAATCTCACAAATGCAGTCTAGGTCTGTTCGACTATATCTGCTACTAACTTTTTATTACTTTCACTAACTTCCTTTTCTTGCATTTCTTTGGTTACCTCCATTTTTGACCCCACTGAGGACTAGAACCTTCAACAAACAGTGAGAAGGGATGTAAAACTACTCAATAAGGAAACTCAGAAGGTTTGAATATCATGAAGTAAATTCATGACAGTTGAACTACACAATAAGTTATTTAGGAAAGCTGAGAAGGTTTGAATATCATGAAGTAAATTCATGACAGTTGAACTACACAATAAGTTATTTAGGAAAGCTCAGAAGGTTTGAATATCATGAAGTAAATTCATGACAGTTGAACTACACAATAAGTTATTTAGGAAAGCTGAGAAGGTTTGAATATCATGAAGTAAATTCATGACAGTTGAACTACACAATAAGTTATTTAGGAAAGCTCAGAAGGTTTGAATATCATGAAGTAAATTCATGGCAGTTGAACTACACAATAAGTTATTTAGGAAAGCTGAGAAGGTTTGAATATCATGAAGTAAATTCATGACAGTTGAACTACACAATAAGTTATTTAGGAAAGCTCAGAAGGTTTGAATATCATGAAGTAAATTCATGACAGTTGAACTACACAATAAGTTATTTGCAAATTGTTGTATAATTATTTCTATAACTTCTCAAAATAACTTGCCTTAATGCTCACACAGTATAGACTAAATATTACACTTAAAATGAACACTTGTGTATATCTAACAATATCTCATAATATACATTACCTAGAAAATGTATATAGACATGGAGATTCTTTTAATATGCATTATCTACAAATTTAGTTACTACTGATGAATCGTATTAAAAAAAAAAAAAGATTAGATAGTGGTCGTCTCGACTGTAATGTTTGTCCTTTAAAGATAATGGGCACAAATCATCTCAACTGTAATGTTTGAGTTTTACAGTTACTGAATAGACATAATCTTAACTGTAATGTTTGAGTTTCACAGCCACTGATTAGACACAATCTCAACTGTAATGTTTGAGTTTCACTGCCACTGAATAGACATAATCTTAACTGTAATGTTTGACTTCCTACTTTAAATGCTGGTGTAAAGATTGTAGTTTCTGTTCTCTGTTTTTTTATGAGTTTGGTTTTCTTACCAATCCATAGGAGTTGATTCAGATGAAGAACACAGGGCTTAATCTAGTGAACAGTACAGTGCAGCTTGGAGAACAGCTACAAGTGGGAACATCACCTGAAGGGTGGGAAACCACACAAACCATGCTACTGAACCTCCAGTCTGTGTTTGACACCATTTTTGATGGTTCTACTAAACTTGACCGCTCACTTCAGTCCACTATGTTTTTGTGGTCTGAATATGAAGATGAAGTGCAGGGTGTACAACAGTGGATAAAAAACACTTCACAACAGTTGGAGGGCCCTCTGAAGCTTGTGACAACCTTGAATGAAAAGAAAAGACAGCTGCAAACATATAGAGTAAGTTGAAGTGTAAACTTATGTGTTCTTACCTTATATGGTCATGATAAAAAAGTTTTAATTTTGTTAATTGTTGTTATAAAAGGTTTTCCATAATATTTAGAGTTGTAATAAAAGATTCCTAATACTGTTTATTGCTGTAATAAAGTAGTTTTAATATTATTTACTGCTATGATAAAGGATTTATAGTTTTGTTTACTGCTGTAATAAGAGTTCTGGGGGTTTTTGATGAGGAGACACACCCTTGAAATAAAAATGTATCTCTCAACTGTGGGATGGGTACTATCAATAAACTAAAGACCAACAAGATCTCGGAAAACATTTATTCTTACCAATGAACGATTGCCTCATACACACTACACCTATACTGCACCCCCACACCTGACAAACCCAATTGTTTACTACAATCCATGATGCTGACCTATGAATCATTTAACTAGAACTTCGGTAAATGTATAGCGGGGGCATTTTCTAAATATGTAACATCAGCTGAAGCCTCTTTCAAAGACTCTTTTAATTTTGAATATATTCTTAAACAACTAAATCATAAAGCCTTAACGCCCAGTTTTGATGTAATCTCCCACTTCACGGAGGTCCTAACCACTGAAGCCTGTAAGATAGCTTGAGAACTTTATATCGAAGACCCCAACCCCTTGATACACATCCTTAGAAGCCATTTAGCAACCCTTATAGAATTTACTACCACCAAAATTAACTTTGTTTAATAACCAAAACTAGTTACAAATAAATGGCCTAAGGGTAGGAAATCCCATGTAACCAGTTCTAGCCAACATTTTATGACTCAGATTGAATCTCAAGTGATCAGTTCAGTCTCACACTCACCAGTGTACTGATACAGGTATGTTGATGATACAATTGCTGGATTCACATCTACAGAACACACACTTAGTTTTTTTCAGTCACGTTAACTTGATACACTACAACATTAAGTTCACCTGTGAACACGAAAAAACTAACCAAATAGCATTTCTCAACCTCAATATCACTAGAACTGATACACAATTCAACACAGAAATCCACAGAAAAAAATCACCCATACTAGTTTTTGCCAAATGTTGGTTATTTTTCTGTTGATGTCAGGAATATATGGTGTGCAGCAGTATACCATTAAACCAGAGATTTACAGATTTGTACAATGAAACACAAACCAAATCAACACTAGGAACAACAGGGACAAAAAGATCTGCCACAACAAAAAACTAGAGAAACTAAGATGTAAACATTTCTAGTGCTGTTTAATGTTGTAATAAAATATTTCTAATATTATTTACTGTTTTTGTTAGAGTTTTAGGGTAGTTTGCTGTTCTAATAAAATATTTATAATGTTATTTACTGTTGTAGTAAGTGTTCTAGGGTTGTTTACTGTTGTAATAAAATATTTCTAATATTATTTACTGGTGTAATAAAAGTTCTAATATTGTTTGCTGCTGTGATAAAAGAATTTCAATACTATTTGTTTCTGTGATGTGTGCCTAGAAAGCTGTTGAATCTTTTTGGCAGGGTTTACAGCTGGATATCAACAGCCATCAGCAGAGTGTGGAAGATCTTCAAATTAAGGCTGAAGCACTTCCTGATCGAGATGAGGGCGTGGATGACATTCTGAATTCTATCGTCACTTCTCATTCTCAGCTTAAGGAAAAGGTTCAGGTGAGATGTTAATTGGACAATATTAAAGTTGTTTTTTTTCATATTACTTCCCGCTTTTGACTGAGGAAAGCTATTACTTGAACAGACTTATCTTTTATCACTTTCCAGTACAAATGGAAGGAAAAGATTTTGTTATTATCTAGTTTAAAGTGAAGGGTTAAAAACAGTCTTTTGTTGTAATGACATTTACTGAAGTTGTTTGTGGTAGTGATATAGTATGTCAGTTAACAGTGAAAGTAGTGATGTGTTGTATATCAGATAATAGTGAAAGTAGTGATATGTTGTGTATTAGATAATAGTGAAAGTAGTGATGTGTTGTGTATCAGATAATAGTTAAAGTAGTGATGTGTTGTGTATCAGATAATAGTGAAAGTAGTGATTTGTTGTGTATTAGATGATAGTGAAAGTAGTGATGTGTTGTGTATTAGATAATAGTGAAAGAAGTGATGTGTTGTATATCAGATAATAATGAAAGTAGCGATGTATTGTGTATCAGATAATAATGAAAGGAGTGATGTGTTGTGTATTAGGTAATAGTGAAAGTAGTGATGTGTTGTGTATCAGATAAAAGTGAAAGTAGTGATGTTTTGTGTATCAGATAATAGTGAAAGTAGTGATGTGTTGTGTATTAGGTAATAGTGAAAGTAGTGATGTGTTGTGTAAAAGATAATAGTGAAAGTAGTGATGTGTTGTGTATCAGATAATAGTGAAAGTAGTGATGTGTTGTGTATCAGATAATAGTGAAAAGTAGTGATGTGTTGTGTATCAGATAATAGTGAAAGTAGTGATGTGTTGTGTAAAAGATAATAGTGAAAAGTAGTGATGTGTTGTGTCAAAGATTATAGTGAAAGTAGTGATGTGTTGTGTAAAAGATAATAGTGAAAGTAGTGATGTGTTGTATAACAGATAATAGTGAATTGTTATATATTAGATAACAGTGAAAGTAGTGATGTGTTGTGTATTAGATAATAGTGAAATTATTGATGTGTTGTGTATTAGATAATAGTGAAAGTAGTGATGTGTTGTGTATTAGATAATAGTGAAAGTAGTGATGTGTTTTGTATCAGATAATAGTGAAAGTAGTGATGTGTTGTATATCAGATAATAGTGAAAAGTAGTGATGTGTTGTGTAAAAGATAATAGTGAAAGTAGTGATGTGTTGTGTAAAAGATAATAGTGAAAGTAGTGATGTGTTGTGTATTAGGTAATAGTGAAAGTAGTGATGTGTTGTGTAAAAGATAATAGTGAAAGTAGTGATGTGTTGTGTATCAGATAATAGTGAAAGTAGTGATGTGTTGTGTATCAGATAATAGTGAAAAGTAGTGATGTGTTGTGTATCAGATAATAGTGAAAGTAGTGATGTGTTGTGTAAAAGATAATAGTGAAAAGTAGTGATGTGTTGTGTAAAAGATAATAGTGAAAGTAGTGATGTGTTGTGTAAAAGATAATAGTGAAAGTAGTGATGTGTTGTATAACAGATAATAGTGAATTGTTATATATTAGATAACAGTGAAAGTAGTGATGTGTTGTGTATTAGATAATAGTGAAATTATTGATGTGTTGTGTAGTAGATAATAGTGAAAGTAGTGATGTGTTGTGTATTAGATAATAGTGAAAGTAGTGATGTGTTTTGTATCAGATAATAGTGAAAGTAGTGATGTGTTGTATATCAGATAATAGTGAAAAGTAGTGATGTGTTGTGTAAAAGATAATAGTGAAAGTAGTGATGTGTTGTGTAAAAGATAATAGTGAAAGTAGTGATGTGTTGTATAACAGATAATAGTGAATTGTCGTATATTAGATAACAGTGAAAGTAGTGATGTGTTGTATAACAGATAATAGTGAATTGTCGTATATTAGATAACAGTGAAAGTAGTGATGTGTTGTGTATCAGATAGTAGTGAAAGTAGTGATGTATTGTTTATCAGCTATTGGTGAAAGTAGTGATTATGTAATTAAATTTCAATGTGGTTCTTTTCTAGATTTGCACCAGTAAATATGAAGACATTGTTACTAAACATGAACAGCTTAGTAAGATGATTGGAGAAGTTGAAACGTGGCTGCAGAATACTCAGTCTTTGATAAGTTCTTGTGGAGAAACTTCGCTAGACAGAATCTCTCTGCAGAGTTCTCTGGACCGCTTAAAGGCTAGCCATGTTTCATAAGTATTATATGGTATTAAAAGAACAGCTTAATCAGACCAAGAACTATCTGAATTTTAAGTAAATTTTCATATTTTTGAATGTAAGTAATATTTTATAGATGAGTCTGTTAAACTTAATTTTGTGCTTCTCAGGGTATTCAAGCTGGTTTTGAAGAAGAAGAACCAAAGCTAAAAGCTGCTGAGGAACAGCTTGGTTTAGTGTTGGTTGACACTCTAGATCCAGGACCTGGTGAGTTGGACTCCTTAAAGGAACAGTGGAAAACAACCCAAGATATGTGTAAGACAACTACAGAATTTCTGCTCAGCCTTCTTGGGCAGTGGAAGGACTATGAAGAACAGCTTGATGAAGTTCAGTCATGGATTCGTGACAATGAATCATCTCTAAGCACCCTTCCTTTGTGTGCTACTTTATCTGATAAAAGAGAGCAGCTTGAAAAGCTTAAGGTAAGGTTTTAAAGTGTAAACAAGTAACTTATTACCGATATTTTATTTCAAGATTACGTCTTCTTTCTGATCCAAGCAGGAAAGAAGTTTCAACTCGTCACATTTCCTGACTGTACAGTTACAGTGGTTTGTAACATAGTTTATGCTTCATATGTTTGTGTTAAATTATGTAGAATTTCTGTATGACTATTTTCATGAAATGTATTCAGAACAAAATTTAATTTACAAAATTAAAAGATGTTTCCTTTTCCTAGAAATCTGTTACTTACTTTCATTGTTAATATATTTTATATCAACTTTTCAGCCAGTTTATGTAAATAATTTACAATCTTTGGAAAGGATATAAATAATGATTTACCTTTTATTTCAGTGTTACAGTAAAATAAAATAATTTGTTAGTATTACTTTGTTCAAGTACCATTGTGACATGTTTCTCAGGGCAAGCAAGGGGAGATTAGGGCAAAAGAGTTAGAGGTAGATGCTCTCACAGACAAGATTCAACAGCTGTATCAAGGATCCAGCGCAAGACGTGTCAGTCAACTCAGCGAGCTTGGTATTCGTTACCAGCAACTCATCTCTCTCATTAAGGTGGCTGTCTCTTGTGTTTGATTTCTATATAACTTAGGTCTAACTTTTGTTTAACACAATGTATTGCTTTAGTCATTTATTCCTGGGTAAGATAATGTCCATTCTTCTCAGTAACTTACCTCCCACATATCAGTTAGCTTTTCTGTTGTAAAGTTCATAATTTCAAAAGTTATTCCAATACTTGGAAGATGAACTGGTAAAGGTAATTTTAAAACAAACAAGATGATGACGATGATATTTTGCTAATTAGGACTTTCTAAAATCAATGACAAACATACAAGGATATTTTTGTAAATGTCTACTAGCAGGTTAAATCTAACGGCAAAGGTAATATTTATTGACACTAAAATGACAAATAAAAAGGTTTATTGGAAGATCATAAAAGTATATTAAGAAACATTGTGAGCTGCTGAAAAATTTGAAAAGGTAGAAATACAACACTCATTTAAACTAGTACAAGTCTGACATACAGAATCTGTAATACAACACTCATTGAAACTAGTACAAGTCTGACATACAGAATCTGTAATACAACACTCATTGAAACTAGTACAAGTCTGACATACAGAATCTGTAATACAACACTCATTGAAACTAGTACAAGTCTGACATACAGCATTTGTAGACAACACTCATTGAAACTAGTACAAGTCTGACATACAGAATCTGTAATACAACACTCATTGAAACTAGTACAAGTTTGACATACAGAATCTGTAATACAACACTCATTGAAACTAGTACAAGTTTGACATACAGCATTTGTAGACAACACTCATTGAAACTAGTACAAGTCTGACATACAGAATCTGTAATACAACACTCATTCAAACTAGTACAAGTTTGACATACAGAATCTGTAATACAACACTCATTCAAACTAGTACAAGTTTGACATACAGAATCTGTAATACAACACTCATTCAAACTAGTACAAGTTTGACATACAGAATCTGTAGACAACACTCATTGAAACTAGTACAAGTTTGACATACAGCAATTGTAATACAACACTCATTCAAACTAGTACAAGTTTGACATACAGAATCTGTAATACAACACTCATTGAAACTAGTACAAGTTTGACATACAGAATCTGTAATACAACACTCATTGAAACTAGTACAAGTCTGACATACAGCATTTGTAGACAACACTCATTGAAACTAGTACAAGTCTGACATACAGAATCTGTAATACAACACTCATTCAAACTAGTACAAGTTTGACATACAGAATCTGTAATACAACACTCATTCAAACTAGTACAAGTTTGACATACAGCATTTGTAGACAACACTCATTGAAACTAGTACAAGTCTGACATACAGAATCTGTAATACAACACTCATTCAAACTAGTACAAGTTTGACATACAGAATCTGTAATACAACACTCATTGAAACTAGTACAAGTCTGACATACAGAATCTGTAATACAACACTCATTGAAACTAGTACAAGTCTGACATACAGAATCTGTAATACAACACTCATTGAAACTAGTACAAGTCTGACATACAGCATTTGTAGACAACACTCATTGAAACTAGTACAAGTCTGACATACAGAATCTGTAATACAACACTCATTGAAACTAGTACAAGTTTGACATACAGAATCTGTAATACAACACTCATTGAAACTAGTACAAGTTTGACATACAGCATTTGTAGACAACACTCATTGAAACTAGTACAAGTCTGACATACAGAATCTGTAATACAACACTCATTCAAACTAGTACAAGTTTGACATACAGAATCTGTAATACAACACTCATTCAAACTAGTACAAGTTTGACATACAGAATCTGTAATACAACACTCATTCAAACTAGTACAAGTTTGACATACAGAATCTGTAGACAACACTCATTGAAACTAGTACAAGTTTGACATACAGCAATTGTAATACAACACTCATTCAAACTAGTACAAGTTTGACATACAGAATCTGTAATACAACACTCATTGAAACTAGTACAAGTTTGACATACAGAATCTGTAATACAACACTCATTGAAACTAGTACAAGTCTGACATACAGCATTTGTAGACAACACTCATTGAAACTAGTACAAGTCTGACATACAGAATCTGTAATACAACACTCATTCAAACTAGTACAAGTTTGACATACAGAATCTGTAATACAACACTCATTCAAACTAGTACAAGTTTGACATACAGCATTTGTAGACAACACTCATTGAAACTAGTACAAGTCTGACATACAGAATCTGTAATACAACACTCATTCAAACTAGTACAAGTTTGACATACAGAATCTGTAATACAACACTCATTCAAACTAGTACAAGTTTGACATACAGAATCTGTAATACAACACTCATTCAAACTAGTACAAGTTTGACATACAGAATCTGTAGACAACACTCATTGAAACTAGTACAAGTTTGACATACAGCAATTGTAATACAACACTCATTGAAACTAGTACAAGTTTGACATACAGCATCTGTAGACAACACTCATTGAAACTAGTACAAGTTTGACATACAGCAATTGTAATACAACACTCATTGAAACTAGTAGAAGTTTGACACACAACAACTGTCATAAAATATTCAATGAAACTGTAATGGAAGTTTAACATACAACAACTGACATAAAATATTCAATGAAACTATAATTTAATTGTATGACATACAACAACTGTATAAAATATTCACTGAAACTCTACTGGAAGTTTGATATACAACAACTGTATAAAATATTCACTGAAACTGTTGTGGAAGCTGAACAACAGTTACTGGTACTGAAGGAATCTCTTGTAAAAGACTTGTCACATGTATCTGTTGAAATATAGTATTATGGATTGTCTGTCAGTCTATTTATCACACAAATAAATTGTGTTTTGGGTGACCAAAAGACATGCATAACATTGTATGACTGTAATCTTAAAAGTGGAGAAATTGCCAATAGAAGATTCACATGCATTGTTTGTAATTTCCTGTGTTTGAGTGGCTGTCGACGACTGTTCACATCATTTGTGGTCTGATGAAATTGGCTTTTTTTTCATGTAGTTATTTCAATTCCTGCAACTTTACCAACTGGGGACAAACAAATCTTTGTTTATCTTCTGTTGTGTAATAAGGTTTCAGCATGTAACTGTTTCACAAACCAGCTCACAGTTAAGCCTTATTGTTTTGAGGAACCTGTAAGTTATTATACTTATGTTTAAATGGTAATTTGTCAAACTGTGTATCTGTGTGACTTGTATAATTACTCCTGTGGCACTTTGGTCTGATTAAAATACATGTTACTTTTGTTTCATTTTTGTTTTACTATGTGTTTCATCTGTGTGACTCGTGTAATTACTCCTGTGACACTTTGGTCTGATTAAAATATATGTTACTTTTGTTTAATTAGTACTTTACTGAAGTGTATATCACTGTTATTCATGTAATTATTAGAGTAGCACTCCAGTATGATTAAAATATCAAACTGGACATTTGTGCAACTTGTGTTAAGTTACTTCTCTTGTAGTTTTTACTCTGGTTATGATATATGCTAATGTAGTAAAATGTGCATTTCATCCATTGTTTTTACCATTTCTATTGTGTCCCTCTGATTCTCTGCCTGAAATTCTTATTATGTGTTCACTTACTGATCATACTTTTTTCCCTTTGTTTGCTACCTTCTCGTTACTCAGAATGTAAGAGTGTAATGAATAAATCGATATGGTATGTTAGTAACCATTCAATTTTTTTCCCATATATATTTTTTTTAATTTTTGTTGTACAAAATTTAGGGAGTAAATGGACATAATATGTCAATTACCATCAGATATCTTCCTTCTTTTGAATGTTTAATTCTTATTATCCAGAATCTAGTGAGTAAATGGACACAGTATGTCAGTAACCATCAGAGGTTAGAGAACGAACTTGCAGACTGTCAGTCTCATGTCACTGAAGCTCAGACCCGTCTTCAACTGTGTGAAGGCACAGAGGGAACTGTGGAAGAATTAGAAACTAAGCTAGCAATGTTACAGGTAAGGTTGGTCTATAAATGTCAGGCTTCTTAGCTTTACTACTAGGTATAACAAATAAAGGACAACATGAAAGTACTAATACACGTTTTTTTAGAAAAGTGACTAAAGAATGTTTTCTCATTTTATTTTAGTAAACATTTAAAGTTATAGTAGCAAAACAGTGGTTAAAATTTTTTTTTGTAATATACCATCAGTAATTATTTCTTATCACTCTAAGGAATTAATCAATAATAAAGAGGAACTAGTTGGGAAGATCCAATCAGTTGCAGAGTTGGCTCAAATTGTCTTGACTGAAACACTTCCTGTTGGACATCAGCCAATTAATGATGCCATTCAGACTCTTCAAGAGAATAGAAGTACTCTTCTGACAAAGTTGACAGCTACCAAGTCCATGCTGGAAGATGCTTTATACTTGTGGTCTAGTTTTCTAGTAATGATTAAACAAGCATCAAAAGTGGTCAGTCAGATGGAAAACACCCTGATGGAGGGACAGCAGCTTCAAGCAACACTTTCAGAAAAGAAGGCCCAGCTTGATAAAATGAAGGTATTGATTAATAGCATGATAGTACAACCTTATATGCAACCAATTTGAATATATCATTGATTCCATTAGCAAAAGAATCAACAATTTAGAACTTGTAAAAGGAAAGAATAAAGGATATAAAATTTTCTAAAAATCTATGAATGTACACATATCCTCAAAGAGAATATGGGCCACAAAGTACCTAAACATTCTCCAAAATATTGCCAACTCATTTCAACTCTAGCAATCTAAGATTGCCAAATGTACCCTGATTACTTATATACACATAGTTAGTAATATACCCTTTCTCTAGGACAGACAAAAAGTACTTGTCTATAAGTATTAATATTCAGCAGAAACAAGAAATACTTTAACCACCAAACTTGGACAGCATCCCTGTACACCATGTATCTTGCTTCCAAAACACACTAGACATGTAAAACAGTTTCTGGTATAAGTTCAAAATTAAATTCAATATAAATAACTAATCATTTCTACTGGCCACCGAAGGTAAGATAGAATATTTAGTGGTTGTCTTGTGAAACTGGGTTTTCTCGAGTTACTTTCATTTCCCTCTACAACAAATTCTACAGCACTTGAACCTACATCTCCCATCCACTAAGTGATTGTACTCAATGAAAGTTTGTAACATTGCAGTTTGTCAAATGTTTGTTCCCTTGCTTTTTCTTTTCAATAATATCATCAGCCTTAATCTTCTCTCTGCCCTGGAACCCCCAGACATCTCAAGATTAGGTATTGTATGCTATGTAACATTAATTTATTTACTGATAAAAATATAACTGTCCAAATTACAATAGTTCAGTGATGTTTCAGGTAACTGCAGAATAGATATGGTATGCAATGTGCCATCTATTAATGTTAATTATAACATCAAAGCTACAATAGTTTACTAATGTTTCAGGTAACTAAAGTTGGCGTAGTTAAGTAGCTTTATGGATATGTAAAATGATTCACAATTATTGGAAATTTTGCTGTCTTTATAAGTATGTCGTTGTTGCATATTCTACTATTGGATGGGTTTTTTTAGTTAATTTTGATAAAACAATGCAGCATTAAGTCAACACTAACATATTAGTTTGTTTCTTTGTCACGTTTGCTTCACTCGTGGTAGTGGACATAAGTACATAGACAATATTTCAATAGAAGTGCCAGATTTAAATTGCAGTGCTTCTGCATAAGCTGTGAAATATACCTAACTTTTATAAGTAGGCAAACATGTAATTCAACAAGTCTGAGAGAACGGATGTACTTTTAATAAATAATTTTTCTTACACTAAACCAACTGACTGTACTCTTTACTCATTGAATACTTAACTCCAGTTTACAGTGTAACTTTCCCACTTTCAGAACCTTCTCACTGACTGTACTCTTTACTCATTGAATACTTAACTCCAGTTTACAGTGTAACTTTCCCACTTTCAGAACCTTCTCACTGACTGTACTCTTTACTCATTGAATACTTAACTCCAGTTTACAGTGTAACTTTCCCACTTTCAGAACCTTCTCACTGACTGTACTCTTTACTCATTGAATACTTAACTCCAGTTTACAGTGTAACTTTCCCACTTTCAGAACCTTCTCACTGACTGTACTCTTTACTCATTGAATACTTAACTCCAGTTTACAGTGTAACTTTCCCAATTTCAGAACCTTCTCACTGACTGTACTCTTTACTCATTGAATACTTAACTCCAGTTTACAGTGTAACTTTCCCACTTTCAGAACCTTCTCACTGACTGTACTCTTTACTCATTGAATACTTAACTCCTGTTTACAGTGTAACTTTCCCACTTGCAGAACCTTCTCAGTATTATATCATTATGATGACTAGCAGTCTTGTCAGCAAACATCTAAATTGAAAGATAGAAAACCTAGTTTACAATATTGCATAACATATGCCTACTGTTACATTTTAATAGATTAATAATGATGTATGAATTTGATCCATTCAATTTCTGCCTGATTAAACTGATAAAGAATAAATCTCTAGTCATAATCATAAAACAACAATCATTTCTTGTGAAACTGATATTTCACTGAAAGTTTTATCTTCTGGGGAAACTTATAAAAAATAAAATAAAAATAAAAATTTCATTCAAAATTTATTCTGCTTTGTGGTTTTTGAATTTGAGTAAAATCGTAGAGGTCACAGTTTTTCAGTTATTTGTTTTGCAATGTTCAGACCCAGAGGAATAAATGTTTCATCTCTCATTCTATGAATGTTTCAGATGTATGGTTGACATACTTGATAACTATTGTTTACATATTTAACTGTTTTTATTTATGTGCTTCAAAACTGATTTTTGAATGTTTCAGAATCTTTGTTTACATGTTTCATAACTGTTGTTGACATATATTGTAACTGTTCCTGCACTGGCTCAGAAATATTGTTGACATGTTTCATGAATGTTGTTTACATATTTCTTAACTTTTCATTACATGTTACATTTCTGTTCCTTACATATTTCATAACTGTTTCTTACTTATTTCTTTAGTGTTTGTTACATATTTCATAACTGTTCCTTACATATTTTGTAATTGTTCCTTACATGATTCTTAAGTATTATTAATGTGTTTCAGAAACACTGATGACATGTTTGAGGACTTGTATTTGTGTTTTAGAACTGTAACTTACTTATTTCAAAACTATGATGCAGATGTTTGAGATGTATCATTTTCATGTTTCATAACTGTTGCTCACAAACATGTTTAGATGTTACACATTGTTTGTTTATATGTTTCAGAACTTGGAACATAAGATTACACATGAACGTATAGAGATGGATCACCTGAAAACTAAAACCTTAGAACTCATCGACAATGGTCAGCACAGCCACTACACAACTGAAGCTATGGACTTGGTTCATCAGTTTGAAGCTATTGCTGAAAATATGAAGGTAAATTTGAAAATCATATCTGACATTAAAGTTTAGAAATATGTATGAAACATTCCGTGAAGACTCATCTCAGGAGCAGAAAGAAGCCATACCTCCGAAAAGATTTAAAAATAAGTTTTTATCTTAATGTATTAGTACCTCTGTTTCCTTTATTTTGGACATAATATTACTGAAAACTATATATGTGAGTAGCACAACTGAAAAAGTAATTTTTTCCTACTATGTGCATTGCATTGAGGGGCCATCTTCTAGGATTGTTTTATCTGCACAGTTTCTGAGGGGTCATCTTCTATGATTGTTTTATCTGCACAGTTTCTGAGGGGCCATCTTCTAGGATTGTTTTATCTGCACAGTTTCTGAGGGGCCATCTTCTAGGATTGTTTTATCTGCACAGTTTCTGAGGGGTCATCTTCTAGGATTGTTTTATCTGCACAGTTTCTGATGGGCCATCTTCTAGGATTGTTTTATCTGCACAGTTTCTGAGGGGCCATCTTCTAGGATTGTTTTATCTGCACAGTTTCTGAGGGGCCATCTTCTCGGATTGTTTTATCTGCACAGTTTCTGAGGGGCCATCTTCTCGGATTGTTTTATCTGCACAGTTTCTGAGGGGCCATCTTCTCGGATTGCTTTATCTGCACAGTTTCTGAGGGGCTATCTTCTAGGATTGTTTTATCTGCACAGTTTCTGAGGGGCCATCTTCTCGGATTGTTTTATCTGCACAGTTTCTCTGACAGAAACAGTTAAGAGGATCCAAATTTTCATTCCAAATTTTAAAAAGGATTTTAAGGTTGGCTACATAATTAATGGA
This sequence comes from Carcinoscorpius rotundicauda, assembly GCA_011833715.1. Classification (NCBI taxonomy): domain Eukaryota; kingdom Metazoa; phylum Arthropoda; class Merostomata; order Xiphosura; family Limulidae; genus Carcinoscorpius; species Carcinoscorpius rotundicauda. The sequence continues at coordinate 11,037,915 of CM022401.1, read as the reverse complement.
GTCAATCAATATATCAGAATAATTTTAAGAAATGTTTGTAACCACAAAGAGGAAGCAAGCTATTCCAGGTTGTGGTGATTAAGGGCTGGTACAACACTAACAATTCTCTAAGTATTTAAGAATACAAACAATTAAAAGTGTGTTTCCTCTTGTAGTATGTCTGGAAAAAATTACGATGATTAATCTTCATTTTAAGGCTATTTTAGAGTTTTATTGTTAGGCCTTGTCAGGCATGATGACTCTACCAAAACATTTACAGCTGAAAAATACCAGATACGAATAAATCAAGATGTTTAAAATAAGTGCATTTTAATATTTCTTATTCTTGGGGTTGGTCTTAAAATATCACCAACCAGGGCCTCACTATTAACTACAAACCTTCACTTTAACATAGTTCAACAAAGAGCACTTTATTCTTGTTTAACATTTAAACTAATACACTTTTTAACATTTAATTTCAGGCTCAAGTCTTACAGAATGACCAGAACTACAAGGATCATTCATCATTCAAAAATAGTTGTGATGACTTAGTATCTTGGATGAAGAGATTGCGAGAGAAGATTCCCCCTATGACTCGTTCCGTCAGTGATCGTCTCAGCCTTGAGACAAGTGTGTCAACCCTAGAGGTGAGTGTAATTAATTTTCTTAAGAACGACTGTAGCTTGGTTGTAGACAACTGTTTTAATATTAAAGCTCAACTTTTTTCAATATTTCAGCATTTCACACCTCTTAGTAAAATATCATTGGCAATTGCAGTTTGTATCTAGACTGCTAAATTACTTCTCAATAAATGAACCAATCAAAAAACAAGAGAAAATTTGAAATAAAGTTAACCATATGAAACTAAACCTAAACCTCACATGAGTGAAATACTTTTAAAAATGCACAGATTTAGTTGAGGTAGAATAATTGTGTTACATAATTTCTCAAGTTGCAGCAACTTTGGTTAACAATAGTTGTTCTTTTTTTGTATTACAGTATTTGGACTAAGCTTGTGTTAGTTATTAATATACAGAGCATTTTATTTGTAAAAAAAATACATGTCACACTGAGTGCATTGTAAGTCTGATAAATGTCACTATTCAGTCAGACAAGAGTAGCTCTAAAGTTAGTGGTTAGTACTATTCACAAAATGCCTTTACTTTAGTCTCTCTGTGGATGACAGACACAGATAATGGTTATGCACATTTGTGAAAATATCCAAAACAAACAAACTAAGATATTTATCTGTATTTATATGGTACTTCTCATATTAGAAGGCTCTAATCTGCAGCTTTGTGGTTCACTTTATTTAAATAACTGATGGATTACCGTTGGAACTGATTCAGCTTAAAACTTAACACATTGTACTTTCAGGAATTATTAACCAAGAAAGCTCAAGGCCAATTGAAAGTGGACAATATGGATCATTGTGGAGAAGTGGCAAAAGTAGCCAGTTCTGAAGCTGGTCAGACTCTGATTTCAACAGAAATAGCTGCCCTTAAAGATGACTTTGACAGCCTCTTCACTGAAATTGAACAAATGAAGGAGAAACTAGGTGAGAAATGTATCATGCCCATCTCTGTAGTCATAGCAATATGCATTTAATAATCTGTTATTGAAAAGTTTTATTATTTTTGTTACTTTGCAGAATGGGTTTCTTGCATATTTATTGTATGAAGATATTCTTCTAGCAAAACTTGTAACAGGAATGATAACCACTTTTTACTTTCCAGAGAGTATCTGTGTGCAGCTTCATGAGTTCAAAGATGAGTATGAAAAAGTAAGTGAATGGTTGCAGCTTATGGAAGCAGACATCAAAACCCAGAAAGTTACTTTGAAGTCAAGCCTAGAAGAGAAGGAAGGCATGGTTAAATATTCTAAGGTCTGTTTTTTTATATGGAATTTTAAAGTAACTTAAGGAATATATTTGTGAACTGTTAGCTGGTAGTTTTATTGGTCACTGAGAGGTATTAACTAGTATTAGAAGATTGGGAGTTGGATAATGTTAGTCCAATATTTAAAGGGGATGATAAACATTGTTCAGACAATTATAGGCCAATTAGTCTTACATCAATAGTTCTCAAGATTTTAGAAAGTGTGGTTAAACATGTGTGTGTAAGAATGGCTGGTATGGATAGAGAAAACTCAACGTAGAGCAGTGAATAACATTTTGGTTATCATCAGAAACAAAGAGGTAACTGACCAATAGCTGACCATGTGTGAAGGCGGTTGTGTAATTGAGTGTAGGAATGTAGAGGGTGTGCTTAGAGGTTTTATTATATTTATTAATATAGGTATAAAGGTGTTCCTTTGTATTGGTTTATTTTGGGCTTGAGTTGTTGTATAAGTAAGGCTTCTTTAATTTTGCATTTGTTTATGTTTGTATATCTATTTAGTATTTGGGTGTTTTCTTTGGTTATGTTGTGTTTATTTGATTTGCAGTGTTTAAAAACGTGTAAAGGTGACTTTTTGTGTTTTTTAGATCTGGTTTCCATTTTTCTACTTGTTTCTCCAATATAGAAGTCGTGGCAGCTATAACATTGTATTTTATAAATAATGTTGGTGTGGTATTTGTCAGTGTAGTTTTTACATAGTATTGACCTCAGTTTTGTGCCTGGTTTTTGAATAAGTTTGGTAATAACTGGAATATCATATTTTGTTGATAGTTTTTGCCAAAAGTTTATTTTTCTACTGATGTTGGGAATATATGGTGTGCAGCAGTATATGGTTTCGTGATTTTTTGATTCGTGAGATATATTTACTTTTGTTGGTTAATCTTGCTTTTCGTCTAGGTGTGTGTGTATAATGTTTTCTACAGTTTGTGATTAAAGACGTATTGCAGAGTTGCTTACAGCAGTTTGATTCAGTGTCAAGGATCCAGCATGGTTTCACTAAGGGAAAGTCTTGTTTAACCAACCTTCTGATGTAAGGATGTTAATACAAGAGTCCATAAAGTAAATATGATGATTTGGTTTACCTTCAACTTTAGAAAGTGTTTGATAAGGTGCTTCAAAAAATTAAATCTGTTGATGTGAGAGAAATGTTATTAAATTGGATAGAAAACTGACTGGAGAGTAGAAAGTAATGAAAAATGAAAATAAATCTGACTATGTCACAGTTATAAGTGGTGTGACTTAGGACTCTGGGCTATGGCTCTGTTGTTTCTGATTTATATTAATTATATTGATCTGGAATGTCAGACAAAACTCTGAAGTTTGACGATAACATTAAAATTTTTTAGATGACAAGCTGTATCAAATATGCTGCAAATCTACAGGGGCATTTAGATAATTTGATGGATTGGATTATTACACAACAGATGATGTTTAACTATCCAACATGTAAGGTGATATATGTATGTTTTCAAAATTCAATAACTGTTACAATTTAAATGTGAATGTATTAACTATCGTGGTTTGAAAGAAATATGCTGGTATTGTGATAGAAATATTACTTAAGTCATCTAAATAGTGTGTTGTAGCTAGCAACGAGGCTAGTAGGAGTTTGGATAGCATCCATAAAAATGTAGAATACAACACAAGGGATATTGTTTCACTGTATATACTACTTGTAAGCCTCATTCAGAGTACTGTGGACAGTTTTGTGCTACATTCCTCAAGAAGAGCATTGAATTGTTGGAGAAGATTCAGAGATGAGCCACTAGGATGATGGGATTGTTCTATGAGGAAAGATTGAATTATCTAAACTTGTTTTCCCTGTAAAGGAGAATAGTTAGAGGGCATTTAATTGAAGTGTTCAAAATTATTTAGGTTATTAATAATATAGATCCGTCAAGCTTTGTGGGGGTTAACAATGAAAACAATACGAAAAGGGTCATAAATTTAAATTCTGGTAGCACAAAAGTTGCTTGCAGTTTAGACAGTATTACTTTTAAAACAGGGTGTTTGAATTTTGGAATGTGCTGCTTTCAAGGGTGGCAGAGGCAGAAAATTTAACTGAGTTCAAGAAAAGATTGGATAAATACATGAGTAAGTAAGAAGTGGTTATATCTGGGAGCTGGAAGGGATATTCTTGATAAGCTTCCTTTTGTACCGTTAAATTGTTTTGAATTTTATTTATTAGTTTTGGTTTATTTTAAAGTCATGCATAGAAGACAAGGAACCTCATTGCTAATTATTTTAAAATCTATTTTGTATGTTGGTTTTGTACAGTTAAGTCATTTCTGGAAAACAGTTATTTGTTTTTAAGTATTTAAATGTCTTTTTATATGTTAATTTTGTTTAAAATCAGGCCTAGAAGCAGAAAAATATTAAGTATTGCAAAGTTTATTTTTAATTGTCAATTTTCTTTTGTGTAACATTGAGCTAGAATACTGTAAAACCATTTTAAATATTGCAAGGTTTGTTTGTATTTGTGAGTTTTTCTTTCATTTAGAATTAGCTCTAGAATACTGTAAAACTATTTTTAATATTGCAATGTCTGTTTATTTTAGTTTAATGTCAGTCCTAAAAGCAGGGAAAGCATTAATATTTTCAGTGTCTCTTTAATTTGTTAGTTAAGTTTAAAAGCAGACCTAGAAGACAAAAGAAACATTGTCAAGTGTTACAAGGCCTATTTTATGTTATTTTTGTTTATTTGAAAATTGTGCTTAGAAGGCAAGAACATCATTTTTAAGTACTGCATTGTCTCTTTTATTTGTTTAAACTATTTAAAATCAGGTCTGGAATGCAGAAAAATAATATTAAGTATTACAGTGTCTTTTATTTATTGGTTTTGTTTAGTTTAATATCAGGCCTTAAGTATTGCAGTGTGTGATTTATTTGTTGATTTTGGTTTCTTTGATGTCAGACCTGCAATTAAGATATGAAAAGTTTGTTGAATATTGTTTTTTTGGATTATAATAATAATACACTTTGATACTGGAACCTCTTGATTTTGTTTTATATGACACGATGATAAATCAGGTGAGAGTTATCATGACAGTTGTAGACCAACAATTTGAGAAATTCATTATACAGAAACGAATTGTATAGTATGAATTTTTAATTAATTACTTAATTAAAAATATTGTGTATTTTAATCTGTTAATTACATAAAAATAAGATTTTTGGTGAATTGGTATTGAAGAAGTAACATGCTTCATTGAAGAAAAATGATTCTTATGTACAGGGTTTGTTGGAGGAATTAGAGAAAGGAAAGGAGTCAGTGGATAAATTAACTCTCTCAGCTCAAGGACTCTTGACATCACATCTTGATACATACATCCGTAATCAACTGAGCATTCTCAACTCTCGCTACCAAGTCATTTTGAACCTATGCAAGGTCAGAATTTATAATAAATTTCTTGAACAGTGTAGGTGCAAGCAACATAACTGGGTATAATATTTTAAAAGTGTTTAATTAGCTATTAAAGAGTGCATGAAGTGTTGTGTTTTCTTTCTATTTCATTTAATGTTTGGCCTATTACAATACTTGTGATACTTTATGTGTCAGCACATAAGACTGTACTTGTGTTTCTCGTGTATTGATTTATGGTAGGATGTCCTGAATAAAGTGGAACAACAGCTGGATCAGCACAAGCACTACAAAGGCAAAGTCGATGAGAGTAGACTTTGGATACAAAAGATGGCAGCACTGTTGGAAGAATGTGGAATACCTACTGGAAGTAGGGAAGCAGTGGAGATTCAGTTGGCCAAAATTAAGGTATGTTTATAAGTGTAGTTAATATCTGATTACATTTTGCTTGTATCAAGGAAAACAGTACAAGAGTCAATTATAATAATCATAACTTCCTGTGCATTTAAAGTGTTATTTTATAGCCCTTCACTTTAATTACAATGTTATTATACCTACTTCTAAACTCCTCGTTTTAACATTCTTTATTTACACGGTGTTATAATGTGACCACTACCAAACTTCTCTGTCAATATTCTTTATTTACAAGGTGTTAAAATGTGACCACTACCAAACTTCTGTGTCAGTATTGTTTATTTAAAAGGTGTTACAATGTAGCTTCAGTGATGTCCTTTGTACCAGATTCTTCAGTTACGATATTTTAAGTACCACCCAACTTTTGTATTTTGCTTGTAATTATTAGGTGGAACATTTGAACTACCTTTATCTCTACATCCTGTTTGGAGTTTTGGGAACTAAGATTCCATAATATGGATAGTTGTTGTACACGGGCTTGCAATTTCATTGATAGAGATTCCATGGTCTAGTTAGTTGATCTGTACTTGCTAATAGTTTCATGAATAGAAATTGCATAATCTGTCTAGTTTGTCTGCATCTGCTAATAGTTTCATGATTAGCAATTCCATAGTCTTTCGATTTAGCCCTTACCTGGTTATAGTTTCATGAATGGAGATTCTATATTCTGTCTGGCTGGTATACACCTGAGTGTAGTTTTGTGAACTGTGATTAGTTGGTATACACCAGCTTATAATGTAATGACGTTAGATATTTTGTTAGAGCTTTTGAAATATTTGTAGTTTCCTAGAGCTGGTTACTTTTATTTATTTTGAAACTACATGCTTTGCACATGATGGAACTTTATTAAAATTATGCATATCACAATCCTGGATTACAAAGTTATTTGTTTTGTTATGTCATTCACAAATGATTTATCTAACATGTTTTTTTTAGTTCAATACCTTGACTGAGGTATCACTTTTGTTATAATTTTGTTAAGATTCTGGGTTACAGTATGTTTTAACTTTTAGCAGGAAGTTACCAGAAAACAAGAGGAAGGTCAAGCTCTTGTCCATGGTGCTTTAAGTGCTGGAGAAAAAACAATTCACATGACACATCCTACAGGGAAAAATGTCATCACACTTGAAATGCATGATCTACAGTCTGCTTGGGATTGTCTGGTGTTGAAAGTGTCTGAAGCTAAGGTGAGATTAACAACAAATATTAGTTATTATTAAATGTGAAAATTAGTGTTATGTTGTCACCAATAGAATACTCTCAATATTGTGTTAAAAATTTTGAACTTAATGGCAGTTTGACAACAGTAGACTACTGTCAGCGTTGTATTGAAAGTGTCAGAAGGTAGTAAGAGGTTGACAACAGTAGACTACTGTCAGCGTATTGAAAGTGTCAGAAGGTAGTAAGAGGTTGACAAAAGTAGACTACTGTCAGTGTTGTATTGAAAGTGTCTGAAGGTAGTAAGAGGTTAACAACAGTAGACTACTGTCAGTGTTGTATGGAAAGTGTCTGAAGGTAGTAAGAGGTTAACAACAGTAGACTACTGTCAGTGTTGTATGGAAAGTGTCTGAAGGTAGTAAGAGGTTAACAACAGTAGACTACTGTTAGTGTTGTATTGAAAGTGTCTGAAGTTAATAGGAGGTTAACAACAGTAGACTACTGTTAGTGTTGTATGGAAAGTGTCTGAAGGTAGTAAGAGGTTAACAACAGTAGACTACTGTCAGTCTTGTATTGAAAGTGTCTGAAGGTAGTAAGAGGTTGACAACAGTAGACTACTGTCAGTCTTGTATTGAAAGTGTCTGAAGTGAACAGTTTGCAACAGTAGATAACTCATTCATCACAATATCTCATATATGTTATTTCCATTGAATGCTTTGCTCACATGTACTGTATTTGACATTATGCAGTGTAACCCAAGGCACTATACTTGGTACATACTTATTTGGGCCACTTGTCCCTTGTGTAACAGACCTTCCATGTTTGTTTCTACCATACTGTTTCAAGTCATAATTATACAGCACTTTCCTCTGATTCAGTGTTGTTCATCTCTTTCCTGAATGCAATTTGTGTTACTGTATTAATTTTGGGGTGAAGAGTACATTTGTTCCAGAAGTTGTGCAATATCTCACAGGTGTGCTTTTTTGTCAAACTTAAATGTGTCTGTTTTTCTCGTGTGGTCACTTTCTACTTTATTAAATATTGATGCACCTTCACCTCTACAACTTTTGATTCTAGTTTTGGGTAAGAATGTTTTCAGAGTTAGAATTGTTTTTATTGAAAATGTATTTTTGATAGGTGGTTTTCTCTCCTCACCCAATTTTCCCTCTCAGTGATATACCAGTATTTCTGGTTTACTCCTAATTGTCATAAAAGTGAGGACTGTGTTATAATAGTAGAGGGAATTAGCTTAGTGGGACAGTGTGATTGGTTGAAGGTTGTCACATATTCAACATATGCTCTGAAATGATGCAAAACTTATGGGATTTAAAGGACTGCACACTTTAATGATGCTTGGAGGGCAAACCAGTCTTAAAAGAGCTTTAGGTGAGGTAAGAACTTATTAGAAATACATTTTCTGTGTAAATATAATGTTAACTTACCTCAAGAATTTTAAACAGCTAGATCGTGATCAGATCCCCCCATTTTTAATTTGAGTGTAAACAATATTGATTTGTTCTTGTATAACAACCTTTCCATTCAGGGTACCATTTTAGTCACCTTCTGATCTGTAAGGTGAGTAATCCAAGGCTGAACTCTAACCTCTAAATATAACATATGTACACACAGGACTTAAATAAATACCATTATTAACCAACCTATTGTACAATCTATTTACAAAATAGATTCTCAGAATCTTTATTCAGAATATTATTATGGTTTTGTGATTTCAAGGCATTCTCTATTACTTGAATGTAAATTTTGTAGAGGCTGCAACAGTTTGAGTAGTTATGACAGTTATTAAATCAGATATGCTGAAGCACTTGTTAAGGTATATATGTAACTAATTATGACAATTATTAAATCAGATATGCTGACGCACTTGTTGAGGTATATATGTAACTAATTATGACAATTATTAAATCAGATATGCTGACGCACTTGTTGAGGTATATATGTAACTAATTATGACAATTATTAAATCAGATATGCTGATGCACTTGTTGAGGTATATATGTAACTAATTATGACAATTATTAAATCAGATATGCTGACGCACTTGTTGAGGTATATATGTAACTAATTATGACAATTATTAAATCAGATATGCTGACGCACTTGTTGAGTTGAGGTATATATGTAACTAATTATGACAATTATTAAATCAGATATGCTGACGCACTTGTTGAGGTATATATGTAACTAATTATGACAATTATTAAATCAGATATGCTGACGCACTTGTTGAGGTGTATATGTAACTAATTATGACAATTATTAAATCAGATATGCTGACGCACTTGTTGAGGTATATATGTAACTAATTATGACAATTATTAAATCAGATATGCTGACGCACTTGTTGAGGTATATATGTAACTAATTATGACAATTATTAAATCAGTTATGCTGAAGCAGTTATTAAGGTATATATGTAACTAATTATGACAATTATTAAATCAGATATGCTGAAGCAGTTGTTGAGGTATATGTGTAACTAATTATGACAATTATTAAATCAGTTATGCTGAAGCAGTTGTTGAGGTATATGTGTAACTAATTATGACAATTATTAAATCAGATATGCTGAAGCAGTTGTTGAGGTATATATGTAACTAATTATGACAATTATTAAATCAGATATGCTGAAGCAGTTGTTGAGGTATATATGTAACTAATTATGACAATTATTAAATCAGTTATGCTGAAGCAGTTGTTGAGGTATATATGTAACTAATTATGACAATTATTAAATCAGATATGCTGAAGCAGTTATTAAGGTATATATGTAACTAATTATGACAATTATTAAATCAGATATGCTGAAGCACTTGTTAAGGTATATATGTAACTAATTATGACAATTATTAAATCAGATATGCTGACGCACTTGTTGAGGTATATATGTAACTAATTATGACAATTATTAAATCAGATATGCTGAAGCAGTTATTAAGGTATATATGTAACTAATTATGACAATTATTAAATCAGATATGCTGAAGCACTTGTTAAGGTATATATGTAACTAATTATGACAATTATTAAATCAGATATGCTGACGCACTTGTTGAGGTATATATGTAACTAATTATGACAATTATTAAATCAGATATGCTGACGCACTTGTTGAGGTATATATGTAACTAATTATGACAATTATTAAATCAGATATGCTGAAGCAGTTATTAAGGTATATATGTAACTAATTATGACAATTATTAAATCAGATATGCTGAAGCAGTTGTTAAGGTATATATGTAACTAATGTCTTATTGTTAGTTTCTACTTTTTCTGATGTTCAAACTACAGATCACTACAAAATTATAAAGAGAACATTCAAAAGGCTCAATGTTCTGCTTATAGTTGTTTTATTTTTCAGTAATTTTTACAGTTGGTTATCTTTAATTTTGATAAATGTTTACACGTAAGATATTTTTTAATCTCATTTATTTTAGTATTTTAATGTTTCATTATGTGTTAAGCTTAATTTGCTAATTGTTAACACTTGACAGTGGTACCTAGAGTGATCATACTTAGTGAGTAGCTAAAGTTGTTGTCGTTACTATATGTCAGGTTCAGTTTGTTAACTTGTGACTGGGATACTTACCATTTGGTAACATTACTATATATCATATTTATTTATGTTGTAAACAGGTGTCTCTGGAGTCTGCTCTATTGCAATGGGCTGACTACAGCTCTGCAGAGGCTAGGCTTTCTCAGTGGATCAGTGACCATGAACAGAAACTTCAACAGGTCAAGACTATGAAAGTCGGAACGAGTGGCAGAGATAGTGTCTCCCAAAGAAGAGCTAGGCTGAGAAAAGCTAATGTGAGCTTCTTCTGTATTACAATCTTATAATATAGCAAAATGTTCATTTACTTTGTTTGTTCTAGACCATGGAAATGTGACTTGCCACTGATTGCACTCATGGTTAGGTGAAAATAAAGCCACACGTGGAACACCTGAAAATTGAACTGCAGGAAAAATTGGCTTGTGGCTTAATGTCTACTTTGCTATATCAATGAAATTTTTATTTTAACATATATGTCTATTTCTAAAATGGTTTTAGAAAAGTAGAATGTTTTTATGACACTTGTTAGCTCACTTTATACAAGCTAAAGTATCACATCACTTTGAAAAACTTTAAATTGGGCTACGTTTCATTTGGTGACATTATTTATGATATCTTAATGTCCAAACAAAGTGAGTATCATGAATTAGATTGTACTGTATAAAATCACCTGAGAAATGCTTTAGATAAGAAATTAAGATGTTGAACTATATTGAATGTCATAAACTAAACTACTGTATAAAGTGATCAGAGAAATGCTTCAGGTATGAAATTAAGATATCCAATCATCGTAAATGTCATACACTAAGCTGTACTTTATGTCCAATAATCGTAAGACTCATCATCTAGACTGTACATTATTACATGACCATAAAAAATATTTTGTAATGAAATAAACATGTACATCCAATTGAAACATCGTAACCTTTGTTATGCAAAAAATGAAAATGAAACTTCAGTTTGTTACATGACGAGACAAAAATTGGAAATGAAAAACTGGTTTTAAACATTTTAAATTAAACCTTTTAATTGACAGAAAATTGTTTAGAAAAACAATGAACAAGAATGATCAAATAATTATAGAAGATATATCTATTTCCTCTTTGGATCTTACATGAAATATGATTTTAACTTTGTTGTATATTCTGAAGAAATTTTAAAATATATCGATTTCTGCTAAGGATCTTACATGAAATGTGATTTTAACTTTGTTCAATATTCTGAAGAAATTTTAAAATCATTATTTTGAAGTTTACAGGAAAACTTTTAGGTTTGTAGAAACCATTGAAAGTTATGGTCAAATATTATCTGAAAGAAAATTTTGTTTTGGTTCATACAGAGTCTTGTTCAAGATATTGAGTCATTTGAACCAATGATAGAGTCAGTTAGTGCAAAGGCTGAAGAATTGCAACAACAGAGTGGGACAGGTGAAATTGCAGACAAATACCATTCCTTGGTTCAGCAAGCAAGGGTGAGTTAAATATTTTGTTTCACTCATTCATTGATTGGTACCATTCCTTGGTTCAGCAAGCAAGGGTGAGTTAAATATCTTGTTTCACTCATTCATTGATTGGTACCATTCCTTGGTTCAGCAAGCAATGGTGAGTTAAATATTTTGTTTCACTCATACATTGATTGGTACCATTCCTTGGTTCAGCAAGCAAGGGTGAGTTAAATATCTTGTTTCACTCATTCATTGATTGGTACCATTCCTTGGTTCAGCAAGCAAGGGTGAGTTAAATATTTTGTTTCACTCATTCATTGATTGGTACCATTCCTTGGTTCAGCAAGCAAGGGTGAGTTAAATATCTTGTTTCACTCATTCATTGATTGGTGCCATTCCTTGGTTCAGCAAGCAAGGGTGAGTTAAATATTTTGTTTCACTCATTCATTGATTGGTACCATTCCTTGGTTCAGCAAGCAAGGGTGAGTTAAATATCTTGTTTCACTCATTCATTGATTGGTACCATTCCTTGGTTCAACAAGCAAGGGTGAGTTAAATATCTTGTTTCACTCATTCATTGATTGGTACCATTCCTTGGTTCAGCAAGCAAGGGTGAGTTAAATATCTTGTTTCACTCATTCATTGATTGGTACCATTCCTTGGTTCAGCAAGCAAGGGTGAGTTAAATATCTTGTTTCACTCATTCATTGATTGGTACCATTCCTTGGTTCAGCAAGCAAGGGTGAGTTAAATATCTTGTTTCACTCATACATTGATTGGTACCATTCCTTGGTTCAGCAAGCAAGGGTGAGTTAAATATCTTGTTTTACTCATTCATTGATTGGTACCATTCCTTGGTTCAGCAAGCAAGGGTGAGTTAAATATTTTGTTTCACTCATTCATTGATTGGTACCATTCCTTGGTTCAGCAAGCAAGGGTGAGTTAAATATTTTGTTTCACTCATTCATTGATTGGTACCATTCCTTGGTTCAGCAAGCAAGGGTGAGTTAAATATCTTGTTTCTCTCATTCATTGATTGGTACCATTCCTTGGTTCAGCAAGCAAGGGTGAGTTAAATATTTTGTTTCACTCATTCATTGATTGGTGCCATTCCTTGATCTAATAAGCAGGAATGAGTTAAATATTTTATGTTTCTGTTATTCACTGAAATTTATGTTCTACAGGAATACATGGGTGAACAGAAAACACAGATGGATATATACCAGCAGTTTGTTGATGCTTGTTCTGAATTTGGACGTTGGTTAAATACTGCTAAAGAAAAGCTCAGTAAGTGTGCTCAACCATCTGGTGACAAAGAGATATTGAAAGGAAAAACTAGTAAAATCAAGGTATGTATTTCGTAGTTTTATCTACAAAAATTGTGGATAAGTGACAATGTTCTGAGCTCCTGTGATGAGCGTCACACACAAACAAATGGTATTAATATATATTTCGACAATTTAAATAAAAGCTGTGTTTAAGAAGCAATGTTCTGAGCTGCTGTAGGAGAGTATGACAAACCAATGAATACTAGTACTGAAATTTTACTGACACTTACCTGCTCAAAACACAAGTTTCTTCAATACTTTAATTGATGGATTAAAGTCTTTACCTTGTATTGGTTTTATTTAATATATAATTAAACATAGAAGAGAATTATTAACAAATTCTGGAAGGCAGTTTGTGAAGCATGTGGGCTACTGATAGTCAACACTGAAGTTCTGGTTTGTATGATCATTGAATATCTTTTTAGTGAATAACTTACCTTTCATTTCATATATACTGGAGGGGTGGTGAATAGAATATAGAAGAAAATGTGTCACACTAAGAGAAATTCATGATTTTATTTAATATAACTTAAAACTTAAATACAATTAAAATATGGATTGTTAGCTAAGATTTTATGTTATACTTACTGGTATAAAATGAACAAAAACTAGTTGAATATGAGACACTGAACCTGTGTCAGTAAAGAATGAGAGGGTTAATGACTAATATTATGTTCAGTTGAAGTTTTCTATAAAAATTATGGCTGACTAGTAATGGCATGAAGACATACAAACAAATACTACTGATGTTTACCTAACCTGCTGTAGGAGATACTAACAAATACTACTGATGTTTACCTAACCTGCTGTAGGACCTACTAACAAATACTACTGATGTTTACCTAACCTGCTGTAGGACCTACTAACAAATACTACTGATGTTTACCTAACCTGCTGTAGGACGTACTAACAAATACTACTGATGTTTACCTAACCTGCTGTAGGACGTACTAACAAATACTACTGATGTTTACCTAACCTGCTGTAGGACATACTAACAAATACTACTGATGTTTAACTAACCTGCTGTGGGACCTACTAACAAATACTACTGATGTTTACATAACCTGCTGTAGGAGATACTAACAAATACTACTGATGTTTACCTAACCTGCTCTCAGACATACTAACAAATACTACTGATGTTTACCTAACCTGCTGTAGGAGATATTAACAAATACTACTGATGTTTACCTAACCTGCTGTAGGACATACTAACAAATACTACTGATGTTTACCTAACCTGCTGTAGGAGATACTAACAGATACTACTGATGTTTACCTAACCTGCTGTAGGAGATACTAACAAATACTACTGATGTTTACATAACCTGCTGTAGGACCTACTAACAAATACTACTGATGTTTACATAACCTGCTGTAGGACATACTAACAAATACTACTGATGTTTACCTAACCTGCTGTAGGAGATACTAACAGATACTACTGATGTTTACCTAACCTGCTGTAGGAGATACTAACAAATACTACTGATGTTTACATAACCTGCTGTAGGACCTACTAACAAATACTACTGATGTTTACATAACCTGCTGTAGGAGATACTAACAAATACTACTGATGTTTACCTAACCTGCTCTCAGACATACTAACAAATACTACTGATGTTTACCTAACCTGCTGTAGGACGTACTAACAAATACTACTGATGTTTACCTAACCTGCTGTAGGAGATGCTAACAAATACTACTAATGTTTACCTAACCTGCTCTAGGACATACTAACAAATACTACTGATGTTTACCTAACCTGCTCTCAGACATACTAACAAATACTACTGATGTTTATCTAACCTGCTGTAGGAGATACTAACAAATACTACTAATGTTTACCTAACCTGCTGTAGGACATACTAACAAATACTACTGATGTTTACCTAACCTGCTGTAGGAGATACTAACAAATACTACTGATGTTTACCTAACCTGCTGTAGGAGATACTAACAAATACTACTGATGTTTACCTAACCTGCTGTATGATGTACTAAGAGATACTACTTATGTTTACCTATCCTGCTGTAGGATGTACTAACAGATACTACTGATGTTTACCTATCCTGCTGTAGGATATACTAAAAGATAATACTAATGTTTACCTATCCTGCTGTAGGTGCTGCAAGCTGAGCAGGAGGAAGGATTACAGAAACTGAATCATGCTTTAGCCTTAAGTGGAGAAACTAAGAAGCAACTGGAAGAACAAGCTGAGAAAGATGTGATTGACATGGATGTGAAAAGAATTGATGATGAGTACAAACAATTCAAAGCCAATGTGGATGAGATGAAGTCATCCATTGATGTTGGTATGGTTAAATGGACTGAATATGAAGAACAGTTCAAGAAGTGTTCTAAGTGGGTAGAAGAAACAGAGCCACTTCTTCAGTCATTCCTGACACTCCAGGCAGACCTACTCAAGAAAAGAGCTCGCTTGGAGGAGTTTCAGGTGCTTCAACTTCTCTTTTGTAGAAAATAGTTTTGAAATCCATGTGTTATTTTAAAAAGTGTAGTTAATGTTATTTATTATATTACAGTGAATCATATTGTCTAAAAGCAGTAACACATTCTATAATATAATATAGTTTCTAAAGTTCATATCATTGCATAACATATTTTCGAAGATTGGTGTGATGTTTTATAAATCAAGATAGTTTAGAATTATTACCATTCTGTTGTAGAACATGTTTTCTGTAGTTTCCAATTGATGTGATGTTCAGTTAGCATCATGCACTCTACTAGGATATGATGTTCTAAATTAGAACTGTGTTCTCAAGACAGCTGATATGGGTTTTAAAGGTATAAATGTTTATCTGGGTTTTATTTTAATGAAAGTTTTCATACATAAACCAGCCATATTGAGAAAACATTTTTACTTCAAGTGGGTTTCTTATCATAATGAATTACTTCTATATTATAACATATCTTTTATGTTATTTGGTTTCTGGATGATTTGGTTACTTTTTCTTTTCAACAGGGACATCTGCAAACCATTTTTGATTGGCAGGCTGAATTTGATAAATTAAATGTAAGAGCCCAGCTACTCCTGGAAACATACTCCGATTCTAGTATTTCTAATGCCTTTACCCAGTTGTCCACCAAGTATAGCAACCTTCTCTCTCTGTCTAAGGAAGTGATGCACAAGCTGGAACAGCACTTCCAGGAACATCAACAGCAACAGTGCATGCTAACGGAATGCACTGAGTTTATTGATATCGCTCGAGAAAGACTTAAGGATTGCTGCCGACCCTCACATAGTGTTGATGAACTTACTGCTAAACTAAGTAGCCTGAAGTCTCTAGCATCCAACATGGAACAAGGTCAGAACAAAGTGAGATATGTCCTAGAACTCACAGAAAAGGTCATAGTAAACACTGACTCTTCTGGAATTAGCTCCATCCAGGAAGATGCTGAAAACCTTAAAACTGATTTTGACAAACTGGTGAAGGACATATCTGATGCTCGCGTACACCTGGCTAGTCGGATTGCAGAGCTAGATGAATTCACCAAAATTCTGAAACAGTTTCAGGAGTATCTGGAAGAAACTGAGAACACAGTTAATGCTGACTCAAGGCAAGAGCTGATATCCATAACAGAAAAAAAATATCTCTTTGATAATTATCGTGCCATTCTCAAAGACATGGATATTCGCAGGGAAACAATAGATCGGCTTAATGAAGGCATGGATAAAAACCCTCAGGATGCTGATGTGGCAAAGAACAGTATTGAAAAGTTTCAGAATCTAATGGAGACTCTTCAAAAGGCTGTTTCTGTATTAGCAATTGAAATTAAAGATTTGGAGGCATACAGTAGCACCAAACAGGAGACAGAAAAATGGTTGAAGGAAGTGAAACTGAAGGTTCAGAAATATGGAGAATGTGTAGGTGATCATTCAACGATACAACAGCAGCAGGAAGAATTATTATTGGTAAAAGAGAGCCTTCCAAATGGTGAGAAATTAGTTGAGAAAGCTAATAGTCTTGGGAATGCTGTGAAAGAAAAATTAGCACTTGCTGGGCAGGAACGAATTGAACAGGAATTAGAAGTAATCAACATGGAATGGGAGCACTTGCAAGCACTTGTTGGAGAAGCAGAGCAAAACATCTCCAGGTGTCTCCAGTACTGGGGAGAATTTCAAGCAGTTTATTGCCACTGTGCTGAATGGTTGTTGCGCTTTGAAAACATGACTAAATCTGTGTTAGCAGCACCGCCAGAGTCGGGGAGGAAACAGCTAGATGAACTGAAAGTAAGTGAGCTAAATATGTACACTGTTTTCTTAAGATGAGTCCAAACAAAAGGAATCATTCAGTGAAATTATATATCAGTGAATATTCTGTGTTTCCTTCTCTTATCAGTTCAATTTTTCCTCATATTTATTAAGGCCCTTCATGAAGAAGCATGCTTCCACAAGCCTGATATTGAAGAGGTAAACCAGAAATGTGAAACACTACTGGATGTAACATCCTATCCACCCATTCGTGAAAAAGCTGTTTCGCTATCAACATCTTATTCATCCCTTTTAACTAGCATTACTGTAAGTCGTATTGGTTATAAATATCAGATAAAAGTGATTCTTATTCTCTGATGTTATTAGAATGAATATAAACTTGCTAGCTCCAAGAGTTAGAAATGACTGTGGACTTTTATTTTACACTGAACAATGTTTGACTGTCTTTTTACTATCATTATTGTTCTCAACACTAAAAACATGGTGAAAACCCTAAACTTTCATATCAGTGTTATATTTGTTCTATACACAGTAATTTGGTAAAAACTATAGAACTTCACATTTTTGTTGTACTTTATTGCACCAGGACAAAACGAAAACCTGAGACTTTTTACCAACACTGCTGCTGCTGTTTCATATACCAGGAAACACTGGAACAACAAGTCTTCCTTTTACTTTATACTAGGATGACAACAGATTTTTTATCACAGTTTTGTACACAAGTAGAGTGAAAAACACTAGACTTTCATGACACTGTTATTTGTATTCACAAGTACATAATGAAATATATAGTTTGTATGACCTTTCTTTTCTTTTTCTACACAAGGACACAATACCAAAGCTGGAAAAAGCTCTCAGTTATCAAAGTGAATTTTCAAATCTCAAAGAGAAATACCTGCAATGGATACAGAAGAGTTGTGCAACTTTGCAGGAAAACAGAAATCCAACTCAAGACCAAGGCTCTCTTGAAGAACGTATTCATAGTCTCAAGGTATTTTTAATTAATTTTATTAAGTGAGTTCCTAGAAGAGATGAATATGTTTTATCATATATTTTACATTTTGTTAAATCCTGCATAGCATTTTATCTTTAGTGTTAAACATTTAGCTGATTTTGAAGATTTTTTAAAATTGTATATAATTTATAGGCACAATTAGTAATCAAACGTAGATTATTTACTCTTACTTATCATTAACCAGAGTAGTTAAGTTATTTTTTTCTCAGACTTAAAATTGGATCTTATAGACCCAAACTTAATGATTATTCATCAAGGAAGAATAAATCCAAACTTTTGTTTTTAGAATCTTGCAACATCACTACCTGAAGGGCAACACCTGTTAGCCACTACTTGTGAGGCTGGTACTCGCACCTTAGGATCACTGCCAGACACAGCTCAGTCAGCTTTAAGAGCTGAAATTGATTCTTATCGTGATCAACTGGGGACATTCAGTGAACAGCTAAGTGAGGCCACTGCTCTTCTTTCGTCAGTACTAGCGAGGCTGCAAGAGTTCAATCAGAACAGTGCTAACTTCAGACAGTGGCTGGAAGACTTAGAGAGAAAACTTATTAGTACACCTAAGACAAAAGGAGACATTGTGGAAATTAGAACACTTTTTGAACAATATAAGGTAAGAAAACTACATTTTTCTCCTCAATGCAAAAGATGACTGTTGTAATGTGTTCTGTTAATGGTCCAACTTTTCTCTCCACACTTAACCATGACTCCTACCAAAAACTGCTGAGTTTTTGTTTGCTGACAAGAACTTTATCTTTCACCACCTCTAGAGTTTGCTGATCATTTCAGTTCCCAACCTGGGTGTTCTTATAAGTCTTCTTGGAATTTCTGTCTCAGGTTTGTGTGTTTTACTCCTGTTATTTTACGTGTACTGATTTCCAACCTATATTTTTTTCCTTCCTTCCCTGATATTCAGGTTATTGTTGTTCTGTTAACATTGGATCCTCTGTGCTGGTGTCATCCACGTTATATTTCTCTTTTCACGTGTTATGTGGTGGGTGCTTTCAGTCCACTTGAATATTGTCTTTCGTGCCTGGGCTGAATCTCTCCCATGGAGAGGTCTTTCCATTACCCCTTTTTCAGGAACTTTTTCTTTTGAAGAAGTTTAATCATATTTGATGCATTTACCAAAAGCTTCAATACATGGTTTCCTCTGTTTTGGTTACTTGTACCTCCTTCAGAGACTGTGGCTGTCAGTTCTTTCAGCCACAGTTGGTTTCACACATATTTTTATGTTTATTTTTCCATTTCATTGTTATGTAGGGTAATTTCTCTGGTACATTCCACTCCTCATTGGGCCCTCCTGTTTGCATTCCATTAGCCAGCACAGCCTTTGTTTCCAAAGCTCCAGTGTCTGCTTCTCTTACCACCTGCTCCTCTTCCTCTGCTTCCCTGCATCAACCTCATTCCCCCACTTTACATCTCAGTCTCTCCAAATTGGTTTGTCTGGATCTTGGTGAGCAGATCTCTCTTTCCATATTTAGTCACCTCCCTGTTAGATCTTTCCGTTTGTCTGTTTTCCATGGAAGTATACTTGCACAGATGGAAGGTCTTTCACTGGCAGGGTTTGTTGATATGATTGCCCTGACTTTACATTCACTGTGAACCATTTTTTGTTTTATTTGTCCCTTAAGAAATGTTTCCTCCTTCTCTTGACCTCTGAATATTGCTGTTTTGTTTGGTTTGCATTAACATTTCACTTACTCTTTAGCATCCTACCTATCTCTTCTTCTTTATCTTAATGCTGCATCAGTTTGAAAGATTGTTTCTCTTTTTCTCCTATTTTCCTGCCTTTACCTTCGTCTGGACCACAGTTGATTGCTGTGTTTAGTGTGGGCTCTAAGGTATGGTATTGCATAACTTACTTAAGATCAATAAACAAACACATGAAACTCACAGGGTAATTAAATAGCAGAACAGATGCTGTAACTTTCGATCGTAACATCAGGAAATTTTGCCTGACATTGAACTGACTCAGCCAATAATATTTTTACTGTACTCTTCTTTCTGTGTAATCCAAAAAGCTTCTCAGTTCTAACTTTTATGAACTTTCTAGATCTTGACACCATCATAATGAAGATTTCTCTAATGAAAATTTAACACTCATATATAGTTTGTTACAGTTTCCAAACCTTTCAACAACATCTGATAAAAAAGTTAAATAGCTTTTATTACTGTAAAATATATTGTTGAAATTATGGTTTTCTTAAGAAAGTTTAAGTAGCTGTTATTACTGTAAAATATATTGTTGAAATAGTGGTTTTCTTAAGAAAGTTTAAGTAGCTGTTGTTACTGTAAAATATATTGTTGAAATAATGGTTTTCTTAAGAAAGTTTAAGTAGCTGTTGTTACTGTAAAATATATTGTTGAAATTATGGTTTTCTTAAGAAAGTTTAAGTAACTGTTATTACTGTAAAATATATTGTTGAAATAATGGTTTTCTTAAGAAAGTTTAAGTAGCTGTTGTTACTGTAAAATATATTGTTGAAATAATGGTTTTCTTAAGAAAGTTTAAGTAACTGTTATTTCTGTAAAATATTATATTGTTGAAATAATGGTTTTCTTAAGAAAGTTTAAGTAGCTGTTGTTACTGTAAAATGTTATATTGTTGAAATAATGGTTTCAAACAAAATAGGTAAAAAGGTTAACTACTTCATTGAGATAAACAAAAAATATTTTACTGGAATTAAAACAATAATAAAGTGAAATATTTAAATTTTCATTTTCACGAAAATGATTCAGTGAATGTGTTGCTTTTTATTCCAAAGAGATATTTTTGATAACAAGTTATTTTTTGAACCATAACTAGTCAGTATGAATAGGAATTATTGGGTCTTTAGAGTAATCTTTTTATAATTTTGAACAAAAGATATTTTTATATTAAATTATTTGTTGAATATCATAAGGTAAATGCTTAATTAAGTAGCACAAGATGATTGGAGTAACATATTTATAATTAAAGTTATTTTAAGATTTATTTATATTATATAAACATAAATTGATTCTTTCTAGCAAAATGTCAATATAACTGTTCATGTATGAATGAAAATAAAATTTAATCTGGCTATCACATTTTACTAAAGCATCTGATGTTGGAAATAGAACAACAACAACCTCAGTTGTCAGAACTCCAAGCTGAAGCTCAGGAATTAGCAGAGAAAACAGAAGATTCCCAAGCTGTTAAACTCCTGACAGAAATGACAGATCGACTGACAGCATCATTAAATAGGTGTCAGGTGAGAGAGGTTCAGTAGGTAATACTAAATAATGTTTTAAGACTAGAAGTATGCTCAAATAGGGAGGTAAATAGGTTTCACGTTATATTCAATTCGCACTAAATTACCAACCTTAAGTAGTTGGGACTAAAATTCTCAAAATGCTTTAATAATTAGTCCACACTGTTCCTTTTTCGGGTAACTTCTCAATGTCGTGAACTCCTTTTCATATTCAGGAAATACTGAGTCAGTTGGAGAGTGAGCTTCAAACTCTTCAGAACTATCAACATGCTCTCCAAGAAACGGAGAAGTGGTTACTTCAGATGTCTTTCAATCTAATGTCACATCATTCGCTACAAATCAGCAGTCTTCCTCAGACTCAAGGCCATCTTGAAAAACACAAGGTTTGTAATTTGAACCTCTTAAAAAAGTGATGTTATTTCTACTGTCTTTAAGTGGAGAAATATTAAATATCCTTTAAGCTAATGTCACTTCATTGTTTACAAATCATTCATCTCTCAGAATTAAGGGTTTCAATTCACAACTATTTTGTGAAAGATCAAATTTCTCTTACAGAAATTAAAGTTTAACCATTGCCAAAATAAGTTTGTTGAATTTTAAATCCAAATGTTTTTCTTATAATTTAATAGTGTTAATCTTATTTTTTTTTACTATGTTTGTAATTTTAGATTATTAACAAAAAGAGAAAATCTGTTTTTAGTAATTTTATGATTTGAACCAAACTTTACCAGTGTCAAAACAGAAAATCGTATTACAGTTTAATAGCTGCTAAACATTATTGTTGCTTTTTTTATTTCTAGATAGTTTTGGAAGAAATTGAGAATTACCAGACTGTGATTGATGAGGTTAAGGCAAAAGGACGGGTTATTGTAGAAACATACAAGGAAAAAGTTCCCTCAATAGAGAACCAGATAAATAAACAATTATCAAACATCCAAGAAAGCTATGACTCTCTTCTTGCTAGTGCTGAACAGATAGAGGTAATTAGTGTACATTGTTGTCAGGTACATAAGAGTTTGGTAATCAGTGTTATTAATCTGTTTATATAATGTTTTAGTTGTTTATCTAAAGAGACCTTCTACGTTTAGCATCAGTGAAGAACAACAGAGATTCAATCCCAGCTGCTGTCTTCCACAAACACAGTCTTTCCCTAATGAAAGTGACGGTCTACCAGCTGAAGCATAGGATATAAATTATCAGTACCTGATAACAGTGACAACAATTAGATTGGAATTAATAACTTGTTTTAGGTGATCACCTAGGCTAATAATCATAACAATGATAAACACTGTTGCTAAGTTGCTTTTAACAATATTTGTCTCTAAGAAAGAACTAAAAATTGTAAACAAAATGCATTAGAAATTTACTTGTCATTCACAACTGTCTTTCTACAGATCTTTTTTTTAGGAAAACATATTTAGTATGACATTTTTCTCTTCTGTGGTTTTTTATTATACAAACTCAACAAAGTTTATTAGAATAGTCTAAATCAGTCTGATTACAGCTGAAGTTTTTTAGAAAGTTTCGTAATTGTTTCAGAGATAATGAACAGCACTGAATTGGAGTAATAATAATAATGTTTTTTTGTAGACACGTCTCAATCAGGCTTTTCAGAAGTTTCGTACATATGAGGAAACACTTAACCAATGTGATAAGCTGCTGGCTGAGTTAGAACCTGGACTTGTTCAAGAAACTGAAACAGCTCCTCTGACTCTGGAGGTTGCCAGAGAAAATCTAGATAATTCTAAGGTATCTTTCTTAATAATTTATTGTGTTTTTCTATTTTATCCTGTTTGTAGTAGCTGGTAATAAGATTATAATACTTTCAGTAAACTAAGTAAGTACAAGGACCTGGATTCTGTTTGTTGTAGCTGGTAATAAGATTATAATACTTTCAGTAAACTAAGTAAGTACAAGGACCTGGGTCCTGTTTGTAGTAGCTGGTAATAAGATTATAATACTTTCAATAAACTAAGTAAGTACAAGGACCTGGGTCCTGTTTGTAGTAGCTGGTAATAAGATTATAATACTTTATCTATCAAAAGTTATTTAGGCTGATTCAATTAATTTAGAACCCTACTGATAAAATGGACTGTTTTTCTTTTCTTTTTCTCATATTGTACATTCTGTAATATATTCACTTATGTTCTTCTTAAGTTACCATAGTTGTATTTCAAACTTTAAGTAACTTTATCTTTCATCAGAGTACACACAGATGGAACACCTTTTAACAAGACAAATTATTCTCCTTATTAAACAGTAAAATTAACGTTAAAATATCACCTATTATGGCTAACTTCACATTTATGTTATCAAACTAATGTTCTGACAAAATTTCAATTGACTTTACTTGTCAATTCTTCTTTAGTCCTAACCTTGTGTTTTGTTTGGTCGTCAATATTTATACATTGGTATCTCAGGCATCAAGAGTTTTGTAAAGTACATGAACAGTGCTGGTTCACAAAACTCATCTAAGGCAATAAAAAATAGCAGAGGTTTAAGTAATGTAACATCAACAATATTAGTAAAGCTTAGACATCAAGGAAATGCAAACATGGCATCTAACTCTAACTGAGTTATATAACAAACTTGTCATAACTATCACCTTTTAATTTTACTTTTAACACACTTGTTATTAAATGTAAATATTGTACTTTGTCTTGTGTGATGAAGTCATGTAGATCTACTAAAACTAAAAACTTTTGTAAAGACATTACATCATTTTATTGTGGCATTAAGTCATGAAAGTCTATTGAAAATACAGAGTTTTGTGATACAAATAATACTATTGTCTTTGCAGAATTGTAACAAAACCATGTAAATACACCAAAAAGACAAATGTTTAGTAAATAGAGAGTAAAAGAATGTACTTATAGCAAGGTTTACCTCAGAAAATGGAAATGCCTTCTAGATGTGTAGAAAATAAATTACTAATAATTTTCTTTAGTTCAAATTTATGAAGAGATGTTTAACTTGTTCAGTGCCATAGATGAGGTAACTCGTCCAAGCCAACTGGTAACACAGTTCCTCAGACGAGTTAATTCGTTCTCATTAATACCTAACTTTAACACTAGATGTCAGCACCATAAATGCATTTGACCTACTTACATATTGTTTCACTTTCGATCCAAAATGGCATCACGAAAAAGATTACAAAATGAAGAAGCATTAGAGTTGTATTTTGAACTTGGTTCAGAGTTGCTGTAGCAGTTGAAATACTTGGCAGTCAACAGGTTAATAATCTTTTGCTGTTTCCAAGTATATCAGAATATTAAATGTTACTCTTTTTCAGACGGCACTCAGCCAGCTTGTGATGGCCAGACAGCAGCTACAGACTGCTATCCAAGGCTGTGTTGAAGCCACTACCTCTCTGAGCCGCCCATCCAGTCCTGAGGATGCTGTTGTTTCACCCTTGCCAGAGAGAGAAACACAAATCAAGATTCGTCTACAAGATTTCATTGAACAGGTAAAATTGTTATGAAACATTACTGGGAGTAGCTTTCTCTGTACTAAACCTTTCTTCCATTTTACAGCTACTTGCAGTTGAACAAAGCAATGTATATCTTTTTATACATCAGTCTGTAAGTTTGTTTTCAGAATATAGTACACTGTATTTATACATGATTTTACTGATTATTGAAATGTATTTAGAAACACATCCTGTCTTTCCTTGTGCATATATTACGTGCATTAAGTTCTGGTTAATGTCATATCTTAGGCTGAATCACGTATAGTGGCTATCAACAACGTTGTCCATGAATGGGAGGCTGTGACACAGTTAAAGGAAACCGTAGAGCACTGGGTTGCTGACCAGAAGGTTGCAGTCTGTCAACTAGAATCTGGACTTGTGGTTATGGAACCAGAAGTTCTTCAGCATCAACTGAATAACTTAGAGGTATATCTTACCATTATAATATAAAGTGTAACTACCAACTGAATAACTTAGAGGTATATCTTCTTACCATTATAATATAAAGTGTAACTACCAACTGAATAACTTAGAGGTATATCTTACCATTATAATATAAAGTGTAACTACCAACTGAATAACTTAGAGGTATATCTTCTTACCATTATAATATAAAGTGTAACTACCAACTGAATAACTTAGAGGTATATCTTACCATTATAATATAAAGTGTAACTACCAACTGAATAACTTAGAGGTATATCTTCTTACCATTATAATATAAAGTGTAACTACCAACTGAATAACTTAGAGGTATATCTTCTTACCATTATAATATAAAGTGTAACTACCAACTGAATAACTTAGAGGTATATCTTACCATTATAATATAAAGTGTAACTACTTTGAAATATATCCAAGTCTATCTGGTGTAACATAAGAGAAACTTCTTTGTACATGAACATTATACTTAATTCATGACAGTTCACCAAATATAATTTCTTTTTCATATGAAATAAAACAACCATTTTAAACTAATGTTCTTTTATTTAATCTTCACAGAACATGAAACAAGAGTTGGAGGAGAAACGTTCAGCTGTTCAAAAAATTGAACAGAAAGAACAGAGCACTCTGTCAAACAGTGCTCAATCGGTCCTGAAGGAAAAGCTAAAAGATTTGGAAGACCAGGTGTGTTTCAAAGTCACTTTCTATTAAAATAGTTAAACAGAAAGAAATCAGGCTTCATGGAAAACTAAAACATTTTTAAAGAAAAGTGGTTATGGCAGCAAAGATATATTAATAACATCAAGAGTAAAGGAAAGTTCTGTCATCAAGAGTAAAGGAAAGTTTTGTATTCACCATCATGCAGTCACTTTGAACCATAGTTGAACATTTATCTAAATATTAAACATTAAAGTTTTGTATTCTGTTATGATGAGAAGCCCACTTGAAGTAAATATTTGTCTCAATACAGCTGGTATAGGTATTAAAACTTTTATTAAAATAAAGTAGAGAAGAACATTTTGACCTTCTTAGGTCATCTTCAGGTTAACCAAGAGAATTTGCAACTGACCATTGCTGAGCACATATCTCAGGTATGAGAGTGTAAATGGTTATGGGACATGTAGAGGGCGTTGCAGTATATGTTAGGTTATTAATTAGTAAAGGTTTTAAGGTGTTTCCTGATATTGATTTAGTTTTGGTTTCAGTTGTTGCATAAGTAGGGAATTTTTATTTTTATGTTTTTTTGTATTAATTTCCCTACTTAGTGTCTGGGTCTTTTTTTATGGTTATGTTGTATTTATTTGAGTTGCAGTGTGGAAAACATGTTAGAGTGTTTTTTTGTGTTGTTTGAATCTAGTTTCAATTTTTCTGCTTGTTTCTCCAATATAGAAGTTGTGACAGTTGTTGCATTGTATTTTACAAATTATGTTGGTATTGTGTTTTTCAGTGTATTTTTTACATTGTGTGGACTTTAGTTTTGTACCTGGTTTTTTGGATAAATTTGGTGTTTACTGGAATGTTATGTTTTGGTACAATACTAGCATCAGTGTGCAGTGTGGTCTTCAGACCTGTCCAATTTTCAGATTTCTTGTGGTCTTGTGGACACTTTTGCCTGTCTTCTCATTGCACCACTTTCTCAGTTTTGGTCTTCTATGTATCCTTCAGACCACTCAGTATAATGTTGTGCTGCTGCTTATGTATTGGTCAGCTTACATATGACTTCCTGCTTCACTGATTTTTGGTGTAATCTCCATTTTTTTACCTCTGACACTCCTCATCCAATCACATTGCAGTGTGTGTTTCAGTTATCTGTACATGCACTCTAACTTTGCCACATGGTTTACCTGAAGGGCCAGATTTTCGTGTTTTAAGGGGTTACAGTTCTTGCTATTATATGGTTCTTCACTATGCCCCCTCTGAAAAGGGCTGTTAATCCAGTATGTCAATAAGACCAACCATTATTATTAATTTTCAGAGTTCATTATCAAAATTCTACAAAATCTCCTTAACTTCAATTAACTTTCCTTTATGCCTACACCCAAAACTAATTTATGATAATTCTGTCTGCTTTACCAAGATAGTGCCTGCACAATCCATGTATTCCTCACCTAATTCTGAACAATAGTCTCTCCGTGTCCTTCCTGGTGTCTTTGTGTCGGCATCTTCCTTAACATTGCATGTCCATCAGAATTTCTCACTAAATCCTCATATCCCATTTAAGCCGCTGTACAAACTTGTTTGGAACTTAATCTCTTGGTATGCAAGGTAAAGAGAAACAAAAGTTTTTGACCAACACAGGTTGGTCTTTCAGGCCCCAGAAATTAATTCTAAGACTTTAAAGGGCTTCAAACCAAAATTTCTGTCACAAATTTTTGTTGTTGTTGTTCATTACTACCATATTTTTTTTATTTGGCCTTCTGAGAAGATGTTGTTTTGTTTCCCATGTTTTGGGCTATATGAGTAGGGTGACTTTGCTTGTGTCTTTAAGTTGCCAACCTTATCCATATAGTTTTATTCCTTCCATTTTTTTCATTCTCTGGACTTTGGTTTATTTTCCAGATTAGTACTTTTATGTGGTCCTCCATGTTTTTTTCTGCCCTCCATTAGACCTTTTGTATTCATGTATTTTAAACTACCTTTCCTTGAAGTCTCTGATCTGTGCCCAATATTTGGCTGTTCATGATGTACTTCTCCCTTCACACTGTTTCATACCTTTATGACCATTCCAACCCTGTTTGCTTTCTTTGCCCAGCAAGATTTTTTCAATTATTCCTGAGTCTGTTTCTTTCACAGCATCCTCATTTCTTATATACGAAATTTTTCCTAATTCCCTTCTGGCTTGAATTTGCCTGACATTTTTTTTTCTTTTCCTGATGATTGTAACTTTTTCATGTTTCCTTCCCATCATCAGATCCGTAACTTACTATGCATATCTCCATCTTCCCTTGGAGGGTATCATCAGTACTGTAACTTACTATGCATACTCCATCTTCCTTTGGAGGGTGTCATCAGTTCTGTAACTGTGTATCTGTAGGGGGTAAGTACTTGGTTCTTTTTCTCTGCATAGGCCTTTATCTCACATTTGGATCCTGCCCTGTATTGTGTACTGCCTGACCAGTTATAATTAATTTTAAACCTACACTGTACAACCTGTGATCATATACCGTGCTAGATGACTGTAAAATTGAGACTCTTCGTCTCATGTATGTACAATTCTAAGTACCACTTGATGTTGGCTGATTGGCTCTGTCAGTGTATCCTACATGTAGCAAAATACAGTATCATGATGTATCACAAGGTCATGCTCTTTACACCACATTGAGATGGATTGTTCCACATGACTCTTCACAGGTATTCCTTGTAGTCTGTTTCTTCATAAGTATGTTCATCCAGAACTATAAATTCATGCAGACAAGGATTACTGCCCATCTCTGATGATCTGTGGCATTCAGGCTCTTCCTGCTACATATCTAATGTACAATTCCTGATACCACCAGATGTTGGTTGATTAACTTCATCAGTGTGATTGCTGTGCATTTCAGAATAAGGTATAAAAGTTTCCCCTTACACTGTCTCCAGTGCTATGGTCCTATGGACTCTCTAATGCATTTTTCCTTTTTTATCCAGTGGAGTATGGAAGTTCTTGCCATTTAACAGTCCCTATCCATTAGTGGACCATTGGGACGTGTCAACCTGAGTGCAAATTATACCACTCAGTTGAGAGCATGGTAGTAGCATTCTGCTGATTTAAATGAAATGTTACACTTCCTACCATGTAGAATTCTAGATTCTGCAAGGTGTTTGATGTAACACTTTGTTTTATATTGCAGTTTTCCCCTCCACATAAGACATCCTTTTTCTTATCATCTGCCAGAGTTTAGTTCATGAGGATCAGGTGTTGGTTGAAATGGATCAGCCACATGAGTCCTTACATGTGTTTGGCCCCCTTCTTTTACCATAAACTTGATATTGAATTCCCAATGGCATCAAGTTTTGACCTAGAGATGCAACCTCAAATAGCAATAGCTTTTCCTATCGTTTACTGGATGTTGGTTCCCAGTAGATCTCATGTTGATTGTAGCTAGATGGGAAACTTGAGTTCCCACATATGTAAAGCTGGTACCCTCTTTCTACCATGGACAGGAAGAAAAATTCCCAATGCCACCAGGTTTAGGACAGGAGAGTAACACTCACCTGGGCTACCCATCTTCTTACTATTTAATGGAATGCAGGCTTCCAAAGGATCTGGTGTTGTTTACGTTGAAGGTGGAGGTGGAGGTGGTTCTTGATACAGAAACTTCTCTTGTTGTACCAATTTGTAAGGTGAAAAGGTTGAGGACTCTCTTCCTACCATGGATCTGATGAGCAATTCCAGAAGCTGCCTACTATTGGCTGAGGTCAAACTCACATTTATGATTTGTTGTACCCTAGCCACACTACGTCAAGGGCTCCTATTATTTATGCAATTTTTTCTTGAGGTCCTCCACTGGTTCAGTATAGGATTCTAGCTTCTAGTGAGAGAAGGAAAGATGTTATATTAGAAGTTAACATTTTCAAAAACTGAAAATGTATTCACCTTGGCTCAAATTTTCCACCCATTCTTACAACTTCTGATACGACCAATCTTGAGGCTGCAAGGTTAGGGAGGGTTCTATTTACAGTAGGAGTGGTGTTTCCTTTCTGTTTGTGGAGAGTTGCTGTATAATTATTTTTCATGTTAGTATGAGAGTATCAAGGCCAGTGACAAGAAAAAAAATATGCATTGACAAAGGGCAGTATAAGTTGGGAAAGTTTTTGTGAGTGGAGATGAGATATTCTGTTGAATTAAATTATCATTTCAGGAAAACGTTAATGTTCTGTGTATTCTGAAGATGGCATGTTAATGTTCTGTGTATTCTGAAGATGGCATGTTAATGTTCTGTGTATTCTGAAGATGGCTGGTATAGATATTAGCACTTTAATACAGAGAACAACATTTCAACCTTTTTAGGTTATCTTCAGGTTAACAAAGAGAGAGTTTGCAAAGATACCTTTACCTTTTGTAATCATTACCAAACCACTTTAAATCATATGTGGGCATTCATATTTTTGTTGTAAACATGAAAGTTAAATGTAAGTTATTTTCATATATTCAGGTTACTTTAAACCATAAAATAACACAATGTTTGAAGACAACATGGAAACTATTGCTAACCCATTTAAAATACCAGAGGTGTAATTCTGCTGATATTGGAACTTATTTATGTTAGGCTGTTATAGCTGTGGACTTGTTTCAGCTGCGTTATCATTTTGTATGTTTACAAATAGATTTTGGTTTCTTTCAAAAACTGGCTCACTTCACCCAGCTGAGCACTTCCACATTTTTTGTTGAGAATTTCAGCCTTGTAATAAACTAAAGTTATTAATAAATATATTTTAAAAACCTTAAAGCTAACCTTTATCTTTAATATAGTTATCAAGCCTTGTCTTAAACTCTTATAAATTTACTGCTTCTACAACATCTGAATTCCAAAGGCTAACCACCCTGTTAAAAAAAGTGTCTTAACTAAAAATGATTCTGCCTAGTAGACATTTGTATTAAAGGGTTAAGTTCTGTACTAATTATCAAACCACTTTAACTCATGTGAAGACATTTATGTTTATATTATGATTGTAATTAGTAATATGCTGTACATATAATTGGTTTCATTTAAAAAAAAAACTTGCATTAGTGAAATGCATTAAAAGTTAAATTATTGTAGTATTTTATAGTAAGAGTCATTGAATGGTAATATTCTATACTCATAAAACATTTTTAAGGTATAAAAGGAAAAATTAAAAACTTGTGCTGACAAAAATTCATGATAAATATATTTCTTTAATAAAAGGTTAAGATGTGCTTAATTCTAATTTTACTTTCTTAAAATAAAGGTTGCCCAACTAATGGCTAAGACAGATGCTAGAAAAGCTGCTATCAAACAGTTCAAAGATCTTACTGAAGAAGTTGAGGGTCGACTTCAATATATAACCACTTCTCTGGAGTCGGCTGAAAAACCAGAATCAGGGGACTCTTTACAGCGACAAGAAGTTCTCAAGGTTAATTTTTTAGGTCTTTACCTGTCGAGAAGGAGTTTATAATCCAGACCTGTTTTGTAGCTTCACATTTCTGTCAGTGACTGTACTTACCTCTACAATGTTCAGGACTTATTACCTTTTTAATGTTTCAAATTTATGTCAGTGTCTACACTCATTTATTCAATGTTTTACAGTTTACAATTTAGTCCTTGTGTAATACTTCACATTCTGTCTATGTCTATATTCCTCTGTTTAATGTTTTACAGTTTATAATTTAGTCCTAGTGTAATACTTCACATTCTGTCTATGTCTACATTCCTCTATTTAATGTTTTACAGTTTATAATTTAGTCCTAGTGTAATACTTCACATTCTGTCTGTCTACATTCATCTATTTAATGTTTTACAGTATATAATTTAGTCCTAGTGTAATACTTAACATTCTGTCAATGTCTACATTCATCTATTTAATGTTTTACAGTATATAATTTAGTCCTAGTGTAATACTTCACATTCTGTCTATGTCTACATTCATCTATTCAATGTTTTACAGTATATAATTTAGTCCTAGTGTAATACTTCACATTCTGTCTGTCTACATTCATCTATTTAATGTTTTACAGTATATAATTTAGTCCTAGTGTAATACTTAACATTCTGTCAATGTCTACATTCATCTATTTAATGTTTTACAGAATATAATTTAGTCCTAGTGTAATACTTCACATTCTGTCAACGTCTACATTCATCTATTCAATGTTTTACAGTATATAATTTAGTCCTAGTGTAATACTTCACATTCTGTCTGTCTACATTCATCTATTTAATGTTTTACAGTATATAATTTAGTCCTAGTGTAATACTTCACATTCTGTCAACGTCTACATTCCTCTATTTAATGTTTTACAGTTTATAATTTAGTCCTAGTGTAATACTTCACATTCTGTCTGTCTACATTCATCTATTTAATGTTTTACAGTATATAATTTAGTCCTAGTGTAATACTTCACATTCTGTCAACGTCTACATTCCTCTATTTAATGTTTTACAGTTTATAATTTAGTCCTAGTGTAATACTTCACATTCTGTCAACGTCTACATTTATCTATTTAATGTTTTACAGTATATAATTTAGTCCTAGTGTAATACTTCACATTCTGTCAACGTCTACATTCCTCTATTTAATGTTTTACAGTTTATAATTTAGTCCTAGTGTAATACTTCACATTCTGTCTGTCTACATTCATCTATTTAATGTTTTACAGTATATAATTTAGTCCTAGTGTAATACTTAACATTCTGTCAATGTCTACATTCATCTATTTAATGTTTTACAGTATATAATTTAGTCCTAGTGTAATACTTCACATTCTGTCTATGTCTACATTCATCTATTCAATGTTTTACAGTATATAATTTAGTCCTAGTGTAATACTTCACATTCTGTCTGTCTACATTCATCTATTTAATGTTTTACAGTATATAATTTAGTCCTAGTGTAATACTTAACATTCTGTCAATGTCTACATTCATCTATTTAATGTTTTACAGTATATAATTTAGTCCTAGTGTAATACTTCACATTCTGTCAACGTCTACATTCATCTATTCAATGTTTTACAGTATATAATTTAGTCCTAGTGTAATACTTCACATTCTGTCTGTCTACATTCATCTATTTAATGTTTTACAGTATATAATTTAGTCCTAGTGTAATACTTCACATTCTGTCAACGTCTACATTCCTCTATTTAATGTTTTACAGTTTATAATTTAGTCCTAGTGTAATACTTCACATTCTGTCTGTCTACATTCATCTATTTAATGTTTTACAGTATATAATTTAGTCCTAGTGTAATACTTCACATTCTGTCAACGTCTACATTCCTCTATTTAATGTTTTACAGTTTATAATTTAGTCCTAGTGTAATACTTCACATTCTGTCAACGTCTACATTTATCTATTTAATGTTTTACAGTATATAATTTAGTCCTAGTGTAATACTTCACATTCTGTCAACGTCTACATTCCTCTATTTAATGTTTTACAGTTTATAATTTAGTCCTAGTGTAATACTTCACATTCTGTCTGTCTACATTCATCTATTTAATGTTTTACAGTATATAATTTAGTCCTAGTGTAATACTTAACATTCTGTCAATGTCTACATTCATCTATTTAATGTTTTACAGTATATAATTTAGTCCTAGTGTAATACTTCACATTCTGTCAACGTCTACATTCATCTATTTAATGTTTTACAGTATATAATTTAGTCCTAGTGTAATACTTCACATTCTGTCTGTCTACATTCATCTATTTAATGTTTTACAGTATATAATTTAGTCCTAGTGTAATACTTCACATTCTGTCAACGTCTACATTCCTCTATTTAATGTTTTACAGTTTATAATTTAGTCCTAGTGTAATACTTCACATTCTGTCTATGTCTACATTCCTCTATTTAATGTTTTACAGTTTATAATTTAGTCCTAGTGTAATACTTCACATTCTGTCTGTCTACTTTCATCTATTTAATGTTTTACAGTATATAATTTAGTCCTAGTGTAATACTTAACATTCTGTCAATGTCTACATTCATCTATTTAATGTTTTACAGTATATAATTTAGTCCTAGTGTAATACTTCACATTCTGTCAACGTCTACATTCATCTATTCAATGTTTTACAGTATATAATTTAGTCCTAGTGTAATACTTCACATTCTGTCTGTCTACATTCATCTATTTAATGTTTTACAGTATATAATTTAGTCCTAGTGTAATACTTCACATTCTGTCAACGTCTACATTCCTCTATTTAATGTTTTACAGTTTATAATTTAGTCCTAGTGTAATACTTCACATTCTGTCTGTCTACATTCATCTATTTAATGTTTTACAGTATATAATTTAGTCCTAGTGTAATACTTCACATTCTGTCAACGTCTACATTCCTCTATTTAATGTTTTACAGTTTATAATTTAGTCCTAGTGTAATACTTCACATTCTGTCTGTCTACATTCATCTATTTAATGTTTTACAGTATATAATTTAGTCCTAGTGTAATACTTCACATTCTGTCAACGTCTACATTCCTCTATTTAATGTTTTACAGTTTATAATTTAGTCCTAGTGTAATACTTAACATTCTGTCAATGTCTACATTCATCTATTTAATGTTTTACAGTATATAATTTAGTCCTAGTGTAATACTTCACATTCTGTCAACATCTACATTCATCTATTCAATGTTTTACAGTATATAATTTAGTCCTAATCTAATACTTCACATTCTTATAAATCTACACTTGTCTATTCATCCATGTCTTGCTGTTATTAATGTTTTGAAAGAGTTTTCTTTTTTTTGCAGCAACTCACAGAGGAGATAGAGAGAGCAAAAGGACAAGTGGAAGAATTAAATACCAATTTATCAGAAATTTGCAACTATCTTGAGGAAGAAGAAAGAGTCAAACAAAAAGAATGTTTAAAGTAAGTTTTTATGGTGTGACCATAATTTCAAACAAGAAATGATGTTGTTTCTTATGACAATAATTTAATGACTTTTCTATTCATTTCCTTTTACAAGTTCCACTTATTACAAGAAAATGTTTGGGGTATTCAAATCACAAATTATTATTATCATATTTTTCCAGAACTCTGGAAAAGAAAGCTGGTGATCTGCAGAAGAGAGTATTACGGCGGTTGGAAAGCTTAGACCTTTTACGGGCAAATTATGGTAGCATCCTGGAGGAATTGTTAAAATTGAAAGAATGGGCTGAAGAAAAATTGGAAAAGTTACATCATTTATCACCTCCAGGGTTTCATACAGAATCTTTAGAGAAAAAGCTCCAAGAAGCTAATGTAAGTAATAAATGACATACAGGATTTAAAACACAATATTTTGAGAAGAAACTGTTTGAGGCTAATGTAAGTATAAACTACATCCAGACTTTAACACAGAATTCTAAGAGAAGAAACTGTTTGAGGCTAATGTAAGTATAAACTACATCCAGACTTTAATACAGAATTCTAAGAGAAGAAACTGTTTGAGGATAATGTAAGTATAAACTACATCCAGACTTTAATACAGAATTCTAAGAGAAGAAACTGTATGAGGCTAATGTAAGTAATAAACAACATCCACACTTTAATACAGAATTCTTATAGAAGAAACTGTATGAAGTTGACGTAAGTAATAAACAACATCCAGACTTTAATACAGAATTCTTAGAGAAGAAACTGTATGAGGCTAATGTAAGTAATAAACAACATCCAGACTTTGATACAGAATTCTTATAGAAGAAACTGTATGAAGTTGACGTAAGTAATAAACAACATCCAGACTTTAATACAGAATTCTTAGAGAAGAAACTGTATGAGGCTAATGTAAGTATAAACTACATCTAGACTTTGATACAGAATTCTTATAGAAGAAACTGTATGAGGCTAATGTAAGTAATAAACAACATCTGGACTTTGATACAGAATTCTTATAGAAGAAACTGTATGAAGTTGACGTAAGTAATAAACAACATCCAGACTTTAATACAGAATTCTTAGAGAAGAAACTGTATGAGGCTAATGTAAGTAATAAACAACATCCAGACTTTAATACAGAATTCTTATAGAAGAAACTGTATGAAGTTGACGTAAGTAATAAACAACATCCAGACTTTAATACAGAATTCTTAGAGAAGAAACTGTATGAGGCTAATGTAAGTATAAACTACATCTAGACTTTGATACAGAATTCTTATAGAAGAAACTGTATGAGGCTAATGTAAGTAATAAACAACATCTGGACTTTAATACAGAATTCTTAGAGAAGAAACTGTATGAGGCTAATGTAAGTAATAAACAACATCCAGACTTTAATACAGAATTCTTATAGAAGAAACTGTATGAGGCTAATGTAAGTAATAAACAACATCCAGACTTTGATACAGAATTCTTATAGTAGAAACTGTATGAAGTTGACGTAAGTAATAAACAACATCCAGACTTTAATACAGAATTCTTAGAGAAGAAACTGTATGAGGCTAATCTAAGTATAAACTACATCCAGACTTTAATACAGAATTCTTATAGAAGAAACTGTATGAGGCTAATCTAAGTAATAAACAACATCCAGACTTTGATACAGAATTCTTAGAGAAGAAACTGTATGAGGCTAATGTAAGTAATAAACAACATCCAGACTTTAATACAGAATTCTTAGAGAGGAAACTGTATGAGGCTAATGTAAGTAATAAACAACATCCAGACTTTGATACAGAATTCTTATAGAAGAAACTGTATGAAGTTGACGTAAGTAATAAACAACATCCAGACTTTGATACAGAATTCTTAGAGAAGAAACTGTATGAGGCTAATGTAAGTAATAAACAACATCCAGACTTTAATACAGAATTCTTAGAGAAGAAACTGTATGAGGCTAATCTAAGTATAAACTACATCCAGACTTTAATACAGAATTCTTAGAGAAGAAACTGTATGAGGCTAATGTAAGTAATAAACAACATCCAGACTTTGATACAGAATTCTTATAGAAGAAACTGTATGAAGTTGACGTAAGTAATAAACAACATCCAGACTTTAATACAGAATTCTTAGAGAAGAAACTGTATGAGGCTAATGTAAGTAATAAACAACATCCAGACTTTGATACAGAATTCTTATAGAAGAAACTGTATGAGGCTAATGTAAGTAATAAACAACATCCAGACTTTGATACAGAATTCTTAGAGAAGAAACTGTATGAGGCTAATGTAAGCATAAACTACATCTAGACTTTGATACAGAATTCTTATAGAAGAAACTGTATGAGGCTAATGTAAGTAATAAACAACATCTGGACTTTAATACAGAATTCTTAGAGAAGAAACTGTATGAGGCTAATGTAAGTAATAAACAACATCCAGACTTTGATACAGAATTCTTATAGAAGAAACTGTATGAGGCTAATCTAAGTAATAAACAACATCCAGACTTTAATACAGAATTCTTATAGAAGAAACTGTATGAGGCTAATCTAAGTAATAAACAACATCCAGACTTTGATACAGAATTCTTATAGAAGAAACTGTATGAGGCTAATGTAAGTAATAAACAACATCCAGACTTTGATACAGAATTCTTATAGAAGAAACTGTATGAGGCTAATGTAAGTAATAAACAACATCCAGACTTTAATACAGAATTCTTAGAGAAGAAACTGTATGAGGCTAATATAAGTAATAAACAACATCCAGACTTTGATACAGAATTCTTATAGAAGAAACTGTATGAGGCTAATGTAAGTAATAAACAACATCCAGACTTTGATACAGAATTCTTATAGAAGAAACTGTATGAGGCTAATGTAAGTAATAAACAACATCCAGACTTTGATACAGAATTCTTAGAGAAGAAACTGTATGAGGCTAATCTAAGTAATAAACAACATCCAGACTTTGATACAGAATTCTTATAGAAGAAACTGTATGAGGCTAATGTAAGTAATAAACAACATCCAGACTTTGATACAGAATTCTTATAGAAGAAACTGTATGAGGCTAATGTAAGTAATAAACAACATTCAGACTTTGATACAGAATTCTTAGAGAAGAAACTGTATGAGGCTAATGTAAGTAATAAACAACATCCAGACTTTAATACAGAATTCTTAGAGAAGAAACTGTATGAGGCTAATGTAAGTAATAAACAACATCCAGACTTTGATACAGAATTCTTAGAGAAGAAACTGTATGAGGCTAATCTAAGTAATAAACAACATCCAGACTTTGATACAGAATTCTTAGAGAAGAAACTGTATGAGGCTAATCTAAGTAATAAACAACATCCAGACTTTGATACAGAATTCTTATAGAAGAAACTGTATGAGGCTAATCTAAGTAATAAACAACATCCAGACTTTGATACAGAATTCTTAGAGAAGAAACTGTATGAGGCTAATCTAAGTAATAAACAACATCCAGACTTTGATACAGAATTCTTAGAGAAGAAACTGTATGAGGCTAATCTAAGTAATAAACAACATCCAGACTTTGATACAGAATTCTTATAGAAGAAACTGTATGAGGCTAATGTAAGTAATAAACAACATCCAGACTTTGATACAGAATTCTTATAGAAGAAACTGTATGAAGTTGACGTAAGTAACAAACAATACAGAAGGTATGAGGTTAGTTTTACTAATAAATTGCATCCAGACTTCAATATACAGTCCTTAGAGAAAGTTCTGTATTATGCTAATGTAAGTAATGTTTCTCAAATTATGATTTGGCCTGTTGTATCGTGTACCTTACTAATATCTTAAGATATGCATGATTAACTATGGTATTTGTACTTTAACAGTTTTTTACTCAAGGTAGTGAAAATCTTTTTTCTTGAAAATTGACAAGTATCTTGTGTTCGATCTTGTATTTTAAAAACCAAGAATTTTGGTGTATGAATTGGTTTCAAGATACTAGCTTTGACTTACCAAGTAGCTTTTTTTTTTTACCAATTTTCTTCTAAATGCTACTTGGATAGTATTCTCTATGTGATTTAAATAGAGATGGTACAACTCAGTTTTAGTTTACCTAGTGATGATGTGAATCATCTTACTACATCATATTTTTATAAGCTTTCTTATTGTTGTGATAAATTATGGTGTGTTAAAAACAGAGTCATAATATGTTTTCTTAGTGATTTACAACAAAAAAGTGGGAAAAATACTCCATTTTTATTATTATTCATAGTCTCTCCAGAGAGAAACCATCAACAAGGAAGTTGTGATTGAAACATCTGACAAAAGAGTTGAGGCATTAGTTCCTGAACTGGACACCAGAGATGCTGAAAATGTTAAGAAGACACTGAATGATCTGAAACAGAAGTTTCAAGAGTTGAAAAGTGCTCTACAGTCTCACATTGACAATTTAAATGATGTCATTGTAAAGAGCCAAGAGTTACAACTGATGATTGAACAAGTTAAACAGTGGTTAAGAGAAAAGGAACAAGAAGTAACTCACATAGAGGTCGCTAGTGGAAGATCTTCTGAGACTGATAAAGTTATAGATCTGATAAAGGTAGTTATTAGAATTATGTATGAAAAGTTAGCCATATTGTAGCAGTTATTCACAACTTATTTCAGTTAGCCTCAGTTTTATTAAAACACACCTTTTTAGAATAAAATGTACAGACTTCTTTAAAGAAAACATCAGGAATTTTTACCTTCCCTTATACTTACAAAAACATTTAATGATACCCAAATGATTAAATATAGAGTTTGTCTACAAAAACCAATCAAATTAAAAAAGCATTTTGTACTCATAGGCATTGTTGTTTATGGAACATAATTTTGAGGGACAACAAGGGATCTGTTGCTCTTTCTCAGCTGTTCTATTCTATAATCTAAACTAAAACTACTAAATGAATAAATTAAAAAACAGTCTTAAAAGTCAGCCCTTATCATTTGTATAGTTATCAAGCTTTCTCTTAAACTTAGTCAAATTTACTGCCTTCATAATATCCAAAGGCCAACCACTAACAAATCAGTTGAACCCTTATGGTACTCAGGGTTCTGGTTGTTTATTTGAGTTTTAACAAACCAACCCTTATGTTAATGAGGAATGCCTGCATGTTTTTGATCTTTAAAAACTATTCCAATACTTTTATCTCAGGGGCCTCTTTGGTTATATGAGTAGTAAAAAACTAGTCCAAACCTAATGGTCTCAGGGTCTTCTTTATTTATTTGAGCTGTAACAGAATAATCCAGCTCATGCAGTCATTTTAAAATCTATCTTGATGCAACGTGTAACAAGCCAGCTCTACTCTTCTGGTGAACCATCTTCCGATGATAAAATGAGTATTACAGTGCCTACCAAAAAGATGAAAATATAAATGTTATAAAGCTTATTCCTAAATAGTATTTTTTTAGGTATTTCAGAAATGTAAACACTTATTTGCAGAAATTCTGAATATTCCTTTTTGGCAGATTTTTAATTTTAGTTGTTTTCTATCTTTGGTATAGAAATTAAAGCAATCATACATAATAACCACAAAACAATCAGTCAAATACAGGGTGTTCGGAAAGTCACTGTGCAGTTTGGTAATCATATTTTATTCAGTTTATTTCAAGTCAGCAACTGATAGCGGTGTTTAGAAACAAAATAAGAAGGATCCAAGTCTGTATTGATGCCAGTGGGGGTCACTTTCAACATTGTTTATAATCGTCATTCATATTTACCTCCTGTATTCTGTATCGAAACATGTCTGTTAAAAAATATATAAGTGCACAGTGACTTTTTGAACCCCCTTTATAATAAACATATGTAACAATCACACATAATATATATTCTGTAAACTAACAACTTGTTATTATACTTGTATTTGATAATAATTTGGATTTTCAGAAAACTCAGACAGAGCTGGAAACCTTTGAAGAAACAGAAGTGAAAAAAGTTATTGAGCATAAAGAACAGCTGCACCAAGCCTGCTCTGAAGGTGATCGGGAAGGTCTAGAGAGACTAGTTGGTGGTAAGTATTGTTAGGAATGTCCAGTACTCTGTTTTGTAAATATGGTACATACTACACACAGTAAGGTTTTGTATTTATCTTGGTAGAAATGTCCAGTAATCTGTTTTATAAATATGATACATACTACACACAGTAAGGTTTTGTATTTACCTTGGTAGAAATGTCCAGCAATCTGTTTTATAAATATGGTACATATTACACACAGTAAAGTTTTGTATTTATCTTGGTAGAAATGTCCAGTAATCTGTTTTATAAATATGATACATACTACACACAGTAAGGTTTTGTATTTACCTTGGTAGAAATGTCCAGCAATCTGTTTTATAAATATGATACATATTACACACAGTAAGGTTTTGTATTTACCTTGGTAGAAATGTCCAGCAATCTGTTTTATAAATATGATACATATTACACACAGTAAGGATTTGTATTTACCTTGGTAAAAATGTCCAGTAATCTGTTTTGTAAATATGATACACATAACACACAGTCAGGTTTTGTACTTACCTTGGTAGAAATGTCCAGCAATCTGTTTTATAAATATGATACATATTACACACAGTAAGGATTTGTATTTACCTTGGTAAAAATGTCCAGTAATCTGTTTTGTAAATATGATACACATAACACACAGTCAGGTTTTGTACTTACCTTGGTAGAAATGTCCAGCAATCTGTTTTATAAATATGATACATATTACACACAGTGAGGTTTTGTATTTACCTTGGTAGAAATGTTTAACAATCTGTTTTATAAATATGATGCATTTTATACACAGCCAGGTTTTATATAGACAGGTTTTTACAGTAGAGTCTGTGACTTGTTAACAATAAATTTTAACAATAAATGGACAGCAAATAATTCACTTGTTTTGAATAGATATTGTTTTAATATACTGTTACATTATGGGTTGTGACAGTTGTATCAGTAGCTTTAAATAATTATCTTCTTTTCTTCATAGTCCATGTAGTTGGATTCAATTATTTTAGACCACACTGACAAGACAAAATATTTTTCTCTATCTCTTTTGTTACTATACAAAGTGTGAAACTCATTTTAGAAATCTCCTCTTAAGATGCAGGCTAACTTCACTATCACAAACATTCTTAACTTCCTTTCTACATCTTCACATGTGACAGGAACATTTAGAAACATCTAATCTTCTAATTAAACAAAATCACACGTTAAGAAAAAATTAGAAGCTTTGATTGAATAACATAAAAAATATCACAAGACCTTAACTAGAACATTTAAACTGCAGACAGCTTTTATAGAGTTAGGTATTGAAATTTGGCATAATTAGCTTTTTGTAAAAATTAAATAATCATTAAATATTAAATCGTAAATAAACTAAATAATTAATATTAGACTGAATAGCTTCACATATCCAACAACAAGCCCCTCCTCGAGATAAATATTTACAACATTTTTGTACTATATACAAAGAATATTTTTAGTTCACACATGAAGTATTCTTGTATGGTCTGTACCATACATTTGCAGTTCCATTGTTGGGTTCCCCACTGGTACAGCAGTAAGTCTACTTACTTACAATGCTAAAATCAGGGGTTCATTTCCCCTAGGTGGATTCAGCAGATAGAGGGCTTTGCTATAATGAAACACACCCTTTGTTGGGTTCACATTTAGTTGGACTTTACATTGACAGGGTTCCATGTCTTTGTCTTGTGTTTCCTTGTATCTCTATTCTGCTTGTCAGTCAGTTCTTCACTAATGTTGATGTACTTATACATCTCAGTTCCACTCTCTGATCTGAGGTCCAGTGGGCCTACATCTTCCATGACAAAGCTACTGTCTTCTGGCTGTACATCAATGACAGCCATGTCTGCCTTGCTCATCTGTGCTGTAGCTGAAGATGTTAGGCCTTATTCCCTCTCAAAGTACTTCTTAACAAATTGGCATGCTAGATCTTCCCATCCAAGTTCAGTTTATAGTCCATTCTTTTGGCCACTTCCTGCACTTTAAAAGGTCTATTCCACTGCAAAGTAAGTTTGTTGTTTGTCCAACTTTGAATATCAATCTTTGGCCTTCTTGTCACAGAAGTGCTTCTAACTGCCTTGAGCTGCTTACACATTCCTTTTAGCAAGTTGACAAGTATCCTCCACTCAGTTTCTGAGGTCTAACAAATACTGGTATGTGTTCCTTGTGCCATTCTTCTGAAGGGTAGAAACCTGTACTTGCTTGTGTGGCTTTTCTGTAAGCAAATAATACTGCCTGCAGATAACTGCCCAGTCATTTGGTCTGCCCTGGCATATTTTCTTCAGCATGCTTTTTAAGACTCTGTTGACTCCCTCACAAACTCCATTACATTCAGGGTTGTGATGATGTGTCTGCACGCTTCCTTCATCAGTTCAGA
Organism: Carcinoscorpius rotundicauda; assembly: GCA_011833715.1. Classification (NCBI taxonomy): domain Eukaryota; kingdom Metazoa; phylum Arthropoda; class Merostomata; order Xiphosura; family Limulidae; genus Carcinoscorpius; species Carcinoscorpius rotundicauda. The sequence goes on along the minus strand of CM022401.1, from coordinate 10,994,401 downwards.
AGTAAACTGGATCCATCTATCACTCAAGACTTCTTTTGGATAGCCGACACTGCAGAACATTTCCAGATGTGCTTGTGCTACTCTTTCTTTTTCTATCTTTGGCAGTGCTTTAGCTTCTGGATAACATGTTGCATAGTAAACTACTGTCAGCACATACAGGTTACCCTTGTTAGATACAGGTGCTAGTTGTACAACCAAGTCCATATCTGCTCTGCTGAATAACTCTTCTATGTGGCACCTTGGTCATCTTTTCTGTAGGTATTGTTCTTTGGCAGATGTTACGTGACTTGCAGAATATTGTTACATGTTCAATGGCCCATTGCTAATGGAAGTTACTGGTGATTCAGTCTGCCATCTTTTTTTGTTTTTGGGTGTCATCTCACAATCAGCTCATGAACCAACTTCATTACTTGTGTCCAGTGTTCTGTTGGTACTGTGATTTGTTTAACTTCACACATGATGTCTGTATCACCTATTGACAATACCCAATACTCTTACTTGGTTGATCCTACCCCAACAGGGTCAAAGAAGTGTATTGTGGTTGGACCCTCAACCACCAAAATTCTTTCTTCCACTTCATGGGTTGCCATCCATGGCAAACATGGGTGGTTGTCCAGATCCAAGAGTAGGTAAACTGAAAAGACAGTATGTTTTTTGAAAGTTTTCCATGTTGCATAGAGGCTTCCATACTAAGGGGTTCAGGAAAGCATCCATGTTGTCTTTCTGTCATTTTTGGATCCTTTGTCTTTGTGTTATGGGGTCTTAGCAGTTTCATTTTGTTTTCTTATTTTTTTCTCTTCTCCATATCCATTCTTTGCTTGTGGTTTTCTATCCTCTCCTCTCTGTCTCTCTCCTGTTGATACTTGTTATTCTTTAACAAACTTCCATAAGTCACCATCTGTTAGTCCAAGCTACTCACCTCTCTTTTTCAATTTATCAAAATCAGTTAATATGGCTATGTAGAATGATAGTAAGAGTTATAATGTTTTTTACCACCACCACATTGTACATATATAGGACTGTTTTTGCTGTTACTCTCGTTTTTTCTACCACTGTATAATCATGGCTGGGTCACCAATGTCAGGTTTTTATAAAGGCCAATTCTTCACAGTATGTGGCTGACTTTCTGGCAATAAATTTAGTCAATAAATGGAAAACACACAATCCACTTGTTTTAAAGTAGTATATTCAAAAGTCATCAAACATATGTACAAAACCTTCTTATACAATTGGTTATCACAGTTAAATCCAGAATTTAATTGTCTCTTTTTCATGAAGTTCAGATGGATAAGCTCCATTTTTTGCCAAGACAAATTATTCTCTTCTACTCTGTTATTACAAAACCATCAGTGCTGAATTCACTTACGTTAATTCATGGGTTACCACAGCTTTGAATTATTCTCCTTTATATCAAAAGTCCACACATGCTGGTTCAGTTACTTTCAAATTTTATTCACCAAACAAAATATTCCTCTTTTTCTCTGTTATTACAATACAGTCTGCAATTATAACACTTTAAAAGCGGCCACTTCTTTCTTGGTTATCTCACTTATATTAAGAACTTTAAATAATTGCTTTCTTTTTATCACAGTTCACATGGGCTTATTCAATTACTTTAGAAATCCATTGGGAAGACAAATGTGTGAACATTAAATACTAGTGTGTTAAGACAGCAGGAACACTATGTAAGTACATTAAATACCAGTGTTAACATAGCAGGAACACCGTGTAAGTACATTAAATACCAGTGTTAACATAGCAGGAACACCGTGTAAGTACATTAAATACCAATATTAACATAGCAGGAACACTGTGTAAGTACATTAAATACGAATATTAACATAGCAGGAATACTGTGTAAGTACAATAAATACCAGTGTTAATATAGCAGGAACACTGTGTAAGTATATTAAATACCAGTGTTAATATAGCTGGAACATTCAGTGAGTACATTAAATACCAGTGTTAACATAGCAGGAACATTCAGTGAGTACATTAAATACCAGTGTTAACATGGCAGGAACACTGTGTAAATACATTAAATACCAGTGTTGACATAGCAGGAACACTGTGTAAGTACATTAAATACCAGTATTAACATAGCAGGAACACTGTGTAAGTACATTAAATACCAGTATCAATATGGCAGGAACATTCAGTAAGTACATTAAATACCAGTGTTAACATAGCAGGAACACTGTGTAAGTACATTAAATACCAATATTAACTTAGCAGGAACATTCAGTAAGTACATTAAATACCAGTGTTAACATAGCAGGAACACTGTGTAAGTGCATTAAATACCAGTGTTAATATAGCAGGAACACTGTGTAAGTATATTAAATACCAGTATTAACATAGCAGGAACACTGTGTAAGTACATTAAATACCAGTATTAACATAGCAGGAACACTGTGTAAGTACATTAAATACCAGTATCAACATAGCAGGAACACTGTGTAAGTACAATAAATACCAGTGTTAATATAGCAGGAACACTGTGTAAGTACAATAAATACCAGTGTTAACATAGCAGGAACACTGTGTAAGTACATTAAATACCAATATTAACTTAGCAGGAACATTCAGTAAGTACATTAAATACCAGTGTTAACATAGCAGGAACACTGTGTAAGTGCATTAAATACCAGTGTTAATATAGCAGGAACACTGTGTAAGTATATTAAATACCAGTATTAACATAGCAGGAACACTGTGTAAGTACATTAAATACCAGTATTAACATAGCAGGAACACTGTGTAAGTACATTAAATACCAGTATCAACATAGCAGGAACACTGTGTAAGTACAATAAATACCAGTGTTAATATAGCAGGAACACTGTGTAAGTACAATAAATACCAGTGTTAATATAGCAGGAACACTGTGTAAGTATATTAAATACCAGTGTTAATATAGCTGGAACATTCAGTGAGTACATTAAATACCAGTGTTAACATGGCAGGAATACTGTGTAAGTACAATAAATATCAGTGTTAATATAGCAGGAACACTGTGTAAGTACAATAAATATCAGTGTTAACATAGCAGGAACACTGTGTAAGTACATTAAATACCAGTATTAACATAGCAGGAACACTGTGTAAGTACATTAAATACCAGTGTTAACATAGCAGGAACACTGTGTAAGTAAATTAAATACCAGTATTAACATAGCAGGAATACTGTGTAAGTACATTAAATACCACTATTAATATAGCAGGAACATTCAGTAAGTACATTAAATACCAGTGTTAACATAGCAGGAACACCGTGTAAGTACATTAAATACCAGTATTAACATAGCAGGAATACTGTGTAAGTACATTAAATACGAATGTTAACATAGCAGGAACACTGTATAAGTATATTGAATAGTTTTGAATACTATTTCACATTTCAGAAAATACACAATACCTGGAAGTTGTGACATTATGTTTTAAACTAGACCTTGTAAATAAGGTTCTAATTAACTGAACCCGTCTATATGGAGTTTTGATATAAAAGAGAATGATTCAAAACTATGGTAATGTGTTAAACTGGACTTTGTGGTTTTGCAGCAGATAAGTGATATACATTAAACTAATATGTTTCCAGGATAAGAAAAATCATTTGTAAAGATAGGAATTTATGGTGTACCTTTGTGAATAAAGAAATGTATGTCCATGAAATGAAGAGATAATGTGTAAGGATAGGATTTTGTAAGTATGTACCAACATAATGAAAGGCTTATGACCTGGTTTATGAATAGATGACATTTTACAATACAGTGCTGACAATTTTCAGTGTCTGGTGCAAATGTCAGTAATTTAGGCTTAAAGTAAACCATAAACTTAAATTTATCAAGAAAAATACAGTAAAAGGAAGGTAATATTTGTTTGAAACATTTACCTTTTTTATATATCTTACATTTCAAAAGGCTATAAAATCTTGATTAGAAGCCATATGATGTGACTTTTCTAAAAATGTAAATTTTATCTATGACATATTGTAAACTTGTTGTTGTTAATGTAAGTATGTTTATGTTTCTTTAATTTAGTTTACATATTTGGTTACAAATTAATAAGCTATCTTTACCAATTACTTGATATTTGCTTTAATACTTTGCCATTTTAAAGAAATCACATTGAAACTGGAGGAACTGAAACGAATCCTTCAAGAGAAGATTGAATTTGCCAAAGAATTATTTGCTGAGCTGCAGGAGTATGAACGTCTGCAAGAAAATATCAACCATTGGCTGAATCTGACAGAATCTGCTCTTGCCAGTGATGTCCGAACAGATGTAGCAGAGGACATCTTGGAGGAACAGATTACCACCCATACCAAACTGAAAGAAGAGTCTCGTGTTCTTGTAGATCACTTGCAAAACCTCCAGAAAGCTGCTGAAGCCATAACAGACAAAGTAAAAGAAGCTGAAACACTCCTTATTAAAGGTGAACTTCAAAGGTTAGAAGAACAACGCAAAAGGTAAGCATTTGTCTTCTTTCTCAAAAGAGTGTTGGTGTACAGCACTTAGACTGGGGTAAACTAATGTTTTTATATCAGATGTTTCAGCATGAAACTTCCAGTGATAAATCTGCTCTTCATCACTTGTTATTAGAACCATATAATTTCTCCTTGTTAGAATGATATATTTCACCATTTGATGATTTGAGAAGTTTTAAGGAATCAAACAGCACAACAAGAAAGTTTTAAATATTGAATAAATTGTTAATAAATGTTCAATTTTACTGTGTCACTTGTGACACAACTTTACTGATCACAGAATTGTCTCTGTCACTTGTGACACAACTTTACTGAAGTGATTTTGATGTATAATAGTATGCAATAACTCTCTACCAAAAAGAGTACAACACTACCTCCAAGTAGAGCTGGCTCTTCTATATCAGTTGGGCCTAGCATGGCCAGCTGATTAGGGAGTTCAACTCATAATCTGAGAGTCATGAGTTCAAATCCCCATCACAGGTAAAAAGTAGCCCAAGAGTTGTTGGTGGGTGGTGATAACTAGCTGTCTTTCCTCTAGTCTGCTAAATTAGGGATGGCTAATGCAGATAGCACACATATAACTTTGTGTGAAATTCAAAAACAAACAAATTGTACCAATTGTTCAATCACGAGTTGTTAATTTGGCATTCATATGTTGAGATGTGTTTTGCCCATTTGAGATTTCTTAACATCAATGTCAAGTATCCATAAAATCAACAGTTGTTAAAATAATTTTATTTTCAAAGAAACTTCTGCCTGTGCAAACTTTGTGGCTCAAATTTTCCATAACATGAATTGCATTGAGATGATCATTTTCATACTGTCTTGGTTTGACCATCAGGAGTTTTATTACTCTAGACAGCTTACCTTCTTTGTCTTTCAGGGAATATAATGGTCATTTTATGGTGGGTGTAATTTTGACCTTTTTAAACATTAGCACAGATTTCTCTCTTACTGTCTTTTCTATCCAAGAAGCAAAGATTTCTTACAGGCTTTTCCTGTCACATAAATTTGTAAACAATTCTTATGGTGTAGATAGAGATCTACCATGATATTTTGTTTTCCATTGTTTTCCTAAGTTGTTGTTTATTTTTGATAGATTTTTTATTTTGTAAATTATCATTTTTTTCTTCTTCAGCCTTATTTTTCTCGCTTCATTATCCTGTTGCTGGCATTTTGGGGAGGAACAACCTTTTAGACCAAGTATGTTTACCTTTCTTTTATCTCATGGACCTTCAGCTGGCTCATTTCCTCCACCATTGAGTTTTTGGTGTGTTATTTTATTCTTTATGGTCATGGGATGAGGTCATGCACCAGATTTATCTGTTTTGGGTTCTTTTATATGCAAAAACGGCTGTTCTGGGCCCAGAAAACACTTCAAATAGAAGAGCGAACAACGTTTCGACCTTCTTCTGACGATGACCGAAGAAGGTCGAAACGTTGTTCGCTCTTCTATTTGAAGTGTTTTCTGGGCCCAGAACAGCCGTTTTTGCATATAAAAGTTCTCAACAAGTGGGTTTCTCGACATCACTGATTGTTTTGGGTTCTCTTATAATCTGTTTTTCCCAAGTTCCTTCTTTTCCAATTGCTGTTTCTCATCCTCAGTTATTTTCACTCCCTGTTTTTTCATTCCATTTCTCTTCTCCTACCTAGTCTTCCACTGTTTTCAGGTTTAAGTGATAACAATTTTATCAGTAACTATATTTTGGGCTGAGGAACAGTAGGAACCCATTTAGCTTGATTTATGGATCTATGAATTCCTTTTGCAGCCAGGTTTTGGGGCCTACTTGTTTTACCATTTGGCCTTACCCTTTGTTTATCATCTCCTCCTTTCTTTTCTCCTGTTTCCATCCTTTCTTTCATCCAGGAGATCTTGTCACCCACCAGCATCTTTTTGTCAGCTTTTTTGCCAATGATGCTATTTAAAGCATATCTCACTTTACTATAGGATTTTTTCCCATCTGTTTGTCACTACCCTGTACAGCAGAGACTGACATACAGTCATTGTTCTGTTATGTTTTTATGGATTTCTCATCCTTCATCAGTTTAAATGGTGCATTTTTTCACCCTCTGGTGGTGTTTTTCTTTGTGGCTTTAGATAACAAAGATATATGTTCAAATTCACATTCCTGTCTTTCCATTATCCGGACATTACTTTCAATCATGGCTTCTTTTTGCTCCACTCCAGCAGGACTTCTCTAACCATACTTCTCCCCTTCTTTGGTGGACAACTGATCAAGGCTGGCTAATTGAACTGCAGAGTATGATCTCACAAACTTTCACTGTCTGGTTCACTTGGATATGCTCTTCTATTCTTATCTCATTTGGGCTCAACCTTATCTGCTTTGTTTGTGGGCCATGGATAGTTTGGTTTCTGTAGTTCTGCCCTTTCCTTATCTTCCTGCATGAGAGGTTCTCCCACTTTTGAGGACTTGGGTTTCCATGAAACTTGTTGTCCCTTATAACATGCTAAATTGTGTTTTTTTGTTTTGGATGCTCCACAGTTTATGAAACATCTCTGGTGACCCCTTGTCTTCCCTCACAAAACTTTTCCCTTCCCTGTATGCTGATTGTACTGGGAAATTCAACAGGATCAGTGTTATGGAAGGTGCTGTTCTTCTTCCTTCCTCACAGATGCTTTCCTGACACTTGTTTCTGGACTTCATTCCAAGAAACCTAGAGTAATGAACCCTTCATATCAACCTTTTAGAATTCTTAGTAGTTTGTTGGACCTTAGGTAATTCTTCCACTTGTAAAAAGTCATTTGATAATTCACTGGTGCAACTCAACTGTGATTTAGGTAATTCTTCCACTTGTAAAAAGTCATTTGATAATTCACTGGTGTAACTCAACTGTGATATCCTGTATCAACTGGTAGGAGGAACTTGGTCACACTCTTTCTGTTTCTCAATCCTTTTCTGGACACATACTTTACAACTCCACCTTGTAGTATTTCATATTCCAAGTGCAGTAAATCTTCTAGAATATTAAATCCCGAGACCTAACAAAACATTTCCCATAGAGTGGTCCATTAATCCTCTTAGTGTTCAGTGGTTTCACTCTCATCTTGGCAATGCTGTACTTCTATTCTGGTCTCCTGTTCTACATACATCAACTCCAATGGTAGATTTATTTAGTCAGGGTTGGTTCATCTCTTCATTTATGCTCCTCCCTGTTTGTCTTCTGACCTCATGTTCTCTCTTTTGTTCATGGCACCCATTGTTTGGTTCTTCTGTTGACATCTTATTGGCTGGTTAACTAATTGTTTGCTCTGTTGAATCTTCTAAGGTCTCTGCCCTTTTCCTATGTCACTCTCACATAATAACAAAAACCCTAATAAAACCCTGAAAAAACCCCTAAAACCCTGATAACCTTATCAATGATACTTTAACCTCTGCAATGGAAAGTGTCATCTTCAGAGTATATCAATGTTTAGCAGTTTGTAGCAGACATTTCTTAATATTATTTTCATATTAATAAACATCTTTTGTATTTGCAGTTTCATAAGTTATAAACATATTTTGTTGACAATGGTTGCAGTTTAAATGCCTACACTTCTTTCAATGGACCATGTACATTTATTCAGTTAACTGAATTGTGATGTCTCAGAGCTACAAGAAACAATCTCTCTTCAATTTTCAGGGTCACACTGAAAAATCATAATGCGAAGAGTTTACCCACAGTTTCATCTTGAAGCATTTTAGACATTTATTGTTATTTAAAAACGAATCCAGTTCTCTCAATGGTTATTTTTAATTTATTAATTCTGCTGCCCCATATATGATGGTTTGGAGATAATTTAAAAGAACACTAATCCTGGTTTCAGGGAAAGTTTAACTTTTGTTCAGTGTGGTTAAAAGAATGTATCATGTTGGTCCATCCCCCAGAGTTGAGCATAATCAGTAGAATGAAAAATGAAGCTATGATTGAAGTTATTTTTATAGTTTGTTGAATCTCAACCCACAAAGAAGTAAAATTAACTTCAATCAAAGCTTCATTTTTCATTCTACTGATTATGCTCAACTCTGGGGGATGGACCAACATGATACATTCTTTTAACCACACTGAACAAAAGTTAAACTTTCCCAGAAACCAGGATTAGTGTTCTTTTAACTAAACTTTTGTTCATTATTAGGTATTTAAAATTTCGGAGAACAGTGACAGTATCATTGAAATTTACAAGTTAAATTTTAAGTTTAAGATCAGATTGTGTAAATGCAGTTACTTAAAAGTAATCAGAGTCAAAAAGGGGTTTAAAAATAACATTATTGTGGTTTTTTTCACATGTGATGAGATATTTTTAAAGCTATAATTGCTTAGTTGATGTTTCTTATTTGCATACTTTCAGGTTAGAAGAACTCATCAAAGAACGCCTACAAGCATTGGAAGATGCTCTTCTGGTCCGTCATGAACAAGTGACTCGTGTTGAAGAAACCACAGAAATGTTAGAAGAACTCCAAACGACTCTGTGTACTCTCAATCAACCAATTGGTGTCTCTGTAGAGGATTCACGTGTCTTGCTGGAGACCTGTGAGGTGGGTGATTTACAAGAAAAACAGAGGTGTAATCTTGAAATAGTAGACAATTCTTTCACTTCTAGCCACAATGAGGTTGCAATGGTAGAACTTTGGCTCAAATTAAAAGTTGTATTTTTGTAATTATGTGGATAATAGAAGTCTTTTTGTTTACAACTTCATCACTAAAATGTGTAAATCCCTGATGTGTGCAATTCTTATTCAGAAAAACAGCAAAATGCATTTGTGATTTTGTGTAAACGAATGAGGATACTTTTGTTTAGTTGTATGTGACTTTGACTCCATGTTACTGTGGTCTAAAGTTCTGTTTTTAACTTCTGATGTTTGAAACTTTTTAGGAAGTTTTGAAGAAACTTCAAAAAGTTGAAGAAAAAATAGACCAGTTGAAACCTCATGGTCAGTTCACTGAAGAACTACAAAAACTGTTAAACCAGTACCAAGATGCAATTAGGGCTGCAGAAGACCAGCATGTGAGAATCAAACAGTCCGTTGCTCAAAGGGAACAGTATCATTCAAGTATAAGAGAGATAACAGACGTTATTAGCAAATGCACCAAGACTATTACAGTAGTGGAAGAAACCCAGGCTGATTCTGCAGAGAAACTAAGAAAGTATCAGAATCTTCTTGACCAGATTGTGGAATGTGAGGCCAAGCTGACCGCTGCTCAAGATAAAGGGGAAGTGATTGGAAGAGAAGGCTCTGTTTCTGATCGTAATTCTGTTATGGATGAGCTTCAGCAACTGAAAGCTCAGCTAAATAACTTGAGGAAGACAGTTCAGAAGATGAAGTCTGACCACGAGAACATGATGGCCGAACAAAAGAGGCTCGTAAATGACCTAGAAGATATACTTGAGCAGTTGAGAAAAGATGATGTATCAGTGAAAACACGCCCTCTCTTAGCTCTTTATTTGCCTGCTGTAGAGGAGGAAATAATAAGACATAAGGTATAACATCGGCAACTTCTAACATCATAACATTATCACATTTGTCCTAGTCATTAGCCTGTTAAAATCACCTCATTACCATTTATTTACCTATTATTTTATATTCTTAATATATGTGTTGTTCTAACCAGTAACATACAGTATAATCAAAATAGTAACTAATTACCGATAAGTTATTATTATTATTACTTATTCTTAAAGTATATATATTTGAGTTAGGAAGAATTCTATTCTAATATAACAGTAGGTAGGCAAACAGAAATGTATAAGTATAAAGAAGCCTGCCCGACCACCTAAATAATAAGTAATTACCAGTTATTTTTTTACTCTTAATGTGTTTGTTGCTCTTGTAAGTAGCCCATTCAATCTCCCAAATAGTAACTAATGATCCAGGTTTTGTTCATTTTATGTTAGGTTGAAGTATTAGGTTTTGTTCAATTTTACGTTAGGTTGAGGTATCAGGTTTTGTTCACTTCTGTGTCAAGTTGAAGTGTCCAGGTTTTGCTCACTTCAATGTCAAGTTGAAGTATCCAGGTGTTGCTCACTTCTGTGTCAAGTTGAAGTATCCAGGTGTTGCTCACTTCTGTGTCAGGTTGAAGTATTCAGGTGTTGTTCACTTCTGTGTCAGGTTGAAGTATCCAGGTGTTGCTCACTTCTATGTCAGATTGAAGTGTCCAGGTTTTGCTCACTTCAGTGTCAAGTTGAAGTATCCAGGTGTTGCTCACTTCTGTGTCAGGTTGAAGTATCCAGGTGTTGCTTACTTCTGTGTCAAGTTGAAGTATTCAGGTGTTGCTCACTTCTGTGTCAGGTTGAAGTATTCAGGTGTTGCTCACTTCTGTGTCAGGTCAAAGTATCCAGGTGTTGCTCACTTCTGTGTCATGTTGAAGTGTCCAGGTTTTGCTCACTTCAGTGTCAAGTTGAGGTATCCAGGTGTTGCTCACTTCTGTGTCAGGTTGAAGTATCCAGGTGTTGCTCACTTCTGTGTCAAGTTGAAATATCCAGGTGTTGCTTACTTCTGTGTCAGGTTGAAGTATCCAGGTGTTGCTCACTTCTGTGTCAGGTTGAAGTTTCCAGGTGTTGCTCACTTCTGTGTCAAGTTGAAGTATCCAGGTGTTGCTCACTTCTGTGTCAGGTTGAAGTATCCAGGTGTTGCTCACTTCTGTGTCAAGTTGAAGTATCCAGGTTTTGCTCACTTCAGTGTCAAGTTGAAGTATCCAGGTGTTGCTCACTTCTGTGTCAAGTTGAAGTATCCAGGTGTTGCTCACTTCTGTGTCAGGTTGAAGTATCCAGGTGTTGCTCACTTCTGTGTCAAGTTGAAGTATCCAGGTTTTGCTCACTTCAGTGTCAAGTTGAAGTATCCAGGTGTTGCTCACTTCTGTGTCAAGTTGAAGTATCCAGGTGTTGCTTACTTCTGTGTCAGGTTGAAGTATCCAGGTGTTGCTCACTTCTGTGTCAGGTTGAAGTATCCAGGTGTTGCTCACTTCTGTGTCAAGTTGAAGTATCCAGGTGTTGCTTACTTCTGTGTCAGGTTGAAGTATCCAGGTGTTGCTCACTTCTGTGTCAGGTTGAAGTATTCAGGTGTTGTTCACTTTTGTGTCAGGTTGAAGTATCCAGGTATTGCTCACTTCTATGTCAGATTGAAGTATCCAGGTTTTGCTCACTTCAGTGTCAAGTTGAAGTATCCAGGTGTTGCTCACTTCTGTGTCAGGTTGAAGTATCCAGGTGTTGCTCACTTCTGTGTCAGGTTGAAGTATCCAGGTGTTGCTCACTTCTGTGTCAGGTTGAAGTATCCAGGTGTTGCTCACTTCTGTGTTTGGTTGAAGTATTTAGGTTTTGCTCACTTCTGTATTAGGTTGAAGTATCCAGGTGTTGCTCACTTCTGTGTTTGGTTGAAGTATTTAGGTTTTGCTCACTTCTGTATTAGGTTGAAGTATCCAGGTTTCGCTCACTTCAGTGTCAAGTTGAAGTGTCCAGGTTTTGTTCACTTCTGTATTAGGTTGAAGTATCCAGGTTTTGCTCACTTCAGTATTAGGTTGAAGCATCCAGGTTTTGTTCACTTCTGTTTTAGGTTGAATTATCCAGGTTTCACCAACTTTCATGTAAGGTTAAAGTATCCAGATTTTATCAACTTTTATGCTAAGTTGTCTATGTTATTAGTGAGTTGGATGTAGAATGTTATTGTTTGGTGATCTACAGCATGATGGGATATTGAATGGTATCATACTCTTGTATGTCATTTATGGTTTTTCCATTCTAACTTTTGTTGTATTTTGGTTTTCTGATATATTGAAATCCATAATGACAAATAATGTTCTCAGTGATGTCTCTGCTGCCTAGTGGGTCTACACTTAACTTGGTGTAAGTGTATTGCAATATAATTGTTTTTCATTCTGTTAACTTAGGTTTATATGATCATGTTATTTTCTTTCTGTTTAGTCTTGGTTTTTGTGTTCTTCATCACATGTTCAGGGTATCTATTGTCAAGGATGGTTGTAATGATATGATTAATATGTTTTCATGTTTATTCTTGGTTCTGTCAAGGATGGTTGTATTGATGTATTTTCCTCCTTGGATAAATGATAATAATGAGTAGATTAACATGTCTGAAAGAAACCTTAAGCAGATTTGAACAGATTCCCTCTTACAGACATTAAAGACCAGTGGAATAAGGCTTAGGTAATATTTGATGTATCAAACCCCTGACACGCTGCAAATACTCAGGTTGAAACTCACAAGTAATACACCCAACTGACAATCTTCATGCACTTCTTTATAATTCCAATTAACAACATGAAAATAAATACAACCACAAACAACTGAAAGGCCTAGGTGTGGTGTCACCCTATATTATCAGTCTTGAGTAACCTCTCTGTGGAACATTTTTAATCTAAACAAGCTTTGTTAATACATCAAAAATTAAAATTAAGATGTTAATTAATTTAATTTACCAGTTTTACTGATAAGGATTAGGTTTCATCAGTCATGTTCATTTGCATGTTATATTTTTAGCTGTAAACATGATAATATCCCAGGACATTCACCCAGTTTTAAAGTACTTTGGTTAGTCTTAAATTCACATACTAAATTAACAACACAAAATACTATTTATGATAAAAAGACATGAAAAATTACAAAATAAATATATTGGACATATGAAACAAATAAATGAAATAATAGAATTAAGTTACTTGATTAAACAAATAACTGCTTTAAAGCCCAAAATGTGGGTTGGATGTATTTTAACAAACAGATATAAAGAAATCATACAACTCACCATGGAAACAGAATAAATTACTAATGTTCTGTTCGTAGACACCAAGATACATAACTTGACACCACAGTAGCACTTTGGTCAGCAGTAATAACACGTAGATCATTTAACATCTAACATGTTGGTGTAAAATACGTTTATATAAACACTTTCACAATGGATGCTTTCACACTCAATACAGAAGAAAATGAAGGAAACAGACATTAAGAACAAGTGGGAAAGATATTATAGGCAAACAAACAGACACATCTCTCTCTTTAGAAACATACAGAAGACACATAAACAGTTAAAAAGTCACAACACAATCTAGTCAGAGTTACTTCATGCCAAACCATCAAATGAAGGCAAAATTCAAACAAAATAGGAAATAAAATATACATGCAATACTGATCTATCTACAGTAGCTCTTTGTATATATCTTGTGATAACATTAAAACATTCGATTAACTGAAAACACCCTCAGACAACTGAGCATAAGTTCATTAAAACTTGGATACCACTATGAAACTATTCAAACAAATCCTTTGTTTCACATATTTATGGATTGGAGAGAATACTTGTTTCTCTCACTCAGTACTAACAATCTGACTGTTGCAACCTTCTCAGATTAACATTTGAAGTGTTGTTACAAACTGTATTATTTTATTTAGCATTAAATGTAAAATAATTCATTACAGGAACTATCAGATGATGTACACCTGCATCTGAAGTCAGCCGAGCTTTTGAAAAAAACTATAGTAGAAGAACTCACTGCAGATACAATGCCAGAATTCTTACAAGAAAATATAAGTGAGGTGAGTCTGCTTCAGAACACGCTACCAAGGGAACTTCAAGAAAGGGAATCTTGGTTAAAATCAGCATTAAACCACCTTAAAGAATTCCATGAAGCCAAAGATAAACTTTGTTGTTGGCTTCACAGTGGAAATAAACTCCTCCAGTCTTCAGAAAGTGGAGTCGATTTTGAAATTGTGAAGAAAAAACTGGAAGAAATTAAGGTTAGTGAAACTGGATTGTGTTAGTTTGTACTAAGTTTTATATGAACTGAAGACAACTTTAGTAATATATGTTTGTGTAACACCACTAAACAGCAATATAAAATAACTGAAATTGGATAAAATGTCCTGTGAAGGTTTTGAAAGATGTTTGATGTTATAAATCAATAACAAGTATTGATTGTTTCATAAATTTGTAGTTAAGTGCAAGGTTACACAAAGGGCTACGTGTGGTCTGCCTACTATGGATTTTGAAACCCAATTTCTTGCTATATATGTCCACAAACATCATGTTATACCTCTAAGAAACTTCAAAAACAAAATGTAACATCACTTGGATGTCATCGAAACAGTTTCTTATTAATCCAGTAATATTTTGCAATATGTTTTTTATTGTTATTAAACCATTATAAATTTACTGAAAATTATTGTTTCAAGCTTTATTTAAAGCCAATCATGAAATTTTCTTTTTTTTCAGAAATACTTTTCTGAAATTAGCCATTGGGAAACTCACAAGGACAAGTTAAATTCCCTTTGTCTAAAAATCCAACCCTTTTTAAAGAAGGACCAAGCAGAACATATGACTCAAGATCTTCGATCTGTTGGTCAGCATTTAGATGACCTCCAGACAAGAGCAAACAAAACTATAGATGCTCTTGAGAAAGATGCTCAGGCATGGCTAGAGTACAACCAAGTTCTAGACAAGGTGAACAATCTACTCACTTCATTCCAGATTGTTGATGAGAAACCTGTTACCATGCCTGCAATAAGAACAAGCTTACAGAACATCAGTAGCCTGTTGACCAGTCTACAGAGCAAACAAGAACTGATTAGTGATGTTAATGTAAGGGCCAGAGGCCTAGATCATCGTGCCACTCCGTCAAGTCGCACGCTCATCGATAAGCAGGTTGCTAATATAAACCAGAAATGGCAGCACATCCTCTGTCAGCTAGAGAGTCAGCTGTCCACTCTTACTGATGTTCTCAACCAGTGGGAGATTTATGCTGAAGTCTATTACCGAGCAGAAACAGCTATTGTAAAACTTGAACACAACTTGAATACTATTGAAGTTGTTCCAGAGGCAGAACATACTGCACAGGTAACATATTTTATAGCAATTATTAGGTGAGTTTGTGGAAGTATTGTTTTTATACAGTATATTTGGTTCAGGTAACATGTTTTATGGTAATTATTAGGTGAGTTTAAGAAGTATTGTTTTTATAAAGTATATTTAGTGTAGGTAACATGTTTTATGGTAATTATTAGGTGAGATTGAAGAAGTAGTATTTTTATAAAGTATATTTAGTACAGGTAACATGTTTTATGGTAATTATTAGGTGAGTTTGAAG
This sequence comes from Carcinoscorpius rotundicauda, assembly GCA_011833715.1. Classification (NCBI taxonomy): domain Eukaryota; kingdom Metazoa; phylum Arthropoda; class Merostomata; order Xiphosura; family Limulidae; genus Carcinoscorpius; species Carcinoscorpius rotundicauda. The sequence continues at coordinate 10,978,824 of CM022401.1, read as the reverse complement.
AAGTAGTGTTTTTATAAAGTATATTTTGTACAGGTAATATATTTTTATAAAGTATATTTTGTACAGGCAATATATTTTAAAGTAATTGTAAGGTGAGTTTGAAGAAGTGGTTACATAAAGTATATTTAGAACAGGTAACATGTTTTACAGTAATTGGAAGGTGAGTTTGAAGTAGTGTTTTTCTAACATATCATTAACAGTCAGATATTCTTTCATCTCTATTTGAGAAAGCCCCTTAATAACAGTAGGGTCAATCAGGAAATGTGGAAGTAATTTTAATTTGAAATTTGTCCGAGTTCTATTGTGTAAAAACAAATTAGACACAGTCTGCTTGGTAGAATAAACAAAATATAGCAAGTATAACAAGAAAATTTCAAATTATTTTTAGATCATTTGTTTATGCTTAAACTGGAGAGGAACTAGATAAAATAATTTTGAAACTTTTATGCTATTAAAGTATGTATAAAGCATATGGAATGTATATGGGTCTTGTGCCATTTAGTTTACTCAACATTACTTCATTAAGGGGTTTTAAGTCACTTGATTATCTGACGCACACCATTTAGGGTTCATGTGCCACATCGTTATCTCTCTTGTACATCATTGAGGGCCCTCAAGCCACTTGGTTATCTCTGTAACATATTAAAGCTTGTGGGTCACTTGGTTGTCTTTCTGACACATCAATAAAGGTTCATTTATCACATATCTATTTCTTAGCTGCATGATTATGGAGTCTAATTAAGTTTATTTATCTCTGTAAGACATCATTAACAGTTCATATGTCACACAATTCTCAGAGATCTTATGACTTTTTTATCTGATGTATCATGAGTCATTTGGTTATTTTTTTGACACATTATTAAGAGATTTAGCACTTGGTTATCTCTGTGACACATTATTTAAGTTGTAAAGTAATGAAATTTTAAGTCAAAAGTTGTAGAATATAGTAGTACAGAGTATTACAAATTTGAATTAAATGTTTAAAAAATAATAAGTTAATGACAATAAAAGTGTCATAATACTAAGTCGTTCCTGAGGTAAACTGTGGAGGGGCTTCCCAAAATGTTATCAATATGAAGTACAGATGGTAAATTATAATAATGTAAATACTAAGATACATTTCAGAAAACTGTGCTATTTTGAACTGCGTTTTCAATGCAGTTTTCATTGGAAACTCATACTCTGATTAATAATTCATTATTACAATATAGCAATGATCTGTTTATGAAAATATGCGTATATGTAAAAGAGGAAACTCACCTAAATTCCACCCAAGGTAATACATAATAATAAAGAAAATCAAGATTAGCTTAGATTGAACATTTAATATACCATTAAGAGTAAAGCTACAAATCAAAAGAAATATAGCATAAAGACACAGTTTACATAGCAGAAACTAATTATCCCTTGTGTCTGACAGTCACTTCAACTCTATATGTTGGTTCATGGGTTCAAGATCCTTCTGTACCTTCTTCATGCACAACTGATGTAGAGAAGAATTTGTTCAGCTTCTGAATTGTCACAAAGAACTCTGCTGCAGACTGGATGTTGTGCACACAATCAACTAGCACAAGGTTGAGCCTGTGTGCATAGCAGTGGACATACACAGCCTGAGACACCTTTCTCCTGTATGCCACTGATGTGCCCTGACATGACTGCAGCTCCATCATAGCACTGACCAATGTAGGCATTATGGTCAATAACACATTTAGCCAGAGTCTTCATGATTTTCTTGAGCGATGAATCTGCATCCAGACCCTCAGCAGCTGTGAAGTCCAGGAGCTCCTTGTGAAGGCTCTGTTGGTGGAGGAACCTGACCACAATGGACAGCTGTTCTTGTTTGCTCACATCCTTTGTTTTATCCACCATTAGAGCAAAATGCTCAGCTTCCATGACCTCTTTGCTGATATCCTTCCTGATCATTCCAGCTATGATGTCAAGCAGTTCGTTTTGAATATCATGGTGCCGTGTACTTGGCATTGCCAGGACAGCTCAGCTTCTTCAACATTTCATCATACCTGGAAATCATGTCAAGAAGTTCCAGGAAATTGCCCCTGTTATCTGACTGACTACCTTCCCCATGACCTCTGGGCTTCATTCTGGCAGACTGTGTAGAGCAGAGCATCTATCACGGCTCTTATGTAATGTCAGTTTTCCTCCACAGTTTTAGCATGGCTTACATTGAGAGCATGTTGGATCCTTGCATCCTTTGTTTTCTGCAATTTAATCTCTGCCCAAGCTTGCATGGCAAACTTGTTTTGTGCAGAGTTATCATGGGACTTCAGTGATGTGGTTGCCTTCTTACAGTTTCGGAAGTCTTCATGGGTGAAGGAATTTTCAGGTTTACTGAAGTGTGTGTGACTGAAAAGATGACATACGAAGCAGAATGCAGCATCTTGGGTCACAGAGTACTCCAGCCACAAGTGCTGATCACGCCAATTCTTGTTGAAAAACCTTAACTGACTGCGGTATTCTGTGGCTGGGTATCTCTTCAAGTTTGGACAGGTATGACCACTATCTGAAAGCTGGCTCAGGTCCTTGAGTCCTGGTGGTAGTTTTTCACCCTGGGTGCGAGTGGTACCCTCTTGCGGCTGGGTCCTGCACTAGTTGTGTCTGCATTCTCACCATCACGATCACCACTGTCCTCCTCACTTGCACCACATGTATTTGTGGAACCATCTACTCGCTCCCTCTTCTTGGGTAGCAGGTAGTGTTGCTGCATAATCAACCCTATGTGTAGTATGACCCGTTTATGTTTTAGTTGGTGATGTCTGACTCTTGTCTTGTGTGTCCTTGTTTGAGAACAAGTCGTTGAATTTGATTTTCTTTTATCAATCCAAACTGAGTGTGTGTTCCAGTGTGAGGCTGAGTACCAGAGATAGTGAGAGCTGCATAAATGCAAACGCAAACTCACGTGGCAGGGGTTTAGTTTAGAGAGAGAGAAATCTGAAGAATTCTCTCTTCAACTGGGGTGTTCAGGAACGTTGTGGTTCCTCTTCGTTCCTTCACGTGAGAAATTGTTAAAATTTCCATGGGTTTTTTTCCTTTACTTTTATTTTGATATTTTTAAGGTGGAGTGGGGTATTTGTGAGTGAGAGGAAAAACGGGAGAACTGGACGAGAGCAGCATAAGTGGAGTGAGCCAGACCTTGGTCCGGAGTACACTGGCGGCTGGCAAACTGATTAAAAATTTACTATAGCTCGATAACCTATGACTGAATAAACGGCCATTTTCAGGAACACAACTCTCTTTTATACAGAGCGTGCGAACGTCAAAGTGACCCCCAATCCGGCTGACTGCTAGTACAACTTCTGACTTTCAAGTTGTGTTAGTTTATATGAAACGAATGGGAATTTCTCTCCTTATATTAGTAGTAGAGTTTACAAAGGATATTCATTTTAAACATCGAAATCTAAGGAAAAAGATATAACATACATACTTTTGGGTCATTTCATGAATAAGGAACAAATAACAACGAAACATGGTTCAACATTACGAACAACTGCTCTGCGGCATTGGAAACACCAAATAATATTAATAGCACATAAAAAACCAGAACATATTCGTGAAATACTCTTAGAGAAAGTGTTTATTTTTAACCATATAGCACAAGTACTTAATTGGAGGGTAGTGATAAAGTAAAATTACAAAGCTAATTACGGAACATAAGCACAGCTTTGATAGGGCAAGTTGTAAAACTGTGGGCTGCTAATGGGAGTGAGCGGGGGGTGTGGCGTGCGGCTGGCATCTGGATCTCGATCAGGCTAAGCCGATCATTAACCATATGCAGAGCGTGCACCGTGGTCAGCAGCTCAGTGATCATATGCTTTAAGCGTTCGAGGCGGGAATCGCGTGCTTGAACAAAGCAAGTTTGCAGCCTAGATATTGAATGGTCATAGTAGCACCAAAACAAGATGTCTAAATTTCAGTTGACCTTCACAGAAAGGCTGGTTTCTTCATAAGTTCACATTATTCATACAGGTCAAACTGTGATATTGTTCTTATTATCATAACTGTGACACGCACCAGTTACAATAATGTAACTACTACATCACATTAAATTAGGCACTTCTAAATAGTCTAATGACAATTTCAAAATTCATTCTAAAATTGTTTAGAAATATTATTTGGTCAGTTAACATATAAGGTTATTATCTAATCATAAGTATAACATTAACTGGATTGTAAGTCACAATTTTAAGTGCATATCACAGTCATCAGTACAATTTTGGATGGCTGATAAACTGTGCAAAATGATCTCACAGAGGACAAAACGTTGGCTAAATGCTTCATAGTTTTGACCTATACGCAATACACTTATACATGCATGCTATGTTTTACTTTTCAATAAAAGATAAGTGAAGTTAATGGGTAAATACCTGTGAAACCTCTGGTTTATCAAGTGTAATCCTGATGATCTGTTGTAACTTGAATCTGACAACAGATTCGTGTAGTGTACTGTGCTTGTGGTAAATAGTGTTGAAATCTATGTTGCTGGTAACGTTTTATGACAAATGTCATTTTAATCATTCCTCACTCTCGTATAAAAGGTTTACACATGACACAGTTGCTGTGTTACATGAATAGTGTTTTGTTAACTGTTCTGTTTGTTTTACCGTCGTCTGCCTGAAAAGCCCTGCTTCAGCGAAACGCGTCGTCAACAATGGATTGTTTGTTTGTTTAGAATTATAGTGTGGTTAAATTACTATTATTATTTACTCTTCTAATTTCTGAAAATCCGTAAAAAGAGACTGAATTAAGAATTTAGTGTTAAAAAGAATAGTAGGCCTAACATAATGTCTCATGATAAATGTAATAACTTGTATCACTTCCAGAAGTTGTCTAATATGAATAACACAGCATGTTGATAATTTAGTCGAAAATAAAAGTAGAATCCAGAGACACTATTTGTCTACCTGTCGAGGTCTCTTAACAGCAAAAAACATGGTAAGTAATTTGAGATGATATCCGTGGTAGGTAGAGCAAATAAATGAAAGTAACCAGAAGTAAACATAAACTCTGTAGAATATTAGTGCTACAACGTGCGGTGGTCAGTGTACCACCATGTGGTACCAACATCCATGGTGTATGTAAATAAATGTGTTATGGTATCTTCAGAGAAAATTGCACATATAATGTGTATATTTTAAAAAGCCACAATGATCTACGTTGTTCCTTGTACGATGAGAGGTGTGCAACCACGTGTTAGTCTCATGTTTTTACAGTAAAACAAAATACATGGAAATAAAAGTTTGCAGACGACAGGGTAATAACGAAACTTTATTATAAACAAATTTAAATACCAATGCTGCGAGATTATGATGTCCCCTCGTGGTTCATAGAGGCCTCAAAGTACCAGTCAAACATCTCCGCTATTTTAATTACTTCTGTAGCTAATCTGTTGCACAAGTTCTTTAACTAATTTGTCATTTCCCGAACTTAGTTCAACTTTTTTAAAGAAAACATTTTTACTTTAGTTTCTCAGATTCGTCTTTTTCTTTGTTTTTATTTGATTTATATTCATTCTCGAATATTTTTTAATTTATGTTTCTCTTGTCTTTGTTGGTTGCTGTTTTCAATACCTTGTTCAACTTGTTTCAATTATCAGATTTGTATTTTTATTATCCTGTTTGTGTTGAAAAAAACACAACAACCTTTATACATTGTTCATCTATTCAGTGAGAATCGAAAAAACAAAATCTTAATTTTCTATAGACTTTCAGGAAGCAAAATTATAAGGCTTAAGGACTGTGGGGCAAAACAAATTAAACAAAAATTTTTAGTCAAGTCTAAAATATGAAACCCAGGTGCCCACACTCAAAATCTCCTAAGTGTACGTTAAAAGTTTCATATTTCCTCGTGGCAGTTATAAATACATTCACACAGAGAGCCTTTATTGTAGAATCGTTATGTCATCTTCAGGTACAGGTAGTTTACAAAGATACATTAATATATACACACACAGTATGGAGCAAGGAAGTCACGTGACCGGAGATTGCTTCACTTCCGAGTATAGGTGTCTTGTTGCTATGAGTATTGATTCACAGTAGAGCCATTTTGTTGAGACAGCTTCTTTCATTTAGTGAATCCGTTTCCCAATTTTATTCGGGTCTGTCTAATGTAGAATTCTGGATACTTATTTAATGTTATTATAAATACGACGTTAGTATTATTTTTATTTCTCAATAACTTTAGTTTAGGGCCAGTTTTGGGACTAATTTGAACTTCATGTTTATTAGCCAGTTTTCTCCAAGTGTTGATTGTTTTTGAACTGATGTTTGTGGTAAAGTCTATTGTAATATTGTGTTATTGGTTGGTGTATTTCTTGTTTGTCTTCAGTCAAGGGTTTGGTGAACTACATTAATGGTTTTCCTAAATATTATTGGAAAATGTTCTTTAAGATGTAGTTTCTGTGTACATCACAAACTACGTTTTGTTCTGGTTACCTATCACATGTTTTCGGTTTCTTCTTCCTGTATCAGTTGGAGGTAGCCTCATGTAAACTTGTCTTTTAGGCTAATATTTAAAACCATCCAGAGAACTGTCGTTTAGCGGCTGATCTGATCAACATCTTTGGGTATTAATACCTATAGTCGACTGTAAAACAGTCTCGGTCAAGGTGACCTCTCTGTCACGTACAGTGTATATATATTCATTTGTCTCTTGTAAACTATTTGTATCTGAAAGTGGCATAAACTTAAAGAAGTGTCTGTACACTCATGATAAAAGTTTTCTTAATAACCCAGTCAAGTTGTGTCATACATTTATATTTCAAAAAGTGAGTTCCTGTTAAAGAAAATTAGTACAAATCGAGACTGTTATAGGGAAAAGGTTCAGCTGACATCAGAACACGGTTTAAAACAGTCATAAGGAAAAGGTTTAGGTGACATCAGAACACGGTTTAAAACAGTCATAAGGTTTGTTTGTTTGTTTTGGAATTTCGCACAAAGCTACTCGATGGCTATCAGTGCTAGCCGTCCCTAATTTAGCAGTGTAAGACTAGAGGGAAGGCAGCCAGTCATCACCACCCACCGCCATCTCTTGGGCTACTCTTTTACCAACGAATAGTGGGATTGACCGTCACATTATACGCCCCCACGGCTGGGAGGGCGAGCATGTTTAACGCGACGCGGGCGCGAACCCGCGACCCTCGGATTACGAGTCGCACGCCTTACGCGCTTGGCCATGCCAGGCTTAAAACAGTCATAAGGAGAGGGTTTAGGTGACATCAGAACACGTTTAAAACAGTCATAAGGGAAAGGTTTAGGTGACATCAGAACACGGTTTAAAACAGTCATAAGGAGAAGGTTTAAGTGACATCAGAACACGGTTTAAAACAGTCATAAGGAGAAGGTTTAGATGACATCAGAACACGGTTTAAAACAGTCGTAAGGTGAAGGTTTAGATGACATCAGAACACGGTTTAAAACAGTCATAAGGAGAAGGTTTAAGTGACATCAGAACACGGTTTAAAACAGTCATAAGGGGAAGGTTCAGCTGACATCAGAACACGGTTTAAAACAGTCATAAGGGGAAGGTTCAGCTGACATCAGAACACGGTTTAAAACAGTCATAATGGGAAGGTTCAGCTGACATCAGAACACGGTTTAAAACAGTCATAAGGGGAAGGTTTAAGTGACATCAGAACACGGTTTAAAACAGTCATGAGCGGAAGGTTCAGCTGACATCAGAACACGGTTTAAAACAGTCATAAGGGGAAGGTTCAGCTGACATCAGAACACGGTTTAAAACAGTCATAAGGGGAAGGTTCAGCTGACATCAGAACACGGTTTAAAACAGTCATAAGAGGAAGGTTTAGGTGACATCAGAACACGGTTTAAAACAGTCATAAGGAGAAGGTTCAGCTGACATCAGAACACGGTTTAAAACAGTCATAAGGGGAAGGTTCAGCTGACATCAGAACACGGTTTAAAACAGTCATAAGGAGAAGGTTTAGGTGACATCAGAACACGGTTTAAAACAGTCATAAGGGGAAGGTTCAGCTGACATCAGAACACGGTTTAAAACAGTCATGAGGGGAAGGTTCAGCTGACATCAGAACACGCTTTAAAACAGTCATTAGGGGAAGGTTTAAGTGACATCAGAACACGGTTTAAAACAGTCATAAGGAGAAGGTGTATTTTTTTTCCAGAACATGGTTTTAAACTGTGTAGTTTGTTATCACATGTAAAATGTTCCCTTTTTATCACGTTCTTGATTTTAGTAACACATTTATTAATATATTCTGTCATAGTAGGTGTGTAGTAATGATCAGGTGTCTGTGGTAAATAATGTGAAGTAGTTATATGTATGTTGTCTGTGTGAAACTTTTTTTAATCAACCCTGACGCTTGTTTGTATCTAGTTGGATGTATTCATTGTACAAGTTCTTTCTGTAGTATTCCAGATGTGTTTTGGTATGTAGTTGTATGTATTCATTGTACAAGTTCTTTCTATAGTAAATCCAGATGTGTTTTGGTATGTAGTTGTATGTATTGATTGTACAGGTTCTTTATATAGTAAATCCAGATGTGTTTTGGTATCTAGTTGAATGTATTCATTGTACAAGTTCTTTCTATAGTATTCCAGATGTGTTTTGGTATCTTGTTGGATGTATTCATTGTACAAGTTCTTTCTATAGTATTCCAGATGTGTTTTGGTATCTTGTTGGATGTATTCATTGTACAAGTTCTTTCTATAGTATTCCAGATGTGTTTTGGTATGTAGTTGTATGTATTGATTGTACAGGTTCTTTATATAGTAAATCCAGATGTGTTTTGGTATCTTGTTGGATGTATTGATTGTACAGGTTCTTTCTATAGTATTCCAGATGTGTTTTGGTATCTTGTTGGATGTATTGATTGTACAGGTTCTTTCCATAGTAAATCCAGATGTGTTTTGGTATCTAGTTGAATGTATTGCTTGTACAGGTTCTTTGTATAGTAAATCCAGATGTGTTTTGGTATCTAGTTGTATGTATTGCTTGTACAGGTTCTTTCTATGGTAAATCCAGATGTGTTTTGGTATCTTGTTGGATGTATTGATTGTACAGGTTCTTTCCATAGTAAATCCAGATGTGTTTTGGTATCTAGTTGAATGTATTGCTTGTACAGGTTCTTTGTATAGTAAATCCAGATGTGTTTTGGTATCTAGTTGTATGTATTGCTTGTACAGGTTCTTTCTATGGTAAATCCAGATGTGTTTTGGTATCTAGTTGTATGTATTGATTGTACAGGTTATTTCCATAGTAAATCCAGATGTGTTTTGGTATCTAGTTGTATGTATTGATTGTACAGGTTTTTCTGTAGTAAATCCAGATGTGTTTTTGTGCACTTCAGTGTGTTGTTAACAACGTATTTAACATATAATTATTAAACTTCCTATATTCGCTTCCAGTTAACATCTAAAGATTTTTTATTGACATACTTTTAAATGCTCTTCCACAACTTGAGATTTTGATCCTGGTTGTTGTTTTATCTGCCATGAACTTTCAGGTAACAATGTAATCTCAGGATGGCTGATGTCTCAGCTGTCTTGAGATACATACATCCTTCAAGCTGGTTTATTATCTCAGCTGTTTTAGCAAAGATGTAATATTTTAAATCCCTTTGTTACATACTGTAACACACTTCGTGGTACCTTCTATCCTTCTTTATAACATGCTGTAACACACTTCGTGATACCTTCTATCCTTCTTTATAACATGCTGTAACACACTTCGTGGTACGTTCTGTCTTTTATAACATGCTGTAACACACTTCGTGGTACCTTCTGTCCTTCTTTATTACATACTGTAACACTCTTTGTTGTACCTTCTATCCTTCTTTATAACATACTGTAACACACTTCGTGGTACCTTCTATCCTTCTTTATACATGCTGTAACACACTTCGTGATACCTTCTATCCTTCTTTATAACATGCTGTAACACACTTCGTGGCACCTTCTGTTCTTTATAACATGCTGTAACACACTTCGTGGTACCTTCTGTCCTTCTTTATTACATACTGTAACACACTTCGTGGTACCTTCTATTCTTCTTTATAACATGCTGTAACACTCTTTGTTGTACCTCCTATCCTTCTTTATAACATACAGTAACACACTTCGTGGTACCTTCTATCCTTCTTTATAACATGCTGTAACACACTTCGTGATACCTTCTATCCTTCTTTATAACATGCTGTAACACACTTCGTGGTACGTTCTGTCTTTTATAACATGCTGTAACACACTTCGTGGTACCTTCTATCTTTCTTTATAACATGCTGTAACACTCTTCGTGGTACCTTCTATCCTTCTTTATAACATGCTGTAACACTCTTTGTGGTACCTTCTATCCTTCTTTATAACATACAGTAACACACTTCGTGGTACCTTCTATCCTTCTTTATGACATGCTGTAACACACTTCGTGGTACCTTCTGTCCTTTATAACATGCTGTAACACACATCGTGGTACCTTCTGTCCTTCTTTATTACATACTGTAACACACTTCGTGGTACCTTCTATCCTTCTTTATAACATGCTGTAACACTCTTTGTGGTACCTTCTATCCTTCTTTATAACATACAGTAACACACTTCGTGGTACCTTCTATCCTTCTTTATAACATACAGTATCACACTTCGTGGTACCTTCTTCTTTATAACACACGGTAATACCCTTTGTGATACATTTTATTCTTCCCTTTATGACATCAGGTAAGACTCTTCCTGATACCTTCTATTCTTAACTGGTAAAACAGATAGCTATATTTTCGGTTTTCTGTTTTATGACATACAGGATGTCAATTCGTGATACCTTCTGTACCTCCTTTTATAACAGGTTGGAATACATCGTTTTACCTTGTATTCCAACATCCATAACACACGGTAAAACACTTTATGGTTCCTTCGGTTCTCCTCCTTTATAACATACTGTAACATTCGCGATATCTATTCTATTTTCTTGTTAGCCGAAATATTATGAAATATTTTATGTAAATAATGCGAAATCTAGTTACCGGTACAATTACGTAATATTTTTTTTTATTAAATAACTTAATTTTTACAATCGAAATTCACAAGCTAAACTTTTCAACTGCAACTTTGAAAGTATTGTAGGCATAATTACAAATAACGTTTAACAATATTTGTTGCATGGACAACAAATTCTGATTAACTTTTCTTTATTTTGTATTATTAGAACCTTCACGCATATTTTGAAATTAAGTGAACGAGTTAGCAGCTCACACGTATTTACATCACTGTCTTTATTATAGAAATTTCGTAAATATTCGATCGTCACGTGTTTATTACAACCAGCAACGCCGTACAGTAAGCAGACAAATTACAACTGAAAATATAGCTTACAACAGTATAAACGTATAAGCTAAAGATTGTTTTATTTTTTAGTAAATGTAAAATTAATAAGACAATTTGTGACACTGCCACCTAATGTATTTTTTGTTTACTACTGTTTCGCCTGTTCAAGGCTCATCTGCACTGCTTGGTTCAGCAACAAAAATATGCATTAGGCCTATTATAATATCTGTGGGGTTATTAAATTTGGATTTAAGTTACTGGAAGAAGTAAAAAGGATTTAAAACCGTATGGATGCCATTCAACAACACTGATTTTTACATTTATCAAAGAGATTTATGCGGCCTTGTGTTGTTGTATTAGACATTTCCTAAATACTGAACAGAATATAAACATACTTATCTTTTTATATTATCCTATTGGGTAACGCAGTAATTAGCATTTCTTCAAAGCCAAGATTTATGATCAAACATAAGTTATTGCTCAGACTTTTAACCTAATGATTTTTTAATACGATTCTTAAATAATTTTCCTGAATAAATACGAGACAGACAGCCCAAGTAGTTGTGTATTAGAGTTGTGCATGTGTTAAAGACATACGTAACATTTAGAAGTCTAGATGTGGCGTGCTCTCTAGACCTGCTAAACTGGTTATTTTGTACGAGTTTTAGGTTACTCCGAGATCACATCATGAGCGGATTAAACTCTCAGTATGTGGGTGTAAAGTAAACTTGTTAGCCTTAGTTGCAGTGAATATATGAACAGACTTTGTTCACCAAGTGTTGGTCTGATTGTATACTGTTATATTGTCACCACTTTCTGACCTTAGTTACAGTGAATATATGAACAGACTTTGTTCACCAAGTGTTGGTCTGATTGTATACTGTTATATTGTCGCCACTTTCTGACCTTAGTTACAATGAGTATATGAACAGACGTCGTTCACTATGTATTGGTCTGATTGTATACAATTATATTGTCACCACTTTCTGACCTTAGTTACAGTGAATATATGAACAGACTTTGTTCACCAAGTGTTGATCTGATTGTATACTGTTATATTATCGCCACATTCTGAACTCGGTTACAGTGAGTATATGAAGAGACTTCGCTCAACAAGTGTTGGTCTGATTGTATACTGTTATATTGTGGCCACTTTCTGACCTTAGTTACAGTGAGTATATGAACAGACTTCGCTCAACAAGTGTTGGTCTGATTGTATACTGTTATATTGTGGCCACTTTCTGACCTTAGTTACAGTGAGTATATGAACAGACTTCGCTCAACAAGTGTTGGTCTGATTGTACACTGTTATATTATTGCCACCTTAGTTACAGTGAGTATATGAACAGACTTCGCTCACCAAGTGTTGGTCTGATTGTATACTGGCCAGGTGAGTAAAGGCACTTGACTCGTAATCTGAGGGTGACGGGTTCGAATCCCCGTTGCACCAAACATGCTTGCCTTTTCAACCGTGGGGGAGTTATAATTTGACAGTCAATACCAAAATTTGTTGGTAAAAAAAAGTAGCCCAAGAGTTAGCGGTGGGTGGTGATGACTACCTGTCTTCTCTCTGGTCTTAAACTGCTAAATTAGGGACGGCTAGCGCATATAACCCTCGTGTAACTTTGTGCGAAATTCCAAAACAAACATTGATGGTTAATTTAAAACATTTTAAAAACATGATAATAAGGCTTTGTTTGACAGTTACACGTAATAACATAACACTTTACTCGTTACAATTTATATCAACACAATAAGTTACACATTAGAGTTTATATGAACATAACACTTTATACGTTACAGTTTGTATCAACACAGTACTTTGTATGTTAGTTTATATCAACATAACACTTCATATGTTACAGTTTGTATTAACATAACACTTTACACGTTACAGTTTGTATCGACACAGTACTTTGTATGTCAGTTTATATTAACATAACACTTCATGTGTTACAGTTTGTATCAGCATGACACTTTATACGTTACAGCATATGACAACACAACTTGTTATTTATATGTTACTTTAAAGATACAAAACCGTTAGTTTATCACGTTTTTTGTTTTAGTTTGTCATTTTATACTAAGAAATTGAAATATTTTGCTCGTTGGAGATTTGTAATGTAGCATGTCACCAGAGAAGGTTCTAGTGTATGTGTAAGTAGTGGACTCTGTAATGACAGTCAGTCTGTCATGTAGTATGTTATCAGAGAAGGTTTTAGTGTTTGTGTTCAGTAGTGGACTCTGTTATGACAGTCAGTCTGTCATGTAGTATGTTATCAGAGAAGGTTCTAGTGTTTGTGTAAGTAGTTGACTCTGTTATGACAGTCAGTCTGTCATGCAGTACGTTATCAGAGAAGGTTTTAGTGTTTGTGTTCAGTAGTGGACTCTGTTATGACAGTCAGTCTGTCATGTAGTATGTTATCAGAGAAGGTTCGTGTGTATGTGTAAGTAGTGAACTCTGTTATGACAGTCAGTCTGTCATGCAGTATATTGCGAGAGAAGGTTCTAGTGTTTTGTTTAGTAGTGGACTATGTTATGACAGTCAGTCTGTCATTTAATGTTGTTTTTCGTGGTTTTTGTTTGCGTTTTTTAAATCTTGATTTTTATCTTGAGCTATTGTTATCCTTGTTAATATTTTTGTTATTGAATATTTTTTGCTATCTTCTTATCATTGGATGGTTTTGTGCTCTTTTGACGGTTATGTTTCTTCTGACCTTACTTCTAATTGTGATCCTTTTGAATGTTTTAAGCTTTATGTGAAATGCAGTTTTAAACAGTTGAAGCTTGAAAACTCTTTTGAAGGTCCAAGTATCATAAAGTCAAAAACATTAGGGTATAAAACGTTTAGTTTTAAAATATGTGGGAAGTGGAACGTTGATCGGTTGCACGTGTTAACTTGTTATGTGACTCACTGCTAAATATAGTGAGCACTTGTTCTATGTTGTGTTGCAGGCGCTCCTCAGCGAAGCTCGTGGCCTCAGACCTCAAGTAGCTGACGTAGCCTCGCTTTCTGCCGGGATCCTTGCGTACTTGAGTTCCACGTCCGAGAGTGGAGCAGAAACCATAAGAAAGGAAGTCGGTGGACTTCAGGACCGGCATGAAAAGTGAGTATTTCTTCAGATTTGACGTGAACTGATTTACTTTACATCGAAAAGCAAAAACAAAACACAAAAACCGTGAGTTAACTTACCTGTTGTTTTATGAAAGCTTTTAGGATATTCTTCTGAAAACATTGGTTGTTGTAGCATCGTAATAGTTCTAATCACGTTAAATAGAAAACAATGGTTCTTTTATCTCGTGGCAGTTCTAGTCACGTTAAATAGAAAACAATGGTTCTTTTATCTCGTGGCAGTTCTAATCACGTTGAATAGAAAACAATGGTTCTTTTATCTCGTGGTAGTTCTAATCACGTTAAATAGAAAACAATGGTTCTTTTATCTCGTGGCAGTTCTAATCACGTTAAATAGAAAACATTGGTTCTTTTATCTCGTGGCAGTTCTAATCACGTTAAATAGAAAACAATGGTTCTTTTATCTCGTGGCAGTTCTAATCACGTTAAATAGAAAACAATGGTTCTTTTATCTCGTGGCAGTTCTAATCACGTTAAATAGAAAACAATGGTTCTTTTATCTCGTGGTAGTTCTAATCACGTTAAGTGGAAATCTTTGGTTCTTTTTGTCTTCTGATACATCTAGTCACGTTAAGAATAAAACTCTTTATTTTGTAAAAGTTACAGTCACATTAAATAGAAAACATGGGTTGTTTTTATCTCATGACAGTTTTAGTCACATTAAATAGAAAACATGGGTTGTTTTATCTCGTGATAGTTTCAGTCACGTTACCTGGAAAACATGGGTTGTTTTATTTTCTGATAGATGTAGTCACGTCAAACAGAAAACTTAATTGTTTTTACATCGTGTTCATTCTCGTTATGTAACATCCAAGAAGTGTAGTTACTGTGTGTAGTGTTATGATAAGCAGTTAAAGGTTATGATACATATCTGTATGTTAAGGTCTGTAAGCAGAATTCTTGAAAAGGGGGTTCATTTCTCATTTGTGTGATCAAAAGCCAACGCATGTTGTACGAATCACAATTAACATGTTAATGTTACAATGGTCATGCAACTATTGGAACAATAAAGAATCGCCAATGCTTTATCAAAAGAGCGTAAACTACGTATGAGAGGTTAAATACCTTAAGCAGCTACGCTGTCATGATGTAAACATAATTTTTATTAAACTCTATGGGGTTCAGTCGAGTAGTGTGGAGGGTCATAACGCTAACATTCGAGTTTAGATACCCGAGTACAGATATTACATTCGGTAGCTTTGCTCTTGTTAATTATAAAACAAAATGAAACTGTTCTGTTTTTACTGTACTCGTACATTCGTTGATACAACACAAAGGGACTGATGCTGTGTTTGAATATAACCTAGATGTGAATTATTTATAATACCTGTGTAACGGTTTATGTTATTCACCAGCTGTAGACGACTGTATTTATAACACCTGTGTAACGGTTTATGTTATTCACCAGCTGTAGACGACTGTATTTATAACACCTGTGTATCGGTTTGTTATTCACCAGCTGTAGACGACTGTATTTATAACACCTATGTAACGGTTTATGTTATTTATCAGCTGTAGACGACTGTATTTATAACACCTATGTAACGGTTTATGTTTATTCGTCAGCTGAAGACGATTGTAATTATTTTATGGTCTAGGTTACACAGCTGTTTATATGGTATTTTTGAGGTATAGTTTATGTAGTTTTTAGGTATTTTTTTCAGCCGATACAAAAAAATCCGGAAGCATTTTACTAATATTGATATTAATTTTATTTATTCAGTATTTTAGCTTCTTGTGGTGTTAGATGGGGGACAGCTTCACACCTTCTGTAGTGATAGGACAAGTTAGATATTTCTGAGATCTTCTAGTATGGGTGATGAGACATTTACGAAGTCACAGTGATAATGTAGTCCCTCACTTCTGTTATTATGGATGGGGCAGTTAAGAAACCGATTTCTATTTTAGTTCCGGTGAAAATGTCAACCAATAGCGTTCGTTAATGAAAGAATATAAATACACATTCCCTGTGTGTCGTTTCACAGCATGTAAAGAAATTTTGTATTTTTAGTTCCACTGTTGGTGACTGAGTGCTGGTTGACGATTCTGTTAACTTGCTTAATAAGCACTTTCATTCGTTCATATTGTTTCACTTGGTCTTTCGCATATTATTTATTTTGAGTAAAGCACATTCATATCGAGTACATTCTGTGTTGTTTACTTTGCCATCTAGTGAATGTTTTAAAAAAAACGGGTTTTATTGCTGCAATGGGAAATTTTAATACAATATTTTTTCGTAAACTTTGCGTCACAATAAAGATTTTATAAACGTGCAATAAAATATATAATGAGGCACGTGATTCTATGTTTGTAGTTAGTTTAATGCAATATTATTATGTAAAATCAATAATGCAGTAAATATAATTATTATTATTTCTGAAGCTGGCCCAAAATGTTATGTTAAGCTGGTACTGTAATTCTGTCGTTTCTCAATATCTTAAAATTAAGATTAATGTATGTACGTTATTCGGGCATCAGAGCTAATATCTTAGATTAATGTATGTACGCTATTCGGGCATCAGAGCTAATATCTTAGATTAATGTATGTACGTTATTCGGGCATCAGAGCTAATATCTTAGATTAATGTATGTACGTTATTCGGGCATTAGTGTTAATATCTAAGATTAATGTACGTAAGTTATTCGGGCATCAGTTGTTGTTGTTTTGGGCTATCTGTGCTCTGCCTACCACGGGTATCGAAACCCGGATTTTAGCGTGTAAGTCCGCAGACATACCGCTGAGCCACTGGGGGCCTCGGGCATCAGGGTTAATATCCTAGATTAATGTACGTAAGTTATTCGGGGATCAGGGTTAATATCTTAGATTGATGTATGTAAGTTATTCAAGACATCAGGGTTAATATCTAAGATTAATGTACGTAAGTTATTCGGGGATCAGGGTTAATATCTTAGATTGATGTATGTAAGTTATTCGGACATCGGGGTTAATATCCTATATTAATGTACGTAAGTTATTCGGGGATCAGGGTTAATATCTTAGATTGATGTATGTAAGTTATTCGGACATCGGGGTTAATATCCTATATTAATGTACGTAAGTTATTCGGGGATCAGGGTTAATATCCTAGATTCGAAGTTTAGCTCATTCACGTTTTTTGTTCACTGAGGTAACTCAGAAACTACATTTAATATTTTAAATTCATTTTTCGCGAAGAGGGGAATTCCAGTATATACTTTAAATAGATATTTGGATACACCTTATTATTTAGTTCATGTAACTTTAATATTTAATGATTATTTCATAACAAGTGTGTTAAAAGTAATAGTTATGACAAGCTTGTTACCTAACTGTATTTGAGTCGTACGTTGCGCGTGCAATTTTATTTTCGTACTAGTCTTTGATAATATTGTTTACGTCTTCCTATCGGAAACTACCAAACTGTTCTAGTTATGTGTAACATTGTTATTCCTATCGGAAACTACCAAACTGTTCTGGTTATGTGTAACATTGTTATTCCTATCGGAAACTACCAAACTGTTCTAGTTATGTGTAACATTGTTATTCCTATCGGAAACTACCAAACTGTTCTAGTTATGTGTAACATTGTTATTCCTATCGGAAACTACCAAACTGTTCTAGTTATGTGTAACGTTGTTACTAGAGGACTACCTAGTTCTGTCACTTGGTATAAATACGTGCAAATAGAGCGAGTTAAGACAGGAAAAGTAAGTTAATGAAAGAAAACGTAAAGTTAGTGTGTGAGTGATTTCTATAGTGTGTTTCACAGCTATAACAATAGAGAGCAAAAAGTAATTTATCTGGTTAGTTGGGTTCTAAAGTAACTAAACCAATCGGTGTGGACTTTGACAAGAAAAAGAGACAGTTATTTGAAGTAGCACTGGATACACCTATAGTAACTAATAAGTGATTAATGGTGTTTGATGGTTAGCTTAGTCACAATGACCAACATTTGAAAGTGAATTTCACGTTTAACAAAGATGAGAACAATAATTCATCTTACCAAAGGGTGTTTTAAAGTAACTGACCTCATCTGTGTGGACCTTGACGAAGAGGAAACAATTGTTAAAAGTTCCAGATACAACTGTGGCAACCCACGAAGAAACATAAGTGAATTATCACAGATTGTGTTGTGAGAAACAGTTTGGTTTAAATTTTGTGCAAAGCTATATGAGGACTATCAGCGCTGGAAATCGCAAGTTTATACTAAACAAGCCAGTTAGGTGACATTGTCTTTCACCATCTCTTGGGATGCACATTTATTATTGGACAGGTGGTTAAAGCACTCGACTCGTAATTCAGGTTTGAATCCCTGTCATACCAAACATGCTCGCCCTTTCACTCGTTATAATGTGACTGTCAGTCTCACTATTAGTTGGTAAAAGAGTAGCCCAAGAGTTGGCAGTGGGTGGTGATGACTGGCTGCCTTCCCTCTAGTCTTACAATGCTAAATTAGGAACGGCTAGCTCAGATAGCCCTTGTGTAGCTTTGCGTGAAATTCAACACCTTTGTTATGTATATAGGTATTTCGAATAGTCTGAAATTTTAATTTTAATTAAAAAGGTATAATTGAAGTCTGTATGTATCACATGTATAACATCTGCTGACAAGGTTGATTCACACGTTTTTTTTCTTAACACAAATATATTTTAACATAAAAACAACAATACAATTTATAACAACAGTTACTTCAAATGATGATATGCGTACAAAAGTTCTACAAACAGTAATGAGTGTTCTATCTCATCTGGAATTGAATATTTAATTAACGGTTCATGATGAGCGAGTTAATTATGTGTTGAAACACAGGTACACTTTACATGACAGTAAGCTAGCTAGCTTCTTCACTGACAAAATGTTTGATGCTTTTGTAAAAATACTAACATCCAAAATAAATTTGATGAAGTTAAACAGTTTTAATTTTTTAAACATACAAACGTTCTTCATCAGCTGTTTGCACTTTCCTGATTAGAAAGCATTAATCATGTTACAGTTTCCAAGATTTATTGTGCATTGATTATTTTTTGATTTTTTTTGAGTTTCTCAGAAACCTACACAAGGGTTATTTGCACTAACTTTCTTAATTTAGCAGTGTAAGAGTACAGGGAGAGCAGCTAATAGTCACCAGCAGCTGCCAATTCTCAGGCTATCCATTTACGAACAAATAATTGGATTGACTGTCGCATTATAACACACTCCCAGAGCGAGAATGTTTGGTGTGATGGGGATTAAAACTCATGGGTTGAGTAAAACACACAAACTACCTGGCCATGCTGAGCCTGTGTATTAATTGTTGCAAACCAACAGTATAATCTGTCTTTTGACACATCAGTTTATAAACTTTAAGGTAATGTTCTAGTAATTTCAGTTGATTCAACTATGTGCTAGTAATTGATTATTACACTCAAAATGGACTTGCATGGCCAGGTGGTTAGGACACTTGACTCTGAGGGTCACATGTGACATATTATGGGATGTAACGTATTATATATTACTGTACAGTTGTTCACAGGATTGTGTTAGTTCTATATATGATCTAACATATTATACATTACTGTACAGTTGTTCACAGGATGGTGACAGTCCTATATGTGATGTAACATATTATACTTTACTGTACAGTTGTTCACAGGATTGTGTTAGTCCTATATGTGATGTAACATATTATACTTTACTGTACAGTTGTTCACAGGATTGTGTTAGTCCTATATATGATGTAACATATTATACTTTACTGTACAGTTGTTCACAGGATGGTGTTAGTACAGTATATGATCTAACACAGAGATGCCAACCATTACGAGTTGAATGTAATCATTAGGATTTTGGTGTATACATTACGACTCTACACTCATACAGACAAATATTACGACTTGTTTCAACTCACAAGCTATTATATATTATATAGGCCAATACAATAAAGTGATAAATTGTTCCCCCAGGGCTTGAAAGGGGTGAAAAGAAAATTTCTAATAAAATACAAATAAATTTTGATAATAAATAAAAGACAGTCCAAATGGCCATTTGTGATAATCATGTTTGTGCTACAGATAATAAAACATATTTGTGTCTCCGACATCAACCAGTAGTTTGAGTGCAGTGCTTCTTTGTACTGGGTACGTGGGGGAAACCATAGGTATGTCATCAGTACTTGTCAGCCAATTAGTGCTTCCGTAGATGGGTATTTCTCGTTTTCTAAGCGGCGTAGAAACACCAATATCATCGTTCACAAGATGGAAAAAATAAGAGGCCTCGTTCACCAGATTGTTTTGTTTCTGGCAAATCTAAAAGGACTAAAACTGTGGATCAAAAATTTAGGAAAGAGTGTAGTGTACAATATATGGTCATTGCATCAAAAGTCAGTCACAGTCATGCATTTTGTACAGTTTGTCACATTGGTTTTCCTGTGGCTCATGGCAGGATAAACGATTGCTCCAGACATACAAAATTGGCATCTCACCAACAAAAGGCTGAGGTGAAGACAAAAACGATGCAGATAACGACATTTATGAGTAAGAATTCAGAATATGGAAAAGAATTTCAAAATAATTTATTAAATACACAAAACACAGTTATAAATGAGTAATCTATAGCAGTAATGAATAATAATAATAATAAACACCTTAGAGACATTGGTTAGGCCTAGTAGCCACAAATGATAAAGGGTTCTGTCTACAATCATTATGGTCAGTCATTTAAAATAGTTGGCATCTCTGCTAACATATTATATATTACTGTATAGATGTTCACAGGATGGTGTTAGCTCTATATATGATGTAACAAATTGTATATTACTGTGTAGATGTCCACAGGATGGTGTTAGTTCTATATATGATGTAACAAATTGTATATTACTGTATAGATGTCCACAGGATGGTGTCAGTTCTATATATGATGTAACAAATTGTATATTACTGTACAGTTGTTCACAGGATGGTGTTAGTTCTATATATGATGTAACATATTGTATATTACTATACAGTTGTTTACACGATGGTTTTAAACCTATATATGATGTGGAGTGATTTATTATATTAGGACACTGCTGTTCATAGATATACATAAAGTATCTGTTAACAATTTACATGTGTGTAATAGACGTGCATTTTTATATACTAGTTTTATCAGTTAAGTTTTAAATGTATATCAGCAATACTTTGTGATTAATTCTTCGTTTTGAACGGAATATGTGAACATAAATTAATGGTTTTATTTAATTTTAACAATATCTTATGTTCAGGCTGCTAGAGGCTATTGAAGAACGACTTCAAGACATACAAGCAGAAAAAGAACTTCGACAAGAGTTGGAAGGAAAGATCACTGGTATTCTCAGTTCAGTTAAATCCATGGAAGAAGAGGTTTCAGAATTAGACTGTTATGATACTGATGTGGAAGGTGTTGAAAAGACAATTACAGTGAGAGTCTCATGCATAAACTTAACATATCTTAAGCTTCAAAATATAGAATTCTTTTTCTTGGTTTTAAAATACCGCCTTAGATATCTCCAGGAAATCAAAACATTTTATTACTTTGTAGTAGACAAGGAAAATAACACATTTTATTACTTTATATGTGAAAGGGAAAGTCACTGTATATTGTTTATTTTTACTGTTTATCTTCGTATCTGAGTAAGAACCATCACATGATATAGCATAATAATATTTCCAAATATTATATTGACTTTCAGTAAACGTTTTGTTTGTGTATATGTGAATTTTGAAAGGAGGTTCTGTTCATCACAGATGCACTTTTGAAAGTGTGACCTTAAAGAAAATCTAAACAAGTTTCCAGATGAAAGCTTTTTACGTTGTGTTATTCTATACTTCAATTATGGAATGTTTATATTACAGAACATGAAAGAACACATATCTGACTTGAATAGCCAAGTAAAGTCTGTGGCACAGACTGCCAGTATTCGCTACCAGCAGCTGCAAAGAAGTATTCCAGAAGTAATTCAGAAAGCCTTGGAATCTTTGGAGCTGCTATCTGAAACAGTCTCTGTTGCTATGGAAGACAAGGAAAGAGAGTTTAAGCGTGCAAGGACTGTTCGCTGGGAGTACATGCAAGGAGTTGAAAATATTGTTGCTTGGCTTCAGAAAGCTCAGGAAAAACTAGAAGATAAATCTAAATGCCCTCAAGAAGCAAAAGAAATACTTATGGTTGGTAAATCAAAGTTTATTTAAGAAACTATTTTTGTTTGTTTAGATATTAAGTGTGTTTTAAAATTAAATAACTGATTTAGTTTTTTAACTTCAGTATTTTTTAACTTGTGACAAGTTTTTTTATGTTTTCCCAAGTTGTCAGGTGGCTGTATATTACTTTAATAATAAGTGTAATTCTAATGTGTTGAAATAAAACATGGAAGATATGAGTGAGAAGACTTTAATTCATTATTTCTTAGCTACACAAAGCCTGCAACTCATTGTTGCAGGTTTTTTTATTTCTTTAAAACTTGATCAGTTTTTCTTATGATTTCTTCCTTTTGTCAGCCCATTTTGTCTGAAGTACCTTTTGTTAAAGACATCATGGAGAAAGTAAGTCGGAATGGTTACATCATCATAGAAAATAGTCAAAATGTAGAGGAAACATCGAGGCTGAAAGGTACAATCACTTCACTCAGAGAGCAGCTTATCCAAGTTGAAGCTTGGATCGGAGAAAGGCGTCAGGAAATAGAGGATGCCTTGTTGTCATGGCAACAATTTTCCAAGTTCAATAGTTTGATGAAAGAATGGTTAGTTAAGGTTGAACATATCTTAGGAAAGGAAACGGATTTATCATCTCTGCCTGACACCAGACAACGACTGTCTGAACTGCAGGTAAGAAAAGAAACTCATTATACAAGATTTATAATATATTCTTTGCTCATTCACATTGTCTGATTACATGGCTGCTGTAAATTTTAGGTCTTAATTAGTCTCAATATTATTGTCTGATTACATGGTTGCTATGGCTTTTAGCTCTTAAATAGCCTTAATATTACTGTTTGATTACATGGTTATTATGGCTTTCAGGTGTCAATCAGCCTGAATAGTAATCAGTGATGACAATAAAATCCACTTGTAGAGAAAAATATGTATGTAAAAATGGCTGGTTTGGGTTGAGAAAATTTTTATGTAGAGGAGTGAACAACGTTTCGACCTTCTTCGGTCATCATCAGGCTCACAAAGAAAGAAAGATGTAACAGACCAATAGCTGACCAAATGTTTGAAGAGCATTATGTAACTGAGTGTAGGAATGTAGAAGGTGTAGCAGTTATCACATTGTATTTTATAAATAATGTTGGTGTGGTGTTTGTCAGTGTAGTTTTCACATAGTATAAACCTTAATTTTATGCCTGGTTTTTGAATAAATTTGGTGTTAACTGTAATGTCATATTTTGTTACTAGTTTTTGCCAAAAGTTGGTTATTTTTCTGCTGATGTCGGAAATATATGGTATGCAGCAGAATATGGTTTTGTAATTTTTTAATTTGTGGGATGTATTTACTTTTGTTGGTTGATTTTGCTTTCTGTCTAGGTGTGTGTGTATAATGTTTTCTGTTGTTTGTGGAGGAAACTTATTGATGTTGATGAAGTATTGTTTTATTTTGTCTAATTCATCATTAATTTTATCTGGTGAGCATAGTTTTATGACTGTGTTTATTTGGTTTCTTCGTAAGTTGAGTTTTTGTTGTGTTTCATGTGCTGAGTCCCAAGGAACATATAGTCCAGTATGGGTGGTTTTATGGTGAATTTCTGTTTAAAATTGTTTATCAGTTCTTGTAATTTTGAGGTTAAGAAATGATATTTGATTGCTTTCTTTCTGTTCACATGTGAAGTTAATGTTGGGATGTATTGAGTTAATGTGATTGAAAAAACTGTGTGTGTTCTGTTGATGTGAATCCCACAATCGTGTCATCTACATGTCTGTACCAGTATTGTGGTGGATGTAATGCTGTATTAATTGCTTGTGTTTCAACTTGTGTCATAAAAATATTGGCTAGAACTGGTGATATTGGGTTACCAATGCTTAGGCCATTTGTTTGTATATAGTTTTGGTTGTTGAACATGAAGTTTGTCTTTATCGTGGTGAATTCTATGAGGGTTGCTAATTGGTTGCTGGGAATGTCTATAGATGGATTAGGGTCTCGGATATAGAGTTTTTTAGGTATTCTCCAAATATTTAACATCAGCCAGCTTATTTATCAAAGATTCTTTTAATTTCAAGTCCAATCAACTTAATTATAAAGCCTTAATGGCCAGTTTCGATGTTATATCCCTCTTTACAGAAGTTTCAATTGCTGAAGCCTGCAAGATAGCCTTACAACACACTGTTTAGATGACTTAAGTGATATTTCTATCACAATACCAGTATATTTCTTTTAAACCACAATAGTTAATATATTTGCATTTAAATTGTAAAAATTCTTAAATTGTGAAAACCTACATGTATTACCTTACATTTTGGACAGTTTAACATCATCTGTTATGTATTGGCCCAACCCATCAAATTATCTAAATGCCCCTGAATCACACCACTTGAACTGTGACAGATTTGTTTTCATTTCTCATTACTTTCTACTCTCCAGTCAGTTTTCTATCCAATTTAATAACATTTCTCTCACATCAACAGATTTAATTTTTGTGAAGCACCTTATCAAACACTTTCTAAAGTTCAAGGTAAACCAAAATCACCATATTTACTTTATGGACTCTTGTATTAACATCCTTACATCAGAAGGTTGGTTAAACAAGACTTTCCCTCAGTGAAACCATGCTGGATCTTTGACACTGAATCAAACTGCTGTAAGCAACTCTGTAATACGTCTTTAATCACAAACTGTAGAAAACATACACACACACCTAGACGAAAAGCAAAATTAACCAACAAAAGTAAATATGTCTCACGAATCAAAAAATCACGAAACCATATACTGCTGTATACCATATATTCCTGACATCAGCAAACAAATAACCAACATTTGGCAAAAACTAGTAACAAAATATGACATTTCAGTTAATCCCAAATTTATTCAAAAATCAGGCATACTATGTAAAAACTACACTGACAAACACCACACCAACATTATTTATAAAATACAGTGTCATAACTGCCACAACTTTTATACTGGAGAAACAAGTAGAAAAATAGAAACCAGATTCAAAGAACACAAAAAGTTACCTTTACACATTTGTGAACACTGCAAATCAAATAAATACAACATAACCAAAGAAAAAACCCAAATACTAAATAAATATACAAACATAAACAAATGCAAAATTAAAGAATCCTTACTTATACAACAACTCAAGCCCAAAATAAATCAATACAAAGGAACATCTTTATACCTATATTAATAAATATAATCAAACCTCTAAGCATGCCTTCTACATTCCTACACTCATTTAAACAACGCTCTACAAACATGTGGTCAGTTATTGTCAGTAATCTCTTTCTTTGTAAACCTGATGATGATCGAAGAAGGTCGAAACGTTTTTCACTCCTTAACATAAAAATTTTCTCAACCCAAATGAGTCATTTTTACATGTATATCATTCTCAGTATTATTGTCTGTTACTTAGCTGTTATGGCTTTTAGCTGCCCATCACCCTTAGTATTATTGTCTGATTACTTGGTCATTATGGCTTTTTGCTGTCAACTAAACTCAATATTATTGTCTGATTACTTGGTCATTATGGCTTTTAGCTGCCCATCACCCTTAGTATTATTGTTTGATTTCTTGGTCATTATGGCTTTTAGCTGTCAATCAGCTTTAGAATTATTGTCTGATTGCTGGCTGTTATGGCTTTTAGCTGTCAATCAGCTTTAGAATTATTGTCTGATTGCTGGCTGTTATGGCTATTAGGTGTCAGTTGGCCTCAATGTTATTGTTGGCTGTGAATTTAAAAGGGTCAATTAGCCTCAGTCTCATTGTTTGATTTCTTCATTGCCGTAGTGTTTATCTGTCAATCACCCTTAGTATTATAATGTGATTACTTATGGGTTTTATCTGTCAATCACCCTTAGTATTATAATGTGATTACTTATGGGTTTTATCTGTCAATCACCCTTAGTATTATAATGTGATTACTTATGGGTTTTATCTGTCAATCAGCCTTGGTATTATTGTGTGATTACTTATGGGTTTTATCTGTCAATCAGCCTTGGTATTATTGTGTGATTACTTATGGGTTTTATCTGTCAATCAGCCTTGGTATTATTGTGTGATTACTTATGGGTTTTATCTGTCAATCAGCCTTGGTATTATTGTGTGATTACTTATGGGTTTTATCTCTCAGTCAGCCTTGGTATTATTGTGTGATTACTTATGGGTTTTAGCTGTCAGTGAACTTCAGCTCTAATATGACATTGTGTAATAATTGTCATCACTTTATTCAAGTCTGCCTTGCATGATAAATAATTTAGTGTTTTTTTTAATTTGAAAGGAATTGCTGTTCATAATATTTCACCTAAATGTAATGTAGAAGGAATGTTGACTGCAATCCCACATTTACTGATGAGTCAGAGTGATAGATGATGTACACATCAAGAATAAAAATACTTTTGTTTCTTGTACAGTTTAAATTTTGTATTTGTTATAATTCCTGGAACCTCCAAGTGTGATATCTCACTTTTGTTTCAGTATTTGTGTATGTTTCATTTGCTGTTCACTCTTCTCTACCATGAACTGTTGGCACGTTAATAGTATCAAATAAAATGAACAATTAATAACCCTGGTGTCAGATACATATGTACCTTACTCAGTGGTACTTCAGAAAAAGCTTTTTATTTGCACACTTAAACTCATGCCCATAGGGTTAATGTGACATTGTATGATAACTACAACTGTGCTTTTTAGTTTTAAGTCAGGTTTCTGTTTTTAAGACTGCCCTTGCAGATTGTTTAATGAATATATAATACAGTGTTCCCTCCCCACTTCGCGGGCTTGGCCGACCCTCACATATATATAAAATAATAAACATTAAATCTAAAATATAGCATTAAATACCATTAAAATATTAAAAATAAATATAATTAATAGTGTAAAGAAAAAAAACGTATATTTTGAGATATAAACATATATTTGAGTTTATAACAGCATAAAAATGGAAACAGAACCAACTGGAAAGGCTATAGATGTACGCATTGTGCATCTGCAAAGGCTACGCGAGATCCAGCCGAGCAAAAAAGAAAGGGTACCGGTGGCAAGTACTGTTCCTGAAGTTATAATGACCGATGAAGAAATTGCCAATTCAACTTTCACAGAAGAGGAAGTGCTGTCCCCCAAAAAGACACCACCTGCTGAAGATATGTAATTTTTAATTTTAAGGCTTAATATCTCCATAATTGTTCTTATTATTTCAGCAATAATGAACAGTATTGTAATGGGAGGGTTAAATAGTTGTACAGGGAGGGTTTTAAAAGTCTAAATGCACATAAATATATACGTAAAAATCGGCGATCCCACTTCGCGGAAAATCTCCTTTCACTGGGGGTTTTGGAACACATCTACTGCGATACACGAGGGAACACTGTATTGTGTTTCTAATTTTGAAACAGTGTCCTATAATGTGTTTTAATAAATGACTGTTTTCAATCAGTGATGTGTTTGTAATGCTGCATTGTTACAAATAATGCTATTGTGCTACTATATTTGTACTTTCAGATTCTTATAAGAGAAACACCACAGGCCCAACGTCACCTTGCTGAAATGAGTAAATATCTCGGAAAGATTGGACAGGTCTGCAGTGTAGGCAATCTTGCTGACCAACTTGAGGCTATCGAACAGGAAGAGAGTGCTACAGAGAACCGACTACAAGAAGAAGTGGCTTTTCTGCAAGAGATGGTTGAGGAGTGGGAACAGTGTGAACGCAAGTTAAAAGAGGTTTCTGGTTGGTTAGAAAAAACAAAGAATAATCTGGAATCTCCTCATCAGAAAAGGAAGAGCTTTCATGATCAGGTGGCAGCCAGAGAAGTAAGTTAGATATTCCAGATTTGTTAACAATAAGAAAAGTAAGTTAGATATTCCAGATTGGTTAACAATAAGAAAAGTTAGATATTCCAGATTGGTTAACAATAAGAAAAGTTAGATATTCCAGATTGGTTAACAATAAGAAAAGTAAGTTAGATATTCCAGATTGGTTAACAATAAGAAAAGTAAGTTAGATATTCCAGATTGGTTAACAATAAGAAAAGTAAGTTAGATATTCCAGATTGGTTAACAATAAGAAAAGTAAGTTAGATATTCCAGATTGGTTAACAATAAGAAAAGTAAGTTAGATATTCCAGATTGGTTAACAATAAGAAAAGTAAGTTAAGTATTCCAGATTGGTTAACAATACAAGAAGTAAGTTAAATATTCTAGATTGGTTAACAATAAGAAAAGTTAAATATTCCAGATTGGTTGACAATAAGAAAAGTGACTCAAACATTCAGGATTCGTTAACAATAAGAAAAGTAAGTTAAATATTCCAGATTGGTCAACAATAAGAGAGGTAAGTTAAGCATTACTGATTGATCAGTAATAAGAGAGGAAAGGTTAATATTTCTGATGACTTGGCAGTAAGAGTAGCAAGTTAAATATTCCTGATGAGTTCGTGATAACAGAGGAAAGTTTCATGAAGTTTGGTTTCATGAGGATTCTGTTGACTCAACTAATGAAGACATTTTCTCATGTTTGGTTTTCTGAACTAGCCTTGAGTCTTTTAAAGTTAGTTAGAGATAACATAATATTTTACTTTCAGATAAAACAAATTTCAAACAGGTAATTACTGGAAAAATAATATATGTTAAATTTGCCATCGTAATGCCAACAAAGATGTGAATTAAAATTTTGAATGTTCTTTATTCTTTGCTTGAGTACACATTACTTATAAATAATATTTCCACTCTTCCTGTGAGTATACATTACTTATTTATGGTATTTCCACTCTTCCTGTGAGAAAACATTACTTATCTATAATATTTCCACTCTTCCTGTGTGTATACATTACTTATATATAATATTTTCCACTCTTCTTATGAGTACACATTACTTATCTATTGTGTTTCCACTCTTCCTGTGAGTATACATGACATATCTGTAATATTTTCTCTCTTCTTATGAGTACACATTACTTATCTATTGTGTTTCCACTCTTCCTGTGAGTATACATGACATATCTGTAATATTTTCTCTCTTCTTGTGAGTATACATAACTTTTATATAGTATTTCCACTCTTCCTGTGAGTATACATAACTTATCTATAACATTTCCACTCTTCCTGTGAGTATACATAACTTATCAATTGTGTTTCCACTCTTTCTGTGAGTATACATTACTCATCTATAATATTTTTACTCTTCCTGAAAGTATACATTACTTATCCATAATATTTTCACTCTTCCTGTGAGTATACATAACTTTTACATAATATTTCCACTCTTCCTGTAAGTATACACTACTTGTTTATAATATTTCCACTCTTCCTATGAGTACACATTACTTATCTATAATATTTCCACTCTTCCTATGAATACACATTACTTATCTATAATATTTCTACTCTTCTTGTGAGTATACATAACTTTTATATAATATTTCCACTCTTCCTGTGAGCATACTTTACTTATCTATGATATTTCCACTCTTCCTGTGAATACACATTAATTATCTATAGTATTTCCACTCTTCTTATGAGTATACATTACTTATCAATTGTGTTTCCACTCTTCCTGTGAATATACATCACTTATCTATGGTATTTCCACTCTTCCTGTGATTATACATTACTTATCTATAGTATTTCCGCTTTTCCTGCGAGTATACATTACTTCTATGTAACATTTCCACTCTTTCTGTGAGTATACATAACTTATCTATAATATTTTCACTCTTCTTATGAGTATACATAACTTATCTATCGTATTTCCACTCTTCCTACGAGTATACATTACTTATCTATAATATTTCCCTTCTTCCTGTGAATATACATTACTTATCTATATTATTTCCTCTCTTCCTGTGAGTATACATAACTTATCTATAATATTTTCACTTTCCTTGTAAGTATACATTACTTATGTTTAATATTTTTACTCTCCCTGTCATAAATAAGCTCTTCTTTCCAAACATAATTAATTTTCTTTGTAATGGAGTTATAATGATATCAACTTTCAACTCTGCTGCAATTTGGTAGGTGGAAAAGTAGTTCAGAATTAAATACTTGTTTTTGAAATTTATTTTAATTCTAAAAATTGTAAACTTAAGTCTCATAGTCTTATCTTTGGAGTACTGTTGGCAACAATAGAGTGAAAGAGAAGGTGTCACTGTAAATAATTTAGAAATAGTTTTAAATCTTTATGCTCAATAACTTGAAGAACACCAAAAGGTAAAACAATTAAAACACAGATGATCTTTATTCTATAACATAACAGGCTTCAACAGCCACTGTGTGGTAGTCCATATACAGTTAAGTGGGTAAAACACTCTCATGGAACCAAAACGTAGAGGGTGAAATTGTGTAAGAAAAATGCAGATGTTAATAAATTTGTATGAGTTCTGACTAAGTGATGTTAATAAATCCATATGAGTTCTGACTAGGTGATGTTAATAAATCTGTATGAGTTCTGACTGGGTGATGTTAATAAATCCGTATGAGTTCTGACTGGGTGATGCTAATAAATCCGTATGAGTTCTTACTGGGTGATGCTAATAAATCCGTATGAGTTGTTACTGGGTGATGCTAATAAATCCGTATGAGTTCTGACTGGGTGATGTTAATAAATCTGTATGAGTTCTGACTGGGTGATGTTAATAAATCCGTGTGAGTTCTGACTGGGTGATGTTAATAAATCCGTGTGAGTTCTGACTAGGTGATGTTAATACATCCATATGAATTCTGACTGGGTGAATTAATAAAAATACTAATTTTCCTGAGAGAAAAGAATCTGTATTTATTTTATTATTTGTTTGTTTTCCGAAGTAATTTATAATTCTTGAAATGGGTGTTAGAAGTTTCTTAGCAAAATACAAAACTTTAATCACAACATAATTGTTGTTCCAATACTTAAATGGAGAATAATTTACGTGTTATAGATTTTGTATAGATCTTAGAGCTGAAGAGACAGCTATGTGATAAAATAAAATTGAAAAAAAATACTTGGATATGTCCACATGTTGACCTTTTAAGTTTCATGTGGTATATTTGTTATTCACAATGCATGTACATTTGTCTTTCTGTTGTATCAAAATGAAAAAAAATTACGAGTCTCTTATCACATTTTAGAAACTCCTTGCTGACATAACTATCCAAAAAACTAAGGTTAAGATGGCTGTCGAAAAACTTCTGGTCCACTTTCGAGCCAGGTCATCCACTCAAAATCAAATGGCTTTAAGAGGAGACCAACTACAAACTGATCTTGACAAGTTACACAGTGTTGTGGAAGATCAGTGTAAAACACTGTCTGCTTGCCTTGCTCAAGAAGAACAGTTCCAACAGGAAATACAACATCTGCGCCATCTGGTGTCACAAAGTGAACATCAGCTTAAGTTGGCAGGTAGCCCAACCTTCTCAACGCAAGAACGGAAAAAACAAGCAGCTTTTCAAAATGTAAGTATTTGAAGCTAAGGCTCCTGTACAAAATAGTTAATTAACTTATGACCTTTGTTGTTAGATAACAATAAGGAGGTAAACCATGTTATCTTACAACATTTGAGATATTATTATGTATTCATATTATTATTGTTTAGAAAGTTATATCACATGATTTCGTTTACCTTACATGTTTCTGTTTGAAAGGTAATAATATCAAACTTTTGAATTTGATTTAATGTTTCAAAATAATCATATAATACCTTTTGGTATTGTCACAAGTAAAGCTTCATGTGTTGTGTCTTTGACAGTTGAACAATGTAGTTATTGCCGTTTTAGAAATTTAATGCTATAAGTTACTGAATACTAACTTTATTATTTAACATTAAAACTGAATACAGAAACACATATAAACTTTCATCTTATGGACCCATAAAAACAAAACCTATGTTTGTATGACTGCTAGTTTATTCTAGTTCTACTTCTCTCAGTTCATCATAGCATCTTGCTAAAGAAAGTCTGCCCAACAAAAAGATTTAAAAGATGGGGTTTATAAAATAAACAAACCATAGATGCTCAGTTCTTAAAAGTCAAAGGAAAAAAAAAACAACTTAGAATTTGAGGAAAGTCAGATATAACCAGTTATAAAAAAAGATTATTGTCAAACCATTCACAGAACATCTTTCCAGCATTCAGTAGGAGAAGTCAACTTTAAGTAGCATTGGAGATATTTGTTGATAAGAAATTAATTTATTGGGAAGAATCTAGTGTGATTCTTTTGTGTATTTTTTATAATAAATTATATTATATGAAAGTTAACAAACCAAGTCACGACTTTGTTGTGCTCCACACTTATTGAGATATTTTGCCTCTTTAAATAAAGATCCAATTAGTTTTGATACTGTCTTCAAATCTAGCCAGTACAGTAATAACAGTAACTCCACTGTTATGTTTGTGTATATTCAAGTACTTATACCATAGAAACGTTAGCATATTTTTAAGATGAGTTTTAAGA
Organism: Carcinoscorpius rotundicauda; assembly: GCA_011833715.1. Classification (NCBI taxonomy): domain Eukaryota; kingdom Metazoa; phylum Arthropoda; class Merostomata; order Xiphosura; family Limulidae; genus Carcinoscorpius; species Carcinoscorpius rotundicauda. The sequence goes on along the minus strand of CM022401.1, from coordinate 10,945,838 downwards.
GTTTACTTATATTCAGGTTTCATGCAGTAAATAAATAATGTATTATAAAATAAACCACATGCTACATGTCTATTGGTCTTAAACCATGTGGAATAAAAGGAACAAAGAAGAAACATAATAATAATCTATTTTTAAGGTTAATATTTATTGTTTGCTGTTAAACATTGTTTCTATTTCCTTAATACATCTGTGTGAATATCCTATTTGTGTAATAAAAATAGCTAATTGTTCACACATTATTATAAAGCAAACAAAAGTACCAGTCTCCAATAACAGAAAAAGTTTAAATTAACTTGTCAGTTTAAATTTTTTCATGGACTGAAACATTTAAATATGTTGAACTCTTAGTTTCTTTCAGAGTCAAAGCTCTGAGCTAATTATACTATCCATTGTGAAAAGTAATTGTTAAACATTTCAGTCATCTTTTGAACAATAACATATGATAAATCTATATTTTTATCATTTTACATTGCATATCCACATATTGTGTAGAATGTCATGCTTTTGAGATACATTAACATTATACACGTTATTTCCCTGTTATTTCAAAAATAAATGTTGAGTTTTATCTGATGCACCACAAATTATTCTTCATTTCTCAAGCTCTGTCCTCCTGCTGATTGTCACTGATATGATTGTTTGGGTTTTATCTATATTTGTAGGCTGTCGATTTTTCTACAGTAAATATATGCGACCTGTTTCTGATAAATTTGAACAATATACACAAGTTTTTCTAGTTTCTTTGATCATTATTTTTGATATTGAAAAGTTTTTATGTTATACATTTCTTAAAACTACGAGAATTATTCTTCATGACAAAACATCAGGTAAGCCTACTTAGGTTTAGTCAGTAGTGTATAAAAATAAAATACATTATAAATAACTGAAAAGAAAATATATTAATTAGATAGATATTTATTTCAACCAAGGCTATTGTTACCTAATCTGACGTTCAATTCTTTTGAATGGTTACGTCCTGCTAAATCTTTGTCAGTATATGTTTTTGTTTGACAGTTGTCACAAATGGTAACTAATGTGTCAAAATATAGTTTTAAATCTAATTGAATCATTAAAGTTAAAATTGATTAAACATATAAAATGAAATTTTTGATAAGTATAAAAAATTGAAATTTTAATAAGCAAGGAAGGATTTTTAAAGTTTATTTCAGAACCGTCTCACAGTATAACTTTGGAAAATTCACAACATAAAAAAATGACAAAAAAAGTAAATCAAATCATATGTATTTCCTAAGTCTTGTTTGTTTGAAGTTAAGCACATTCTACACAATTGGCTATCTGTACTGTGCTCACCAGATGTATCAAAAGTGTAATGTTAAAATGTTGAATGATTTTTCAAACAGTTAACAATGCTTTGGTAACTTTTTTTCATTACCGAGGAATTTGCTTGTTGGTCAGGAAAAGTTAAACATATTACTGTTTTTTTAAATCTGTAATTTCTGTTAATCAAACTAAATGGCATAAGAAAATTGCCCATTTCAATAGTAAACGTATCAGATTAGTGAATTACTTTAGAATCAGGAATTTTGTAGTTTAGGGTTAAAAAATATTGTTTAGTATTACTAGTGTCTTGTGTATATTTTAGTTTTAATTATCTGTTGGAATTTTGCAAACTTTTATTATATCTGTCATTTAAATTTTCTTTCGATAAACTCCTTTATTAAACAACATAGAAATTAATATAAACATTATCTTCTGTTTTAAACTCTATATTTTTTATAACTTTTTTCATTCTTTTCAAATATGTTTCCAAACATAAACTAAAAATGAACAGTTTTAATTCTAGAAAGAAATTCCAAAACCTGAATAATAGTTTTCTATGATACTATGTGTAAACGGATTATATCATAAAAAACTTTTACAACAGGCACAACGAGAACAGATAAAACAGTATCATCAACAAATTTCTTGTTTGGAAGATCGTATTAAGAAACTAAATCAACGTAGAACTCCAGAAGCTTCTGTAAAACCTGAACCTCTTGTCACAACAACTAAATACCCTCGCTCTACTGGCCTTGATGTTCAATCAGAAACAAGTGAAGAGAAAGCATTTGTGTTAGGAGAAGTAGTAGGAGAGTCTCCTACACTGGGAACAATCTCAGATATAGTTGTAACTGAAGTATTACCCAAACAAATTTGTGAGGGCTCTGAAATTAGGGCAGATAAGTCTTATACAGATGGTTCTCCACCTGATGACTCAGGTCCAGAAGAAACAGCACATCATTCTGAGGTTACTGATTCACCTACTGTAGCCAAAGAAGATCATTCGATGGTCTTGTCAGGGGAAAAGCAAGAAAATCTCTATCCTGGTGCTACAAAAACCATTTCCTCTTCACATCTAGAAAAGTCTACCTCCATAAAGAAAGTAGTCACCAGTCAAACCGAAGAAGTTTCAAAAAGAAAAGCAGAAGAGTTTCGAAAGCCCGAATCTGGAAAAGAAAGCCAAAAGAAGGGGAGTGGTAAAAGAGGTAAGCAGAAAGGAAAGGGTACTGCAGACGAAAGAGGGAAACATGTAAGACCACCATCTTCCAGTTCCTCATCTGTGGAAACAGAGTTATCTAGTGTGAAATCAGAAGACACTTCTCCAGAACCTCAAGCAGGTCAAGTCAATGTTGCATGGGCTAGTGGGTTCCTTGGTAAACCAACATATGCTGATATATTATTAAAGAAGTCTGCCTCTCCACCTTCTCCATCTGCTTCTGAAACTGTTAAGTTTTATCAAAAGGAAGTAACTCATTCACCAGAAGGAGGAATCCAAACTGTAGAGAAACAAGAAGTGAGCAGATTTTCACACAAAGAATATTCAACTGAAGTCCCTCATGTGACACAGTGTGAGAGTCCTTTAACTACACCTACTTCAGAATCTGACAAGACATACTCTCGATCTTCTTCCAGAGAAATGGAAGTCGATACTCAGCCAACTGTTCATCTTCCTGAAGAGGATTTCTCTCAAAAATTAAAGTCTAGATTTGCACAGGATGGTTCGCCTCGATTTACAGAATTGGATGTAAAGCAAAAATCATTTTTATCTTCAGATTTTGAAGTTCCATCTGAAAGTTTATCATCAGGAGTTCCATTTCAAGTAAAGGAATATTCTGAATCAAAGGAATCATCATCTACTTCAACACACACTTTAGCTTTGGGTGGGGAACCTCATCTAATGAGTGAAACTTCACGAAATCAAGTTCAAACAAGAATTGTTGTTTCAACAACAACAGAAAGAAGTCGCTCTACTTCAGATCACAAAAGACTAACATATGCAGAAGTTGCTAGAATGGGCAGTCCTCTGCCATCACTGCAGTCACCCCCACCTGATGTTCGTAGCAGAAGTCCCACCCCATCATCTCCCAAACAAGGCCCTCTTCCCCAATCTCAAAGACAGAGTAGAAGCCCACACTCAAGAAGACAGGTTGAAACAGTTCAAAGTCCAGGACCAGATGCACCATCAGAACACCATCACCAGCCTTTTTTAGGGATGGCTTCTGACAATCGGACTAGGCCTAAATTAGATGATAAAGATTGGTGGGAAGAGGTTGAAGAAGAAGTTGAGGCTGATGTTGACCAGGGCAGTCAGTCTTTTTTAGAACAAAACACCGATCTCACGACCGATCAAAAAAACTTGTTTAGGCCTCTGTCCAGTCCTGGAACTGAGCAACTGGACAGGGGCCTTAAACTTTTAACATTTAGCATCTCCCCAAATACTTCAGAGTATGAGTTTCATAAGATTTCAGGTTACACCAAAGATAATACTAAAGATATTTATCCTCTAGAAACTGAATGTAGTGTAACAGATGAGAAGAATCCAGAAAAAACAAGTTGTCAAAGTCAAAAGACAAAAAAGAAGTGCATAAAATATCCAAATCAAATTGAAGTATCTGGATCAAGTAGAATAGAAAATAGGTCTGGATCAAGTGGAATAGAAAATAGGTCTGGATCAAGTGGAATGGATAATAGGTCTGGATCAAGTGGAATAGATAATAAGTCTGGATCAAGTGGAATAGAAAATAGGTCTGGATCTAGTAGAATAGAAAATAGGTCTGGATCAAGTGGAATAGAAAATAGGTCTGGATCAAGTGGAATGGATAATAGGTCTGGATCAAGTAGAATAGATAATAGGTCCAGATCAAGTGCAATAGATAATAGGTCCGGATCAAGTACGATAGATAATAGGGAAAACTTTGAAAGTTACAAAGATTTAAAAGAAAAAGGTACAGGAAATGAACTGTTAGAAAATGCTGAACATTTTGCTGGTGAAGTAAATGGAGAGAGGAGTGAGGATGGGTCTTCAGGGAATAAGAGTCTTCAGACATCAGAGGCACAAAAATCAACTTTGGAGAAACGTAACTCAAAAGAAAATCATACAAAACATCTAATGGAAATATTTGCAGATGTGAAAAAATATGGCTATAATTTTGAAGGTAATTCCAAACAAGATGATTTTGCATATGACCAAGAATTTGGAAAACATGATGAAGAATACAAAAGGGAACATTCAACTTTTGAAGGAGTGGATTCCAAAAATAAAATAAAGAAAAAGAAAATATTACCTGCAGAAAACATTCCTATAATTCAGAAATTAAGTCAGCATGTTGCAATAGGAGCTGAAGGTGATGGTTTAGCAAGGGAAAATGAGACTTTAGGAGAAATATTTATTGATGTGACTAAAAACTGTCTTGATTTTCCTTCTTGGGAATCTTTAACATTGTCACCATCAGGAACTTCTGACTCTGGGATGTATAGTATTGAGAAAAGTCTTGCATCCCCCGAAGCCTTTCCTGAACTTCCAGAATATGAAGTTTACAATCAGCCAGTTTTGCTTGAACTGGAACGTAGTGGTTTGTCTGAGCCTCAGTTAGGACTGGAACCTAGTGGTTTGTCTGAGCCTCAATTAGGACTGGAACCCAGTTGTTTGTCTGAACTTCAGTTAAGATTGGCATCTAGTGGTTTGTCTGAACCTCAGATGAGATTGGCACCTAGTGACTTTTCTGAACCTCAGATGAGATTGGCACCTAGTGACTTGTCTGAACTTCGGATGAGATTGGCACCTAGTGACTTATCTAAACCTCAGATGAGATTGGCACCTAGTGATTTGTCTGAGCCTCAGATGAGATTGGCACCTAGTGATTTGTCTGAACCTCAGATGAGATTGACACCTAGTGATTTGTCTGAGCCTCAGATGAGATTGGCACCTAGTGATTTGTCTGAGCCTCAGATGAGATTGGCACCTAGTGATTTGTCTGAGCCTCAGATGAGATTGGCACCTAGTGATTTGTCTGAGCCTCAGATGAGATTGGCACCTAGTGATTTGTCTGAACCTCAGATGAGATTAGTACCTAGTGGTTTGTTTGAGTCTCAACTCAATTTGTTGCCGAATTTTAAAAGTGAACCTCAGACACAATCATCATTAAAATTTATGACCAGTCCTTGGCCTAGATCAGAATCTGTCATTAAAACCCTTGGGGGCCTGGTAGATACTCTTCCTTTCTCAAGTAAGTGCAATGAGGAAATGCCAGAGAAATTTAAAAGTGGTGATAAATATTCTACAAAACCAGATGTATTAACTCTCTTGAGAATACAACGTAAGCTTGATGAGGAATCAAATAAAATAGGTTGTTTAACTATTCCTGATGAATCTCATTTATCTGAAAACTCTTGTATACACCCAACAGAGGTTAAGCCTTCTTATCTCACACCAGTTTCACAATACAACAGTACAATATTTGAAGATCACAGCTCATCAGAAAAGTGTTTGTTTGAAACCGATGATTTTGTTACATCAATTACATATGATAAAATAAATCATATCCCATTAATTTTTCAACCAGAGAAAGAAACATGCACATATGAAACCAGTGTAAATAACAACAAAATTTTCAGTACACAGTCTGTATGTGACCCTGATGTTGAACAAAATGACATCATATTTCTCATTGGAGATGAACTGGGACAGTTGGATAGTACTAAAATAGGGACATGTCTTGAAGAAAATAGCAAATTGTACAAAAACGAACCACATATAAAAAGACAATTTAAATTTGACAGAGAACTGAATGAAGAACAACTTGGAGATACAAAAGAACCATGTGAAAAACAATCTGAATATGAGATAGAACCACATAAATACATTGATGTTAAGAGCAAACCAAGTAAAAGGCAGACTGAGGCTAGAAATGAACCTTGTAAAGAATATCTTGCACATGAAAATAAAGCATGTAGGGAGTGGTTGAAAGATCAAAAAGAATGGTCTAAAGTTGAGTTAGAAAGATTTGAAGGTCAGCTTGAAAGAAGATACAAAGAACAGTCTGGAGATAAAGAAAAACCATGTACCAGACAGACTGAAGTTAAAGAACCACATAAAGATCACCTTAAAAGTGGGAACAAATCAAGTAAAAAATTTCAGAATAGAAAGGAATCACTTGAAGAACAATTTGAGGTTAAAAAAGAACCACCTAAAGAGTATTTAGAAGATCAGTTAGAAGCTTGTGTAAGCGACCATGAATTAAATGTAGAATCATATAAAGAACATCTTCAAGCAGAGGACGAACCATCACATGGACAGCATAAGGTGGAAACAACAACAAAGGTGTGGAACATTCAGCCTGCCTTGTAAACATGCCCACAATCAAAATCTTATTCTAATAACTAACCATCACTAACTGCTTGGTTATTAGTGATCTTATGTTTGTTGTGTTCATTGTGACTGATCAACAGAAAGTTGTTTGTTTGTTTGATCTGTATGTATATAACTTTATCCACTAATCCACAGTGTACTTTTTATCAAATTTTAACTGTTCCATTTTAGTTTTTAGTATTTTCTTAATGATTGCATGACTCTAGTTTTTAGTAATCTAAGGAATACTTGAAATAGTTTTATTATAAAACGTCACATTTTACTTCACAGGTTACTAAAGATGTTCCGGACAACTCCCAGAGCAGTGAAGAAACTCCTATTCAGGATGATAATGATGCTGTGGTTTTGAAACAAGGTTCCTCGGTAGTTATTAAATCACAAAATATAACAAACAGTTCAACAGTTGTTTCAGTTATAAAGAAAACCAAGATTATTACAGATGGAAAAACAACAAAAGAATTTGAAGAAGAATATCCTGACATACAGCCATCTAGTTTTGTGAAAGGCATTGAAGATAGCGAAATAAATCACACTGCCATCGAGAGAAAGGGAACATATGGAATTTTGCTACCAAGTGGAGGAGATGAAAGTTCCTCTCAGATGTTAGCTGGTAATTTTCAACAGGTTTCAACTAGTTACAAAACTAGTGGTTCTGATGTGTTTTGTCCTTCCAGTAGTTACCTCCAGTCTCAATCCTCAACAAACCAACAAGTTAAAGCTATGGCTACCAGTTTCTCTGCTTGCTATCAACAGCAGTCCCATCATGTATTATCAAGCCAAGGTAACGATGACAAAGAGCCTCATGTGACAGGTTCTAGGTCAACATCGTCTACATCTCAGGTGCAAGTTACTATGCATACTTTAGCTTCTAAAAGAATTCAAAGTTATGATCCAACATCTATTGTTAGCTATCGTGATGAAGAACCTGAAGATCACCAGGCACCATCTAATTTGGAAAGATGGGTTAGAATCAAAGAAATGACGGAAGATGTCAGTGATGAGCTATCATGTAAAAACATTGAAGACACTGAAGAAAATAAGTTGTATGAAGATGATGTTCAGGGAGCAAATTCTTCAGAAACTGAGGACAATACCTATCTACCAGAGCCTGAAGGTTCTGACGAGGATGAGTTTTCCAACAAACGTTACCAAATCCCTCAAGAGCTTAATTGGGCTCTTTGCTCTGAAACAACCACCCACACATCCTTTCAAGTTTTGCTACCAAAAGAGTGTATTTCATTTGTTGAAGATCCTTTCAAAAACACAGTGGAAATTTGTTCAGCTGTTGTGAAAGGCCCAGAAGAAGCTACTTGTAATGTATCCCCAAGAACAGAGAATCTATTGGAGATTCCAATGCAAACTTCTCTTGAACAAGAAGTTAAAACTGAAGAAGGTAATATGCTTTTACAAATAGGACAGTCTAGTTCAAATAAGGAGTTACAAACAATTAAAACTGAATTTGAAAACAATGTTCAAAACACTGAAGACTATTCCAGTCCTGATTCCACAACTACTTGTGAAGATCTTGAATTTCCGAAAAATGTTGAAATTATTGATAAAGTTCATGAGCATGCCACTGAAGGTGTAAAGGAAGTAGGTCTCGATCTGTATTTAGCAGAACCCCAGAAGAAAGATAATTTTACTGGTGATGACATGGTAGAAGTTAAATCAGACACCAGCCCAATCTTTGAGGATACAACCAGGAAGGAAGCAACACAGCAATGGAAGAAGCCAGTAGAAAACACTGAAACTGAGATTTTAAAAAATGCACATGTAGAAATGGTCCAAGAGAGAGCAGAAACAAATAGTGAGCTGGAGACCAAAGAAAGTAATCTACTCTCTGCTGTCCATGTGACAAGTGAGGAAGAGATCATTGAACTGTCTGTAGCAAAAGAGAAACATGTAAGTGACATTGAGATTAAAGTAGAATCGACTACAAAGCCTGTAACGTCATTAACAGTAAATCATGATGATCTCAATTTCTCAAAACATGCTATAATAATTAAAGAAGAAACAACTGATGCTTCTGAAACTCTCCTGGAGAAGAAAAGTGTCCAGAAACTGAAAGACTTTTCCCAAGATACAGAAAAACCACTGAAACTGGAAACCAGTTATCCTGACCAAAATTCAGATAGATATGTTCCTCTGCCCTTTAAATCTTCAGAAACAGTGTTTGATCAGGAAGTAAAAAATGTGAAGGTTCAAGACCTAAACGAAATAACTGAACTGGAATCTATCAAAGCAGAATCATCATTGGAATCAGTAAAACCTAGTAACTATTTAGAGTACAGCATAGGATGTGATAATAAAGCAGAAGATAGTAATGACAGAAATACAGTAGCTGAACAAGAAAGATACATTGACCAGGTTGGTGGAGATGATACATCAGAGAGTGGGAGTAAGGTCATACAGCCAGACTTCCAAGAATCAGGTCAAAATATCAAAGAAGACATTAACACAGAACTTGTTCAAACCAAAGTTCATGCCAAACCAAATAAAGAACATCTTTATGTGTGTGAAGCTGTTCAACTGGTTTGTGAATCTAAAGAAGGTCTGGAAAACGATTTATCTGAAACTGCTTTTGCAGTAAAATGTGGTAGAAATGCCATGAAAGTTTCATCTACACACAGACAGAAGAAAATAGACCTCAGTGAAGATATCGTTTTTGACACTGAGGAACAGCTAGAACAAGATGTACCATCTAAAATTTTATGTGACCAGAATGTTGGGACAGTTTCTTTATTTGAAACACAGAAAGAATCAGTATCTGACAAGGATGTAGTGGAGGTTTCTTCAGTTGATACAGAGAAAGAAACCAAACTGCTAGATGATGTTACTACTGAGCCTGAGGAACAACTAGATCCACATGAAACTGTGTCTGACAAGGATGTAGTGGAGGTTTCTTCAGCTGATAAAGAGAAAGAAACCAAACTGCTTGATGTTACTACTGAGCCTGAGGAACAACTAGATTCACATGAAACTGTGTCTGACAAGGATGTAGTGGAGGTTTCTTCAATTCAAATAGATAAAGAAATTAGATTGGTAGATGATAATACTGCAGAACATAAGGAACAATTAGATCAAGATGTTCCACATGAAACTGTGTTTGATGAGGATGTAGTAACAGTTTATTCATTTAAAACAGAGAAAGAAACTAGATTGGTAGATTATTTTGTTACAAAGCCTGAGCAACAACTAGATCAACATGTTCCACATGAAACTGTGTCTGACCGGGATGTAGTTACAGTTTCTTCAACTGAAACAAAGAAAGAAACTGTACTGGTAGATAATGTTACTACAGAGCCTGAGCAACAACTAGATCAACATGTTCCACATGAAACTGTGTCTGACAGGGATGTAGTAACAGTTTCTTCAATTGAAACAAAGAAAGAAACCATACTGGTAGATGATGTTACCACAGAGCCTAAGGAACAACTAGATCAACATGTTTCACATGAAACTGTGTCTGACAGGGATGTAGTAACAGTTTCTTCAACTGAAACAAAGAAAGAAACCATACTGGTAGATGATGTTACCACAGAGCCTAAGGAACAACTAGATCAACATGTTTCACATGAAACTGCATTTTATGAGGATGTAGTAACAGTTTCTCCAACTGAAACAGAAAAAGAAACTAGATTGGTGCATGATGTTACTACAGAGCCGAAGGAACAACTAGATCGACATGTTCCACATGAAACTCTGTCTGATAAGGATCTATTAACAGTTTCTTTAACTGAAACAAAAAAAGAAACCAAACTGCTAGATGATGTTACTACTGAGCCTGAGGAACAACTAGATCCACATGAAACTGTGTCTGACAAGGATGTAGTGGAGGTTTCTTCAGCTGATAAAGAGAAAGAAACCAAACTGCTAGATGATGTTACTACTGAGTTTGAGGAACAACTAGATCCACATGAAACTGTGTCTGACAAGGATGTAGTGACAGTTTCTTCAATTGAAACAGAGAAAGAAACCATATTGGTAGATGATGTTACTGCAGAGTTTAAAGAACAACTAGATCAACATGTTTCACATGAAACTGTGTCTCATGAGGATGTAGTAACAGTTTATTCAACTGAAATAGATAAAGAAATCAGATTGGTAGATGATGTTACAGCAGAACATAAGGAACAATTAGATCAAGATGTTCCACATGAAACTGTGTGTGATGAGGATGTAGTAATAGTTTATTCATTTAAAACAGAGAAAGAAACTAGATTGGTAGATGATGTTATTACAGAGCCTGAGCAACAACTAGATCGACATGTTCCACATGAAACTGTGTCTGACACGGATGTAGTTACAGTTTTTGCAACTGAAACAAAGAAAGAAACTGTACTGGTATATGATGTTACTACAGAGCCTGAGCAACAACTAGATCAAGATGTTCGACATGAAGCTGTGTCTGAGAAGAATGTAGTAACAGTTTTTTCAACTGAAACAGAGAAAGAAACCAGATGGGTAGATGATGTTACTGCAGAGCCTGATGAAAAATTATATCAAGATAATCGACATGAAGCTGTGTCTGACAAGGATGTAGTAACAGTTTCTTCAACTGAAACAGAGAAAGAAACCAGATTGGTAGATGATGTTACTGCAGAGCCTAAGGAACAATTAGATCAAGATGTTCCACATGAAACTGTGTCTGACAGGGATGTAGTTACAGTTTCTTCAACTGAAACAAAGAAAGAAACTGTACTGGTAGATGATGTTACCACAGAGCCTAAGGAACAACTAGATCAACATGTTCGACATGAAGCTGTGTCTGACAAGGATGTAGTAACAGTTTCTTCAACTGAAACAGAGAAAGAAACCAGATTGGTAGATGATGTTCCACATGAAACTGTGTTTTATGAGGATGTAGTGACAGTTTCTCCAACTGAAACAGTAAAAAAAACTAGATTGGTGGATGATGTTACTTCAGAGCCTGAGGAACAGTTAGATCAACATGTTTTGCTTGGAGTTGACTCTAATAATATTATACCATTTTCATCGGGTGTGATTAAAACAGTTGAAGAAAGAATGCTACAAGTAAGGAGACAATTGAAAGAACCACATGAAGTCCTTAACGTGGATACTTTAAAGGTATTTTCTTATGTTCTGTGCTGGAAATATATTTGATATATAGTTTGAAATATGTATATAGAATGGTAAAAACATAGGTTTCCACAAACAAAATAACAAGTACAGAATATTGTATTGCTCATAGTTAACATTTGTGTAGATGTGCTGCTATATTAGCATTTACAAAATACAATGTTGCTTATAGTGATTAACATCTGTAGAGATATGACACTACACTAATACATTGAAGTAATATGTGAACTAGTTGAAGTTGACATTAACCTGAAACTACTCGACTGTTTGTTGTTTGCATCTAAAGAATGCTGTTTTACATTGTTTTAAATGTAGATTCCAAGTTGTCTACCACTTCATATTGTTGAAACCACTTTGCTGTTTATATTTAGGAGTTAAAGGATGAAACAGAAGAACTAAACGCTGTGCTACACTCTGAAGCCAATGTTCTGCCATCGAGTTCAAGGAAAGGATTTCAGCTGACTAACGAGATTGAAATGTTGCAAGATGAGCTTGGTATCTTGACAACAGATATTTTGTGTAAAGAGAATGACCTGAAGGTATGTTGGATACACTAAGGAAATATCTTTACACTGATTTTTGGTAAAGCATTATTAAACCTGTCACTTTGGGCTTGGTATATTATATAAAGGTTCATCTATACATTTTCACATGTTAGGTGTCTCTACTGTAACTTTTGATATGGCATATGTATATTCACAAATTGTGGCAGACTTTGAGTAAATATTACAAGTATTTTGTAAACAAAAAATCAGGTTATTTTTAATGAAATATTTTCGCTAAAGATTTGTTAAAATAGAGCCTCTTTTGTTACTAGTTTAAGAATGAAGTGTTAAATGTTTTGTTGGTTTGATTCATTGCATTAAAACTTTATAGTTAGGATCATGTCTTAATTCCATCAGTAGGATTCAGTGGTTTGAAATTCTGTGGCTTTGAACAGGTTACAGTTCTGTGACAAGAACTTAGAGGGTTGAAAAGCTGTGTAATTGTTTCAATAGACTAAAACTCTGTGACTAGGATTAATTAAACTAAAAATGGGTAACTGGTTTGTAGCTGAGATTCATGAGATGGCAGTTGGGACTTAATGATTCAGAGTAAAGACATGTTGTTTTCTTACAACTGCTAAGTCTCTTTGCAAAACGAAATGCTGTAACTTTTATGTTCGTACAATAATGAGTATTCTGCTAACATGGAAAACAATAAATACAGTTGAAGATAATAAATTGTTCAAAATAATCAGTTTCAAGATTTGATAGAGAAGTTTAAATCACTGTCAATTTGAGGAAAGTTTAAATCACTGTCAAATTGAGGAAAGTTTAAATCACTGTCATTTTGAGGAGATTGAAGAGAGTAAAACTTTGTCAAAAAACAAAACATTGTAATTAAAATAGAAATACTTCTTACATATATTTTAAGTTTGATTACCTTCAGAATTCTAGTTTCAATATGTTAAATTAACTTAAAATTTATACCTTATTATTTCCATACTACTCTCAAAAACTCAATCCAATTTACCTCATAAAAGATCTAAATTATTTTTCTTTTTTTCACCAGTTTAAAACAACTAGTAAATTAATTTTCATTAAGTTAATTTCTTATTCAATTTTGATCAGGTGAAAGAAATAACAGAAAAGAAGTCAGTCACCATAAAATGGCAAATAGAGGAAATAAGTAACTTCATAAAGAAGATCCAAACCTTTCTAGCTGTTTACATAAGCCATCAGTCATCAACAGGTTTCCTGCAGGAGCAACAGGAAATATTGAAGGTATTAATGTTGGAATAGTTAATTACATGGGAGTTCTCACTCAACTGAAGACATGATATGTGTATCAGTTGACAAACTACTTGGGAGTTCTCACTTCAACTGAAGACATGATATGTGTATCAGTTGACAAACTACTTGGGAGTTCTCACTCAACTGAAGACATGATATGTGTATCAGTTGACAAACTACTTGGGAGTTCTCACTTCAACTGAAGACATGATATGTGTATCAGTTGACAAACTACTTGGGAGTTCTCACTCAACTGAAGACATGATATGTGTATCAGTTGACAAACTACTTGGGAGTTCTCACTTCAACTGAAGACAGGATATGTGTATTAGTTGACAAACTACTTGGGAGCTCTCACTTCAACTGAAGACATGATATGTGTAACAGTTGACAAACTACTTGTGAGCTCTTACTTCAACTGAAGACAGGATATGTGTATTAGTTGACAAACTACTTGGGAGCTCTCACTTCAACTGAAGACATGATATGTGTAACAGTTGACAAACTACTTGGGAGTTCTCACTCAACTGAAGACATGATATGTGTATCAGTTGACAAACTACTTGGGAGCTCTTACTTCAACTGAAGACATGATATGTGTATCAGTTGACAAACTACTTGGGAGTTCTCACTCAACTGAAGACATGATATGTGTATCAGTTGACAAACTACTTGGGAGTTCTCACTTCAACTGAAGACATGATATGTGTATCAGTTGACAAACTACTTGGGAGTTCTCACTTCAGCTGAAGACATGATATGTGTATCAGTTGACAAACTACTTGGGAGCTCTTACTTCAACTGAAGACAGGATATGTGTATTAGTTGACAAACTACTTGTGAGTTCTTACTTCAACTGAAGACATATGTGTATTAGTTGACAAACTATTTGTGTTATTTTTATTGCTAGTCACTCTTCTTGTATGGTAAAACTTGTACTCCTGGAATGGGAATTTTATGCAAATATTAGACACTAGTTATTTTTGTACATTTATCATGACTGAGGGTGGAGTCAGAAATAGTCTGATCTCTTCATCTGTGCATACCCATATCTGTTTTCTCCCTGGAGTTCTGTCTCTCGTATATGTGTGTTTTAAACTTGTTATTTTTTAAAAAGTTTTTTACATTATTCTGAGTACTAATTAATCTATACATGTATGGGGAACTCGTTATTATTAGTAAGTTGTTTCAATATTTTAAATACTAATCAGTTTATACATGTGTTGGGAACTTGTTATTTTTAGTAAGTTGTTTCATTATTTTAAGTGCTAATCTATCTACACGTGTGTTGGGAACTTGGTATTTTTATTAAGACGTTTCATTATTCTAAGCACTAATATTTTTTGCAGCATTTAAAATCTGAGTTGACGTCAAAGCAAAAAGATCTTAATAAAGTATTTGAAGAATGTGATGATGTGGCTCAGACATCAGACACTAGGAAGGTTCTGGACATGAAACTGCAAATGACAGAACTGAACAATGCTCTTGAAGGGAAAGAACGCTCTATTGTCATTGCTTTGGAGGAGAGCAAAACTAGGAAAGAAAAAGACATTTCAATGGTAGGGAAGTTTCAAATGTTAAGGATTGAAGAAAATATGATGAGTTAGAACTATGAATTATAATGTTAAATGTTATGTTTACCACATAAGTTATTCAGTCATGACCAGAAACTTAAGTGTTCATTTTTAACTGAAAAATATAATTATACCAAGCTGATAGGAAAATGCTGAAATTAATATAAAATTAATTTCACTGAAGTTATGATAATAAAGAAATGTCTTTAAATGTTTTCCTGAAGACTATTGTTTTTATTTATATACAACATATGCTGTTAGTTTTAAGAACATTTTAACATAATTTTTAAAAAAGAAATTTCCTAACGTTTTGTGTGGGAAATTTAACTGTTACTTAGTGCAGAGATGAATGTATTTTAACTCACCACATGCTTGATCTGTTTACTCATCACATATTTAATGCATTAAACAGCAATATACTTAATGTATTCAATCACCACATACTTAATGTATGAGTAATATACTAACTCGCCACGTACTTAATAACTTACAAAAAATATGTTGACATACAATAACATACATTACTTCTGCATATACAAATGTCTATTCTCAGTTAGGTTGTTAAGGCACTTGACTTGTAATCTGAAGGTTGTGGGTTCGAATCCCCATCACACCAAACATGCTTACCCTTTAAGGCATGGGAGCATTATAATGTGATGGGCAATCCCACTTTTCATTGGTAAAAGAGTAGCCCAAGAGTTGGCACAGGGTGGTGATGACTGTTTGCATTCCATGTAGTCTTATACTGTTAAATTAGGGACGGCTAGTGCAGATAGCCCTTGAGTAGCTTTGCATGAAATTCAAAAAGCAAACAAACAAACAAATATTATCATTTAGTGCTGCTCTCTATATACCAAAAAGTTGTTACACATGTTCCAAGCCTTCTAGCTTTCCTTCATTGGAATTGACTCTCGCATGCAAATTATTCCCCTTGGTATGAATTCCTGCATACAGTGAGGGACCTTCCAGAGAAGATTCTGTATATTCAGTTTATCTCCTTTGGAATCTGACATCCACCTATGTATTTGCCATGTGTGGTGACCTGTGAAGGGGAGGAGAGGATTCCTGTGGTTAAAGGGTCCAATCCTAACATTTCACTTTGCTGTTGATTTCCTGTAGACATGCAGTCCCCCCTTCAGGGTAACTTAGATGGTTGGACGAGGGTCAACTGAGTATCATTATTGGATGCTCTCAACTGATGTTGTGAACATTGTGTCTAATGCTGGTGTTTGAGTACAGTGGTGATGAAACCCTGGCATTGCTGCTGTGCCCTTTTTTAGCATTGTTGTGCATTTCCAAAGGACTCTATGATGGGTGGATGGGTTCATTGAGTAGTTAATCATTCTCCTTTTATTATGAGTCCCCTTATAGAGAAATATAAAATAGTGAAAACACAACTCAATGACCAAACCTTGATGACCCTGACCACTGATCTTCAACTCCTCTTGATTGTGTACCTTGTTTACTGATTTTTCATTCCTCGTCGGGCAAACCTTAAGGGTAATGTCTCCCTTTTATATTCAGAAGAGATTAGAGGGGCTTGCTAGCTCTCCAGTCATAATCAAAAAGGTGTTATCTAGGAACATCTTGATGGAAACATCAACCCCAGTGAACTCTTATTGAATTTGAAGTCCTTTGAGGAAATAGCCAATTAGGTTAGTTTCTATACCACTTTGAATTCCTTATGAGGAATTATTGTTGAGAGGGATTTTAAGAATATCCCTGAGTCAGAAATCCTCACTGGTTTTTTTCAGCCAAGGAGTTTCTGCAGTGCAATATATTTCACTCGTAAGAAAGAAATTATGCTGTCTATCAGTATTCTAATTTTCCTGCTTACATCACCATATCCAACTGCTGCTTTCAGAGTAGGATATCTAAACTGTAAGTTCTGATTATTTGTTTCCAACTCTCTTAAATGACTCTAGTGTCAGTGGTTCACTTACTCAAAGGAATCTTGTTGTAGTTCTTTGACATGTGCTCAGTGTGGCAACCATGTTTTGAATTGTAGTTGACTTACCAGTGGTGTGATTTTATTTTCTACCCCATGTGGATGTTGGGTAATGGCAGCCATGTTTTGAATTGTAGTTAACTTGTATTATACAGTTTGTCTCTTGCTATCTACTCTACATGTGGAACTCTGGATAGGGTTAACTTGCTGTATACAGTATGTCACTTCCTATCTACTCTACATGTAGAACTCTGGATAGGGTTAACTTGCTGTATACAGTTTGTCTCTTCCTATCTACTCTACATGTAGAACTCTGGATAGGGTTAACTTACTGTATACAGTTTGTCTCTTCCTATCTATTCTACATGTAGAACTCTGGATAGGGTTAACTTACTGTATACAGTTTGTCTCTTCCTATCTACTCTACATCTAGGACTCTGGATATAGTTAACTTACTGTATACAGTTTGTCTCTTGCTATCTACTCTACATGTAGAACTCTGGATAGGGTTAACTTACTGTATACAGTATGTCACTTCCTATCTACTCTACATGTGGAACGCTGGATATAGTTAACTTGCTGTATACAGTTTGTCTCTTCCTATCTACTCTACATGTAGAACTCTGGATAGGGTTAACTTACTGTATACAGTTTGTCTCTTGCTATCTACTCTACATGTGGAACTCTGGATAGGGTTAACTTGCTGTATACAGTATGTCACTTCCTATCTACTCTACATGTAGAACTCTGGATAGGGTTAACTTGCTGTATACAGTTTGTCTCTTCCTATCTACTCTACATCTAGGACTCTGGATATAGTTAACTTACTGTATACAGTTTGTCTCTTGCTATCTACTCTACATGTAGAACACTGGATATAGTTAACTTGCTGTATTCAGTTTGTCTCTTCCTATCTACTCTACATGTGGAACACTGGATATAGTTAACTTGCTGTATACAGTTTGTCTCTTCCTATCTACTCTACATGTAGAACACTGGATATAGTTAACTTGCTGTATTCAGTTTGTTTCTTCCTATCTACTCTACATGTAGGACACTGGATATAGTTAACTTGCTGTATTCAGTTTGTCTCTTGCTATCTACTCTACATGTAGAACACTGGATATAGTTAACTTGCTGTATACAGTTTGTCTCTTCCTATCTACTCTACATGTAGGACACTGGATATAGTTAACTTGCTGTATTCAGTTTGTCTCTTGCTATCTACTCTACATGTGGAACACTGGATATAGTTAACTTGCTGTATTCAGTTTGTCTCTTCCTATCTACTCTACATGTAGAACTCTGGATAGGGTTAACTTACTGTATACAGTTTGTCTCTTGCTATCTACTCTACATGTGGAACTCTGGATAGGGTTAACTTGCTGTATACAGTATGTCACTTCCTACCTACTCTACATGTAGAACTCTGGATAGGGTTAACTTGCTGTATACAGTTTGTCTCTTCCTATCTACTCTACATGTAGAACTCTGGATAGGGTTAACTTACTGTATACAGTTTGTCTCTTGCTATCTACTCTACATGTGGAACTCTGGATAGGGTTAACTTGCTGTATACAGTATGTCACTTCCTACCTACTCTACATGTAGAACTCTGGATATAGTTAACTTACTGTATACAGTTTGTCTCTTGCTATCTACTCTACATGTAGAACACTGGATATAGTTAACTTGCTGTATTCAGTTTGTCTCTTCCTATCTACTCTACATGTGGAACACTGGATATAGTTAACTTGCTGTATACAGTTTGTCTCTTCCTATCTACTCTACATGTAGGACACTGGATATAGTTAACTTGCTGTATTCAGTTTGTCTCTTGCTATCTACTCTACATGTAGAACACTGGATATAGTTAACTTGCTGTATTCAGTTTGTCTCTTGCTATCTACTCTACATGTAGGACACTGGATATAGTTAACTTGCTGTATTCAGTTTGTCTCTTGCTATCTACTCTACATGTAGAACACTGGATATAGTTAACTTGCTGTATTCAGTTTGTCTCTTGCTATCTACTCTACATGTAGAACACTGGATATAGTTAACTTGCTGTATTCAGTTTGTCTCTTGCTATCTACTCTACATGTGGAACACTGGATATAGTTAACTTGCTGTATTCAGTTTGTCTCTTCCTATCTACTCTACATGTAGAACACTGGATATAGTTAACTTGCTGTATACAGTTTGTCTCTTCCTATCTACTCTACATGTAGGACACTGGATATAGTTAACTTGCTGTATTCAGTTTGTCTCTTGCTATCTACTCTACATGTAGAACACTGGATATAGTTAACTTGCTGTATTCAGTTTGTCTCTTGCTATCTACTCTACATGTAGAACACTGGATATAGTTAACTTGCTGTATTCAGTTTGTCTCTTGCTATCTACTCTACATGTGGAACACTGGATATAGTTAACTTGCTGTATTCAGTTTGTCTCTTCCTATCTACTCTACATGTAGAACACTGGATATAGTTAACTTGCTGTATACAGTTTGTCTCTTCCTATCTACTCTACATGTAGGACACTGGATATAGTTAACTTGCTGTATACAGTTTGTCTCTTCCTATCTACTCTACATGTAGAACACTGGATATAGTTAACTTGCTGTATACAGTTTGTCTCTTCCTATCTACTCTACATGTGGAACACTGGATATAGTTAATATGCTGTATACAGTTTGTCTCTTCCTATCTACTCTACATGTAGAACACTGGATATAGTTAACTTGCTGTATTCAGTTTGTCTCTTCCTATCTACTCTACATGTAGAACACTGGATATAGTTAACTTGCTGTATACAGTTTGTCTCTTCCTATCTACTCTACATGTAGGACACTGGATATAGTTAACTTGCTGTATACAGTTTGTCTCTTCCTATCTACTCTACATGTAGGACACTGGATATAGTTAACTTGCTGTATACAGTTTGTCTCTTCCTATCTACTCTACATGTGGAACACTGGATATAGTTAATATGCTGTATACAGTTTGTCTCTTCCTATCTACTCTACATGTAGAACACTGGATATAGTTAACTTGCTGTATACAGTTTGTCTCTTCCTATCTACTCTACATGTGGAACACTGGATATAGTTAATATGCTGTATACAGTTTGTCTCTTCCTATCTACTCTACATGTAGAACACTGGATATAGTTAACTTGCTGTATACAGTTTGTTTCTTCCTATCTACTCTACATGTAGAACACTGGATATAGTTAACTTGCTGTATTTAGTTTGTTTCTTCCTATCTACTCTACATGTAGGACACTGGATATAGTTAACTTGCTGTATTCAGTTTGTCTCTTGCTATCTACTCTACATGTAGAACACTGGATATAGTTAACTTGCTGTATTCAGTTTGTCTCTTGCTATCTACTCTACATGTGGAACACTGGATATAGTTAACTTGCTGTATTCAGTTTGTCTCTTGCTATCTACTCTACATGTAGAACACTGGATATAGTTAACTTGTTGTATTTAGTTTGTTTCTTCCTATCTACTCTACATGTAGGACACTGGATATAGTTAACTTGCTGTATTCAGTTTGTCTCTTGCTATCTACTCTACATGTAGAACACTGGATATAGTTAACTTGCTGTATTCAGTTTGTCTCTTGCTATCTACTCTACATGTAGGACACTGGATATAGTTAACTTGTTGTATACAGTTTGTCTCTTGCTATCTACTCTACATGTAGGACACTGGATACAGTTAACTTGCTGTATACAGTTTGTCTCTTGCTATCTACTCTACATGTAGAACACTGGATATAGTTAGCTTGCTGTATACAGTTTGTCTCTTCCTATCTACTCTACATGTGGAACACTGGATATAGTTAACTTGCTGTATTCAGTTTGTCTTTTGCTATCTACTCTACATGTAGAACACTGGATATAGTTAACTTGCTGTATACAGTTTGTCTCTTCCTATATACTCTACATGTGGAACTCTGGATAGGGTTAACTTGCTGTATACAGTATGTCACTTCCTATCTACTCTACATGTGGAACACTGGATATAGTTAACTTGCTGTATACAGTTTGTCTCTTGCTTTCTACTCTACATGTAGGACACTGGATATAGTTAGCTTGCTGTATACAGTTTGTCTCTTGCTATCTACTTTACATGTAGAACACTGGATATAGTTAACTTGCTGTATACAGTTTGTCTCTTGCTATCTACTCTACATGTGGAAAAGTGGATATAGTTAACTTGTTGTATACAGTTTGTTTCTTCCTATCTACTCTACATGTAGGACACTGGATATAGTTAACTTGCTGTATTCAGTTTGTCTCTTGCTATCTACTCTACATGTGGAACACTGGATATAGTTAACTTGTTGTATACAGTTTGTCTCTTGCTATCTACTCTACATGTAGAACACTGGATAGGGTTAACTTGCTGTATACAGTTTGTCTCTTCCTATCTACTCTACATGTAGAACTCTGGATAGGGTTAACTTACTGTATACAGTATGTCACTTCCTATCTACTCTACATGTGGAACGCTGGATATAGTTAACTTGCTGTATACAGTTTGTCTCTTCCTATCTACTCTACATGTAGAACTCTGGATAGGGTTAACTTACTGTATACAGTTTGTCTCTTGCTATCTACTCTACATGTGGAACTCTGGATAGGGTTAACTTGCTGTATACAGTATGTCACTTCCTATCTACTCTACATGTGGAACACTGGATATAGTTAACTTGCTGTATACAGTTTGTCTCTTGCTTTCTACTCTACATGTAGGACACTGGATATAGTTAGCTTGCTGTATACAGTTTGTCTCTTGCTATCTACTCTACATGTAGAACACTGGATATAGTTAACTTGTTGTATACAGTTTGTCTCTTGCTATCTACTCTACATGTGGAAAAGTGGATATAGTTAACTTGTTGTATACAGTTTGTTTCTTCCTATCTACTCTACATGTAGGACACTGGATATAGTTAACTTGCTGTATTCAGTTTGTCTCTTGCTATCTACTCTACATGTGGAACACTGGATATAGTTAACTTGTTGTATACAGTTTGTCTCTTGCTATCTACTCTACATGTAGAACACTGGATAGGGTTAACTTGCTGTATACAGTTTGTCTCTTCCTATCTACTCTACATGTAGAACTCTGGATAGGGTTAACTTACTGTATACAGTATGTCACTTCCTATCTACTCTACATGTGGAACGCTGGATATAGTTAACTTGCTGTATACAGTTTGTCTCTTCCTATCTACTCTACATGTAGAACTCTGGATAGGGTTAACTTACTGTATACAGTTTGTCTCTTGCTATCTACTCTACATGTGGAACTCTGGATAGGGTTAACTTGCTGTATACAGTATGTCACTTCCTATCTACTCTACATGTAGAACTCTGGATAGGGTTAACTTGCTGTATACAGTTTGTCTCTTCCTATCTACTCTACATCTAGGACTCTGGATATAGTTAACTTACTGTATACAGTTTGTCTCTTGCTATCTACTCTACATGTAGAACACTGGATATAGTTAACTTGCTGTATTCAGTTTGTCTCTTCCTATCTACTCTACATGTGGAACACTGGATATAGTTAACTTGCTGTATACAGTTTGTCTCTTGCTTTCTACTCTACATGTAGGACACTGGATATAGTTAGCTTGCTGTATACAGTTTGTCTCTTGCTATCTACTTTACATGTAGAACACTGGATATAGTTAACTTGCTGTATACAGTTTGTCTCTTGCTATCTACTCTACATGTAGAACACTGGATATAGTTAACTTGTTGTATACAGTTTGTCTCTTGCTATCTACTCTACATGTGGAACACTGGATATAGTTAACTTGTTGTATACAGTTTGTTTCTTCCTATCTACTCTACATGTAGGACACTGGATATAGTTAACTTTCTGTATTCAGTTTGTCTCTTGCTATCTACTCTACATGTGGAACACTGGATATAGTTAACTTGTTGTATACAGTTTGTCTCTTGCTATCTACTCTACATGTAGAACACTGGATAGGGTTAACTTGCTGTATACAGTTTGTCTCTTCCTATCTACTCTACATGTAGAACTCTGGATAGGGTTAACTTACTGTATACAGTATGTCACTTCCTATCTACTCTACATGTGGAACGCTGGATATAGTTAACTTGCTGTATACAGTTTGTCTCTTCCTATCTACTCTACATGTAGAACTCTGGATAGGGTTAACTTACTGTATACAGTTTGTCTCTTGCTATCTACTCTACATGTGGAACTCTGGATAGGGTTAACTTGCTGTATACAGTATGTCACTTCCTATCTACTCTACATGTAGAACTCTGGATAGGGTTAACTTGCTGTATACAGTTTGTCTCTTCCTATCTACTCTACATCTAGGACTCTGGATATAGTTAACTTACTGTATACAGTTTGTCTCTTGCTATCTACTCTACATGTAGAACACTGGATATAGTTAACTTGCTGTATTCAGTTTGTCTCTTCCTATCTACTCTACATGTGGAACACTGGATATAGTTAACTTGCTGTATACAGTTTGTCTCTTCCTATCTACTCTACATGTAGAACACTGGATATAGTTAACTTGCTGTATTCAGTTTGTTTCTTCCTATCTACTCTACATGTAGGACACTGGATATAGTTAACTTGCTGTATTCAGTTTGTCTCTTGCTATCTACTCTACATGTAGAACACTGGATATAGTTAACTTGCTGTATACAGTTTGTCTCTTCCTATCTACTCTACATGTAGGACACTGGATATAGTTAACTTGCTGTATACAGTTTGTCTCTTCCTATCTACTCTACATGTGGAACACTGGATATAGTTAATATGCTGTATACAGTTTGTCTCTTCCTATCTACTCTACATGTAGAACACTGGATATAGTTAACTTGCTGTATACAGTTTGTTTCTTCCTATCTACTCTACATGTAGAACACTGGATATAGTTAACTTGTTGTATACAGTTTGTTTCTTCCTATCTACTCTACATGTAGGACACTGGATATAGTTAACTTGCTGTATTCAGTTTGTCTCTTGCTATCTACTCTACATGTAGAACACTGGATATAGTTAACTTGCTGTATTCAGTTTGTCTCTTGCTATCTACTCTACATGTGGAACACTGGATATAGTTAACTTGCTGTATTCAGTTTGTCTCTTGCTATCTACTCTACATGTAGAACACTGGATATAGTTAACTTGTTGTATTTAGTTTGTTTCTTCCTATCTACTCTACATGTAGGACACTGGATATAGTTAACTTGCTGTATTCAGTTTGTCTCTTGCTATCTACTCTACATGTAGAACACTGGATATAGTTAACTTGCTGTATTCAGTTTGTCTCTTGCTATCTACTCTACATGTAGGACACTGGATATAGTTAACTTGTTGTATACAGTTTGTCTCTTGCTATCTACTCTACATGTAGGACACTGGATACAGTTAACTTGCTGTATACAGTTTGTCTCTTGCTATCTACTCTACATGTAGAACACTGGATATAGTTAACTTGCTGTATACAGTTTGTCTCTTCCTATCTACTCTACATGTGGAACACTGGATATAGTTAACTTGCTGTATTCAGTTTGTCTTTTGCTATCTACTCTACATGTAGAACACTGGATATAGTTAACTTGCTGTATACAGTTTGTCTCTTCCTATATACTCTACATGTGGAACTCTGGATAGGGTTAACTTGCTGTATACAGTATGTCACTTCCTATCTACTCTACATGTGGAACACTGGATATAGTTAACTTGCTGTATACAGTTTGTCTCTTGCTTTCTACTCTACATGTAGGACACTGGATATAGTTAGCTTGCTGTATACAGTTTGTCTCTTGCTATCTACTTTACATGTAGAACACTGGATATAGTTAACTTGCTGTATACAGTTTGTCTCTTGCTATCTACTCTACATGTAGAACACTGGATATAGTTAACTTGTTGTATACAGTTTGTCTCTTGCTATCTACTCTACATGTGGAACACTGGATATAGTTAACTTGTTGTATACAGTTTGTTTCTTCCTATCTACTCTACATGTAGGACACTGGATATAGTTAACTTGCTGTATTCAGTTTGTCTCTTGCTATCTACTCTACATGTGGAACACTGGATATAGTTAACTTGTTGTATACAGTTTGTCTCTTGCTATCTACTCTACATGTAGAACACTGGATAGGGTTAACTTGCTGTATACAGTTTGTCTCTTCCTATCTACTCTACATGTAGAACTCTGGATAGGGTTAACTTACTGTATACAGTATGTCACTTCCTATCTACTCTACATGTGGAACGCTGGATATAGTTAACTTGCTGTATACAGTTTGTCTCTTCCTATCTACTCTACATGTAGAACTCTGGATAGGGTTAACTTACTGTATACAGTTTGTCTCTTGCTATCTACTCTACATGTGGAACTCTGGATAGGGTTAACTTGCTGTATACAGTATGTCACTTCCTATCTACTCTACATGTAGAACTCTGGATAGGGTTAACTTGCTGTATACAGTTTGTCTCTTCCTATCTACTCTACATCTAGGACTCTGGATATAGTTAACTTACTGTATACAGTTTGTCTCTTGCTATCTACTCTACATGTAGAACACTGGATATAGTTAACTTGCTGTATTCAGTTTGTCTCTTCCTATCTACTCTACATGTGGAACACTGGATATAGTTAACTTGCTGTATACAGTTTGTCTCTTGCTTTCTACTCTACATGTAGGACACTGGATATAGTTAGCTTGCTGTATACAGTTTGTCTCTTGCTATCTACTTTACATGTAGAACACTGGATATAGTTAACTTGCTGTATACAGTTTGTCTCTTGCTATCTACTCTACATGTAGAACACTGGATATAGTTAACTTGTTGTATACAGTTTGTCTCTTGCTATCTACTCTACATGTGGAACACTGGATATAGTTAACTTGTTGTATACAGTTTGTTTCTTCCTATCTACTCTACATGTAGGACACTGGATATAGTTAACTTTCTGTATTCAGTTTGTCTCTTGCTATCTACTCTACATGTGGAACACTGGATATAGTTAACTTGTTGTATACAGTTTGTCTCTTGCTATCTACTCTACATGTAGAACACTGGATAGGGTTAACTTGCTGTATACAGTTTGTCTCTTCCTATCTACTCTACATGTAGAACTCTGGATAGGGTTAACTTACTGTATACAGTATGTCACTTCCTATCTACTCTACATGTGGAACGCTGGATATAGTTAACTTGCTGTATACAGTTTGTCTCTTCCTATCTACTCTACATGTAGAACTCTGGATAGGGTTAACTTACTGTATACAGTTTGTCTCTTGCTATCTACTCTACATGTGGAACTCTGGATAGGGTTAACTTGCTGTATACAGTATGTCACTTCCTATCTACTCTACATGTAGAACTCTGGATAGGGTTAACTTGCTGTATACAGTTTGTCTCTTCCTATCTACTCTACATCTAGGACTCTGGATATAGTTAACTTACTGTATACAGTTTGTCTCTTGCTATCTACTCTACATGTAGAACACTGGATATAGTTAACTTGCTGTATTCAGTTTGTCTCTTCCTATCTACTCTACATGTGGAACACTGGATATAGTTAACTTGCTGTATACAGTTTGTCTCTTCCTATCTACTCTACATGTAGAACACTGGATATAGTTAACTTGCTGTATTCAGTTTGTTTCTTCCTATCTACTCTACATGTAGGACACTGGATATAGTTAACTTGCTGTATTCAGTTTGTCTCTTGCTATCTACTCTACATGTAGAACACTGGATATAGTTAACTTGCTGTATACAGTTTGTCTCTTCCTATCTACTCTACATGTAGGACACTGGATATAGTTAACTTGCTGTATTCAGTTTGTCTCTTGCTATCTACTCTACATGTGGAACACTGGATATAGTTAACTTGCTGTATACAGTTTGTCTCTTCCTATCTACTCTACATGTAGAACTCTGGATAGGGTTAACTTACTGTATACAGTTTGTCTCTTGCTATCTACTCTACATGTGGAACTCTGGATAGGGTTAACTTGCTGTATACAGTATGTCACTTCCTATCTACTCTACATGTAGAACTCTGGATAGGGTTAACTTGCTGTATACAGTTTGTCTCTTCCTATCTACTCTACATCTAGGACTCTGGATATAGTTAACTTACTGTATACAGTTTGTCTCTTGCTATCTACTCTACATGTAGAACACTGGATATAGTTAACTTGCTGTATTCAGTTTGTCTCTTCCTATCTACTCTACATGTGGAACACTGGATATAGTTAACTTGCTGTATACAGTTTGTCTCTTCCTATCTACTCTACATGTAGAACACTGGATATAGTTAACTTGCTGTATTCAGTTTGTTTCTTCCTATCTACTCTACATGTAGGACACTGGATATAGTTAACTTGCTGTATTCAGTTTGTCTCTTGCTATCTACTCTACATGTAGAACACTGGATATAGTTAACTTGCTGTATACAGTTTGTCTCTTCCTATCTACTCTACATGTAGGACACTGGATATAGTTAACTTGCTGTATTCAGTTTGTCTCTTGCTATCTACTCTACATGTGGAACACTGGATATAGTTAACTTGCTGTATTCAGTTTGTCTCTTCCTATCTACTCTACATGTAGAACTCTGGATAGGGTTAACTTACTGTATACAGTTTGTCTCTTGCTATCTACTCTAC
Organism: Carcinoscorpius rotundicauda; assembly: GCA_011833715.1. Lineage (NCBI taxonomy): Eukaryota > Metazoa > Arthropoda > Merostomata > Xiphosura > Limulidae > Carcinoscorpius > Carcinoscorpius rotundicauda. The sequence continues at coordinate 10,918,073 of CM022401.1, read as the reverse complement.
ATGTGGAACTCTGGATAGGGTTAACTTGCTGTATACAGTATGTCACTTCCTACCTACTCTACATGTAGAACTCTGGATAGGGTTAACTTGCTGTATACAGTTTGTCTCTTCCTATCTACTCTACATCTAGGACTCTGGATTTAGTTAACTTACTGTATACAGTTTGTCTCTTGCTATCTACTCTACATGTAGAACACTGGATATAGTTAACTTGCTGTATTCAGTTTGTCTCTTCCTATCTACTCTACATGTGGAACACTGGATATAGTTAACTTGCTGTATACAGTTTGTCTCTTCCTATCTACTCTACATGTAGGACACTGGATATAGTTAACTTGCTGTATTCAGTTTGTCTCTTGCTATCTACTCTACATGTAGAACACTGGATATAGTTAACTTGCTGTATTCAGTTTGTCTCTTGCTATCTACTCTACATGTAGGACACTGGATATAGTTAACTTGCTGTATTCAGTTTGTCTCTTGCTATCTACTCTACATGTGGAACACTGGATATAGTTAACTTGCTGTATTCAGTTTGTCTCTTCCTATCTACTCTACATGTAGAACACTGGATATAGTTAACTTGCTGTATACAGTTTGTCTCTTCCTATCTACTCTAAATGTAGGACACTGGATATAGTTAACTTGCTGTATACAGTTTGTCTCTTCCTATCTACTCTACATGTAGAACACTGGATATAGTTAACTTGTTGTATACAGTTTGTCTCTTGCTATCTACTCTACATGTGGAACACTGGATATAGTTAACTTGCTGTATACAGTTTGTCTCTTCCTATCTACTCTACATGTAGAACACTGGATATAGTTAACTTGCTGTATACAGTTTGTCTCTTCCTATCTACTCTACATGTAGGACACTGGATATAGTTAACTTGCTGTATACAGTTTGTCTCTTGCTATCTACTCTACATGTAGAACACTGGATATAGTTAACTTGCTGTATTCAGTTTGTCTCTTCCTATCTACTCTACATGTGGAACACTGGATATAGTTAATATGCTGTATACAGTTTGTCTCTTCCTATCTACTCTACATGTAGAACACTGGATATAGTTAACTTGCTGTATACAGTTTGTCTCTTCCTATCTACTCTACATGTGGAACACTGGATATAGTTAACTTGCTGTATACAGTTTGTTTCTTCCTATCTACTCTACATGTAGGACACTGGATATAGTTAACTTGCTGTATTCAGTTTGTCTCTTGCTATCTACTCTACATGTAGAACATTGGATATAGTTAACTTGCTGTATTTAGTTTGTTTCTTCCTATCTACTCTACATGTAGGACACTGGATATAGTTAACTTGCTGTATTCAGTTTGTCTCTTGCTATCTACTCTACATGTAGAACACTGGATATAGTTAACTTGCTGTATTCAGTTTGTCTCTTGCTATCTACTCTACATGTGGAACACTGGATATAGTTAACTTGCTGTATTCAGTTTGTCTCTTCCTATCTACTCTACATGTGGAACACTGGATATAGTTAACTTGCTGTATACAGTTTGTCTCTTCCTATCTACTCTACATGTAGGACACTGGATATAGTTAACTTGCTGTATTCAGTTTGTCTCTTGCTATCTACTCTACATGTAGAACACTGGATATAGTTAACTTGCTGTATTCAGTTTGTCTCTTGCTATCTACTCTACATGTAGGACACTGGATATAGTTAACTTGCTGTATTCAGTTTGTCTCTTGCTATCTACTCTACATGTGGAACACTGGATATAGTTAACTTGCTGTATTCAGTTTGTCTCTTCCTATCTACTCTACATGTAGAACACTGGATATAGTTAACTTGCTGTATACAGTTTGTCTCTTCCTATCTACTCTAAATGTAGGACACTGGATATAGTTAACTTGCTGTATACAGTTTGTCTCTTCCTATCTACTCTACATGTAGAACACTGGATATAGTTAACTTGTTGTATACAGTTTGTCTCTTGCTATCTACTCTACATGTGGAACACTGGATATAGTTAACTTGCTGTATACAGTTTGTCTCTTCCTATCTACTCTACATGTAGAACACTGGATATAGTTAACTTGCTGTATACAGTTTGTCTCTTCCTATCTACTCTACATGTAGGACACTGGATATAGTTAACTTGCTGTATACAGTTTGTCTCTTGCTATCTACTCTACATGTAGAACACTGGATATAGTTAACTTGCTGTATTCAGTTTGTCTCTTCCTATCTACTCTACATGTGGAACACTGGATATAGTTAATATGCTGTATACAGTTTGTCTCTTCCTATCTACTCTACATGTAGAACACTGGATATAGTTAACTTGCTGTATACAGTTTGTCTCTTCCTATCTACTCTACATGTGGAACACTGGATATAGTTAATATGCTGTATACAGTTTGTCTCTTCCTATCTACTCTACATGTAGAACACTGGATATAGTTAACTTGCTGTATACAGTTTGTTTCTTCCTATCTACTCTACATGTAGGACACTGGATATAGTTAACTTGCTGTATTCAGTTTGTCTCTTGCTATCTACTCTACATGTAGAACATTGGATATAGTTAACTTGCTGTATTTAGTTTGTTTCTTCCTATCTACTCTACATGTAGGACACTGGATATAGTTAACTTGCTGTATTCAGTTTGTCTCTTGCTATCTACTCTACATGTAGAACACTGGATATAGTTAACTTGCTGTATTCAGTTTGTCTCTTGCTATCTACTCTACATGTGGAACACTGGATATAGTTAACTTGCTGTATTCAGTTTGTCTCTTGCTATCTACTCTACATGTAGAACACTGGATATAGTTAACTTGTTGTATTTAGTTTGTTTCTTCCTATCTACTCTACATGTAGGACACTGGATATAGTTAACTTGCTGTATTCAGTTTGTCTCTTGCTATCTACTCTACATGTAGAACACTGGATATAGTTAACTTGCTGTATACAGTTTGTCTCTTCCTATCTACTCTACATGTAGGACACTGGATATAGTTAACTTGCTGTATACAGTTTGTCTCTTGCTATCTACTCTACATGTAGAACACTGGATATAGTTAACTTGCTGTATTCAGTTTGTCTCTTCCTATCTACTCTACATGTGGAACACTGGATATAGTTAATATGCTGTATACAGTTTGTCTCTTCCTATCTACTCTACATGTAGAACACTGGATATAGTTAACTTGCTGTATACAGTTTGTCTCTTCCTATCTACTCTACATGTAGGACACTGGATATAGTTAACTTGCTGTATACAGTTTGTCTCTTGCTATCTACTCTACATGTAGAACACTGGATATAGTTAACTTGTTGTATTTAGTTTGTTTCTTCCTATCTACTCTACATGTGGAACACTGGATATAGTTAACTTGTTGTATTTAGTTTGTCTCTTGCTATCTACTCTACATATAGAACACTGGATATAGTTAACTTGCTGTATACAGTTTGTCTCTTCCTATCTACTCTACATGTAGAACACTGGATATAGTTAACTTGCTGTATACAGTTTGTCTCTTCCTATCTACTCTACATGTAGGACACTGGATATAGTTAACTTGCTGTATACAGTTTGTCTCTTGCTATCTACTCTACATGTAGAACACTGGATATAGTTAACTTGCTGTATACAGTTTGTCTCTTCCTATCTACTCTACATGTAGGACACTGGATATAGTTAACTTGCTGTATACAGTTTGTCTCTTCCTATCTACTCTACATGTAGGACACTGGATATAGTTAACTTGCTGTATACAGTTTGTCTCTTGCTATCTACTCTACATGTAGAACACTGGATATAGTTAACTTGCTGTATTCAGTTTGTCTCTTCCTATCTACTCTACATGTGGAACACTGGATATAGTTAATATGCTGTATACAGTTTGTCTCTTCCTATCTACTCTACATGTAGAACACTGGATATAGTTAACTTGCTGTATACAGTTTGTCTCTTCCTATCTACTCTACATGTGGAACACTGGATATAGTTAATATGCTGTATACAGTTTGTCTCTTCCTATCTACTCTACATGTAGAACACTGGATATAGTTAACTTGCTGTATACAGTTTGTTTCTTCCTATCTACTCTACATGTAGGACACTGGATATAGTTAACTTGCTGTATTTAGTTTGTTTCTTCCTATCTACTCTACATGTAGGACACTGGATATAGTTAACTTGCTGTATTCAGTTTGTTTCTTCCTATCTACTCTACATGTAGGACACTGGATATAGTTAACTTGCTGTATTCAGTTTGTCTCTTGCTATCTACTCTACATGTAGAACACTGGATATAGTTAACTTGCTGTATTCAGTTTGTCTCTTGCTATCTACTCTACATGTGGAACACTGGATATAGTTAACTTGCTGTATTCAGTTTGTCTCTTGCTATCTACTCTACATGTGGAACACTGGATATAGTTAACTTGCTGTATTCAGTTTGTCTCTTCCTATCTACTCTACATGTAGAACACTGGATATAGTTAACTTGCTGTATACAGTTTGTCTCTTCCTATCTACTCTAAATGTAGGACACTGGATATAGTTAACTTGCTGTATACAGTTTGTCTCTTCCTATCTACTCTACATGTAGAACACTGGATATAGTTAACTTGTTGTATACAGTTTGTCTCTTGCTATCTACTCTACATGTGGAACACTGGATATAGTTAACTTGCTGTATACAGTTTGTCTCTTCCTATCTACTCTACATGTAGAACACTGGATATAGTTAACTTGCTGTATACAGTTTGTCTCTTCCTATCTACTCTACATGTAGGACACTGGATATAGTTAACTTGCTGTATACAGTTTGTCTCTTGCTATCTACTCTACATGTAGAACACTGGATATAGTTAACTTGCTGTATTCAGTTTGTCTCTTCCTATCTACTCTACATGTGGAACACTGGATATAGTTAATATGCTGTATACAGTTTGTCTCTTCCTATCTACTCTACATGTAGAACACTGGATATAGTTAACTTGCTGTATACAGTTTGTCTCTTCCTATCTACTCTACATGTGGAACACTGGATATAGTTAACTTGCTGTATACAGTTTGTTTCTTCCTATCTACTCTACATGTAGGACACTGGATATAGTTAACTTGCTGTATTCAGTTTGTCTCTTGCTATCTACTCTACATGTAGAACATTGGATATAGTTAACTTGCTGTATTTAGTTTGTTTCTTCCTATCTACTCTACATGTAGGACACTGGATATAGTTAACTTGCTGTATTCAGTTTGTCTCTTGCTATCTACTCTACATGTAGAACACTGGATATAGTTAACTTGCTGTATTCAGTTTGTCTCTTGCTATCTACTCTACATGTGGAACACTGGATATAGTTAACTTGCTGTATTCAGTTTGTCTCTTCCTATCTACTCTACATGTGGAACACTGGATATAGTTAACTTGCTGTATACAGTTTGTCTCTTCCTATCTACTCTACATGTAGGACACTGGATATAGTTAACTTGCTGTATTCAGTTTGTCTCTTGCTATCTACTCTACATGTAGAACACTGGATATAGTTAACTTGCTGTATTCAGTTTGTCTCTTGCTATCTACTCTACATGTAGGACACTGGATATAGTTAACTTGCTGTATTCAGTTTGTCTCTTGCTATCTACTCTACATGTGGAACACTGGATATAGTTAACTTGCTGTATTCAGTTTGTCTCTTCCTATCTACTCTACATGTAGAACACTGGATATAGTTAACTTGCTGTATACAGTTTGTCTCTTCCTATCTACTCTAAATGTAGGACACTGGATATAGTTAACTTGCTGTATACAGTTTGTCTCTTCCTATCTACTCTACATGTAGAACACTGGATATAGTTAACTTGTTGTATACAGTTTGTCTCTTGCTATCTACTCTACATGTGGAACACTGGATATAGTTAACTTGCTGTATACAGTTTGTCTCTTCCTATCTACTCTACATGTAGAACACTGGATATAGTTAACTTGCTGTATACAGTTTGTCTCTTCCTATCTACTCTACATGTAGGACACTGGATATAGTTAACTTGCTGTATACAGTTTGTCTCTTGCTATCTACTCTACATGTAGAACACTGGATATAGTTAACTTGCTGTATTCAGTTTGTCTCTTCCTATCTACTCTACATGTGGAACACTGGATATAGTTAATATGCTGTATACAGTTTGTCTCTTCCTATCTACTCTACATGTAGAACACTGGATATAGTTAACTTGCTGTATACAGTTTGTCTCTTCCTATCTACTCTACATGTGGAACACTGGATATAGTTAATATGCTGTATACAGTTTGTCTCTTCCTATCTACTCTACATGTAGAACACTGGATATAGTTAACTTGCTGTATACAGTTTGTTTCTTCCTATCTACTCTACATGTAGGACACTGGATATAGTTAACTTGCTGTATTCAGTTTGTCTCTTGCTATCTACTCTACATGTAGAACATTGGATATAGTTAACTTGCTGTATTTAGTTTGTTTCTTCCTATCTACTCTACATGTAGGACACTGGATATAGTTAACTTGCTGTATTCAGTTTGTCTCTTGCTATCTACTCTACATGTAGAACACTGGATATAGTTAACTTGCTGTATTCAGTTTGTCTCTTGCTATCTACTCTACATGTGGAACACTGGATATAGTTAACTTGCTGTATTCAGTTTGTCTCTTGCTATCTACTCTACATGTAGAACACTGGATATAGTTAACTTGTTGTATTTAGTTTGTTTCTTCCTATCTACTCTACATGTAGGACACTGGATATAGTTAACTTGCTGTATTCAGTTTGTCTCTTGCTATCTACTCTACATGTAGAACACTGGATATAGTTAACTTGCTGTATACAGTTTGTCTCTTCCTATCTACTCTACATGTAGGACACTGGATATAGTTAACTTGCTGTATACAGTTTGTCTCTTGCTATCTACTCTACATGTAGAACACTGGATATAGTTAACTTGCTGTATTCAGTTTGTCTCTTCCTATCTACTCTACATGTGGAACACTGGATATAGTTAATATGCTGTATACAGTTTGTCTCTTCCTATCTACTCTACATGTAGAACACTGGATATAGTTAACTTGCTGTATACAGTTTGTCTCTTCCTATCTACTCTACATGTAGGACACTGGATATAGTTAACTTGCTGTATACAGTTTGTCTCTTGCTATCTACTCTACATGTAGAACACTGGATATAGTTAACTTGTTGTATTTAGTTTGTTTCTTCCTATCTACTCTACATGTGGAACACTGGATATAGTTAACTTGCTGTATTCAGTTTGTCTCTTGCTATCTACTCTACATGTAGAACACTGGATATAGTTAACTTGCTGTATACAGTTTGTCTCTTCCTATCTACTCTACATGTAGGACACTGGATATAGTTAACTTGCTGTATACAGTTTGTCTCTTGCTATCTACTCTACATGTAGAACACTGGATATAGTTAACTTGCTGTATTCAGTTTGTCTCTTGCTATCTACTCTACATGTAGAACACTGGATATAATTAACTTGCTGTATACAGTTTGTCTCTTCCTATCTACTCTACATGTAGGACACTGGATATAGTTAACTTGCTGTATACAGTTTGTCTCTTGCTATCTACTCTACATGTAGAACACTGGATATAGTTAACTTGCTGTATTCAGTTTGTCTCTTCCTATCTACTCTACATGTGGAACACTGGATATAGTTAATATGCTGTATACAGTTTGTCTCTTCCTATCTACTCTACATGTAGAACACTGGATATAGTTAACTTGCTGTATACAGTTTGTCTCTTCCTATCTACTCTACATGTGGAACACTGGATATAGTTAATATGCTGTATACAGTTTGTCTCTTCCTATCTACTCTACATGTAGAACACTGGATATAGTTAACTTGCTGTATACAGTTTGTTTCTTCCTATCTACTCTACATGTAGGACACTGGATATAGTGAACTTGCTGTATTCAGTTTGTCTCTTGCTATCTACTCTACATGTAGAACATTGGATATAGTTAACTTGCTGTATTTAGTTTGTTTCTTCCTATCTACTCTACATGTAGGACACTGGATATAGTTAACTTGCTGTATTCAGTTTGTCTCTTGCTATCTACTCTACATGTAGAACACTGGATATAGTTAACTTGCTGTATTCAGTTTGTCTCTTGCTATCTACTCTACATGTAGGACACTGGATATAGTTAACTTGTTGTATACAGTTTGTCTCTTGCTATCTACTCTACATGTGGAACACTGGATATAGTTAACTTGCTGTATTCAGTTTGTCTTTTGCTATCTACTCTACATGTAGAACACTGGATATAGTTAACTTGCTGTATACAGTTTGTCTCTTCCTATATACTCTACATGTGGAACTCTGGATAGGGTTAACTTGCTGTATACAGTATGTCACTTCCTATCTACTCTACATGTGGAACACTGGATATAGTTAACTTGCTGTATACAGTTTGTCTCTTGCTTTCTACTCTACATGTAGGACACTGGATTTAGTTAGCTGGCTGTATACAGTTTGTCTCTTGCTATCTACTTTACATGTAGAACACTGGATATAGTTAACTTGCTGTATACAGTTTGTCTCTTGCTATCTACTCTACATGTAGAACACTGGATATAGTTAACTTGTTGTATACAGTTTGTCTCTTGCTATCTACTCTACATGTAGGACACTGGATATAGTTAACTTGTTGTATACAGTTTGTCTCTTGCTATCTACTCTACATGTAGGACACTGGATATAGTTAACTTGTTGTATACAGTTTGTCTCTTGCTATCTACTCTACATGTAGAACACTGGATATAGTTAACTTGTTGTATACAGTTTGTCTCTTGCTATCTACTTTACATGTAGAACACTGGATATAGTTAACTTGCTGTATACAGTTTGTCTCTTGCTATATACTCTTCATGTAGAACACTGGATATAGTTAACTTGTTGTATACAGTTTGTCTCTTGCTATCTACTCTACATGTGGAACACTGGATATAGTTAACTCGTTGTATATAGTTTGTTTCTTCCTATCTACTCTACATGTAGGACACTGGATATAGTTAACTTGCTGTATTCAGTTTGTCTCTTGCTATCTACTCTACATGTGGGACACTGGATATAGTTAACTTGTTGTATACAGTTTGTCTCTTGCTATCTACTCTACATGTAGAACACTGGATATAGTTAACTTGTTGTATACAGTTTGTCTCTTGCTATCTACTCTACATGTAGAACACTGGATATAGTTAACTTGTTGTATACAGTTTGTCTCTTGCTATCTACTCTACATGTGGGACACTGGATATAGTTAACTTGTTGTATACAGTTTGTCTCTTGCTATCTACTCTACATGTAGAACACTGGATATAGTTAACTTGTTGTATACAGTTTGTCTCTTGCTATCTACTCTACATGTAGAACACTGGATATAGTTAACTTGTTGTATACAGTTTGTCTCTTGCTATCTACTCTACATGTAGGACACTGGATATAGCTAACTTGCTGTATACAGTTTGTCTCTTCCTATATACTCTTCATGTAGGACTCATCCTTTTTGTTTTACCTGCTTCTATACTTTATAAGATTTAACTTTATAAATGATGCATGTTTTAGATTACTTTGTAGCTACAGTTGGATGTGCTTCTCTTTTTGTTACCCAGGTATGTGACATGCTCTTACGGTGGGTGAAAAGCATACCTGGTTTGGAAGTGGTATGATTCACCACAGGATGTCTTGGTATTTTACTGACTTATCTTATGGAGTGTCATTTACTTACGGAGGATGCTTCTTTGTTTTCCTTGTATATGTCTCTCTTCCTGTTCAGTGTGGGTTTCTAAATTTTTCTGTAATTATGGATAATGTACTATACTGGAAATTATAATTTTTCTACACTGAAAATGTATTTCTTACATTTATCCATTTACACTTCTTATCCACTTAAAACTAACGCTTCCATCTTCTGTCATAAATTGAAGTGATAGTTTAGTGAAGTAAAATACACGGAGACACTTGCATCATGAGAATGTGTCTCACTGTTATTGGCAGAGAGTTGACACATGATGGTTTGCATGAGAGACACGTTATAATCAGTCAGTTTGAATGGAGGGGAGGTACCAGGCTTGTGGCAGGAGTGAAAGCTGTTTCTCATGTAGAGTGTAGCAATGGATGAAAAATAGCTACTTATGTGAGAGGGGTAAGTACCTTTCAGAAATACACTTTAACTGTAAAACAATTATGACTCAATATCATTCTTCATAGAAGTGGTTTATAAGTTCTTCACATAAACAAATTTTACTGACCTGTGTTACATTGTTTTATAGGAGTTGGGACAAAGTATGAAGATGCAGGAAGAGATTTTGGTTAACTTGCAGTATTTGTCTCAGTTATGTGAGCAACAAGGTCAGCAGGAAGTTATATCAAAATCAGAAGCAAATATTAAATTCCGAATCCACAAATATTATCAGAAGATTCAGAAATATGCATTAAGATCTAAATCTTCTCCATCAACCTTGGAACAAATCTCTGTAAGTAGATGGATGAATTGACACAAAATAAAACTCAATTAATAATACTTAACAGGTTTATTTACTGAGTCAACAAGACTCATGAAGTGGAAAAACAGTTTAAAAATTGATAGTTTGAATTTCTCTGCTTTAAATATAGCTGATAAGATGTAAATGCATGTTATACGTAACAAATAGATACAGATGGGATGCTGCTGTTAGAATTATTGTACTTTGATTGTAGCTAGTAAAAAGTAAATGTATGTTAAATATAAACAATAGATACAGATGGGATGTCACTCTTAGAATTACTGTACTTTAATTATAAGTAATGGGATATAAACGTATGTAAAAGATAACAGATACATCAAGTTTATTGCATTTTACCACCCAGTGGCTCAGCGGTATGTCTGCGGACTTACATGCTAAAATCCGGGTTTCGATACCCGTGATGGGCAGAGCACAGATAGCCCATTGTGTAGCTTTGTGCTTAATTCAAAACAACGACAATTATTGAATTTTATGTGAATCATATATATAAGCATTAGCATGTCTTTACTTATGTAAGAGTAACATATTCAGACAGTGAAATACTCAAGAAGAGGCTTATTGATGGAGGAATATGTTTTGGCCCTTTCATAGTAAGTATACTCTTCAAAACAAGAAATACAAAAGGGATATTTTTGTTATTTTAAAGAGAAATATATGTAATAACGTTACAAGCTCAGAGTATGGGATGTTACACGTGTTAAGGCACTGATTGTCAGACCAAAATGACAATAAAAGTTGTGCACTTTGAAAACGGAGGAAAACTTTGGATTTTTCACCAAAACGCATTCATGTCCAATAAATTTTTTTGAGATCTGCATGTTCTGCAAGTGCAACATGTGCAAAATCCCTATGAAAGTGACGGGTTCTCGGTATCCATAGCTCAGTGTTAAGCCACCGACTCACAATACAGTTACGCCAAGACTGACTGAAGCACAACGCAACAACGCCATTGGTCGCTTGGAAGCAGGTGAATCTCGATCAGATGTTGCCAGAGCTGTGAATGTCCACCCAAGTACCATCACAAGACTATGGAATCATCACCAACAACGTGGATCAACTTGTGACCGTCCACAATCTAGCAGACCTCGTTTGGCCACGCCCGCACAAGATTGCAACATCCAATTACGTCACTTTGAGATAGGACCACCACTGCAACATCTACTGCCTCAACCATACCAGGGCTGCATAGGATTTTTGATCAGACCATACACAACCGTTGATGAGATTCTTAGGCCCCATGTGCAACCCATCATGGTAAACGTCAACGACGTTTTTCAACATGACAATGCTTGTCCTCACACAGCCTGGCTCACCACTGTCTTCTTGAGACACCACAACATCAACGTTCTTCCCTGGCCCTCCAGATCACCAGATTTAAACCCCATCGAACATCTTTGGGACAAGTTGGACAGACGTCTGCGACGGCGACAACCTCAACCTGAGGCTCTACCTCAGTTTGCAGCAGCTTTGCAGGCTGAGTGGACAGCCATTCCACAGAATGTGATTCGTCATCTCATCGCTTCCATGGGCAGGAGATGCCAAGCAGTTATTGATGGTCACAGGGGCATACTCGTTATTGGCAATGAGTGACGTTAAACTTCAACTAGTGAGCGTGGACTTCACCTTTGCAGACTTTGGATGTTCATCAGTGAATGTGCAAAGTTTCACACATGTCATACAGAACTACCCAGAATAAACTTAACAATGTCTCATATTTTGCCTATTGAGTTTCTTCTTTTGAAGAGTATATATTACTAAGAAATATAAAAGTCAATATCTCATTGTTTGAACTGACATTGGTGGGTGTTTGAGGCTACAGTTCTTTATGAAAGATGACTTGTTACAACACACTTCAAACCAGTTTGGAGCAAGACTTAGTACAACATTAGGAAAGAAAACCTTGCTTAAAACATTATTGTGCTTAAACTAAACACATCTCTTGGAGTTTGAAGTTAATAAAAGCTCATGTGCTACACTAAGAAATCACTGTAATCACTGATCTTTGTAAAAGATGTGAACCTGACGATGACCAAAGAAGGTCAAAACGTTGTTCGCTCTTCTATGTAAAATATTTTCTCAACCCAAACGAGCCATTTTTGCATATATAATGTAAAGGACAATAAAACTTGGAACATTATTATAACTACACTGTATAGAGCTTTTCTTTTCACTGATTTTGAGTAAATTAAATTTGATATAATTAATGAAACCACTACCATTGTGTTGGTAAACTGATGTTACAGATGTGGTCAGTAGCTGGGTTACCTCACAGTGAGACATTGTCATCAGAAGTAGACAACAGCCTTACTGCACTACAATCATCAGTGGTGACTGGAGATCAGGATGAAATTGAGTTACAGTTGGTGATTGTCGTGGAAACCATCTTCCGCTGGTTAGAAATTGTAGAACACAAAATATTCATAGCAAGATCATCTCCAACTGACAGGCAATATCAGATACAACGGGTAAGTATGATACAGGAAACAGTGGCTTGTAAACTGTTTTCTATTGTGATACTAACAGTTAAATCCTGAATACAACAGCAACAGTAAAATTATAAGAGTTTAATTATGGGCAAGTTTTCTACTAAACAGCTCTGTCATAAAGAGTGTTTTATACATAGGTTTCTACTACAAATATATAAAACAAAAGATAGATGTATAATTTCATTATGTTCTGATTGTTAATCAAATACTGCACGAGCTTGTCTTTGTGACTAATATAGACTAAAATGTTGTTAATTAGAAAAACAAAGATCATAAAAATGTTAAACATTTTAAGATAATTATTTTCACATTTGTCTTTCTTTTATTTAACTTAAAAAGTAATTACAGGTAATACATGGCACATGACTTCACCAAAGCTGATAGTGTGTAGCACACAACACATTTAGTTACAGATAAAATGTAGCACAGGACTTCACTGTATCTATTTAGAAATAATGTACGTTATGGGTTAACCAAGGCTGTTCCACATAATTTGTAGAATGATTACATTAATATTTGTTATTAAACATTAGTGTTAGGGCTATTACATTATATTTCTATTGTTCTTTAGGGATTCTTCAGAAGTAGAAGTGTATAATAATAGTGTTCTAATCACACTCTATTTATCTTATCCTATCCTGATGGTGGTTTTTACTCACTCGACACCTCTTTAGGCCAACAACAACACTAATGTCTTGTGACAGATATAATTATTGTTTGTCAGTTTGTAAAAGTGTTTACTATTATTGTTACATCATATGGTTTATATTAATAGTGTTCTAACCACCACTATTGTGTCACAGCTGGTTTGAAGAGCTCTGAACCAAGCAAAACAGCATTGTCAGTGGGTATGACAGATATAGTGTAGTTAGGAAACTATTATCATACACTGTTATATATCATTACATTTAGTTAAAATAATGTTATCAAATAGATTACCTTATCTAGATACTGATAATGTGTAGAACATAATTTACCATGTATAGTTACGTACAGCATGTAGAACATAATTCATTATGTCTGGTTACATATAATGTGTAGAACATAATTCATTTTTTCTAGTTACATATAAGTATCACTTTTAACATATTTACTATACCTTGTACTACACGTAATTGTTTGGTAGTTTTACAGATTTTACCACAGACCTGATACACCTTGTAGTACAGGTGAATGTTTAGTAGTTTTACAGATTTTACCACAGACCTGATACACTTTGTAGTACAGGTGAATGTTTAGTAGTTTTACAGATTTTACCACAGACCTGATACACTTTGTAGTACAGGTGAATGTTTAGCAGTGTCTATCAGTTTTAACACGGACCTGATACACCTTGTAGTACGGGTGACTGTTTAGTAGTGTCTATCAGTTTTAACACAGACCTGATACACCTTGAAGTACAGGTGAATGTTTAGTAGTGTCTATCAGTTTTAACACAGACCTGATACACCTTGTAGTACAGGTGACTGTTTAGTAGTGTCTATCAGTTTTAACACAGACCTGATACACCTTGTAGTACAGGTGACTGTTTAGTAGTGTCTATCAGTTTTAACACAGACCTGATATACCTTGTAGTACAGGTGAATGTTTAGTAGTGTCTATCAGTTTTAACACAGGTGAATGTTTAGTAGTGTCTATCAATTTCAACACAGACCTAATACACCTTATAGTACAGGTGACTGTTTAGTAGTTTTTACAGATTTTAACACAGATTTGATACACCTTGTAGTACAGGTGAATGTTTAGTAGTTTTACAGATTTTACCACAGACCTGATACACTTTGTAGTACAGGTGAATGTTTAGCAGTGTCTATCAGTTTTAACACGGACCTGATACACCTTGTAGTACAGGTGACTGTTTAGTAGTGTCTATCAGTTTTAACACAGACCTGATACACCTTGAAGTACAGGTGAATGTTTAGTAGTGTCTATCAGTTTCAACACAGACCTAATACACCTTATAGTACAGGTGACTGTTTACTTGTGTCTATCAGTTTTAACACAGACCTGATACACCTTGTAATACAGGTGAATGTTTAGTAGTGTCTATCAGTTTCAACACAGACCTAATACACCTTATAGTACAGGTGACTGTTTAGTTGTGTCTATCAGTTTTAACACAGACCTGATACACCTTGTAGTACAGGTGAATGTTTAGTTGTGGCTATCAGTTTTAACACAGACCTGATACACCTTGTAGTACAGGTGACTGTTTAGTAGTTTTTACAGATTTTAACATAGATCTGATATACCTTGTACTACAAGTGACTGTTTAGTTTTGCTTACAGATTTTAACATAGACCTAAGATAACTTCTCTTTGTTTTTTAAAAGTACATTTATATGAAAGAAAAATACTTATACCTGTATTTATTTGTACACATCAGGTTGTTGATGGTGATCTACAGCAGTTGCAGATGTACATTTTACAGCTAGCAGAAACAAGGCAGTCTCTGTGTAACTGTTTTTCTGATGAAGCTTTATCTAGAGTAGTTGGTGTTCTGAATTCAGTTCAACAGGAAGTCCAAGCTGTTGAGACATTTGTGGAAGCTTCTCTTGCCAGTGTCATAAAGGAAGAAGAGAATGTTGCTACTCTAAATGTATGCTGATAATATTATAGTTACTCTTTATGTTTCACGATAATCTCATGAAAAAAATGTGATGTTATATGAAGGTAATAGAGAATGTTGTGTTCATAACTTAGAAAATCTTTTAATAAAATATATTTTATTCTAGTTTTACTTTGTTTTTGATTTGATTCTTTATATAGAATGAAATACAGACATTAGCCCAAGCTATTCGTGTTGCTAAGCAACATCTTCATGATATTGATGAGCTTAAGGAAGAAAGTGATGATAGAGAAGATAGTGATGATCTCTCAGATCATCTACAGGTATTTTATGTATTGTTACTTTATGATAGAGATGTTCTGTCAAACATTAGTTAACATTACTTTATGACAGAGATGTTCTGTCAAACATTAGTTTACATTACTTTATGATAGAGATGTTCTGTCAAACATTAGTTAACATTACTTTATGATAGAGATGTTCTGTGAAACATTAGTTAGCATTACTTTATGATAGAGATGTTCTGTCAAACATTAGTTTACATTACTTTATGATAGAGATGTTCTGTCAAACATTAGTTAGCATTACTTTATGACAGAGATATTCTGTGAAACATTAGTTAACATTACTTTATGACAGAGATGTTCTGCCAAACATTAGTTATTGTTACTTGTAGTGTAGAAAAGTTTTCTTATAGTTTAGATGAATAACAAGAATAAATTAGTTTTCTTCCACTTTAATTATTGAATGTATATTTGAAAAAATAAACAATACTGATCATTCAATAAAAGCAATGCTGTCAACCATTAAATAAGTACAAGAGTACTGACCATTAAACAAGTATAACAATTCTGACCATAAAACAAGTAGAACAATACTGACCAATAAATAAGTATTTGGGATATATTTATTCTACAGCATTCCAGAAGTTACTTTTCTGTTGTATAATTTTTCATATGAAGTAATGTAATGATGTAAATGTATCTTTTTCATTTATCCTTTTGATATAGAGAAAACTTAAACATTCTTTAATTTTGAACAGAACATAGCATTTCAACACTCTTTACACCAACAGCAATTAAAGAATTTAGAAAAACTGGTTGTAGAAAGTCGAGTTGGTAAATCAGATGTCAAAAACCTGAAGGAAGGACTTCAGGAGGTGCAGGTGCAGGTACGTTGTTTATCTTACATACCAGAATCAGCTTAACATGATAGTTACATTACATCATGTTGAGGTTAACATTGTAGGGTTTCTTATATACCAGGATCAGCTTAACATGATAGCTACAGTACATTATGTTGAGGTAAATATTGTAGGGTTTCTTACATACCAGGATCAGCTTAACATGATAGTTACAGTACATCATGTTGAGGTTAACGTTGTAGGGTTTCTTACATACCAGGATCAGCTTAACATGGTAACTACAGTACATCATGTTGAGGTTAACATTGTAGGGTTTCTTACATACCAGGATCAGCTTAACATGATAGTTACAGTACATCATGTTGAGGTTAACGTTGTAGGGTTTCTTACATACCAGGATCAGCTTAACATGATAGCTACAGTACATCATGTTGAGGTTAACGTTGTAGGGTTTCTTACATACCAGGATCAGCTTAACATGATAGCTACAGTACGGCATGTTGAGGTAAATATTGTAGGGTTTCTTACATACCAGGATCAGCTTAACATGATAGCTTCAGTACATCATGTTGAGGTTAATATTGTAGGGTTTCTTACATACCTGGATTAGCTTGACAGGATAGCTACAGTACATCATGTTGAAGTAAACATTGTAGGGTTTCTTACATACCAGGATCAGCTTAACATGATAGCTTCAGTACGTCATGTTGAGGTTAATATTTTAGGGTTTCTTACATACCAGGATCAGCTTAACAGGATAGCTACAGTACGTCATGTTGAGGTAAATATTGTAGGGTTTCATACATACCACGATCAACTTAACAGGATAGCTACAGTACGTCATGTTGAGGTAAATATTGTAGGGTTTCTTACATACCAGGATCAGCTTAACAGGATAGCTACAGTACATCATGTTGAGGTAAATATTGTAGAGTTTCTTACATACCAGGATCAGCTTAACAGGATAGTTACAGTACATCATGTTGAGGTTAATATTGTAGGGTTTCTTATATACCAGGTTCAGCTTAACAGGATAGCTACAGTACATCATGTTGAGGTAAATATTGTACGGTTTCTTACATACCAGGATCAGTTAACATGATAGTTTCAGTACGTCATGTTGAGGTTAATATTGTAGGGTTTCTTACATACCAGGATCAGCTTAACAGGATAGCTTCAGTACGTCATGTTGAGGTTAATATTGTAGGGTTTCTTACATACCAGGATCAGCTTAACAGGATAGTTACAGTACGTCATGTTGAGGTTAATATTGTAGGGTTTCTTACATACCAGGATCAGCTTAACAGGATAGTTACAGTACGTCATGTTGAGGTTAATATTGTAGGGTTTCTTACATACCAGGATCAGCTTAACAGGATAGCTACAGTACATCATGTTGAGGTAAATATTGTAGGGTTTCTTACATATCAGGATCAGCTTAACAGGATAGCTACAGTACATCATGTTTAAGTGCTTCTTACATACCAGGATTAGCTTAACAGGATTCCTATAATACATCATGTTTAAGTGCTTCTTACATACCAGGATTAGCTTAACAGGATTCCTATAATACATCATGTTTAAGTGCTTTTTACATACCAGGATTAGCTTAACAGGATTCCTATAATACACCATGTTGAAGTGTTTCTTACGTAACAGGATTAGCTAAATAGGATTCCTATAGTACACCATGTTGAAGTGTTTTATACGTAACAGGATAGCTACAGTTTATCATGTTGAAGTAAATATTAAAGTCTTTCTTACATACAAGAATTATGTTAGAGATACGTGACCATTTGAGTTTAATGAGTGTTATGATTTTGATAGTTTAGTGAACATATTGCATGAATGTTGTTTTATTTTTATCACTGATTGTTTATTGCAGATTTGTTTGTATAATTATATGAATCGTGTATTTCAACTGGTGCAGTTTTGTGGTTGTTGTATTATTGCTTCATGTCAATAGGATCTTCTTAAATTTTGTCAAGTGTTGCTGCATCATATGTCATTGTGTGTGAAAGATTTTAGGGCTCTGTCAGCTTTTATAAACACATGTCCAAAATGTAGTTTATATCAGTTTGTTGGTTAGACAGCTCTAGATGTCATAATTGGCAGTTTTATTTGTGTAAGACTAGAAAAAAGGCAGCTAGTCATCACCACCCACTGCTAGCTCTTAGGCTTTTCTTTTACCATTGATTAGTGGGATTGACCGTAACATTATAATGCCTCCAATTCTTAAAAGTGAGCATGTTTGGTGTGATGAGGATTCAAACCCATGATTCTGAAATTGTGAATCAAGTGCTCTAACCACCTGATCATGCTTGGCAATACTATCATGATAGAAAATAATAATTTGTCTTCTTTTTTGTGTTCTAATCCAGTCTGTGTGGACTTTAACAGAAAGAGACACAATTATTTATAGCTTTAGATACAACTGTGGTAAGCAACAGTTGTAGTAGTGGTTTTTAAAGCAACCTTTCACAGACTGAATTGTAATAATATGGTAGAGAAGAATAACACATCTTGTTCTAAAGTAACTAAACCAGTTTTTGTAGACTTTGAAGAAAATTAGTTAAAACTTTAAATACAACTGTGGTAATGAAGAGTGTAAGAAACATTTTGTATGTATTTTTTATTTGTTTTAATATATGGACTGTGTACTGTATGTTTATTTTTGAAATTCGTCACATCACCAAGGAACACAAACAAATATAATCTGGCCCATACATACGTAAAGATTCACATTGGTGAGCCAACCAGGAGTATAGAGTGGTAATCAGGGGTAGAAGAAGACATGAATGATTGTATGAACAGCTGTAACAGTGACAAAAATATAGTACATTATATGGTATAAAATTATCTTGACCAACTTTAACAATTAGATTAATAGCAATAAGCAACTTGTGCTCAAAGACTGTAACCTGTAACAATTTTTTTGACAGTAAAAAGACTCAGAGAAACAAGAACATCACCCAACTATAAAGATAAAATTACCAAGAAAGACAGTTGGGTCAGGGTCAGCTGACCCAAGTTTATCAAATTTGATGAACCAAAAGATGGCAGTGATGGTTTCTTGGAGGTATGTTAAAGATGCACCCAAAGTCAAAATGGGACAGAGGAAACAGAACAGCCTGTCTCAGACCTGTTGTCACAGGAAAAGGTCTGAAAGTGTGTGCCAGCATGACATCACAAGATGCCATGGACTATGAAAAGTAGATTTGGCCTTGCTGAAATGTTATGAATGCATTGAAGAAGGTTGTTGAAAGTTCAGTCAAGCTAAACCAGACACTGGAAAAACTTCATTTTAATCTTTGTACGTCTACAGTGCTACTTCACAACATAGATGGACATGGCAAAATATGAAGATAGTTTTGTTCTGTTAATATGTGAATAGTTCATGATCATTTGCTGTACTGACATGTGACTGTTCTTAAAAGTGAGAGCATGAAAAGATGTGTGAGCAAGATGATCAAGCTGGCAGAACAGTGTGTGGATGTAGACAAAATGATCAAGCTAGCAGAACAGTGTGTGGATGTAGACAAAATGATCAAGCTGGCAGAACAGTGTGTGGATGTAGACAAAATGATCAAGCTAGCAGAACAGTGTGTGGATGTAGACAAAATGATCAAGCTAGCAGAACAGTGTGTGGATGTAGACAAAATGATCAAGCTGGCAGAACAGTGTGTGGATGTAGACAAAATGATCAAGCTGGCAGAACTGTGTGTGGATGTAGACAGAATGATCAAGCTAGCAGAACAGTACATGAATGTGGACATCTTCTTAGATCATCTTCAGGTTAACAAAGAGAGATGGAAACATTGTTCTCTACTTTATTTTAATAAAAGTTTTAATATCCATCCCAGCCGTCTTCAGATACATTTTTACTTCAAGTGGGTTTCTTGGCACCATGTACTTCCAATAGTACCACAGTAACTGACTTTACGTTTTTGTTAAAGTGAAGTATTAAAATGTTTCTTACGTACAAGGGTTAGCTTGAAAAAAAAATGTATAGAAAACATTGTATTCTGGTTTGAACTGTCATGTACATTGTAGGATTATACTTAAGAGTTATGTGTGCTAGTGCACAGTAATACAGTATTTATACTTATCTTATGTATGAAACCACTGGGTCACATGATATATAGAGTACGTATTACCCATGTCAGATATTTATAGTTGAACATACATTGAAAAGTAGAAGTACGGTAACATGAGAGCTCTAGCAGACATTGTAGTTAACCACAAAGGTTCAGAGCAACATGCAACTGAAATGTGTTTATTTGTTTTTGAGTGTTAGTATTGTAAAGGCTACGAGACTGTTCACGTTTCTCATCATTCGTGTGGTTTCCACTTTTGTTTTTTTTATCAACTTAAGTCAGAAGTATGTCAGGTTTTAAGTCAGAGTTCACCATATTTTAGTTTCTTAAAGTAACCTTCAAATGAAATATGCATTAATAGTAATTAATATCCGTTACTAAACCTCGTGTCTCCTAGCTGACTCACCAAAGCATGGGTTTAATGTACAGTGAATCATTTTGTTTGTTTCTTATACAAATGAATATTCCAACAACTTACACGGTTCTTAAGGAAATAAGTGATGCAGGAGTGTCTTAAAATGTAAATGTTTGTTGCTCTCCTGCTGCCCCTTAACCGTTACTGAGGGTGAAGAAGACAAATGATGTCCCTTTAATTTGCACTGAAATAGTTGTTATATTTTCTTTTAAAGTGCAATATACTGATTATTTTCATGTTTGTTTTTTTTACAGATAACTCGTAAAGTTAAGAGAACCAAGTGCAGAAGACAACTAGTTAAAAAAATCAAATGGCAACTACGTCTTCTGGAACAGCAAGTTAAACTTGGCAACATACGACTTGAAAGTGTGACGATTGTTAAAATTATTACTGAACTGCAAGATGAACTGAAACATCACAAGGTGAGATTCATGCTTAAAGG
Organism: Carcinoscorpius rotundicauda; assembly: GCA_011833715.1. Taxonomy (NCBI): domain Eukaryota; kingdom Metazoa; phylum Arthropoda; class Merostomata; order Xiphosura; family Limulidae; genus Carcinoscorpius; species Carcinoscorpius rotundicauda. Next base: position 10,896,355 of record CM022401.1, on the reverse strand, counting down.
TTTCTTCTTCAGAGTTTTCATATGATAATTACCACACTGCAGTTCAATATACACTTTCACTTCTGGTGTTCTCTGAAACATTTGAACATAACCTTTCACTGCTGGTGTTGTGATTCATGAAACAGTCAAACATAACCTTTCACTGCTAGTGCGGTGGTTCATGAAACATTACAACATAACCTTTCACTGCTGGTGTTGTGATTCATGAAACAGTCAAACATAACCTTTCACTGCTAGTGCGGTGGTTCATGAAACATTACAACATAACCTTTCACTGCTGGTGTTGTGGTTCATGAAAGAGTACAACATAACCTTTCACTGCTGGTGTTGTGATTCATGAAAGAGTACAACATAACCTTTCACTGCTGGTGTTGTGATTCATGAAACAGTCAAACATAACCTTCACTGCTGGTATTGTGATTCATGAAACAGTACAACATAACCTTTCACTGCTGGTGTTGTGATTCATGAAACAGTACAACATAACCTTTCACTGCTGGTGTTGTGATTCATGAAACAGTACAACATAACCTTTCACTGCTGGTATTGTGATTCATGAAACAGTACAACATAACCTTTCACTGCTGGTGTTGTGATTCATGAAACAGTACAACATAACCTTTCACTGCTGGTGTTGTGATTCATGAAACAGTACAACATAACCTTTCACTGCTGGTATTGTGATTCATGAAACAGTACAACATAACCTTTCACTGCTGGTGTTGTTGTTCATGAAACAGTACAACATAACCTTTCACTGCTGGTGTTGTGATTCATGAAACAGTACAACATAACCTTTCACTGCTGGTGTTGTGATTCATGAAACAGTACAACATAACCTTTCACTGCTGGTATTGTGATTCATGAAACAGTACAACATAACCTTTCACTGCTGGTGTTGTTGTTCATGAAACAGTACAACATAACCTTTCACTGCTGGTGTTGTGATTCATGAAACAGTACAACATAACCTTTCACTGCTGGTGTTGTTGTTCATGAAACAGTCAAACATAACCTTTCACTGCTAGTGTTGTGATTCATGAAACAGTCAAACATAACCTTTCACTGCTGGTGTTGTTGTTCATGAAACAGTACAACATAACCTTTCACTGCTGGTGTTGTGATTCATGAAACAGTCAAACATAACCTTTCACTGCTGGTGTTGTTGTTCATGAAACAGTACAACATAACTTTTCACTGCTGGTGTTGTGATTCATGAAACAGTACAACATAACTTTTCACTGCTGGTGTTGTTGTTCATGAAACAGTACAACATAACTTTTCACTGCTGGTGTTGTGATTCATGAAACAGTACAACATAACCTTTCACTGCTGGTATTGTGATTCATGAAACAGTACAACATAACCTTTCACTGCTGATGTTGTGATTCATGAAACAGTACAACATAACCTTTCACTGCTGATGTTGTGATTCATGAAACAGTACAACATAACCTTTCACTGCTGATGTTGTGATTCATGAAACAGTCAAACATAACCTTTCACTGCTGGTGTTGTGATTCATGAAACAGTACAACACAACTTTTCACTGCTGGTGTTGTGGTTCTTTCTGTGAGAAACTGGTTATTAAAGTTTAAAGCATAAATTGATACCTAACTTACATATAATCTTCACATTTAAATGAATGCTTGTCTTGCTTATGGTATTTTCTTTTCAATAAAATGATGCTTAGTTACGTACTGATGTTTTATTTATCACACAGGCTTTCTTCAGACAAGTACAACTTCTACTGAGTTCTGTTGAATTCACCTTTGACTGTTTTGAAAGTTCCCTTCAAAACAGGATCTTATCGAATTACAAAGTAGTCACAGGACGTGCAAAACAAGTGTTAGAGAAAGCAACAGAGCACGGATATTTCCTGGAAAAAGCAATGATTGGTTGGCAACAATTGAAGCCCTTACTACATTCCAACTCTGAGTGGCTGGCGGCCAAGATAAAAAATATAAAAGAACTGCCTTGTTTCAGTGAAAATAATGTGGAGGCTTTGATTTCTACATTTAAGGTGAGAAATTGTATTCAACATAACAAACCCAATTTGATATCTCTGGTTACATAATGATATCTTATTATGTCTGCACTTACTACTATAATATCACTGGTTACAGAATTATATCTTATTATGTCTACACTTATTAATATAATATCACTGGTTTCAGAATAGTACATTATCATGTGTATACTTACCAATGTAATATAACTGGTTTCAGAATAGTACATTATCATGTGTACACTTAGTAATGTAATATCACTGGTTACAGAATAGTACATTATCATATGTACACTTAGTAATGTAATATCACTGGTTACAGAATAGTACATTATCATATGTACACTTAGTAATGTAATATCACTGGTTACAGAATAGTACATTATCATATGTACACTTAGTAATGTAATATCACTGGTTACAGAATAGTACATTATCATATGTACACTTAGTAATGTAATATCACTGGTTACAGAATAGTACATTATCATATGTACACTTAGTAATGTAATATCACTGGTTACAGAATAGTACATTATCATATGTACACTTAGTAATGTAATATCACTGGTTACAGAATAGTACATTATCATATGTACACTTAGTAATGTAATATCACTGGTTACAGAATAGTACATTATCATATGTACACTTAGTAATGTAATATCACTGGTTACAGAATAGTACATTATCATATGTACACTTAGTAATGTAATATCACTGGTTACAGAATAGTACATTATCATATGTACACTTAGTAATGTAATATCACTGGTTACAGAATAGTACATTATCATGTGTACACTTAGTAATGTAATATTACTGGTTACAGAATAGTACATTATCATGTGTATACTTACTAATGTAATATCACTGGTTACAGAATAGTGCATTATTATGTGTATACTTACTAATGTAATATCAATGTTTACAGAATAGTACATTATCATGTGTATACTTACTAATGTAATATCACTGGTTACAGAATAGTGCATTATTATGTGTATACTTACCAATGTAATATCACTGGTTACAGAATAGAACATTATTATGTGTATACTTACTAATGTAATATCAGTGTTTACAGAATAGTACATTATCATTTGTATACTTACTAATGTAATATCAATGTTTACAGAATAGAACATTATCATGTGTATACTTACTAATGTAATATCACTGGTTACAGAATAGTGCATTATTATGTGTATACTTACCAATGTAATATCACTGGTTACAGAATAGTACATTATCATGTGTATACTTAGTAATGTAATATCACTGGTTACAGAATAGTACATTATCATGTGTATACTTACTAATGTAATATCAATGTTTACAGAATAGTACATTATCATGTGTACACTTAGTAATGTAATATCACTGGTTACAGAATAGTACATTATCATATGTACACTTAGTAATGTAATATCACTGGTTACAGAATAGTACATTATCATGTGTATACTTACCAATGTAATATCAGTGTTTACAGAATAGTGCATTATTATGTGTATACTTACTAATGTAATATCACTGGTTACAGAATAGTACATTATCATTTGTATACTTACTAATGTAATATCAATGTTTACAGAATAGAACATTATCATGTGTATACTTACCAATGTAATATCACTGGTTACAGAATAGTACATTATCATGTGTACACTTAGTAATGTAATATCAATGGTTACAGAATAGTACATTATCATGTGTACACTTAGTAATGTAATATCAATGGTTACAGAATAGTACACACAGATTTCTTTTAAGGTTATTCACATGAAATATATAATCACAGTTACCTCAACCATTATTTAGAAACTTTTAATCAAATATTATTAATTAATGTTGTCTACTTAGATAAATATTAAGTAATAGTGTATTGTAAAAAATAGCATCTTCAGTGTGACATCCATGACCACCAACCCCAGATAGCTTACATCAATAAACTAAGTCAAGGGCTGAAAGGGGTAAGATGTCCATCGTTAAACCATGAGATTCACAGGTGTACTTTGGACTGGAAGGAACTTGTAAAGGATGTCACATCTCAGCTAGAGAACTTGAAAAACTACCATATGACATGGCAGAATGTTCAGAAAGACATCACACAGTTAAAGACATGGATAGAAGAGGCAGAACATTACTTGTTCCAGATACAAAATAAAAGTGATGTTGAGACAGACCTGGCTGAAGAAATGAAACATTTAGGTGACATTGCTGTAAGTATAGTTACTTTTAAAAATTTATTAGGATCTTGTCTAAACACTTGGTATCTTTCATTCGTAAAATCTAGTCCCTTCATCACTGACCTGTTCACGTTGTCAATTTTAAAACAGAAGTTAAAATTTCTTTTACATTTTTTACATGTAATGTATCAGAAGTAAAAAACAGTAATTGCATTTCATCTAATAAACTTATGATCTGGAGAGGAAATATTTACACATGGACTAAACTATTGTATATTAGGCTTAGTCATGGTATATTAAGAATGGTAAAAGTTATTTTTATACTGAACTGCTACATACTAAGTTAAATATTTGTTGTTAGAAAATCAAGTCAAACTTCAAGATCAAGGAAGTTAAACAAGAGAACATGAAAACAATTATTCAGCAAGCTTTGAAATTGCCTGAGAAACACCTGGAACAAGTCAATAACTGCTGGGAAACACTGAAGGTATCTACATGTGACTTGGAGTCTCAGTTATGTCAGCGGGTGATGAAGCAACCATTCCGTGAAGTATTCGTGGAACTTAGAAGTTGGATAAAGAATATTGCTGGTATAGTGTTACAGAGAGAGATGTTGGGGGACACAAGTTCCATTCAAGACATTGAGCTGTTGCTATCACATTACCAGGTATGTAGCTGTCAGGGTGAATCAGAAGAGAAGGTATGTATTTGTCAATGTGAATAAGGGTAGAACATATGTATAAATTATAATGAATCACGTACAAGGTATGTATGTATATATTATAATGAATCATATACAAGGTATGTATGTATATATTATAATGAACCAGATACAAGGTACGTATGTATATATTATAATGAATCATATACAAGATATGTATGTATAAATTATAATGAATCAGATACAAGGTACGTATGTATAAATTATAATGAATCTGATACAAGGTATGTATGTATATATTATAATGAATCAGATGCAAGGTATGTATGTATATATTATAATGAATCATATACAAGATATGTATGTATATATTATAATGAATCATATACCAGGTACATATGTATAAATTATAATGAATCAGATACAAGGTACGTATGTATATATTATAATGAATCATATAAAAGATATGTATGTATATATTATAATGAATCATATACAAGATATGTATGTATATATTATAATGAATCATATACCAGGTACGTATGTATAAATTATAATGAATCAGATACAAGGTACGTATGTATATATTATAATGAATCATATACAAGATATGTATGTATATTTTATAATGAATCAGATGCAAGGTACGTATGTATATATTATAATGAATCATATACAAGATATGTATGTATATTTTATAATGAATCAGATGCAAGGTAGGTATGTATATATTATAATGAATCATATACAAGGTATGTATATATATATATATATATTATAATGAATCATATACAAGGTATGTATATATATATATATTATAATGAATCATATACAAGGTATGTATATATATATATATTATAATGAATCAGATACAAGGTATGTACAGTCACGTGAGAATGTTAGGACACCCTATGAAAGCCTGTGTATTTTTGTACCATGTTTGGATATAGAAATATTTAATTTCAATTTCAACAATACTGAGAGATTATAGGAATATAACTAAACAATTAAAACTGAAGAAAAGACTTTTCAAGATCTTCTGTAAATGTAATTATACAAAAATGCATATTATAACTGAGGAAAAAGTTAGGACACCCTACCTCTAATAGCTAGCATTACCCTTTTGGCTGAAATAACTGCAAAGATGCTTCTTGTAGCCATCTACCAGTTTCTGACATCAGTCTGAAGATAGTTTGCCCCCCTCCTCAATGCATAATTCTTTCAGCTGTGAGATGTTTGCATGTACAGCCCGTTTCAAATCACCCACAGCATCTCAATGAGATTAAGATCTGTACTTTGACTCGGCTATTTCAGGACTCTCTATTTCTTAGTTTTCAGGCAGTCCTTGGTGGATTTACTGGTATGTTTTGGGTCATTGTTGTGTTGCAGGGTCCAGTTCCACTTCAGCTTTAATTTTCATACAGATAGTTTCACATGATCCTCAAGCACCCTGTGATACACAGTAGAATTCATGGTGGATTCTATGATTGTGAGCTGTCCAGGTCCTGCTGCAGCAAAGCAGCCCCAAACCATGACACTTTCACCTCCATGCTTCACAGTTGGTATGAGGTTCTTTTCCTGTAATTCTGTATTTGGTTTACACCAAACAAGGCTTTAGTCTAGCCTTGATGTTTCTCTTAGAGAGCAAAGCTTTCCTCCTTGCTCACCTCCCATGCAAGTTGAACTTGTGCAGTCTCTTTCTGATTGTAAAGGCATGCACTTTCACATTAACGGTGGTCAGGGCCTGCTGTAGGTCCTGTGAAGACATGTAAGGTTGTTTGGAGACCTCTTTTAGCATCTTGTGGTCTGCTCTCTGGATGAACTTGCTTGGATGACCAGATCTGGGCATTTTGGCAGTTGTTTTGAAAGCCCTCCACTTGTTGACTATTTTATGGATAGCAGAATGGCTGATTTCAAAATCTTTTGGGATCTTTTTAAATCCCTTACCAGACTCATAAGCTGCTACAATTTGCTTTCCGAAGGCCTCAAACAGCTCTTTTACTCTCATCACGGTGCTCACTCTCACTTCAAACATCAGGAGCACACTGAACTGTCTGAGGTATAAATAGGGCAAGCCTCATTTAAAATGCTGAGTAACGATCTTCTAATCATGTGCACCTGGTGTGATACACCTGTCTGTGAGTTGAGCCATTTTAAGTGGGGATAAATGTGGAGGTGTCCTAACTTTTTTCCTCAGTTCGAATATGCATTTCTGTAGAATTACATTTACAGGAGATCTTGAAAAGTCTTTTCTTATGTTTTAATTGTTTAGTTATATTCCTATAATCTCTCAGTTTTGTTAAAATTGAGATTAAATATCTATATATCCAAAAATGTTACAAAAATACATAGGCTTTCATAGGGTGTTCTAACTTTTTCACATGACTGTATGTATATATTATAATAAATCAAATACAAGGTATGTGCACATATATATTATAGTGAATCCAAATACAAGATATGTGCGTACGTATTATAGTGAATCAGATACAAGGAATGTAGGTATGTGTCAAAATATACCAGGTACAAGGTATATATGTATGTGTCAAAATAAATTATAGAATACGATTCACCACATGTTTCTCAAGGAGAGTCAGGGTGGAAATGAAAATGATTCACTGACCTGTTAGTACTTTTGCTTTTGGTGCATAACTGGCCCAGTTACTTTTAGATATGGTAGATAATTACCATATCCACTTCATTCATTCATCTTACAGTTGCTAAACCATGTATCTGGTCTATTTTTAAGTAAAAATAGATAAAACAGTACATTCAAATCTGAAACAGTGATTCCTAAATAAAGAAATTTTGACAATTTTTTCTTTTATTTATCATAAAAATTTAATATTTGGTTCATGTCGTCAAATTTTGGTTTTCTTATCAGGTTGTAAAGATGGAACTTGAGGTTAAAAATGAAATTTTCGAGACAGCACTTGCAGCTGAGATAAGAGGAGATGAACCAGAAGATTATCAGGGAGTGAGTGAGGCAGAAGAGATAGGTCATGTGAGAAATTTATGGGCATCTGTTACATCAGAAATAAACTTCAGGTTAACTGTGTTGGAAGACTTAGTGACACAGTGGAAACAATATGAAAAAATTGCTGAAGATCTTTCTATCTGTATTCAGAAGCACTGCAAAGATATTAAGGAAATTCTGACTAACTCCATTAGACAACATTACCAAGTAGTAATGAAAGCCCAAGACACTGTAAAGGTAGGTAGTCAAAAAATATTTATGAGGGAACTGTAAAGATATGATAAAAATATTCATTATTGATGGAGGATGCAGACACTGTTAAGATATGCTTTAGGACAAAAATATCCATTTTTGATGGAGGATGCAGACACAGTAAAGATATGCTAAAGGACAAAAATATCCATTATTGATGGAAGATGCAGACACTGTTAAAATATGCTCTAAGATAGAAATATTTATTACTGATGGATAATGTAGACACTGTAGTGGTATGCTCCGAGACAGAAATATACTTACTTTATCTCACACTGCTGCAGTATCCTTCCTTTGCCCATCTAAACTTTTGTTTGGTTTATTTTTTATTGCTTCAATTGTTAATTCCCTACTTAGTTGTCCTGGAGGTACTTTGAGCTTTCTGTGTGTTACCTAGTTGATTTTTATTTTGAAAAAATTAACTTTGGCCTACTAATATACAGAATGAATTTTGGATTACCGTTTTTAGCACAGAGACAAATAATGTATCTGCTGTTTGACATATCTAGCTTGATCAACAGTTATAGTTGAGGCTGTATTGACTCTTCTTTGTAGTGAGATGGAGATATGTATTTGGTCTGATGGTGTTTCTCCAGGGGACTCTTGGGCTGTACTTGTGGGAAATTCTGGTGAAAATTTATATTCAATTTTCCTAGCTCCTTCCTCTATTCTATAAGCTTTCAGGAAGTTAACTTCAGACCAGGTGTCCTCCTTCCTCTGTTCTATTAGATTTTCAGAAAGTTAACTTCAGACCATGTGTCTCTGAGTCCTTTTCTTCAGTTGAATGATGTTTTGGGTCTTTCTCTAGTTGCTGCCAAATGGATGAATTTTAGACTCTCAAAGAGTAGACCTACTTTTGGAAATTTGGAGTTCCAGAATGGAATCTATGGTCAACTTTAATAGATAACAGTTTTCAAGGATTCACCTGATCCTAAATACTGTGCTTAGATATTTATTACCCCTCCAACTTTTGTTGAAAAGCTCTTAGTAATTTGATGATCAGTTGGGTCTATTTTAGCATCTACTTTGGTCAGTAGTTAGCTCCTGCAATTTTCTTAGCCTCTTTGTTGGTGTATTGTTGGAAGGTATTGGTTACCATCCTCTTTGACTTACATTAGGCCACTCATTCTCTGACTTTTTGTAATCAAGGGTTAATGTCTTTTGTTTGTATTCATCTGCTTCTTGACTTTCCTCATCTCCTATGGGGGATCATACTTCAGCCTGTCATATGTCAACTCTTGTTCCATTTCTACCTCCTGCAGATCCTTGGATTTCATAACTTCATTTTTAGGATTATCACAGGTCAAAGAAAAAGTAGAAAGAATTGTCCCATTTTTTCCAGAGTTTTATTCCAGTCTGTTTGTTGAGGCCAAGAAGAGTGGGGATTGGCATCTGGTTACTAATCCTTCTCATCTACATCAATCTATAGATCCTCCAAGGTTCATGATGGTGTGATTATTCGTTCTGCATTGGCATTTTGTGCCAGAACTGTGGATGACCAAGTGAAATGCCTCTGATACCTACCTATCTGCATATTCCCATAGCAGGATCACTCCACCATTATATGCACTTTCTGCACAAGGATGAAGTACTGCAGTTCAGGGCTTTGTCCTTTGGAGGAACATTGGCACTATATGTATTTTATCAAATCATAAACGTTTTCCGAAATATCCATTTCTGATAACTGTGCTTATCCCATTACATGGATAACTGGTTACTGCTAATATTATCTCATCAGATTCCAGTTTCTAAAACGACCAAGCCATGCTTTATTATCAGAGTCGATAAAACTATTCTCACTCTAACACAATATATCATCCATTTGGTTGTCTTTTGCAACAGGTATCTCAGTCGACTCCAACTTGGCGTCACATTGTGGATCAGTCAGTCCAACACCAACTCACATCACCTTTTCCCACTGTGTAGAAGGTTCTTCCTCTTTGAAGATGTGGACATCACTTAAATTGTTCTTTCTTTTGGGATGAGTGTACATGATATCCTTTCAGTGATCTTTATGCAGTCAGTGGACCATGAATAGCAAGCAATACACTGGATTCATCAGTCTCCTTATTCAGGATTAACACTACCACCTTATATAGAAATCCATCTTGTCATGGCTGTCTTACTTCATGGATAGGGTGCATGTCTCAAGAGTTAGGAATTCCAGAGCTAAAAGACAGGTGGCAAGGCTTCCCCACATATTAATATTTTAGAATTTCTTGTATTCATAGGGTCTCAAAGTTTGGACTTGTTGAGGGTAAAAATTGTCATGCATCACTTCATCAATTCCACAGTGGTGTTTCACATTTCTTGTTGTGCTGCCATTCAGTCTTGGTCTCTTTCTTTGTTCCATACCTTGAACCTCCTTTTTTATTGAGCCCACTCTCATCCTATCTTCTTTCCAGCTTGCCATGTTCCAGGGGAGGATTTGATGGCAGATAAATTGTCTCAACTCAACCAGATTCTTCAAACATAATGGTGTCATGAGATTGTCCATTGGATTTTCTCTTGGTTCAGGATGCTGATGTTCAGTATATTTGCTGCTTATTGGAATACTCAACTGCCAACTTTTTGGTCTCTGGTATTTCACTCTCAAACATTGGAAATAGATGTATTTAGTCAGGACTGAATGGGATTGCACCTCTGAACCTTCTCACTGATTTTTGTGTTACCTGGAGTACTAGCTATAATCTGTTAATACCTTGTCAGGTTTTATTAGTAGCATCAGATTCGCCTGCTTAACTTTGTTCATAATTTGACATTGTACATCCAGCCATCCTTAAAATCAGTCTTCTCTTCATGTATGGAGGTTATGAGGTCCTTTGCATGGTATTAAACTGTAACTTTTAAGGTTACTTTGTATCTTTCTCAGTCTTTGTGTAGTCAAACAATGGACATTTAACAATGGTAATGGCACACATGTGGACAATGGTGTATTGAGAGGAGGATGAACCCACTTTGTCCAGAATTGTCATTTATAGCTTGTTTTCTTACCTGGCTTTTTTTTACAAAGGTCTTGCATCTTTCACAATTGCCTTATATTTAGATATTTGAAAAGATGCAAATCCTCAGAGCACTCTGACTTCCTCAAGCCATTTTTGGCTTGCAGAACTCATTGGTTAGAATTGTTTGCATTGCCCATGCATGGGATATTTTATCACTCTACCTACATCTTCCTATACTCAGACAGGTCTTTTTTCCTTAAGACAATGGCAGCCAGGGAAGAGAATAAATCTTTTTCACTAACTCATCTGAATGATATTTTTCTGTTATGACTGATCAGATTCTGATCATTTGTTATGTCAAGTGAGGACCTTTAGAGATGTTAGACAACAACTTTTTTATTCATTGGGATCCTTCAATATCCTGGAGCTTACTCCTGGTTACTTTGTTAAGATGAATGGAAATATAAATTCCTATTACTTATTTTCAGGTGAGGAGACATCTGTGATTCATATTTCATCAGATTAATTACTTGCTGGAGGATGTGCAGACTGGTATATGAACCTCACCCAATAATTTCATCTTGCATCATTTGCATGATCTGACAGTATCTTTCTCTTAAGGTTTTTGACTAATCATTTGATGGTCCAGAATGTTTGAATAAATTTCCTCTACTCTTGATAAAGAGGACAAGTTTGGGGCCCTCTTATCCAGGAACCTAGGTTTTTTTTCCAGATGTTGGTACAAGAGTCAACAGCCTCTTCAGGAGCCTACTAATAACAACAGTTCAGATCTAGTTGGATTGAGTGTGGAACAATATTGATTCAGGACATTGTTCATGGAAGAAGTTCCATTGTCTTCTCATAATTCCAAACATTGGATGGTTCTATTCTAGGTTCTTGGTTGAGCAAAATTTGTTCCATGTCCTCCCAGTAATTTTGGAGACAAGCAGAATTTACCTTACCTATATGGTTGGGGGATGAGGTTGAGTATTCATAATTCTGGACCAGGTGAATTCTGTTTCCTCAAATTGAGTAAGACATACAAGATCCCATCATTACAAGTTTTGGGTGTTACCTTTCACACTTTTTCAGGATGAAGAGAAGGTTTGCCAACGTTCCTTACCTTTTCATTGTAATTCTTGTGGGCCAAATCTCATTACTCTGTGGCTACAGATCCACCCAAAGGTTTATATATATATTTCTTTTCACCTTATGTCCTAACCACCATTAAGGATTTAGGAAGCATGGCCCTATAATTCAAACCGTAACCAATGGAACCTCAACTATCTGGATAGAACATGGCCAACAGTGATTACAGATTGTGTGAAATTTCACCTGCAATGCATGAATTAGATTCTGGATGAAAAGCATATTTGTTCTGGATGTAGTGCATTTCTCCCACTAGGGTACTTATCTCTTATTGGCAATTCCACAATCTATGCTTATGCATTTTGTATGGATAATGCCTTTACTTGTCCTACCACCTTATCAATATGGGATTCTAGCTATAGGAGATAAGTATGTTTTGGAAGCTAACATTTTGTTAAAATAAAAATGTATTTCCAATAATTCTTACTCTTGCTCACACGGTTCTCCGATTCCTCCTCCCTAAGATTTGGTGTGGAATCTATGAATTGGGTTAGTTTTTATAAAACTGATAATGTTATTTGAATGAGGTACTTATATACACTACCAGAATAAAGGATGCATTGATGTAGGTGGAGAGTGCCACAAGACAGACAATGTCAAGGACAATAAAGGTGAAAAAAAAGACTGAACAAGCAAGAAAAAATCTGACCACTGTTTAGATGGACAGAGGAAATAAACTTTAACAATCAAGTAATAGCTCTAGTATGAAAGGAAGTACATCAAGTAATAGCTGTAGTGTGAAAGGAGGTATATCAAGTAATTGTAGTGTGAAAGGAGGTACATCAAGTAATAACTGTAGTGTGAAAGGAAGTACATCAAGTAATAGCTGTAGTCTGAAAGGAAGTACATCAAATAATAGCTGTAGTGTGAAAGGAAGTACATCAAGTAATAACTGTAGTGTGAAAGGAGGTACATCAAGCAATAGCTGTAGTGTGAAAGGAGGTAAATTTTGTTTATTTGTTTAAAGTTAAGTAAAAAGCTACACAATGGGATGTCTGTGATTTTCCTACCGCAGGTATCAAAACTCGTTTTCTAGCATTGTTAATTTGCAGACATATTGCTAAGCCACTGGTCGATGTAAGTGTTATTGGAAATGCATTTCAGTGTGAGAAAATATTAACTTACTGCTGGAGGATGAAGACATTGTAAAGATATGTTATTTAAAAAAATGTGCATTACAGATGAAGGATGTAAGAATGTGCTTTAAACCAGTATTTTTTAGTTGTCACTGTATACTCTGATTCTCTTTGACATGTATGTTGTATCCCAGATGAATTTCAGATACACATGTCCATCAAATATGATGGTAAACCTTAAGGTCAGTTTATTTTTAGTTTCTAGGTTGTGTTTTGTTGTTTTGAAGCTGGTTTATTGTTTGTACCAAAAGGTACAACTCCAAGAAGTTTGTTTGATGACAGTAATAAAAAGTAAGAGATTTCCAATCTGTTAATAGACTTGAAATGCTATTTCCAACAGACTGTATACAGTTAAGTATAATTAGTAATAATGAGAAATATAGACATAATAAAGGTTATCCTTGATCATTTTATGTTGCACACAATCATTAACGTACTAAAGAAGTTTGATTTCCATAAAAGTACAACATAGTCAAAATAATTACATAAATCTGTTAGTAAATAATCTAAAGAAAATTAACAAAAAGTTGTTCTTTTGTTTCTTAGGAAATTTCCAACCAGTTGAAAAAAAAGAATACAGAAGTTATTGAAGAGCTGGGAAACAGCTTAAAAGAAGCAGTAATTACAAAAGAGGCAAAATTAAATATTGAAGGAACAAAGACCTATGTACAGCAGCAACAACACAACTTGGAAGAGTTAATTAAGACGGCTAACAAAGAACTGGGCCAAAGGCTTGACCAATGGCACAACTATCAGAAAGCTTTAACACTGGCCAATGATCTGCTTCTCGAAACTGATTACAAACTGACGCAGTGTAAAGCTCCTGTGCAGGACATTGGTCAGTGCAGGGGTCAGCTAAGGATGTTAGAGGTAAATTTAAACTTCATTTCTTCTAGTGACAGCTATTTTTACTAACTGACAAATGATATTATATGTGTGGCATATTACTTTCTCATTATGAAATCTCAACTATTTAATTTAAATATTAATTACACGTCTTTAGCTGGAACTTAGAAGTAATTCAGTTAAGGATAAGAGCAGAAGAAAAATTTATTTTCTCACCAAAACATCATTTATATTCTAGTTTTTATTCATTCTGACTCACTTTGATAGTCGTAGCTTTAATTTAACCTGTAATACCTGTTCTTCCTGACTCACTATGATAATATTAGCTTTAATTTAACCTGTAATATCTGTTCTTCCTGACTCACTATGATAATATTAGCTTTAATTTAACCTGTAATACCTGTTCTTCCTGACTCACTATGATAATATTAGCTTTAATTTAACCTGTAATACCTGTTCTTCCTGACTCACTTTGATAGTTGTAGCTTTAATTTAACCTTTAATACCTGTTCTTCCTGACTCACTATGATAATATTAGCTTTAATTTAACCTGTAATACCTGTTCTTCCTGACTCACTTTGATAGTCGTAGCTTTAATTTAACCTGTAATACCTGTTCTTCCTGACTCACTTTGATAGTCGTAGCTTTATTTTAACCTGTTATACTTGTTCTTCCTGACTCACTGTGATAATATTAGCTTTAATTTAACCTGTAATACCTGTTTTTCCTGACTCACTATAATAATGATAGCCTTATGTTTTTTTTAGTCACTCCTGGAGGTATTACTAGAAAACCGAAACCTAATTAGTAACCTCAGCATTATTTCAAGTGTGCTGATGGATGAAGTTGATGCTGGAGTTCATATAGACCTGAATAGTACACTAGATGAAGTTCAAGAAAGGTATTACTGTCTTATCTAGATAGTTTGGGATAGATATGAATTGAACCATTTTATATTTAAATGTTTCTGAGTGGGTATAAATGAAATACTCACGCATTGTGCATTTGTCTTTTTCTTTTATTCTGTTGAAAACGTGATTCTTATTTTAATGTCTCTGGGTTTAAAGGTTGCAAATTAAGTATACATAATTGTGTCTTTTTAAATTACAAATGAAATGATCTGTACAATAATTTATAAAAGTATCAAAGAATAATTAGACAAACCAAAAAACATAATTCTTCTTAACAAATTACTTTATTTCTTCTTATGACCAGGTGGAAAACCCTTAAGGAGTTGGTGAGTGACCTCCTTCAGGATCACAAGGATGTTTGGATATTATGGGATCAATTTTACAACAACTACGAATACATTAATAGCTGGTCACATGATGCTCAGGTCCAGCTCTTTAGAGTGTTTGTGATATCTACTGTAAGGTTCAATGAAGCTGACATCCAGGTATTGTAACATGAAACATAATGTTTATCACAGTAATTATTGACAAGGATAGAGAAACAAACCATGTTATTATTAGGTATATTAGCTGTGTACAGACAGTAAGCAAGTAAAGAGAAGTTTAACAGTATTTTGTGTATATTCCTGCACTAGTGTACAAACAATAAAAAACACAGAGAATTTAACATTATTTTATTAATATAACATTTGTGTACAAACGATTAACATGTATGGAACATAGAATATTTTTCCATTATGGTCTTGCCTCTTCACATTACAGATAATGGAATATTGTTCCATTATGGTCTTGCCTCCTCCCATTACAGATAACAGAATATTGTTCCATTACAGTCTTGCCTCCTCACATTACAGAGAATGGAATATTGTTACATTATGGTTTTGCCTTCTCTCATTACAGATAATGGAATATTGTTCCATTACGGTCTTGCCTGCTAACACCACAGATAATGGAATGTTGTCCCATTATGATCTTGCCTTTTATCATACAAATCATTTTTATCTTAATTTTGCCCCCTAACCACTACATCCAGAGAATCAAAGCCTGATTTTAGCACTGTAACTTATTGCTGAGACTTACCACAGATGGAACAGTGGAAAAAAATGTCAGCTGCTGTGGAAGAACAATTTGAAGTGAACACAATTCTCACAAGAAATGGCAAGTCAACGGAGAGGTATTAAAATATAATGTTGGCTATGTATGTACCTAACCTCAACTGGAGATACGAGGCTCATGAACCTGTCGTCAGCATTAGGAGGTTGACAATTACCAAGATGTAAACAAAATTAGAGTAATATAAACATTGTGGCTAAGGTATGGGAACCGTGTATGATATATATAATATATATGTACCTCAGTCAAATATAAACAAAATTACAGTAATATAAATGTTGTGGTTAGGGTATGTGGACTGTGTGATATATATATATGAATATATGCGTGTGTGTGTGTGTGAACTCCAATCACAACTTTAAGTGAACAATGTTATGCATGAAGCAACCAGAATTATGAAAAGAAAGTTTTAGTATTAAGTCAAAAGTGGACAAACTCCCAAAACCACCACAGAAACAAGAAGTACAATAAACTGAACCAAACATAGCAGAGTCATGTTGTTGTAATCAGGCATAGCAGGGTCATGTTGTTGTAACCAAGCATAGCAGGGTCACGTTGTTGTAATCAGGCATAGCAGGGTCACGTTGTTGTAATCAGGCATAGCAGGGTCATGTTGTTGTAACCAAGCATAGCAGGGTCATGTTGTTGTAACCAAGCATAGCAGGGTCATGTTGTTGTAACCAAGCAAAGCAGGGTCATGTTGTTGTAACTAAGCATAGCAGGGTCATGTTGTTGTAATCAAGCATAGCAGGGTCATATTGTTGTAATCAAGCATAGCAGGGTCATGTTGTTGTAACCAAGCAAAGCAGGGTCATGTTGTTGTAACCAAACATAGCAGGGTCATGTTGTTGTAACTAAGCATAGCAGGGTCATGTTGTTGTAACCAAACATAGCAGGGTCATGTTGTTGTAACTAAGCATAGCAGGGTCATGTTGTTGTTACCAAGCATAGCAGGGTCGTGTTGTTGTAACCAAGCATAACAGGGTCGTGTTGTTGTAACCAAGCATAGCAGGGTTATGTTGTTGTAACCAAGCATAGCAGGGTCGTGTTGTTGTAACCAAGCATAAGCAGGGTCGTGTTGTTGTAATCAGGCATAGCAGGGTCACGTTGTTGTAATCAGGCATAGCAGGGTCATGTTGTTGTTACCAAGCATAGCAGGGTCATGTTGTTGTAACCAAGCATAGCAGGGTCATGTTGTTGTAACCAAGCAAAGCAGGGTCATGTTGTTGTAACTAAGCATAGCAGGGTCATGTTGTTGTAACCAAGCATAGCAGGGTCATGTTGTTGTAACTAAGCATAGCAGGGTCATGTTGTTGTAATCAGGCATAGCAGGGTCATGTTGTTGTAATCAAGCATAGCAGGGTCATGTTGTTGTAATCAGGCATAGCAGGGTCATGTTGTTGTAACCAAGCATAGCAGGGTCATGTTGTTGTTACCAAGCATAGCAGGGTCATGTTGTTGTAATCAAGCATAGCAGGGTCATGTTGTTGTAATCAGGCATAGCAGGGTCACGTTGTTGTAATCAGGCATAGCAGGGTCACGTTGTTGTAACCAAGCATAGCAGGGTCACGTTGTTGTTACCAAGCATAGCAGGGTCATGTTGTTGTAACCAAGCATAGCAGGGTCATGTTGTTGTAACCAAACATAGCAGGGTCATGTTGCTGTAATCAGGCATAGCAGGGTCATGTTGTTGTTACCAAGCATAACAGAGTCACGTTGTTGTTGCCTCAACTTAACTGTGAGCACAGAGCAGTATTTATAACTGGTAAGAGCAAAAATTGTAATTTACTTAATTGTAAATGTAGAGAAGACACCTCCTGCTTCCAAAATTATAGGAATGATGTGGAACATTTGATAACCATAGGAACAGTGTATGCATGCCCTGATGCTGTTGTCATGAGACAGACATACTCCTTCAAAGTCAACTGTAGGAGTTGGTAAGTAAGCTGCCTGTGAACCAGAAGTTATGAGAGGGGGACCTCTACTGCACCCACTCAAGGAAACGGTAGTGTCATACTGGTCTCACATGGAGAATTCTGAGTAGGGGGTTCCTGCAACAGCCAACAGTTGGTCTACCTGGGAATAAGCATCCAGGAGAAAAGGATCTGAGTGGATTTACATGTGATTTATTGTAAGATAAATTTCTACTTCACACTTAGGAGGAAGCCTCATCAGTCCATCACCAGCTCCACTGGGAGTAGATAAATGTGGTGGGGACTTTAAAGAAATGTCATACTGAAAAGCAGACCATCAAAAGGTAGGCAGAGATGGGCAGAAATCTCCTTTTACTTCACTCATTATAGTCCATGAGTGACTATGGCCCACCATTGAGTTAAACTTATGGATACTAATAGACACAAAAGTATATACCACCAGAACACCCCATCTCTACAGTAAGTATTATATCTCTACCAATATTTAGAGAGAATCTGAGTAAAAGCACACTTGACTGGGCAACATTTGCCATAGAGTGGAATTACAAAAGGAGCAGTAAAAGAGGGTACTGCCAAAAACAAGATATATATGAAGTGTGGTGACAAGACATATCAAAACATTGTTATGTTGAAGATGATGACATATCCAAACATTGTTAGGTTGAAGATGATGACATATCCAAACATTGTTATGTTGAAGATGATGACATATCAAAACATTGTTATGTTGAAGATGATGACATATCCAAACATTGTTATGTTGAAGATGATGACATGTCAAAACATTGTTATGTTGAAGATGATGACATATCCAAACATTGTTAGGTTGAAGATGATGACATATCCAAACATTGTTAGGTTGAAGATGATGACATATCAAAACATTGTTATGTTGAAGATGATGACATATCCAAACATTGTTAGGTTGAAGATGAGAAGAAACTGCTGGTCAGATGTAACTCCCTTCATATTAAGACCTGTATCACTTCAGTAAATACAGTGAAACCAGATGCTAAGATAGACATATAAGAAGCACCATCTACTTTAATAAGAATTTCCATTTTCAATGTATTGAATCACAAAGTCATTCTAATTAGTGCATAATTCAGTAACAATATATAAATGCAAAACAAAAGTGAACAAGTTGAATGCAAACACAGCAAAAGAAAAGTCTTGAAAAAGGTACTGAAATGTCAACAAGGAACAATCATGAATCATAGTTACATGTGAAAAAACACAGATGTAAATGATGATGTGCTAACAAAAACAGGGCAGGATGAGTGGGAACATCAGAAGGAGCTTAGCCAGTATTCTTGGTTGAGAGTGGTCACAAGCTATATATATCTTAAAAAGTGGTGTGAAATTTGTGGAGTATACAGACTGATGTACTAAATATTAAAAAAAAATGCTTTACCAATGTTTAGGGGGGTGATGGTTATATGAGAGGAGGCAGAATCATAATGGACCAATATTCCATTCTCTGTAATGACAGGAGGCAAGACCATTATGAAACAATATTCCACTCTGTAATGATAAGAGGCAAGACCATAATGAAACAATATTCTATTCTCTTTAATGAGAGGACGCAAGACCATACTGGAACAATATTCCATTCTCTGTAATGCGAGATGGATACAGCAGATAGCCTGACATGGCTTTGCAATAATAAAAACACTGTTTTTAACTTTTAAAGCAGAGAAGGATTTGAACTCACATCATATTTTATTATGGATTGCACATCTCAGAATGAATTAATGTTCTGCACATCCTTTTTTCTCCACCTGTATCATCTTATAATTGAAGAGCACATTGTTTCAGAGATAGCATGGTATGTCTTACTGTGCTTCATCTACAGTAAGACACACTAGGAATTTTTTATGGGTGGTGGTTACACTGTGTATCTCAGAATGGATGGTATGGATAGTAACACATTTACTGATAAGCAAGTAACAACGTTTTGATCTTCCTAAGTCATATTCAAGCTAACCTACAAAGGTTGAAACATTGTTCTCTGCTTATCAGTTAATACCCATACCAGCTGTTCTGAGATAAATTTCTATTTCAAGGGTGTTTTTCATCATCGAGAGGTTGGTTACACTGCTAAGAGGCTACACTATCCTCTCCACCTTTTCAATGCAAGATTCTAGCTTTGTGTGAGAGGAGATAAGACTGTATCAGAAGTTAATATTTTCTTACACTTTAAAAATGTATTTCCAATATGTACTTTGTGTGACAAGAAGTGAGACTGTATCATAAGTTAAAATTTTCTTACACTCTTCTTATCTCCAATCACAAACTTCCTCCCCATTGCTGTCGTTATTCATTTTAGGTCCTGCCAGTTCTCGGAGAGAGCTAGCTGTGGCACAATATTATTGGTGGAGAGTGGTCACATGCTATATAGATCTTCAAAAGTGGTGTAAAATTTGTACAGTATATAAACCAATGCACCAACCATTAAAATATGTTAGCAGGTTTTAGGGACAGAAAGGAGATAGCTTTGCATGAGGTGAAGGGAGGTTAGTTATTGAAAATACATTTTCAGTTTAAAAAAATGTTAACTTCAGCATTATACTGTGTACATAGTACTTGTATACAAGCAATAACCAAGTGCAGAGAAAGAAATGTTTTTTATCATTATACTGGGTACGAACTGTTTGTATACAAGCAATAACCAAGTGCAGAGAAAGAAATGTTTTTTATCATTATACTGGGTACATGATATTTGTATATAGACAATAACAAATATGGAGAAAGAAATATTGTTTAAACTACATGTATAACATTTGTTTATAGAAACCATATAAGTCTGGGAACTAACATAGGTCCAGATATCAAGAATATTATGGTTTCAATCTGAATAGAAACTGTTTAAATCTTTAAATTAAGATATTCTGTTCTTTTATTTACCACTGTTTTGGTATCTGCTTTTGCTGCATGTATTTAGTTTAATATTTTGTTATTAACTAGATATCATATTGATTACTAACATGACTCTCAAAATCTTGTAAGTCTGTAAGAGTTAACGTTCTGTATAGTGTAATAACTTACAATCTAGTATCTTCATGATTGTAAATACAATAATCAGTATGTTTTGCTCTCAGTGAATTAGCCTATTTTGTTTTCTGTTAATACCATGTCAGTTTCAGTTAAGTGTTTGTATAAGTTTGAACAACCAAGTTTATTTTTACATTAGACTTGGTGTAGTTACTTATGTATTTCTGTTTAAACTTCATTTATTAAATTAGCCCTAGAAGCTACAACTGTGTACAACTTATTGTGACATTATGAAAGAAATAAGCTAATTTAGTTTTGTTACATATAGAAGGCATTGAATTAGTCTCCCCTAGTTATTTTAAGGGAACACACCCAACAAAAACAATGTTACAACATTACGTTAACACAACATATCTCAGGACATATTTTTAAAACATTTATCTCTAACTTGTTTGATTTTGACAGCAACTTCTTGATGATGTAAAATGTAAACAAGAAGAATTGGGTGAACTAGAGAGACGGTGTTCGGAGCTGTCTCAGTCCTTCTTGGTGTGTCCTCAGGCTCAGTATGCTTTCAAAAAGAAATTACAAGAAACAAAGGACAATATCCAGCAGATTATTGCAACATTGTCTCAACATTTGCAAGAAATAAGTGAAGAACATTCAAAGTGGGACAGTATCAATACAACTACAGGAAATGTTATTACATTTCTGAATAATGTTGAACAGGTATTACTTTTTAAATTACTTATTTTCAAATGGATTCATTTTGTTCAATACACAACTATATTTTTTCTCATATAATATTAACTAGGGAGAAACAAGTATTTGAGTGTATGAACTTTTCTTAAGTTGTATTATTTTGTAACTGAATGTTTATAAAAGTGCTTTGCATTTTCAGTAGTTAAGAAAATTAACTGACCAACCTAGACTCCTTGTGTATGAGGTTAGATACATGGCTGTGAAGGTATCTTAATAACTGCAATGTTAAAACCTGTTTTATACCTACCAAATACCTCTAGTAAAAAGACACTTTAAATAATATGGTCTAACAAAAACTGAAAAACCAATTCAGTTAGAGACATCAGATCTAGTAACGATTTCAAAATCTGGGTATTATAGAAAAGTATTAAAACTGAGATGGAGCACTGGAATGACAAATCCATTACCCAAATACTTTTCTCTTTGGTATGTACAGAACTACCTGTACTCCCCCTTCCACTATGTAAATACCTTTCTCTTTGCTATGTACAGAACTACCTGTACTCCCCCTTCCATAATGTAAATGGTGACATCATCCTAACTTTCCCACTGCTACTTTCACATTTCCACAGTCTAATGACGTTTCAAAAGATTCCCATGCAAGAACACACAGTACTCTGTTAATTATATAAATGGGAGAAATTGCTTGCAATGTCAAAAACAACAACTACACTTAACTTATTTCATTAGTATCTTAAGCTTGTTAATTTACTTATATTTCACTAGTCACTGCTGCTGTAAAGTATTATACTATATATATATAACAGCATTTCTTACAAGTTTTTCTTTAATATGATCCTGCCTGATCAATGAGTTTTACTACAACAAAATACTAATTGATTAGAGACATGAGTGTGTAACAAAAGGTAGACCTGGTGTGCTTGTTTTTGTAAAACAATTTAAGCCTATTAGTTTTTCAATATTTTATCAGCTTTCAGTGTATAAGACATAGATTTTCACAATATCTGAGCTACTTTTCTAGCTTGTAATATAGTAATATAGTTTATTTGTACTTTCAGTTCAGGTGTTTTGCCAATCAGTATATCAAGTGTATATATTTTTGCCAGTCAGTATATCATGTATATATATAATCAGTGTATATATGGATATATATATATCATGTATATATATATTTCTCTTCAAAGTTTTTGAAGGAGAAAGAAGGTGAGGTTAGCTCCTCTGATGTTCTTCAAGTTATTCAAGAAACTCAGGTATTCTGAAAAGCTTTTGAAGTTAAGATTTATTACAATACAACTTTATAGAGCATTGCAAGTGTACAGTATTGAATAATTCTCATTATACTGTAGTTATAAATAACTGTTAATATTGTGTCAGGTAACCTCAAACTGTAATAATAAATAACTGTTAATATTGTGTCAGGTAACCTCAAACTGTAATAATAAATAACTGTTAATATAGTGTCAGGTAACCTCAAACTGTAATAATAAATAACTGTTAATATAGTGTCAGGTAACCTCAAATTGTAATAATAAATAACTGTTAATATAGTGTCAGGTAACCTCAAATTGTAATAATAAATAACTGTTAATATTGTGTCAGGTAACCTCAAACTGTAATAATAAATAACTGTTAATATAGTGTCAGGTAACCTCAAACTGTAATAATAAATAACTGTTAATATAGTGTCAGGTAACCTCAAATTGTAATAATAAATAACTGTTAATATTGTGTCAGGTAACCTCAAACTGTAATAATAAATAACTGTTAATATAGTGTCAGGTAACCTCAAACTGTAATAATAAATAACTGTTAATATAGTGTCAGGTAACCTCAAATTGTAATAATAAATAACTGTTAATATTGTGTCAGGTAACCTCAAACTGTAATAATAAATAACTGTTAATATAGTGTCAGGTAACCTCAAACTGTAATAATAAATAACTGTTAATATAGTGTCAGGTAACCTCAAACTGTAATAATAAATAACTGTTAATATAGTGTCAGGTAACCTCAAATTGTAATAATAAATAACTGTTAATATAGTGTCAGGTAACCTCAAACTGTAATTATAAATAACTGTTAATATAGTGTCAGGTAACCTCAAACTGTAATTATAAATAACTGTTAATATAGTGTCAGGTAACCTCAAATTGTAATAATAAATAACTGTTAATATAGTGTCAGGTAACCTCAAACTGTAATTATAAATAACTGTTAATATAGTGTCAGGTAACCTCAAACTGTAATTATAAATAACTGTTAATATAGTGTCAGGTAACCTCAAACTGTAATAATAAATAACTGTTAATATTGTGTCAGGTAACCTCAAACTGTAATTATAAAGAGCTGTTAATATAATGCTAGCTGTAACACTACAGTAACTAAAGATGATTGATCCACACAAATCTACAAACCATTTAAGCTCATTAAAATTATTTTGAATAATTTACATATTTTGACTAAGGTATGAATTGGTAATTATAGTTATGATCAGAACTGTTGCTGGCAGTAAAACTTGTGGTCCAGTAACTTTCAGTGAGAACATTATATTACAATGGTTATGTATTTCTCAGTGAGAACATTATATTATAATGGTTATGTATTTCTCAGTGAGAACATTATATTACAATGGTTATGTATTTCTCAGTGAGAACATTATATTACAATGGTTATGTATTTCTCAGTGAGAACATTATATTACAATGGTTATGTATTTCTCAGTGAGAACATTATATTACAATGGTTATGTATTTCTCAGGCAGCAGTCTTGTTTTGTGACTTAAGGTATTTGTTTCTCTTTTTGTCGTATTCAACTGAATATTAAGTGTTTGAACATCTTGTTAAGGTTGGCAGGTTAAATTCATCTTGTGATACATATTTGTAACAAAATGTTAACCAGTATTTTGTTATGTTACTATTTACACGTGTTTTAGACAAAAGCCAAATGTACCTATTTGAAAAACTTAAGTTTTTGCTCATTTTCCAACTATTTTCTTCTATTTAAACTTACAATATGCATTTTGTTGGATTGTAACAAGTATAAAGAATTTGATATTCGTTCTCTTTCAGCATCACATCAACCAAATGCCAATGCACAAAATCTCTCTTTTAATCTTGCAAGATTCCTTACTGAAAGATTTTTATACCAGCTCAACCCTTGTACAGGTTTCAGCTTTGTTGAACCGTTGGCAAGGTCTGTGTTCTAAGTTACTAAACTTCCTTCATCGCCTGCAAAAAATGCAGTTCAAAACTCAGGACTTTCCACAAAAAACTCAGCATATTTTAAACTTGTTACACAAGATTCAGATGCAACTAAGCCTAGAAACTCCATCTCACCACAAGGTGGCACTGGAATCCCTTGTGCAGTTACAGGTATGAAGGGGTATTGTACTTGCCACAATTGCCAAAATAAATCATAAAATCTTTTAATTAACAGAAAAATAAATTGTAAAATAAGATAAAAAATGCTTTGAAATTTGAATATACAAAGATTTATATTATATTATTAAAATAAATTATTCAGTATGCGTCAACTTTCCGCATCCAAAACTATGCTGATAAACTAATGCCATATCTCCACATCCGTATAAATTCCTAACACTTAAATTTCAGAACCATTTATATATACCAACATTGTTAATCGTTATTAATTATTTGTATTGATCATGTTAGTACATGATCAATAGTTACCCATTATTCTTTGTTCAGTTAGACCCTGTACCAATGATTTAACTGTTGTTATTTGTTTGTTCAGACCATGCACCAACAGTGATAACAATTATTTTCTTTGTTAGACCCTGTACCAACAGTGATAACCATTATTATTTTCTTTGTTAGATCCTGTACCAACAGTGATAACCATTATTATTTTTTTTGTTAGACCTTGTACCAACAGTGATAACTATTATTATTTTCTTTGTTAGACCTTATACCAACAGTGATAATCATTACTTTCTTTGTTAGACCCTGTACCAACAGTGATAAACATTATTATTTTTTGTTAGACCCTGTACCAACAGTGATAACCATTATTATTTTCTTTGTTAGACCCTGTACCAACAGTGATAATCATTACTTTCTTTGTTAGACCCTGTACCAACAGTGAAAACTATTATTATTTTCTTTCTTAGACCTTGTACCAACAGTGATAACCATTATTATTTTCTTTGTTAGACCCTGTAGCAACAGTGATAACCATTATTATTTTCTTTGTTAGACCCTGTACCAACAGTGATAACTATTATTATTTTCTTTGTTAGACCTTGTACCAACAGTGATAACCATTATTATTTTCTTTGTTAGACCCTGTAGCAACAGTGATAACCATTATTATTTTCTTTCTTAGACCCTGTACTAACAGTGATAACTATTATTATTTTCCTTGTTAGACCCTGTACCAACAGTGATAATCATTACTTCCTTTGTTAGACCTTATACCAACAGTGATAATCATTACTTTCTTTGTTAGACCCTGTACCAACAGTGATAACCATTATTATTTTTTTGTTAGACCCTGTACCAACAGTGATAACCATTATTATTTTCTTTGTTAGACCCTGTACCAACAGTGATAACTATTATTATTTTCTTTGTTAGACCCTGTACCAACAGTGATAATCATTACTTTCTTTGTTAGACCCTGTACCAACAGCGATAACTATTATTATTTTCTTTGTTAGACCTTGTACCAACAGTGATAACCATTATTATTTTCTTTGTTAGACCCTGTAGCAACAGTGATAACCATTATTATTTTCTTTGTTAGACCCTGTACCAACAGTGATAACTATTATTATTTTCTTTGTTAGACCTTGTACCAACAGTGATAACCATTATTATTTTCTTTGTTAGACCCTGTAGCAACAGTGATAACCATTATTATTTTCTTTCTTAGACCCTGTACTAACAGTGATAACTATTATTATTTTCCTTGTTAGACCCTGTACCAACAGTGATAACCATTATTATTTTCTTTGTTAGACCCTGTACCAACAGTGATAACCATTATTATTTTCTTTGTTAGACCCTGTACCAACAGTGATAACTATTATTATTTTCTTTGTTAGACCCTGTACCAACAGTGATAACCATTATTATTTTCTTTGTTAGACCTTATACCAACAGTGGTAATCATTACTTTCTTTGTTAGACCCTGTACCAACAGTGATAACCATTATTATTTTCTTTGTTAGACCCTGTATCAACAGTGATAACCATTAGTATTTTCTTTGTTAGACCCTGTACCAACAGTGATGACTATTATTATTTTCTTTGTTAGACCCTGTACCAACAGTGATAATCATTACTTCCTTTGTTAGACCCTGTACCAACAGCGATAACTATTATTATTTTCTTTGTTAGACCTTGTACCAACAGCGATAACTATTATTATTTTCTTTGTTAGACCCTGTACCAACAGTGATAACTATTATTATTTTCTTTGTTAGACCCTGTACCAACAGCGATAACTATTATTATTTTCTTTGTTAGACCCTGTACCAACATTGTTTACTGTTGTTATTTGTTTGATTAGGTACTAGAACTAGAAGCTTTAGAAAATGAACAGCTTATGGAATCACTAATTGAAGAAGGGAAGGCTCTGATTGATAACATTCCTGAGGAATCTGTTCAGAGCTGTGTCATTACTCAACTACAAGAACAATGGGTATTTGTAACCAGTTTGCTTAGTAAGAGGATAGATGTACTTACTATTGTAACCAAAAGATGGCAGCTTTATCAACACCAACTTTGTGAATTGCAAAAAATAACTAAAGAAATAGAACAAAAAGATCTGGAAAAAAATACAGTCTCTGTGAGAGATTTGGACAACTTACAAGATAATATAAATTCCAAACAGGTACAAACCAGTTGTCTTGAAGTTTATACATGTTGGTTGTGTTTATTAAAACTTATGTTGATACTAGTAAAGATAGAAAATGAATACAAGATTATAGTAACTAAAATTTAGCTTGTACTGCAGATTGTCTGTGTGTGGAAAAAGTATTTTCTTGGTCTGTGTATCACTATAATGTATATTGATTTATTCTGTGTATAACTATAATGTATATTGATTTATTCTGTGTATCACTATAATGTATATTGATTTATTCTGTGTATCACTATAATGTATATTGATTTATTCTGTGTATCACTATAATGTATATTGATTTATTCTGTGTATCACTATAATGTATATTGATTTATTCTGTGTATCACTATAATGTATATTGATTTATTCTGTGTGTCACTATAATGTATATTGATTTATTCTGTGTATCACTATAATGTATATTGATTTATTCTGTGTGTCACTATAATGTATATTGATTTATTCTGTGTATCACTATAATGTATATTGATTTATTCTGTGTATCACTATAATGTATATTGATTTATTCTGTGTATCACTATAATGTATATTGATTTATTCTGTGTATCACTATAATGTATATTGATTTATTCTGTGTCACTATAATGTATATTGATTTATTCTGTGTGTCACTATAATGTATATTGATTTATTCTGTGTGTCACTATAATGTATATTGATTTATTCTGTGTATAACTACAATGTATATTGATTTATTCTGTGTATAACTATAATGTATATTGATTTATTCTGTGTACCACTATAATGTATATTGATTTATTCTGTGTACCACTATAATGTCTTTTGATTTATTCAATATTTTAGGATGTTATAGGTGAACTTAATAAAGCTGAGAATTGCTTGACTGAGTTGAAACAAACCAGAGATTCACTTCAAAGTGTGATTGATGATGCATCAGCTTGTATAGTTGAAGATGAAGTCTTAGCTGCAGAGAAGCAGATCCACAGTCTTCAGTTTAAGCTGACTGAACAATATACTAGGCTCCAGAGCTTGCAGGAGAAGTGGAATGAGATCCAACTAATTCTTCTTGAGATCAGGACAAAATTGGACGTTGGACAAAAAGTCACTGTTGAGCATTTACCACAAAGTCTAAAAGAACTGCATGACAAAACACAAGAAATTAAGGTGAGAGAAAACTTACAGAACTCCATTCTCTGTTATTCAGGTTTTCAGTAAACCAAAATTCCTATATATATTAATTATTTTTACCCAACATTACCAGTGTTATATGAAATATTTATTCATTAGTTCAAGAAATAATATTTTTAAAACCTATTTTCAGTTTTTTTTAATTCACCTTGAGGAAGGATTTTATCAAAATATTTTTATGAAAATTTAACATTTTTATGGCATAGAAAAAATCGAATGTTTGAAAAAATACAAACTGCTAAAAAGAGTGTGTTAAATTACATTCTGAACATATATTAAAAATAGTACAATAGTGGTATTCATTAGTGGTTGTTATAAGGAGGAATGAGGCAGTGGTATCCATCAGTGGACATTATGAAATATTGGTATTATGAGGATAAATAAAACACTGATATTCATTAGTGGACAGTATGAGATATTGTAATTATAAGGAGGAGGAATAAGATAATGTTATCCATTAGTGTACATTATAAAATGTTGTTATAAGGAGGAGGAATAAGACACTGGTATTCATTAGTGGACAGTATGAGATATTGTAATTATAAGGAGGTGGAATAAGACACTGGTATCCATTAGTGGACAGTATAAAATACTTGCAAAAAGTGAGTTTCTTACACTTGTGTATATCTGTTTAGAGCCTCCAAGACCATCTTTACACAGTGTGTGAAACCCTAGATACTGTGAAGAGAGAGGTAGCTAAGCTGCAGGATAGCCAGGATCTACCAGACATTGGAGGTGTCATGGGTGAAGTTTCATTGCTGAGAAGAACTTTGGAAACTGTAACTGTACTGCTTGTAGTAAAAATGGAGGTCATCAATGAAAAACTACATCACTGGCATCAGTTTGATGAAGAGGCTGAAAAGCTTCTCTCTTGGGCTCAGTCATTTACAGTAAGAATTGAAGAGCAAAATGTATATTTTGAAGATGAAGTCTGTCTTCTTAAAACTGTGAGTTTATGATTCATTCGTTAAACACTATTATATGTACACTGTTTCAGAGTTTGTTGTCTTTAAATTATTTATTGTATTTATTATTGGGATTATAGTAAATAATACATTCATGAAGGTACAGTAAACAGTTGTGGTTACAGTTGATTTGTTTGAGTTATATAACTGTTGCATTATTGGGATTGTAGTAAATAAAACTTCCATGAACATACAGTAACGAGAATAGTTGTGGTTAAAGTTGATTTGTTCGAGTTATTATGATACAATTGTTGCATTATTGTGCTTGTAGTAAGCAATACTTCCATAAAGGTACAGTAAACAGTTGTGGTTTACAGTGGGTTTATTGCATAAATAACTGTTCTGTAGTTGGGTTGTAATGAATATTGCATACATGGAGATATAGCTATGGTGTTTGTATCTTGGTTATGTTACCTCCTAATTGGTATGGAACATGAAATAATTTCTCCACCTTTATTTCAGGAACTAGCCAATCAGAAGGATTTCTTCCTGAAGACCACAGAGCTGGGTGAAAAGTTGATGGAGGATTGTAATGATGTAACTGTCCGAGAGAAGCTAGAAGAAATTAAGAGAGTGTGGGAGACTGTTCACAAACTGTGGGCCCAGAGGTTGGTGTTTACTTTGTTTCTATGTCTGTTTTGTGTAAATTAAAATGAAAAGTGGTTCATCAGTATTGAGTTTTGACAGGTTTTGAAAAAGGTTGCTACACTTAGTTCTTGTAATGGATATCAGATTATCAGAAACTCAAATGTTTCTGTGAAAAGTGACAAAAACAACAGTTACAATAAATGTATGGAGCTGTTGTTTGAAGGTTTGTCCACAAACAAATAATATCAGAATACTTTGAGACATTATTAAAAGGACAGCATGCTAGAAATAAAAGGGTAAAAGAAAAGTAAGTTATCTTCAACTTGTGATTACAGAAAATCTACATGTGAAATTATGCCCATTTGTTGCACATAGCTTCTATTTTAGGACTTAATATTATGGCTCTTTTAAAGCTGGCATGGCTAATATCTTGTGATCCAGAATGTGGTTTCTGGACTAAAACTTGGGGGTCAAATCCCTCTGTTTGATCAGACAGCAGTAGCTCAAGTGTTGTTGGCTCTGGTAAATGAGACATAAAAGAAGTTATAATTGAAATTCTTCAACTTTAAATTTCTTTAAATTGATAGAATTTTCTCAAGCATTGAATTTAGACGTAAATTCCTATACTGAATGTTTAACATAAAGAGTAAATTAAAAAAACACATATGACTGGGGCAGTTATAAATTGTAATATTAACTTTTTAAAACACTAGAATTCTTCCCTTCCAAAGTAACCAACTTTTAATTAGTGAAACTTATGTGGATAGGGCAGTTTTAAATTATATTATATTTTAAAAAACACTTAAATTCTTTCCTTCTAAGGTAATCAACCTTTAATTAGTAAAACTTATGTGAATAGGGCATTTTCAAATTGTAATATGATCTTTTTAAAACACTTAAATTCTTTCCTTCCAAGGTAACCAACCTTTAATTAGTAAAACGTATGTGAATAGGGCAGTTTTAAATTGTAATATTATCTTTTAAAAAACTTAAATTCTTTCCCTCTAAGGTAACCAACCTTAAATTGGTAAAACTTATCTGAATAGAGCATTTTTTAATTATAATATTATCTTTTTAAAACACTTAAATTATTTCCTTTCAAGGTAACCAACCTTTAACTGGTAAAACTTACGAGGTTTATTTTTTCAGGGAAGAGAAGCTACAGTCTTTTCTTCAGAAGTGTAAAAAGCTGGAGCAGAACACAATCAGTTTTGATAAATGGTTGAACGACATTGAACACCAGTTGTCAAAATCAGTTATATACCAGGAAGTTTCTGAAAAGGAAATCAACAGACAGAAAAGAATTTTAGAAGTAAGTAGAATAAAATAACATTTGTAAATATTTAAATACGAAATAAAAAATATTGATCGTGTTGTATTATTATTGCTGAATTTTCACCAGAATTACAATTAATCTCTTTCCATCACCAGAATGGTATTTGTTTTTCTTAGCTGTTTCTACCGCCACATTCCCTGACTGTAACTTTTGAATACCAGCACATCACATTTTTCTTGGTCATCCCATTACAGAATAAGGATCTACATGACGGGATGTATGCACGTTATTATACTATAAGATATGGTTAAACTGCAGTTATTTTTTGTGAGACAAAAAAGTCATGCATGTTAGATTTGCCCTTTGAAAAAATAATAACAAAAACCATGATGCATTACAAAATTTATTTGCCAGTGAACCATGGTAGAGAGGGCACCAAGGTGTTTAGAGTGCTTTTCAGTAAATTAATTTGTACTTTTTATTTAATAAAACCAAAAAGTCCCTCGCTGGTACATAGATAAATCTACGGATTTACAACACTAAAATCAGAGGTTGGATTCCCCTTGTTGGACTCAGCAGATAGTCCAATGTGCTTTTGCTATAAGAAAACACACACACACAATAAAAAAAACTATTTAAAAGTGAAAAAGGTTAATGTTTGTTACTTTTCTAGTGATTTGTGGACACACCACACTGTTTAGCTTAAGATTGATTGTTTAGTAGACATTTATTTTGTACTAAGTATTTTACTCTTTAGATAACTGTTATAGTAAAACGGTTAAACTGGGTTCTTTGTAGGTTTTATGTGATGAATAAATATCTCTAATAACCTAAAATGCTTGTTTTGGGTTTTCATAATTGTTACCTTTGAAATTAGTAAACTGAAAGTTTTTGTTTGCACTTTGCTTGTAATTTTCACTAGTCTCTCTCTGATACATTTGTAATCAAACTCCCCTACTGTCACTTGGCACTTGCCCAGTATAAATGTCCCAGAATATCTCTGGTGTGAAAACACGGGCGAAGTACCCGTACATTACATCGGGCTGGTAGTATCTCAGTTCCCTTGGAGTGATTTCCCAACCAGTACGTGCATTGCTATAAATAGAGTAGTTATTATGAACATATGTCACTCAGTAAATGCACAGCAAATGCCAGGAGGTCACTTTGCTTATGGAAAATATGACATCTTTTGGGTATATTTTTCCCTAAAATCATTTTGTTTTCCATAGTAAATGGAGTTACAGCTGTTTAATTTCCTATTTAACTTACATTCTGAAATATTACTGTTAGTTTAATATTTGATTTTTAAATTTTCTTACAATTTGTTTACTGGTTGGTTAATTGGTTGTTTACTGTTTCATAAGTAGAAAATTGTATCTGTTTTGAGAACAAAGAACATTCAGGAGTAGTTTTGTTTTCTCTCATTCCAAACTTTCAAAATATTAATTATCCTAAGTAATATTGTTAACATTACTTAAATTACTGCTGGTGAAAAAATATTTTGAATTTTTGTCAATGGAATAAAGGTACAAGATGAGATCCTTCACTTTGTTAAGAGATTACTTTCATTGAAATAAATTTTTATTTGGTCTTTCCAGGAAATACAACATGACCTAGAAAACCATGCTGGTAACATATCAGATGTCATATCCACCTGTGATGCACTCATCAGTGAGTGTGAATCTCTACTTACTCCATCCAAAAAGGATAATTTCTTGAAGAATGTTAAGAGTCTGGAGAACAGATGGAAGCAAGCAACAAACTTGACAACCAACAGAATCTCCGGGTAAGACCTTATGTCTTCTAGCTTCTATTACATACTACAATGTGACAACCAACAGAATCTCCAGGTAAGACCTTATGTCTTCTACCTTCTATTACATACTACAATGTGACAACCAACAGAATCTCCAGGTAAGACCTTATGTCTTCTAGCTTCTATTACATACTACAATGTGACTACCAACAGAATATCCTGGTAAGACCTTATGTCTTCTAGCTTCTATTACATACTACAATGTGACTACCAACAGAATCTCCTGGTAAAACATTATGTCTTTTGTTACATAGCACAATCTGACTACCAACAGAATTTCTAGGTGAAACATTATGTCTTTTGTTACATAGCACAATCTGACTACCAACAGAATTTCTAGGTGAAACATTATGTCTTCTGTTACACAGCTCAACCCGACTATCATCAGAATTTCTAGGTGAAACATTATGTCTTTTGTTACACAGCTCAACCCGACTACCAACAGAATTTCTAGATGAAACATTATGTCTTCTGTTACACAGCTCAACCCAACTACCAACAAAATTTCTAGGTGAAACATTATGTCTTCTGTTACACAGTTCACCCTGACTACCAACAGAATTTTTAGGTGAAACATTATGTCTTCTGTTACACAGCTCAACCCGACTACCAACAGAATTTCTAGGTGAAACATTATGTCTTCTGTTACACAGCTCAACCCGACTACCAACAGAATTTCTAGGTGAAACATTATGTCTTCTGTTACACAGTTAACCCTGACTACCAACAGAATTTTTAGGTGAAACATTATGTCTTCTGTTACACAGCTCAACCCAACTACCAACAGAATCTCCAGGTAAATTATTATGTCTTTTGTTATACAGTTCACCCTGACTACCAACAGAATCTCCAGGTAAAACATTATGTCTTCTGTTACACAGCTCACCCTGACTACCTGTTCTTCTGATTTAGTGGAACACTTTTCACTGAAACAAGTTCTTCAGTATTGACATACAATATTTTTTCAGAATCATTTTAATTTTTAGTGGTTCAGTAAATGTTTCCTTAACTAAGCTTAAGAATATTTGGTGGTTAAAGATTTTTTAGTTTTATATCTACAGATATAACTGCCATTAGAGATATATGCATGGAACCTAATTTGAGTTAAATGACCATTAAAATCAGCAAATCTGAAAGCTATAGGAAATGTAAATGACTACATTAAGCTTTCTAAAACAAAATAACCACGTGTTTACATTTGTGTCAATTTTTAGCATCCAAGAAACATGGAATTTGTGGGAGAAGTTTTTGAATGATTTTAGTGACTTCGAAACATGGATGTTGAGTAGTGAGAGATCAGCCCGGTGTCCAAAATCTGACGCCTCACTGTACAGTGTACCTGTTATTCAAGAGGAAGCAAAACACTATGAAGTAGGCCACAAATTATATAGTGAATGTAAATAGGTGTGCAAGCACATAAACATGTTAGTTATGTTACTGTTTATATAGTTTAGGGATAAAAAGTTATACAAGGTATATGTTAGCATGGACTGTGTGGTTTTAGATTTAATATAATGTTTGATTTTCTATGAGTTAAAGTCTGTGAACTCATAAGGTGTGAAAATCAAATATTAAATATTTCAGGTTGAAGATAAATGATTTTTTCCATATTATTGTTTTTCATGCTTCAGAGATGTAACGTGTATTTAGATAAACTAATTAACCATAATATACATAGTTCCATAATGTGGACAATTAATATTGAATATTTTAAATTATTGAAATTCTAAACACTTGATTATTATTTAACACACTACAACAGTCTATAAGAGTGAATGTTTTATTCCAGACACTACAATAGTCTATAAGAGTGAAGGTTTTATTCCAGATACTACAATAGTCTATAAGAGTGAAGGTTTTATTCCAGACACTACAACAGTCTATTAGAATGAATGTTTTAATCCATATACTTCAACAGTCTATAAGAATGAAGGTTTTATTCCAGATACTACCACAGTCTGTTAGAATGAATGTTTTATTCCAGACACTACAACATTCTATTAGAGTGAATGTTTTATTCCAGATACTACAACAGTCTATTAGAATGAATGTTTTAATCCAGATACTACAAGTCTATAAGAGTGAATGTTTTATTCCAGATACTACAACAGTCTATTAGAATGAATGTTTTATTTCAGATACTACCACAGTCTATAAGAGTGAATGTTTTATTCCAGATACTACCACAGTCTGTTAGAATGAATGTTTTTTTCCAGATACTACAACAGTCTATTAGAGTGAATGTTTTATTCCAGACACTACAACAGTCTATTGGAGTGAATGTTTTATTTCAGACACTACAAAAGCCTATTAGAGTGAATGTTTTATTCCAGACACTACAACAGTCTGTAAGAATGAA
Organism: Carcinoscorpius rotundicauda; assembly: GCA_011833715.1. Classification (NCBI taxonomy): domain Eukaryota; kingdom Metazoa; phylum Arthropoda; class Merostomata; order Xiphosura; family Limulidae; genus Carcinoscorpius; species Carcinoscorpius rotundicauda. The sequence goes on along the minus strand of CM022401.1, from coordinate 10,860,471 downwards.
TGTTTTATTCCAGATACTACAACAATCTGTGAGAGTGAATGTTTTATTCCAGATACTACAACAGTCTATAAGAGTGAATGTTTTTTTCCAGATACTACCACAGTCTGTTAGAATGAATGTTTTTTTCCAGATACTACAACAGTCTATTAGAGTGAATGTTTTATTCCAGACACTACAGAAGTCTATTAGAGTGAATGTTTTATTCCAGACACTACAACAGTCTATAAGAATGAATGTTTTATTCCAGATACTACAACAATCTGTGAGAGTGAATGTTTTATTCCAGATACTACAACAGTCTATAAGAGTGAAGGTTTTATTCCAGATACTACAACAGTCTATTAGAATGAATGTTTTCTTCCAGATACTACAACAGTCTATAAGAGTGAATGTTTTATTCCAGATACTACAACAGTCTATTAGAATGTATGTTTTATTCCAGATACTACAACAGTCTGTTAGAGTGAATATTTTATTCCAGACACTACAACAGTCTATAAGAGTGAAGATTTTATTCCAGATACTACAACAGTATATTAGAATGAATGTTTTATTCCAGATACCACAACAGTCTATTAGAGTGAATGTTTTATTCCAGATACCACAACAGTCTATTAGAATGAATGTTTTAATCCAGATACTACAACAGTCTATAAGAGTGAATGTTTTTTTCCAGATACTACAACAGTCTATTAGAATGAATGTTTTATTTCAGATATTACAACAGTCTATAAGAGTGAAGGTTTTATTCCATATACTACCACAGTCTATTAGAATGTATGTTTTATTCCAGATACTACAACAGTCTATTAGAGTGAATGTTTTATTCCAGACACTACAACAGTCTATAAGATTTTATTCCAGATACTACAACAGTATATTAGAATGAATGTTTTATTTCAGATATTACAACAGTATATTAGAATGAATGTTTTATTCCAGATACCACAACAGTCTATTAGAGTGAATGTTTTATTCCAGATACCACAACAGTCTATTAGAATGAATGTTTTATTCCAGATACTACAACAGTCTATAAGAGTGAAGGTTTTATTCCAGATACTACAACAGTCTATTAGAATGAATGTTTTATTCTAGATACTACAACAGTTTATAAGAGTGAATGTTTTATTCTAGATACTACAACAGTCTATAAGAGTGAATGTTTTATTCCAGACACTACAACAGTGTATTAGAATGAATGTTTTATTCCAGATACTACAACAGTCTATAAGAGTGAAGGTTTTATTCCAGATACTACAACAGTCTATAAGAGTGAATGTTTTATTCCAGATACTACAACAGTCTATAAGAGTGAAGGTTTTATTTCAGATACTACAACAGTCTATAAGAGTGAATGTTTTATTCCAGATACTACAACAGTCTATAAGAGTGAATGTTTTATTCCAGACACTACAACAGTCTATAAGAGTGAAGGTTGCTCATCTTCAGTTGGTTAACAGACAGTATCGTCGTCTAGCAAGAGAAAGTCGAACAGACTCAGGCAACTTCCTCAGGAATAAGATAAATGACATCAATCAGAGATGGGATATACTATACAAAAGAGTGGCCCATATAATTCATCGGCTTCGGCACACGTTACTAATCTGGGATGATTTTCGTGCACTCCAAGAATCTTTACGCTTGTGGCTCACAGAGGTTGACCTTCAAGTGACACAGGTGGAGCACTTCTCTGAAGAGAAGGCTACCTCAGAGAAAATAAAAATAGTTGAAGTAAGTTTACCAAATCACTGATAGTACTTTAGGTACAGAGTGAAATAATTTGTGAACAAGTTTACATATGTTTAGCCAAACAACTGGAAGTAATATTTACAAGCACCATGAGACAAGTAGGAAGAGGCTTAAGTTGATTTTGTCATTTAGAAGACATCTTGATTTCTTTTTACACTTCTATTTATTTCTAAAATTTTAATTTTAATTTTTTAATTTTTTTCCTTTTCCCAGAAATATAAAATTTTTCTTTTTTTTTCACATCAAATCAGTCAATTGGGATGCAAAAATTGATTCCACTTTCCTTATTTTCTAACTTGTAGAAAGTGCTTTAATTCTTGTTTCTATGGGTTGTCGTATCTGATCTACACATATAATATTGCAGTCTCGACATCTTAATTAGTAAACACCCTGTGGCTGTACTTTTTCATTTTTGCCTGTGTTGTTTCAAATTGTTTGTGTAGTAGAAGGCCAGTCCATAGATTTCTTTGTTTAGTATGTTATGTATTTTGTGCAAAGGTTTTTCAGTGTAGCTTATCTTAAACCATTTCTTTTTGCTTTTGTTTTCATTTGGTACAGTATATGGGTGTATTGGTTTCAAGCTAACAATGCATTAATTCTTAATGACAAGAATCTCACTTGAAGTAAAAATATATCTCGGGATACCTAGTATGGGTATTAACACTTTTACTAATAAAGCAGAGAACAACATTTCAACCTTCTTAGGTCATCTTCAGGTCGAAACCGTGTTCTCTTCTTTATTAGTAAAAGTGTTAATACCCATACCAGCCATCCTTAGATACATTTTTATCCAATTCATTTGTATAACCATTCTTCATAGGAATTTATTTCATTGCTTTGATTTACTTTTATAATATTCATTTTATGAAGGTACACTAATGAATCATGCAACAAACTATAGAACACAGCAAGTTTGTGAAATACTAGATGTATTGAAGAAGCAAGCTTGGTTGTGTCACTAGATGTATTGAAGAAGCAAGCTTGGTAGTGTCACTATATGTATTGAAGAAGCAAGCTTGGTAGTGTCACTATATGTATTGAAGAAGCAAGCTTGGTTGTGTCACTATAACTCAGTTTTCTGACAATTTTAAAGAAATATATGACATTGTTGAGGCTGAACAAGCTAATGTTTATCTTTTCACCAAATTCTACAGTAAATTTCTTTTGTGAATTTAGAAGGGTTACAAAGTTATCAACTTGACATATGTTTCATGTTCACAGTAAATGACATCATCATTGTATCTGTACCAATATTTAACATGTTTCATAGTATTTTCTTCATTAACACTCCTACGAAAAAAATATTTACATCCACTAAAGTGATACCCTTAGTGGATGTTTTAAAAAAAATTTTTAAATATTATTTTGCAAATGTCTGAAAAGTCAATATTATTGCTCCTTAAAATATAAAGGGATAGGGTCAGTTAATGGCAATTTCATTTAAATACAAAATTATTAGCCTAATATTAATAACCTTTCAAGTTGCTCTGGAGCCTATTAGGCCCCAATTCTCGTAGGAGTGTTAAATATTTTATTCTGACAAAGTGCCATACTGCCACTCACATACACAGTTATTATTATTCAGTGCTGCCTTCTGTTTGTGAAAAATGTTGTTGCATGCTGCAAATTTTTCACTCTTATTTCACATGATGTAACTGATTTTCACGTGCAAATTGTCATGAGACAAACCTCTACCAATAGTAATGCAGCACATTGACGTGACCTGTGACATCTTCTTTGCTGTTCTAGTTAACTAGCACTTTTTGCTTCACAGTGCTCATGTTTGAACTCTCTTGAAATGTTTTTTTTCCATATCTTTGTATCGGTTTCTCTCAATGCATTTATAATTTATTATGCAATAATATTTTTAACTTATTTGAAAATGGAATTATTTTATAATTTTACCTAGTTATCAAACTTAATACTTCATTACCAAATTGTTCTGTTTTTTATTTCTTTCTGTCAACAAAGTTTTGAATAATAAATTCCAAATTCTAAGTTACAACTTAGAACACAAGCTTTAGGTGGTAGTCGTTACTGGGAATTATCAGCTTCACTACACCAGGAGATTCATGTCCCATGAGCTGATGTTAGTCGAGCTTCAATAGGAGTTTGGGGACCAACACATTTTGAAATCCAGTCTTCTACCTTTGGATATATAAGATGCTGTACTGTTATGAATTTTGAATATTTGTACAGTAAACTGTAAATATTTTTAACTATAGTTATTTGGGTTCAACAACATAAGTTTAGTTACATTGGTTAGTAATCATAGATAAGTTCAAGTTCGAAATCAAAGCTTAATTGTATCCTTTGTTAGATTAGGCTTAACATGGTTCTTTGTTATTCTAGGACTACTTGTAATTTATCTTACTGATATGTTGTAAAGTATGTAAACTGTGTTGTTTTTCCTTGATACATCATATTTCATACATACACTGCTACTAAAATCTTAAGGCCAATGAGCATAAAGAAAAAATGTGCATTTTTTCATTGTTATACTCAACCACTTATTTGAGTAGAGCCTCGAAAGATGAAAATAAGGAAATGGAAAATAAAAATATAATATAGTCATTTGTGTTCAAGCATTAGTGTTGTCAACATTTCTCACTGACATCTCCTGTGTTACATTGGGTAAAAACATGGCAAAGGCTAAAAAAGTTGACAGAGTTTGAACATGACAGAATTGCCAATGTGCCATCGCTGGTGAGATTGAGCATATGAAGCTTCAGATTATACAGGGGCGTGAAACAGCAGCTGGCTAAATTAGCATGTTGCAGAGAGCATTCTCATTGACTGAAAGCCCTCGGTTGTGTGGAAATGACTAGATCTTTCAGTAGGACAGAACTGCAATCCACAATGCCCACAGGACAAGAACTGTTTCATGGTGAATATCATGATTCTTTTGGACCATCCATTGTGTTTGCCTGAACTGAACTCCATTGAAAATGCTTGGGGTGGATAACAAGGGAAGTTTATAGAAATAGACATCAATTCCAAACAGTGCATGATCTTCATGAAGCCATTTTCACCACTTGGAATAACATTCCAGCTAGCCTTCTGCAAACGCTTACATTGACCATGGCAAAGCGAATGTTTGAAGTTATTCACAATGACAGCCATGCAACTCACTACTGTGACCTCTTGTTTGGCATTTCCTACACAATTTAGGACTTCTTTTTGGTATGGTCTTAAACTTTTGACCAACTAGTATTTAGGCTAATTTCATAGTGTTCACATTTTCCCTATTAAATGCTAAAAAAGTTGTTTTTTTAATTTTCCCTTTTCTTATTTTCATCTTTTGAAGCTCTACTCAAAGAAGTGATTGAGTTTAACAACACAGAATGCACATTTTTTCTTTCTTCATTGGCCTTAAGATTTTGGCCAGCAGTTTATGTTATTGTGAATACACATTTACTTAACATTATAATATAATGTCTGTTTTCTGTAGTGTTTCACATTGTCTTTGTTTGTGTGAGCGTACACAGACTTTTTATCCCACTGTATGCACTTGATGTTAAGTTAGGGTTTTATAAAATAAAGCTTAGTGATATACTTCGTCCTACAAAATTCGATTAGGCTTAACAAGTGTCTGCTACTTAGATATGTTCTCCTTCTACGAGTGTCCAACATGTTTAGAACAGCCTAGATTTTGTCAATGTTTTTCCACCTGATCATGACTTACCTTAGAGACCTCTACTTGGAAATCTGCTAGACCTACCTTAGTTTTCTTTAGATAATTTTCATAATATAATTTGCCCCATGTTCATCAGACATTGTTTCATGATGAACATTTCTGTCACTCTTATGGAAGAGGATATTTGTATGCCTTGTTGTACCCAAGTTTTGGTTCATGTTACCGTATGTCCATCAGGGTACTTGTATACCTCGTCGTACACAAGTTTTGGTTCATTTTACAGTATCTCCAGTAGGGTGCTTGTATACCTCGTCGTACACAAGTTTTGATTCATTTTACCATATCTCTATGAGGGTACTTGTGTGTCTCGTTGTACACAAGTTTTGGTTCATGTTACCGTATCTCCATGAGGGTACTTGTATACCTCGTCGTACACAAGTTTTGGTTCATGTTACCGTATCTCCATGAGGGTACTTGTGTGCCTTGTCATACACAACTTTTGGTTCATTTTACCGTATCTCCATGAGGGTACTTGTGTGCCTCATCATACACAAGTTTTGGTTCATTTTACCGTATCTCCATCAATTTCTAATAGGAACTTATTGTTGACACTTTTTTTTACTCTACCTGTCCATTTTTGACAGTTACTTCTGTGCATTTAGCATCATGTGTGTTTCTGTATTTTTGTTGTTGTTGTTTCATTCTGTAACATCATCACCTTTATTGATATTCTATGACCAGTATCTTTCTCCACCTTAATGTATTCTGACTATTTGATGATGGGGGCTTACTTTTTTTACAAACAAGGAACTTGTTCTTGTTCCTTTTTTTTATTTAGAATCCACAAGTCTGACAAAACTCTCTTGGCTTACCCTGTGTGGTACTCCTTCACAGGAAACATTTGTTTCCTTTCTCAATTCCAAGTTGCCTCTTTTGTTTTTGTTCTCCAATATATCATAACTTACCATCACTGTCGATACATTCAGACAGGATCAGGTCTAATTATAAGTTTAGTTTTCTCATTCTGTCAGCCTTCTTCCCAAGGCAGTTTTGATCATACACATCACTTTGGGTCAGGTCTTTCCGATTGATCCTTCCAGGCCAGCACTAAGCTGATTCTGTGGATGTTTTGGCTCTTCGTTTTGTTCTGGATTAATTTTACTAACCTACACTTTGGAAGCTCATTTGAAACATCATTTTCATTAATTTGTTTTTTGCCATTCTCTGCCTTTATTCTTGGTTAGTTCCAAATGACTTACTCTCTGCCATAGATGCTCTGCTTGTCTCATTGCTTTCAAGGCTTCTTTCCATTTCCTGCAGTTTCATTCCCTTGCATCACTTTTCTATTTGCAGTTTTTCCATTCCACCTTAATTAGCACAGTTTGAAATTCTGATCTTGTATTCCTTTTTTTCTTCTTACAATCTTTTCTTCAACTTGATCAGATACCTTACATTTTACCTGAAGGTAGAATGTCTTTTGTTCTTCTCCTATCATCTGTTTGGTTAGCTGTTTCTTCCTCATTGTCTCTCACCTCTCACCATCCTTTACTCTTTGGTGAGACTGTTTCTGGGTAAGTTTTCTCTGTGGCAAATGGTGCCTGTCCAGGTATATTTCCATCACTTAGTGTTGTACTGAAACCCACTCTGTGAGCCATTGCTGACTCCATTGTCATAGCTTACATCAAAACCCACTCTGTGAGGCATTACCTTTTCCACTGTCATAGCTTACATCACACTAGAAGTGTTACTATTCTTTACAATCACATAGAACAGAGATGGGATATTCAGCATGAGCACTCACAGTACATTGGCTTCAAAACGTTTTTCATTCTAAACTTAGGTTTAAACCCAGGTAGAAAATATTATAAGATTTCTGTGCTGATTTATTAGTAGGAGCATTAGTGTATGAAACAAGAGGTCTGATAGAGATATTTGTTGCACGTAGTTTAGGATATCCATACCATTGTTGCAACTGAGAATTCATAATGCGTAACAGCTGTTCTTGATGTTTGTTAAGCAGGTGTTGTTATTCAACAAAGATATAACATTGAAAAAGCATTTGGTTGGGTCTGTGTTTAAAAATATAAAACTGTACAATTTTTAAAGTTGTTGGTTTTATCGTGATAATTTTGTTTTTCAAAAACAACAGTTGTAGTGCCTTAATCCATTTTCGTGATTATTAAACTGTCAATTTAAATTTTATTTTTATAGACATTATGTGCTTGTTCTCTTTATTTCCATTTTCAGCACAGCCAATCAAAGACATTTGAATGATTTTAAATTTTAGAGCATATATTATTTGTTACAGAATCAGACTTGGTATTCACCTTTACCAGTTGGGCCACAGGTCATAAACCACATTTGTTAACTCACATTAAAAATATATTGAAGTATTATTTCATGAATTTATGTCGATAAGTTTAGTATCAAACTGTAGATTATAATTCAAATTTTAGTAATATACATTATTTAGTTTCTTAATTTAAAAGTAAATATTAAAAAAATGTTAATTTTTGATTGTTTTGTGTCACATGTTAATAAGTGGTAATAATGCATATAAATATATACTCTATTATAACTGAAATGAGACTATATTTAAAAAGTACTAGTCTACTATAACACAGCCAAGGTAGATCACTGTATAAAAACTAAAGGTCAGTTTTATATTACTGGACACAGTAACATGAGTGCATCATTGTAACTTCTGTACTTTTAGCAGGCATGGCTGAAAGGTCAATATTATTAAAATAATAAGTGTATGAATACTAATATTACAAGATTTAAACTATTTCGTCTAAACATTTGTGATTTCATGATATAATTTGTAGTCATTCTAGAACAAAAAAGGCATAATGTATATTTATGTTCCAATATTTTATGATGTTTATGAGATTGGTCAAATTGACTGAACCCATACAGATATTTGGTCATGAAAATAACAGAAGAAATATAAAGTGTTTGTTTAAAATGTTTAATAACTGTCAGGATACTATAAGGATTTTAAATGTGAAATTTGAAATTTTTATTTTGCATGAAAGTATTTTTAATCTTAGAATGAAAATTACTTTTCATGATGGATAATCAACATGTGAAAATAAAAAGATACGAAAAAACATTACTTACAAACTTTAAGGCCTAGTGAAAAACTGATATTTTGCATATGAAAACTTTATAATATTTACTGATAATTTGAAAAATTTAGTGAAAGTACTCTTACTAATGTAAGAGTTATAGCACAAGATTTGTAAAAATATAAATTGGTTACAAGGAAGATCCCAGGAATTTAGCCCCTGCCAAAAGAGTTAACTGTTACCTCTATATCTATTGGAACATTTTCAAAGTGTCTAATACACTAAATCTAAGGATAAAAGATTGAATAAAAAAAATGTATAGTTAAAATTTAATGTCTATGTCGTCTAGGAGTATGTTAAAGCATTCCAAGACCATGAGGAGGACCTTTCACATTTGGAAAACATGACAGTTTACATTCAGATGAGAAGTGAAGGGAATGATGCAAACAGAGCAGATGCAGAGTTCCAGGATGTGATGCAGTATTGGAGAAGTCTTCAGAAGAGAGTTCAAAATTACAACTTAAAGTTACAACATATCCAAACGTCTGAGTTAGAGGTAACTAGCTTAGTCCTCGTTATGAAGTACTTCAGCAATTCTAACTGTTTAAGCTCATGTCAGAAATTACTCACTTGGAGTTAGGAGATTCACAATTGTTTTGATGCTCTTCACAAACAAAGTAAATATAAGTTTGTCTACTTCTCTAATGCAAACAACTTTTTCAAATATTTAAAACAGACTATAAGACTTCAATGCAGGCTTGTTTTGAATGTTCACTTACATTACTGGAATAAGACCTCTGTATGTTACTACATCACTGCTATAAAACCTCAATTTGTTACTAAATCACCTCTATATATTACTATATCAGTAGTGTAAGACCTCTGTATGTTACTATATCAGTAGTGTAAGACCTCTGTATGTTACTATATCAGTAGTTAAGACCTCTGTATGTTACTATATCAGTAGTTAAGACCTCTGTATGTTACTATATCAGTAGTTAAGACCTCTATATATTACTATATCAGTAGTGTAAGACCTCTGTATGTTACTATATCAGTAGTTAAGACCTCTGTATGTTACTATATCAGTAGTTAAGACCTCTATATATTACTATATCAGTAGTGTAAGACCTCTGTATGTTACTATATCAGTAGTTAAGACCTCTGTATGTTACTATATCAGTAGTTAAGACCTCTATATATTACTATATCAGTAGTTAAGACCTCTGTATGTTACTATATCAGTAGTTAAGACCTCTGTATGTTACTATATCAGTAGTTAAGACCTCTGTATGTTACTATATCAGTAGTTAAGACCTCTGTATGTTACTATATCAGTAGTTAAGACCTCTATATATTACTATATCAGTAGTGTAAGACCTCTGTATGTTACTATATCAGTAGTTAAGACCTCTGTATGTTACTATATCAGTAGTTAAGACCTCTGTATGTTACTATATCACTGGTATAAAATCTTTATATGTTGTCATGTTTTGGATGTTTCTTTTATCATGATTTTATGAATATATTTTTGTGTTTTCTCAGTGTTCTGTTGATAAAACAGAAAAGTCAGAAGATGTTCTTCAGTCATCCCTTGAAGACCTTGATGTATCAGGTTCACGTAAGTAACAACATTTTAAAATCTGATTAATATCTTAATAAAAGTGGTGTTTGAAAACTGATGTCATTCTCAGTTACCTGTGTTACTAGATCAGTCATTTTGAGTCAGTTCATAAGGTATTTCTTGTTCATCTTCTTAAAACATGGATTCAGACTTAAATATAATTATGTAAATATTAATATCTGAACAAGTTATCTTAAATTATCATAGAAATATTGTCTAAAACAGCTGGTTTCCTTTGAGATTAATAATAATTAGAAGTGGCTTGTCAGTGTAACACCAGCCATGTTGATTCAAGAATAACACTGGTATTATAAAAGTGTGGTTAAAATTACTAACTGTCTTAAGAATGACAAGTGTTAAGGTTTCTAGTTTTCAGTTTGTGTTAATGTTTTATTTTGGCTCTTAAGTAACTTAATACTGATGTACACTTTTTATTATTTTAAATGAGTTTCTTTTTCTCTCAAAAAAGTACAAAAAACTTGAGGCTTAATGAGTTTTTTTTTATTAAGTAATTCAATATACGTCATCTTGTTAGTTTTGTATGTTTTTATCACTAAACATTACTTTTAATGAACAGTTATTTTTAGTTAGATGTATATAAGACTTCTTTTATCTGTAAACTAATTCAGTAATTAGATGAAAACAATATTTTGTTATTTATCTATTTGTTGTACAGCAGTCGACAAACATTTGACACCACCAGAAGGAGTTGATTCAAACAGTGAATATCAGCTTGAATTAGAAAGTGCTCTTACTGAAGTTAGAGAAAGATTAACAGAAGCTGAACATGCAATATACAATGAGACGTCCGAGAACTTAGGAACTGAAACTAAGCCTCAAGTTGATGTAAGTATTTATTTGAAGGTTTCACATATCAGAAGATTTGAATACATAGCCACTGAATAAGTGTAAATATGATTTTAGGAAAAATATTGTGATTCGCTTAACAGAAATATTCATAAATATGGAGCTCCTGATGAGCTGTAAAGTCATTCTGTGTTAACACAAACAACTCTGTGATAATGAGTCTTATTATTCTAGTTCTCTTAAAGATTAATATTTTGCCCCATTATTTCTTTTAAGTAAGGAATATTGAAAGCATTTCAAATTGTAGATTTTAACGATGCATGCTTTTACTACTATTTACCTACTCTTTGACAAATTGTGGGTATTATATATTCCATTCAAGGCTGTAATCTTTCACAAAATTTCTATTTAATTGGACTTGTGTCAGACACCAAAGTAAAAATATTAATTTATTACAGCCCAGACTGATTGCTGCTTGCCGATCAAGCATTGACGTTTTAACTTACCTGACAGAACAAGCAGACGATAATCCATCACTGTACAATCTTACCAGTGAAATGCAGTGCTGTGCTAAAGGTAAGCCACAATCTCACAAAAACTCGATTTAATTCTGACGAGTAAAATACAGAATCATACCAAAGTTAATTCACAGTCTCATATAATTGTAGCACCAGATTAAGATCTATATAGGCCCTAAGCACTAAAAACATTATGGTACCACATATATATATGTAATTTAAATTAAAAACAATACTAAACCATCAAAAAAAATTTTATCTTTTGAAATGAAACAAAAAAACTTGGATTTAATTTGAAATTGAAGTAGCTTCTTTCTAGATTTTCTGACTGCAAAATCATGGATAATTTAATCGATTGCTGAGCCAACAAAGCACATCTGTTTCTATACAGAGTAGGGAAAGTTAAACAAGTTTGTCTTAACACTTTGTTGTTTTCTGGGTTTTTTATTCTATTCCACTAAGAAAGAGTTTCCTGTAAGGCAGTTGGTAATCATCAACCTCAGACAAATACATAGTGTGCATTTGTAAATACACGCTGGGGTGTCATGTATATATGTTGTAATCATCAGTTTCAGACAAATACAGAGTGTACATTTGTAAATACACACTGGGGTGTCATGTATATACATTGTAATCATCAGTTTCAGACAAATACAGAGTGTACATTTGTAAATACACACTGGGGTGTCATGTATATACATTGTAATCATCAGTTTCAGACAAATACAGAGTGTACATTTGTAAATACACTCTGGGGTGTCATGTATACACGTGTCGCTGTGGTGTCATGTATACACGTTGTATCGCTGTGGTGTCATGCAGATTATTGTAACTGTGTTTCAATTCTCCTGTTTCATTAAATGATAAACAGTGGAACTGTTGTAGTTCTCCACAGAGATTCATGTTCAAATCAACAGAGTATAAATGAACTAACTTTTAGGAACCTTGTGTTCATCACATAAATTGTTTATAAAATAAAACCTACTTGATATTTATCTGTACACTTGATCTTTCCTCTTTACATGAACTTAAAGTGCATCAGTTATGGCGTAGTAAATAGATACTGACGTTTGCTTCAGTATCATGCAAGATACATTTTGATATGTCCTCAAATCTTTTGAAATCATTTCTTAACATGTGTAAGTGGTCTGCTAATGATTGATAGAGGTCTGCACATGCTTTGAAATCAAATTTCTCTTCTTGAATAACTTGACTTGTGCTGTGAAAATGGTCAACATGAATACAAACTACAGTTCTGGCATCTTAGTGAGAATGGTCAACATGAATACTAACTGTAGTTCTGCCATCTCAGTGAGAATGGTCAACATGAATACAAACTATAGTTCTGGCATCTTAGTGAGAATGGTCAACATGAATACAAACTACAGTTCTGGCATCTCAGTGAGAATGGTCAACATGAATACAAACTATAGTTCTGGCATCTCAGTGAGAATGGTCAACATGAATACTAACTGTATTTCTGGCATCTCAGTGAGAATGGTCGACATGAATACTAACTGTAGTTCTGCCATCTCAGTGAGAATGGTCAACATGAATACAAACTATAGTTCTGGCATCTTAGTGAGAATGGTCAACATGAATACAAACTACAGTTCTGGCATCTCAGTGAGAATGGTCAACATGAATACAAACTGTATTTCTGGCATCTCAGTGAGAATGGTCGACATGAATACAAACTGTATTTCTGGCATCTCAGTGAGAATGGTCGACATGAATACAAACTGTAGTTCTGCCATCTCAGTGAGAATGGTCAACATGAATACAAACTGTATTTCTGGCATCTCAGTGAGAATGGTCGACATGAATACAAACTGTAGTTCTGCCATCTCAGTGAGAATGGTCGACATGAATACAAACTGTATTTCTGCCATCTCAGTGAGAATGGTCGACATGAATACAAACTGTAGTTCTGGCATCTAAGTGAGAATGGTCGACATGAATACAAACTATAGTTCTGGCATCTCAGTGAGAATGGTCAACATGAATACAAACTGTAGTTTTGGCATCTTAGTGAGAATGGTCGACATTAATACAAACTGTAGTTCTGGCATCTCAGTGAGAATGGTCAACATGAATACAAACTATAGTTCTGGCATCTCAGTGAGAATGGTCAACATGAATACAAACTGTAGTTCTGGCATCTCAGTGAGAATGGTCGACATGAATAAAACTGTAGTTCTGGCATCTCAGTGAGAATGGTCAACATGAATACAAACTGTAGTTCTGGCATCTCAGTGAGAATGGTCAACATGAATACAAACTGTATTTCTGGCATCTCAGTGAGAATGGTCAACATGAATACAAACTGTAGTTTTGGCATCTTTGTGATAATGGTCAACATGAATACAAACTCTTGTTCTGGCATCTTATTTTCTGCCTCTTGTATATTTTCTCGCTTTTGCAGTTGGTTTCAGCCATACTTTCTGATGCATCCATAACCTTTGAGTAGGACTCCATAATCACACTTGTTGCCACTGAATGTGCCTCCCAGCGAGTATCAGAAAGAGATTTCAACACACAGTCATTGCTCAAATATGTATGAAGAACTACCCATTGGTGCAGAGAGGTATGTACAAAATAACTGGACTATGGAGAAACAACTCACTGTTGCTGGACAACAGTTGACAGCACTGCGGCCACCAAGAGTGGTCAGCACATGATACAAATTTGTTTTGTTCTAAAATCTACTTTTGCATTTCTTTATAATATCCTGACATGTTGGCAACATTGTCATAGGATCGACTTCTGCACTTTGGGAAACTTATTTTGTAAACTTGGCATAGGTAATGCTGTTCTTGATTTTCCATTCCTTCACCACTGTGTCTTGTTAAATTAAGGAATGTTATAACTGGTTTTTCATCTGTGGGAGACAAAAAGCTTAGAATAATACTCAGTTAATCAATATATGAAAGATCGGGTGTAGAGTCAACAGATAAACTGTAGTACCCAGCAGTACTCATTTCATCTACAATAGCTGAACAAACTTTGTCACTCGTTGGACCAATGAGCTTGTCACATAGTGTCTTGAATAAGTATGATGGGTTATGTTTGCCAACATATCCATATTTTCAGATATGGCCTGTTAAAAATGTGTCAGTCTGAGTTATAAGCTCCAACAATTCCAAGAAATTTCCATTCTACAATAATCCAGATATCTTCTATGATCTCCAGAAAAGCAGAACACATTCAACTAATGTCGGAATAACAGCTAAAACCCCTTGGTGTGGATTCCTGTATGTGGTGAGGGGACCTCCCAGGGAAGGTTCTGTTCTTTCAGTTTACCTCCTCTGGGATCTAAACATCCATCCATGTGTTTGCCATGCATGGTGACTCATGAAGGGGAGGAAAGGATCCTGGTGGTTGAGGGGTCCAACCCAAACACACCACTTTGCCCTTGAATTCCTGCAGACAGGCAGCCTTAGGGTGGCCCCCCTTGGGTCAGTTGGCTGGTTCACTTGGGCTTGGGTTAACCAAGTACCAGTGTTGAATGTCCTCACCAGTGTTGTGGGCATTGTATCTGATTCTGTTGTTTGGGTGTGCTACTCATGAAACCCTGGCATTGCTGCAGTGTCCTTGTTTGACAATGTAGTGCAACTCTTCATAGGGTTCCATGGTGGGTGGGGTCAATGCAGACTGAAATTTCCTTTTCTTTATTATGGATCTAACAGTCAGTTGCCATCTCCATTTTTAATCCTAGGGTATTTTAATGGACATCATCCCCTTTAGGGAGGTGCTGATATTGATAGGAGGGGTCGCTCCATAGAGTGTATGTTCTCAAACCACAAACTTTTTCTGTTCAACACTGGTTCTTCTACTTATTCTCATGCACCTAGTCAGTCCTTTACTGTTATTGATCTCTCAGTTTGCTCCCCTTCGTTATTCTCTTATTTTTCATGGAGGGTTGACATAATCTATGAGGCAGTGATCATTTTCTTATAATTTTGAGAGAGACTGGCCGTGGTCGATGCCACCTGACCCACATGCCCCAGTGGAAGCTGGATCACAGAAATTTGCCCTCTTTCACTGCTCTTGTAGAACATCATCCTGACACTTTCTGTAAGCCATCAATAGATGACTGTGTGGCAGCAGTAACTGACTGCATTATACAAGCAGCTGCTCAATGTATTCCTAAAACCTCGACATATTTTCTACTATATCCTTATCCACAGTGGAATCCTGCCTGCCACATGGCATGGAATACTTTCCGTAGATATTCCACATTTTTGAACAGCATTGCTTTCCAGCAGGCCTGTGCACATGCTCAGTGGGTAAGACGTCAAAACCAGAAGGAATCTTGGATTAAGTTCACAACCAGCATATCTTCTACCATCAGTACCAAAGTTGTTTGGGACAAGATTCGAATGGTCAGTGGGCAATATAATTCTGTCTCCCTGTGACAGATACTTGGAGCATTGCTGATACTCTAGGTGAAAACTTTTGCTGGATATCTAGCACTTCTGCTTTTTCCTCCATCTTCTTAGCAATCAAAACTCAGGTAGAGTGATCACCACTTTCCTTTTGAGCTGATTGTCTCTGTGATTATAATCATCCATTTACACTGGTGGAACTCAAATTGGCCCTTCATTGGTCTAGCAGTACATTGTTAAGACCTGATGATGTACACTATGAAATGCTGTACCATCTATCTCCTGCTTCTCTTGCTATTCTTCTGATTGTTTTAACCAGATCAGGCAAGAGAATGTTTTTTTCTGATGCCTGGCCCCAGGCTATTATCCTTCCTTTCTCGAAGCCTGGGAAGGATCCCAAGATTCCTTCAAACTACCATCCAGTTCCTTTGATAAACTTTATCTGTAAGATCTTAGAGAGGATGGTTAATTCTTGTCTTGTTTGATTCCTCAAATCAAACCTCCTCTCACCTATAACAACAATCCAGCAAGGACAACCTGATTTGACTTGAAATGTCAATCAGAGAAGTCTTTTTCAAATGACATCTTGTATCAATATATGGAGGTATAGCATTTTGTGAGACATCAATGTATGTGGGTTATGTGGTCATTTACTCATCTTTATTAAAAATCTTGCAATGGACAGTGATTCCAAGTTCAGATGGGTTCAACACTTTCCTGTTCTTTTCTATAGGAACTTGGAGTACCTCAGGGCTGTACTTTGAGTGTCACACTTTTCATTATAAAGATTAATGCCATCAATTAACAACTCCCTCGTACTTTTGCTAAAGGGCTCTTTGTCGATGATGTTCACATCTCATGTCAGTCGTCGAACATTTAAATCATACACTAGTTTCTGTTTATTTATGTGTAATAACATATTTTATTTGAGGTTTTAGTACGTCAAGTGTGTTCACATTTAAATCATACACTAGTTTCTGTTTACTTATGTGTAATGATATGTTTAAGTATGTATGTCAAGTGTGTTCACATTTAAATCATACACTAGTTTCTGTTTATTTATGTGTAATGATATATTTTAGTTGAGGTTTTAGTATGTACGTCAAGTGTGTTCACATTTAAATCATACGCTAGTTTCTGTTTATTTATGTGTAACAATATGTTTTAGTTAAGGTTTTAGTATTACATCAAGTGTGTTCACATTTAAATTGTACACTAGTTTCTGTTTATTTATGTGTAATAACATATTTTATTTGAGGTTTTAGTATGTACGTCAAGTGTGTTCACATTTAAATCATACACTAGTTTCTGTTTACTTATGTGTAATGATATGTTTAAGCATGTATGTCAAGTGTGTTCACATTTAAATCATACACTAGTTTCTGTTTATTTATGTGTAATGATATATTTTAGTTGAGGTTTTAGTATGTACGTCAAGTGTGTTCACATTTAAATCATACGCTAGTTTCTGTTTATTTATGTGTAACAATATGTTTTAGTTAAGGTTTTAGTATTACATCAAGTGTGTTCACATTTAAATTGTACACTAGTTTCTGTTTATTTATGTGTAATAACATATTTTATTTGAGGTTTTAGTATGTACGTCAAGTGTGTTCACATTTAAATCATACACTAGTTTCTGTTTACTTATGTGTAATGATATGTTTAAGTATGTACGTCAAGTGTGTTCACATTTAAATCATACACTAGTTTCTGTTTACTTATGTGTAATGATATGTTTAAGCATGTATGTCAAGTGTGTTCACATTTAAATCATACACTAGTTTCTGTTTATTTATGTGTAATGATATATTTTAGTTGAGGTTTTAGTATGTACGTCAAGTGTGTTCACATTTAAATCATACGCTAGTTTCTGTTTATTTATGTGTAACAATATGTTTTAGTTAAGGTTTTAGTATTACATCAAGTGTGTTCACATTTAAATTGTACACTAGTTTCTGTTTATTTATGTGTAATAACATATTTTATTTGAGGTTTTAGTATGTACGTCAAGTGTGTTCACATTTAAATCATACACTAGTTTCTGTTTACTTATGTGTAATGATATGTTTAAGTATGTACGTCAAGTGTGTTCACATTTAAATCATACACTAGTTTCTGTTTACTTATGTGTAATGATATGTTTAAGCATGTATGTCAAGTGTGTTCACATTTAAATCATACACTAGTTTCTGTTTATTTATGTGTAATGATATATTTTAGTTGAGGTTTTAGTATGTACGTCAAGTGTGTTCACATTTAAATCATACGCTAGTTTCTGTTTATTTATGTGTAACAATATGTTTTAGTTAAGGTTTTAGTATTACATCAAGTGTGTTCACATTTAAATTGTACACTAGTTTCTGTTTATTTATGTGTAATAACATATTTTATTTGAGGTTTTAGTATGTACGTCAAGTGTGTTCACATTTAAATCATACACTAGTTTCTGTTTACTTATGTGTAATGATATGTTTAAGTATGTACGTCAAGTGTGTTCACATTTAAATCATACACTAGTTTCTGTTTACTTATGTGTAATGATATGTTTAAGTATGTATGTCAAGTGTGTTCACATTTAAATCATACACTAGTTTCTGTTTATTTATGTGTAATGATATATTTTAGTTGAGGTTTTAGTATGTACGTCAAGTGTGTTCACATTTAAATCATACGCTAGTTTCTGTTTATTTATGTGTAACAATATGTTTTAGTTAAGGTTTTAGTATTACATCAAGTGTGTTCACATTTAAATTGTACACTAGTTTCTGTTTATTTATGTGTAATAACATATTTTATTTGAGGTTTTAGTATGTACGTCAAGTGTGTTCACATTTAAATCATACACTAGTTTCTGTTTACTTATGTGTAATGATATGTTTAAGTATGTATGTCAAGTGTGTTCACATTTAAATCATACACTAGTTTCTGTTTACTTATGTGTAATGATATGTTTAAGTATGTATGTCAAGTGTGTTCACATTTAAATCATACACTAGTTTCTGTTTATTTATGTGTAATGATATATTTTAGTTGAGGTTTTAGTATGTACGTCAAGTGTGTTCACATTTAAATCATACACTAGTTTCTGTTTACTTATGTGTAATTATATGTTTAAGTATGTAGTCAAGTGTGTTTACATTTAAATAATACTCTGGTTTCTGTTTACTTATGTGTAATGATATGTTTTAGTTGAGGTTTCAGTATGTACGTCAAGTGTGTTCACATTTAAATAATACAATAGTTTCAGCAGTGTCAAGGTAGATGCATCATGTAAACTTAATAGATTTTAATAACTTATTTCAGAAGAATTCCAGAGATGGCAAACCTTGCAAACACTTTATGTAGGTAAAGACCATCAACAACAGCGAGAAAAGCAACAGTTTTTGTCTGATTTAACACTTCTGGAACAGTGGTTAGAGCAGGCAGGAAGTCAGCAACATTCCTGGAAAACAATGACAGAAGGTTCCATGGATTTAGTACCAATGACACTTAACTTAAAGGTAGGGATATTGTTTGACACATTTTATTGAACATTTGTCGTTTAATGAGGAGACCAGTTAATACTTGTTATAGAGAGATTAAGTGTTTATCTTAAAATGAAACTTGTCGTTTATAAAACCAATCAGTTGTTAAACAGAAATGTAAAATTTGCATCAATATTATCTTTACTGTGATTTATTTTTGTTAATGAAATGAAAATTTCACTACATATATAATTACTTTCTCTTTTGTTGACTTGCCTGTTCGTGAAAACTTCATTGTTTTTCAGGATTTCCAGGAAGACCTAAACTACCACACAGGAATACTTTCATCCTGGAAAACAACGGAACAAAAACTTGTGTCATCTGGAACTGAGGTGGAACAGAAACAACTCGGAAAACGACTTGAGGTAGACATTAAAATGCGATAACTACAGTTTTTAGGTAGTCTTTTAAAATCCAGGATTTTGTAAGTGTTTTTACTTATCTGTGTTATAGCCACGTGTGTTATTTGTTAACTTTTCTTGAAAAGACTAGGATTGTTAAATAAAAACTATTTTCATGATTATTTAATAAAAATTATATATCCATGCACAGAATTTCTTTCTTTTACAGTCTCTTCATTCTCATTGGGAAAATGTTTGTCTAATAGCACTGCAGCATTTCAGTGTAATACAAGAAGCTGGACTTAATAAAAATAGTGAACTCCTCGCATGGTTAAGGGAAACCGAAAAGCAGCTTTCTGAAATGAAACTAGATGAGAGGACAACAAACAAAGATATCATTTCAATCAATTACAATAAACTTTTGGTAATTTTTGTGAATAATATAATCAATGTAATGCTAAGGATATGAGATGTGTTAGCTGCTCAAAAGTAATATTTCTCTGCTCCCGAATTACATAAAATACCTTTTGTGGAACTTACTTTGACAGGTATTAACTATTGAACTGCTGAAGTGTTTTTTGATGTTAAAATTTGTTTGTTTACCTACAATTTTGATCTAAATTTGAGATACAATAACCTTCTAAAACTTCACACCTTTCCATAAAAGTGTTATTTTTGAACATTTTTTTCATTTTTCAAGTATTTGTTACGTCAAACAATACCAACCTAACTTAGTAAGTAATGACACTTCTGTCTTAACTTTACACCAGATACATGTTTGATAGTTAACTCTATCTATATATTGTTTCTTATTGGCTGGCTGTCTACCAACCTAGGTAATGACACTTCATCTTCACTTTACACTGGATACATGTCTGATAGTTAACCCTATCTATATATTGTTTCATACTGGCCATCTGTTGTTTGCTCTTACTTTTTGCTGTAACATAATTTCTTGTAATTCAAGTACTTCTCCATTTCTTTGTATTTATTACTGAATACATCACACAGAGATTCTTCAGTAATTGTGGGTCTGAACTACTTAACCTAAGAATGTCAGACCACAAAGTTGGCATAGATTGTATGATACAGTTTTCACTGGTTTGATCTTTAGTCTACAATAAAATGCACCTAGAGTTGGAACAGGTAACAATCAGAAAAGCTGGCAGCATAGAACGTATTGCTTTGTTACACTCATGTAAGACTTTTGTGAACTATTCTTTGCATTTAGTGTTATACATATTGTTAAAAGAAGAGTACACATTGTTTACCAACATCAGACTATGATGTCCAGGTAATCAGTCATTTGTATTGTCTGGATGCAGAAAAAGACATCTGAACTGGTGCTTCTGTGGCCCTTCAGTGGGGATTCTTGTACATGGTGAGGGGACCTCTCAGGGAAGGTTCTGTTCTTTCAGTTTACCTCCTCTGGGATTAAACATCCATCCACGTGTTTGCTGTGCATGGCAACCCATAAAGGGGAGAAGAGGATCCTGGTGGTTGAGGGGTTCAATCCTAACACACCACATTGGCCTTGAATTCTTGCAGATGGATAGCCTTGGGATGGCCCCCCTTGGATCAATTGCCTGGTCTGCTTGGACTAGGGTCAACTTAAGTACCAGTGTTGGAAGTTCTCAGCAGGTGTTGTGGACATTGTATCTGATGCTGTTGTTTGGGTATAGTGCTCACGAAACCCTGGTGTTGCTGCAGTGTCCTTGCTTGACATTGTTGTGCATCCCCTCGTAGAGCTCCATGGTGGGTGGGGTAAGTGGGCACCGATATTTTCTTTTTTCCTATGGATCCTCCAAATACAAATTTAAATAAAATAGTGAAAAACAGTCAATGGGTAAACGACCACATGTTGAAGATTCTGATCAGCAATCTTCAACATCTGTACCTCCAGCTGTACCCCATTTTCTTATCCTATGTTCTCTTTCAAAGAAATCTTTAGGGCAAATGTCCCCCATTTTTATTCAGAAGGGACTGGAGGGACTTGCTGGCTGTCCAGAGTCAGTAAAAAAGCTTTGATCTGGTGGCATATTGGTTGAAACATCCACATCCCAACACAGTGAACTCCTCTTGAATTCAAAGGCAATTGGGGATATACCTATTGAGGTTACCCCTCATGCTACTTTGAATTCATTTGGTTCTAGGTACAGGCATTTCTTTGGATACATCTTCTTCTCCCACCCCAAGATGCAAAGAATCATTTGTTTGCATCCTCAGTCACTGAATTCCCATTCCAACAACAAAGACCTGCCCAATCAATCTAGGGCAGGATCCAGGGAGATCAATAAACCTCCCCCACTTAAGGACAGTAATGAAAAGAGATGTAGTTGTAAACAAATGGGTTCTCCAGCCAATTTGCCTACATGTCTTTAAAAATGGCCACTTTGATACAATGGAACTGTTGAGGTTTACGTTCTGGTCTGAATGACATCAACACACTGATTGCTTCCTTCCATCCTGTATGTCTGACTTGCTTAGTTCTCTACTGGCCCTGAAATTGTTTCATGTTAGTTCACACCCTGTTTTTGCCAATATTCAAAACCGACTGGTCCATTTCTATCCAGTTTTTCTTGATACCAGCGTTGGTATTCGCAGGAACGAGCTTGCAGCAACACCAGTTAAATCTGTCTGTTCTGGTACTATCACTGCTGTACCTGTTCCGTACATGGACTGTGGTCCTGTATTCAAGGCTTGGCTTTGTGCCAGCTGGTATTCAACTTGGAGTGAGTAACATGAAAACAAGCTTTCCCAAATAAAACCCTATATTGGACTTTGGCCATCTTGCTTCAGTAAGGATTGGAAAGAGGAAGTTGTTTTAACTAGACTACATATTGGTCACAGTTTTTTAACTCGTCATTTTATTTTATCTGTAACTGATGCACCAGTGTGCAGTTTGTGTAACATTAGATCAGTGTAAGCCACATTTTACTTTCTTGCCATCATTACAACTCTTAACGTTGGCACCATTTTAAAAATGTTCGGTCCCAAGGTTTGTCTGTAACGTTAGACAGTGTTATTGGTGATGGTGACGCTGTCCACCTTGATAATATTTTTAGTTTTTTAAAGGCCATTAATCTTTTTAATGTCATTTAAGTTTTTAATTTATACATTAAACCTTTTTAATGTTGTTCCCTTTTAAGGATCAAAGTCTCTTTAGTTCGATTTAAAATTAGAAAATGGCTGTAACATTAAATAACTCGACACCAGGACTGGAAAGGCCAACTTCAGGCAATTGATGCTGCTGTTATAATAATTAAAATTTTATGTCTTTTAAAACTTTTATTATTTGGTGACTGACGGTGGTTCTTGTACTTACCTGTTTGTCTTCCTCACATGTTATGATAATTACCATTATGCTACAGAAAGTCCTTTACAACTTGCATTACTGTCGTTTCTCTCTTAACATCTCTTGTAGATGAGATGTCAACATTGGTTTTATGATATTTATGTTTTTAAACTTTGTTTTGTTTCACCTTCATTTCCTTTTATGAATTTTACTAAATTTATTAAACTTTTATCTTTTTACCGGATGTTTGGCACAGATAGCCTAGCTGCTTTGTGCCATAAAACCAGGTGCCAACTTCTGTGGCACAATTTTCCAAGTTACCATCTTTCAGGCATTCTCCTCTGAAGGGTGTATTTTCTGGATCTGGTTTTTAACCTTTGACTTAGCACCTAACACCTTGATTCATTAGTACTGTATGTCATACTAACAGATGAAGTGTGACTCCAGATTCTTTATGTAAAAACAACAGTAAAATTTGGACAGATTAACTCAAATTTTTAAATACAAATATAGATGTAAGAGATATCTTAGACCCAAGAAAGTTTAATAAAAAACAGTTAAAATAGAATAGAAGAAATATTCAACAAAACAAAGTTTCACCTCTGTTAACTTGGTTTCATCAGCCAATGATGCCAATTTAACAGCATCAAAATGTTATGTTATTGGACATTTTTTCTATCCTATTTCAACCAGTTTTTATCTTTACAAAGGTTAATTGTGTCTTAACTTCACCATTTTAAAAAATCTTCTATTAAACTTCTGCACAGTATTGAATATCTTTGTCTTCAAGTGATGTGTGTATGAATCCAGTAAAACCATTTGTAGGAAATCAAACAAGAAGTAAAATATTGGGAACACGTTCTACAAGAACTGAAGCATTCTGCACTGATGTTATCTTCAGAACCTTTTACTTCAAGAGGTGAAGAACAGCTTTGTACAGCCAGTGAAAACCAAGGCTTAATTCACCAGGTTGGAGAAACCTCGGAAAGATTTGCTAACCTACAACACATGTGTGATATCCATGTGGATCTCTTGAGAAGTACTCAAGATGAGGAGATTGTAAGTTTTGGAGATACCAAGCATAAGGATAAGTGATTTTAGATAAGATAGTCAAATATAAATGTTACACAAGTTGTGTTTTTATATACAAGGATAAGTGACTTTAGGTCAGAGAGATAAATATAAATAGTACACAAGTCATGTTTTTATACATAAGAATAAGTGACTTTAGATAAGACAGTTAAATATGAATATTACACAACTCATATTTTGATACATAAGAATAAGTTACTTTAGATAAGACAGTTAAATGTAAATATTACACAAGTCATGTTTTTATACATAAGAATAAGTGACTTTAGGTAAGACAGTTAAATGTAAATATTACACAAGTCATGTTTTTATACATAAGAATAAGTGACTTTAGATAAGATAGTTAAATATAAATATTACACATGTCATGTTTTTATACATAAGAATAAGTGACTTTAGATAAGACAGTTAAATATAAATACTACACAAGTCATGTTTCTGTACACTTTAAAATTTAACACCATTTTTGTATTAATGTACAACGTTCTTGTGCATTCTTTCACCTCAGATGTGTTATGATTTCTAGCTCTGTTACCAAGGTAAACATTTCTACAGTCTTTATGGTTCATAGTATTAAAGCACATTTGTATTAAAATAATTTCACTTATTTGGAGTTCCTGCAGCATTGATTAATTTATTTCTGTGTTTCTTTGTATGCACCGTTTATTTTTCACGTGTTAACCACTTTGCTTCTATGTTTGGCTATCTTTTTGTTGCATGATTTTTCTGGAGTTATTTAAAATTCTGGGTTTTAATGCATTTTTCTCAGTGCACTGCTTTCAGTAACTATTGGGAAGATGGTTTACTCAGTTTTCACTGTTAAGCTAAATTTGATTTATAAAGTCCTTCGTTTTGCTAGTTACTGAACTCACAGCTAGGTTTCAAGTTTAAACTGGTGAGGGTCTAACAAGAAGCAGGTAGTAAACCATCTTGCCAGCATTGTTGGAGACGTTAGCGAGTTATGCACAAAACAAACGTTTATCTTTATTTGTTTTCATAGCCTACCACTGGAGGTGCAGTAGTTGAAGGGGCCAGCTTGTGGGATGCTGATAAAGAAGTGTATGTGTTGCATTTTGTGTTATTCACTAAAAAATAACTATTACACATTGCACAATGTCCGTAAAATAAGTTGATTTTAATATATAATGTTCTGTTACTTTGCACCTAACACACACAGACTAACAGTTTATATTATAGTATATATTAGACAAGTTAACTGCTTTGAAGTGATGTATGTCATTAAAAAGTTGAATAAACAGATATTTTAAAATTACAGTTATTTTATCACTTGTCTAGAGTAATGATCGTTACTTCTATATCACTTCTCTCAATCTAACTCAGATTACTTCACTATCAGTTGTCTCGTGTAACGTTGGTCACTTCTATATGAGAACTTTGATGTTACCTCGTCTGTTTTAGTGTCAGTTCTCTTATGGTCACTTCACTATCAGTTCTCTGATGTAACTTTGGTTAGTTCGCTATCAGTTTTCTAACGTAATCTTGTCTTGTTTAGTATCATTTCTTTTTAACTAAACATTGTTAATTCAGTGTAAACTGTCTAAAGTAAACATACTTACTTCACTATCGGTTCTCTAATGTAATCTTATCTTGTTTAGTATCATTTCTTTTTAAATAAACATTGTTAATTCAGTGTAAACTGTCTAAAGTAAACATACTTACTTCACTATCGGTTTTCTAATGTAATCTTATCTTGTTTAGTATCATTTCTTTTTAAATAAACATTGTTAATTCAGTGTAAACTGTCTCAAGTAAACATACTTACTTCACTATCGGTTCTCTAACGTAATCTTGTCTTGTTTAGTATCATTTCTTTTTAACTAAACATTGTTAATTCAGTGTAAACTGTCTAAAGTAAACATACTTACTTCACTATCTTTTCTCTAGTACTTTCTTCATTCACTCTCAGGAACAAAACAAAAGTGCTTGTTCATTATAAGTTCACTAAAATAAACCTGCATAATACACTACAGACACTACATAACACATCATTACCTTGAAATGTAATAGACACTACATAACACATCATTACCTTGAAATGTAACAGACACTACATAACACATCATTACCTTGAAATGTAACAGACACTACATAACACATCATTACCTTGAAATGTAACAGACACTACATAACACATCATTACCTTGAAATGTAACAGACACTACATAACACATCATTACCTTGAAATGTAACAGACACTACATAACACATCATTACCTTGAAATATAACAGGCATTGCATAATACATCATTACCTTGAAATGTTACAAACACTGCATAACACATCATTACCTTGAAATATAACAGGCATTGCATAATACATCATTACCTTGAAATGTTACAAACACTACATAATACATCATTACCGTTAAATGTAACAGGTGTTGCATAATACATCGTTACTTTGAAGTGTAACAGGCGTTGTATAATACATCATTACCTTGAAATATAACAGGCGTTGCATAACACATCGTTACCTTGAAATATAACAGACGTTGCATAATACATCGTTGCCTTTAAATGTAACAGGCGTTGCATAATACATCGTTACCTTGAAGTGTAACAGGCATTGCATAATACATAATTACCTTGAAATGTTACAAGCACTACATAATACATCATTACCTTGAAGTGTAC
Organism: Carcinoscorpius rotundicauda; assembly: GCA_011833715.1. Classification (NCBI taxonomy): domain Eukaryota; kingdom Metazoa; phylum Arthropoda; class Merostomata; order Xiphosura; family Limulidae; genus Carcinoscorpius; species Carcinoscorpius rotundicauda. The sequence goes on along the minus strand of CM022401.1, from coordinate 10,833,765 downwards.
ATCACCTGGAAATTTGATAGGCATTGTATGATACATCATTAATTTGAAATGTAGCAGACTTTGCATAATTTTTGCCACATACACTCAACTTAACTAAGGGCAAATGACATAGATATGTAAACAGTATCATGTTGTTAAGACTATAAGAAATAATATTAATGTTGTTTACAGGGAGAACGAAATAGAAGAACACCCAACTACAGTGAGTCGTTACTACCAATATGTGGCTCGAGTTGTGAGGGCATCTCTACCATTTCAAGCTCTGATGTTACTCCTGCTAGGAGTAGCTAGTCTTCTGCCTGTTTCAGAAGATGATTTTAGCTGTGTTCTGACAAATAATTTTGCACGATCTTTGGACCCAATGCTACGCTATCCAAATGGACCACCTCCAATTTAAAAATTTTAAAGTCCTTGTAAAATTATTTTTGAAACTATGATTAGTAAATGAGAAACTAACCAGCATTTCTAAATTGAATAATGTGGTTATATATGAATTGTGTTGAATGCCTGGTGAATATCTACATATACTAATCACAGCTCTATTGTGATCCATAACCTGTTAGTGTTTCTGTGAAAGTTTTGTGGGCAGAATGGATTTGAATACACACAAGTCTATGCTTTTCAGCTCGCCAACGATGACATTCGTCCAATTTCACCAGACATTCACACCTTGAATGTTTGTTTTCTTTTTTGTTAAGAGGTATGAATGTCTGAAGTTCGAACGTGTGCAGTCGGTCTCTGTTGTCTTGTGAATGTTACACCTGTGGTACTAGCAGTAGAGCTGAAATAAGTGTGTTCTATTTGATCTGTACATTGACACTAGTGTAACACCGACTGCACACGGTAACGAAAAAACATTACGTCAATTCTTCCGAATCTTTGACCGAGCTTAGTCTTACCCTTAGTTTAACATTTAAGTGGTTAAGACTTTTTTTCATTTGAAGGAAAACACCACAGATCACTTGTTACAGCATAAGCTGTGATGTGTTCAAGATGTTTTTTATGCAAAACATATTTCCTGATTATAAGCTAAAACTTTTATGTTAAATAAAAGAAATATTGGTCTTGTGTCTGGAACACGAGATTACTGCTTCAGTTAGAATCATTGTCCAAGGTGCTAAGAACGTGCCATGTATTTTGTATATTGTGTAGTTGCTCCTACAATATTGTACAAGTTAAAACAGGATAAATTAGTTTTGTTTTGGAGTTAAAAGATGGTGTGAGTGTGATCTCCATTAATGCGAGCTTAGAGAAAGTTTTGTGTGTTTTAGTTTAGAATTTTTAAGAATCTGGTTGATTAGCCCCAATTTTTTGATTTTTTTTTTTACATGAGAATGCATGTATTTGTCTTTCTTTTCTGAATTTTGTCAGTATGTAAGAATATTGAGCTGTAATTGTAAAACTGATAATCCTATCTTCAGGGAAGTTTTCAGGTGCCTATGTCAAAACTAATAACAGTTTCTTCAACTAGTTTTAGACTTTTACAGGAAATATTATTTATATATGCAGGGCAGTTCCCGCTCTTTAGCTGTGGTTTTAACTCTAAAATTTTAATAATGAATATGAAAATATATTAGATGTTTTAGATTGAATAAAGCAGTTATTTAACTTTACTGAGTTGAGAATTTTCATTTGAAATATTGAAACAGAAAGAACAAAACACTTGTTAAAACATTTAAAAACATGGTTTAACATTTGTACAAATGTTGTACGTTTATAGATGTGCTACCACAATGATTATTACCAAGGTTGTATTCCTATCACATGAATCTTATTTTTAATTATTTTTGTGCATAAATCATTTAATTTTTAACTACCTCTCTCTAAGGGTGATATATTAAAAGAAATATAATTCTGACGAGGCACCTTACCTAATCTCGCATACAGAGCTATTTTTGTTCAGTGCTTCCCCCTATTTGCGAACTTTGTGTGCATGGCACAAATATTTTTTTTCCCATGCACACCTCATTTCACGTAATTAACCTAATTATCACATGAAGAAGCGCCACGCCTCCTTGTGATATGTTTAGGCAGTGTTCATGTTTCAATCTTTTATATACTAGTCTTTTGAAGCCGGAATTTTCACAGCAATTATTTTTCGAGTATCCTCCTTATTTATACATCATTAAATTATGGTAACATATAATTTTCTACTCAGTTACAAAACCTACTAATTAATGCTTTTCTTTCTGTTTGATTTTCATTTGCATTATAAATTCTCAAGCAGGGGTTACCACAATGGAAATTGTACCTTCTTCCAGCACATTTACCCAATTTGCAGGTGGAAAAAGCTTAATCTTAGAGTTATTGGGTGAGAAATTGATTGTTATTTGAGCCAAGTTCCTTCTCCTGGTGTTGCACAACTTCCTCTTTAACAAGTCAGATTTGCTTGGGATAACAAAACATTTGACAGTCTTTTTCCTCCATCTTAATTTGCCATGTCTTCCCAAGCTCCTACTGTGGGTTCCATTAGGCCTAATACAGCTTGTTTGGGCATGATTTTACAGGTATGTTCTGTTTTATTTCTCTCACTGATTTCGTATAATCCCCAACCTTCCTCCTTACATGGTGCTCCTTCCTCCCAGTATTTAATGTTTCCACCAGCTACTGATATTGGTGTTCATGGTGTTTCTCACTCATGTGAAGATACTGACATGCCTCTCCCTCTGTGGGCTTTGAATCAGTTTTATTTATCCTACCATCAGGTCGATTTAACACGATTTTTTTCTCAACAATTGAAATTCATATTACTCATTTGAGAGCACATCCTAATTTTTTAACCTTCAATTTTCTCAACTTTGTCTTACCCTCACGTCTATATTATGATAACTGTTCACCATATACCTTCTTTCTAAAGCAATTCACTGAGATCCTGAAGGTTTTGGGGAAGTAAATTTGCCAAGTTACATCCTTGTTGGAACATTTTGACCCTTTCTTTAACCACATGGTTCCTCTGTTGGGATCTTTTGCTGAGAGACATGGATTTGCCTCACATTTTGCCATCTTTTTATCTTAGAGACTTACACCTGACACTTTTCCCCATTAGTTGGTGTTTGGCGATCTTCCAGCGACTTTAGAATCTGTGAGACAGAAATTAACTCTTTCCTTATTGGTTGATTACACAGAACCTCGACTATGACTACCCTCTGTTTCTGTTCCCTATCATAATTCTTTCCATCCATTATGCCTTTCTGCCACTAGGCAATCTTCTTTTCATCATTTTATTCAATATCGAGTATCATGCCACAAACAGTATCAGTGACTACCCTGTGAGATCTGGTCCAGTGGGGCTCATTTATCCAAGTTTTTTCACATATGGTGAGACTTCACCTTGGATCTGTGGGTTCTCCAGGTTTTATCATCAACCTCCTCTCCTTTTTTCCATTGTCTGATACTTGTTTCCTTTCTTTACCTCAGAATCCGACCTCATGTAGCACTTTTCCAAGGTAATACAGGATCTTTTCTCACAGAATAATATCAAACCTGTTCATTCTTCCCTCAGGTTTTATTACATACTGTTGTTTGCAAAAAGCCTGGAGACTGACAGCCTGTGATCGATCAAATCATGTCACAGTTGCTTTTTGGTGCTGACTTATTTTACAATGGAGTCATTTCTCATCCTCAGAGCAATCAAAATGCTACCTTTAATTTGTTCATCATGGTTTGGCTTATCAGAGGGTCAAAGCTTTTATGAGACTTATGCATGCTTGATGAATCTAAATATTCAGGTGATCCTGGTACAGAAAATTTGATAGATCTATTGTCAATGAACTGAATATTCTTCATCTTGAAGTGAAAACAACTCTAGTTGTGGCTTTATAAACTGACAATGTTCTTCATCTCTCAACTTTATAGGTTCTGAACACTGGACCTTTTTGTTTTGTTATGTCTAACTTCTCTTGCTAGATTCAGAGCTTCTTGTATCTCTCATTGTTTTCCTTGTGTAATATCAGATGATAAATTTATACTTGGTGTAACTACTTGTTTTCACAAATTTAATGCTCCCTTTGCTTAGAAGTGGTGTAGCAGAAAGAAATAAGTTGCTTAAAACATCTCCCAGTCTGTGTCCTTTGACTACCCAAACAATAAGGTAAACCATTTCCCTTTTAATAATTTTAATGTCATACACAGCTGGATTTTTATACTTAGAAACTTTCGTTATTACAAATATGAAGTGTTATGGTAACTTTCTTATTTAAATGAGATAAATCAACCAATGTTGTCTTTTATATATATCTGTATAGTCTGAATATTTCTTTAGACACTAGTCTGTATTGAGGAGCCCCCCAGTGGCTCAGCGGTATGTCTGCGGACTTACACGCTAAAATCCGGGTTTCGATACCCGTGATGGGCAGAGCACAGATAGCCCATTGTGTAGCTTTGTGCTTAATTCAAAACAACAACAACAACTGTATTGAGGATGTATAAAGTGGTCATGTGTCTTTCCTAACCTTTAACTTGAACAATTCGTAGCAATGGTACATATTCATTACTAATAAAACAAGGTTCCAGAATATCTGAATAAATATAGAGTGAATAAAATCAACCAATGTATAAAACAACAACGGGCCCTGTTATCGTGAAATTATTGTTAACTCCAAGTGTAACTGATAATATATGATCTTTAAAACTCCACGCTTACTTTTCAAGTGAGTGAATCATAAGTAAATACACTGCTGGCCAAAATCTTAAGGCGAATGAACATAGAGAAAAAAATATGCATTTTGCGTTGTTAGACTCGACCACTTATTTGAGTAAAGCTTCGAAAAAGGCAAGAAAGAAAAGGGAAAATAAAAAAAAAACTTTTCAGCATTTAGTAAAGAAAATGTGAACACTATGAAATGAGCCTAAATTCTAGCTGGTCAAAAGTTTAAGACCACACTGAAACGAAGCGCTAATCGGTAAACACGTAATGAAATTTAGTAATTTGTGTTCAAACATTAGCGTTGTCAACATCTCCCACTGGCATCTGTGTTACATTGGGTAAAAATATGGCAAAGGCTAAAAAGTTGACAGAGTTTGAACATGGAAGAATTGTCGAGCTGCAAAAGCAAGGTCTCTCTCAACGTACCATCGCTGGTGACAATGGACGTAGTAAAACTAATGTTGCAAATTTCTTAAAAGACCCTGAGGGATACGAAACGAGAATTTCAAGTGGTCGGCCCAAGAAAATTTCGCCGGCGTTGAGCAGAAGGATTCGATGAGTTGTCCGGCAAGACACAAGCCGATCGTCAAACCAGATTAAGGCCCTTACGGACGCAGAATGCAACTCAAGAACAATAAAACGGGATCTACGAGAGGAAGGTTTTAAAAACCGAAAACGTTTTCAAAGGCCACGCCTCCTTCCACACCACAAAACAGTTTGGTTAAACTTTGCTGAGAAGCACCAAACATGGGACGAAGAAAAGTATACTAAGGTTTTGTTTTCTGATGAGAAAAAATGTAACCTGGATGGTCCAGATGGCTTTCAACGTTACTGGCACGATAAGGATATCCCATCGGAGACATTTTCTACACGGTACAGTGAAGGAGGTTCCATCATGATCTGGGGTGCTTTCTCCTTCCATGGAACAATGAAGCTTCAGGTTATACAGGGGCATCGAAAAGCAGGTGGCTACATTGGCATGTTGGAGAGAGCATTCTTGTTGACTAAAGGCTCTTGCTTGTGTGGTAATGACTGGATCTTTTAGCAGGACAACACTGCAATCTACAATGCTCGCAGGACAAAGGACTTCTTAATAGCGAATAACGTGATTATTTTTGACCATCCAACATGTTCGCGCAAACTGAACCCCATTCAAAATGTTTGGGGTGGATAGAAAGGGAAGTCTACAGAAATGGACGTCAATTCCAAACAATGCATGATCTTTGTGAAGCCATTTTTACCATTTGAAAATAACATTCGAGCCAGCCTTCTGCAAACGCTTACATCGAACATGCGAAAGCGAATGTTTGCAGTTATTCGCAATGACGGCCGTGCAACTCACTACTGAGACCTCTTGTTGGGCATTTCTTACCCAATTTAAGACTTCTTTTTGGTATGGTTTTAAACTTTTGGCCAGCTAGTATTTAGGCTAATTTATAGTGTTCACATTTTCCCTATTAAATGCTAAAAAAAAGTTTTTTTTTTCCTTTTCTTATTTTCATTTTTCGAAGTTCTACTCAAATGAGTGGTTGAGCCTAACAACGCAAAATGCATATTTTCTCTTTATGTTCATTGTCCTTAAGATTTTGGCCAGCAGTGTATACGTTCATTCTTTAGTTTATAAGGTGTGTCTTCTGATATTCTAATCAAATATCTTTGTTCTTTGTAACCTCCTGAACGAATATAGTTTTTTTATGGTAATAGAGTGAGAGCCAGAAAAATATGATGTTCATGGTGTACCATCTGGCACGTTACGCCAAGCTTGTGGATAGAAAAATATGATGTTCATGGTGTACCATCTGGCACGTTACGCCAATTATGTGGATAGAAAAATATGATGTTCATGGTGTACCATCTGGCACGTTACGCTAAGTATGTGGATAGAAAAATATGATGTTCATGGTGTACCATCTGGCACATTACGCCAAGTATGTGGATAGAAAAATATGATGTTCATGGTGTACCATCTGGCACATTACGCCAAGTATGTGGATACTGTAATTCCACTGAAGCCACATCTTACCGTAATTCCACTGAAGCCACATCTTACTGTAATTCCACTGAAGCCACATCTTACAAACTTTCAAGATTGATAGATCTCGGAAGATGAGTGATTTTTACTAGCAAAATAATTCATAGAGCTGCTACCAGGTAGTATCCCATACATGTTGAATGACGACAAATATGGTTCCACTTCTCATCTTCGGCGATTGAGGTCTATTTGAAGGCTATGAAATGTATTACTATATGGATCCAGCTATTAAACTTATCAGGATATCCTTTCCATTTTAAGATCCAGCTATTAAACTTATCAGAATATCCTTTCCATTTTGCCACCATTGCCACAGTGGTATGTCTACAGACTCACACCTCGATAACTTGGGTTTCATCGAAACTTGTTAAGAATTTTACGACTACAACGCAAATAAAGGTGCTGGACTGGCCTGGAAACTCTCCGGACTTAAAATGGTTAAAATTCTTTTGTTTCACAGTCCATTATTGATTAAGTTGATTATCTCACTGCTAGAGACGGATCTTTCATTAATTATTTACGATCATTCCACGTTAGATCCCCACTGTAATGTGTCAAGTGTAGTGTAACCCACTGTAATGTATCAAGTGTAGTGTAATTTCATCTTCCTTTTTATATTTCTGAGGAACACTGTCGACGATCTCTATATTTTCGTGAACCAACGATTCCAATCAAAGTTTAAGAGGTTCCATAGTTTGTGAATGAAAGATTTGAAGATATTGTTGTAGTCGGTTTATCACCTTTGTTTTATTATCTACAAGTAATGCATCAGTTTGTATAAGTAACTTCATATAGTTTAATGCTTTATACAGGCCTTTCATAAACCCTGGACCGATTACAAACAATGCACCTGCTCAGGAACGAACACCATTCGTTTTGTCATATTTTTATATTCCATCAGCTTTACCGATAGTTCGTCCTGTGAAACCACCAAATAATAAAAGTGTGGTTGCTACTGGTAACAGTAAAAACCTTCCTTTATGTACTAACAATATTCCTTTCTGTTTAACAGCTGTCTTCTTGTCAGCCAACTCTTTCAATGATAGCGTTATCCTTCTGATGTTCTATGTGAGTATTATCCTTTAGAATATTTACAAATATTAACTTCGGTAATTATTCATTTCATTGGTTATGTACAGCTTTATGCTGTGCATGGAGTAATTCTTAAAGTTGCTTAATATGGATAAGCAATGATTAATAAATAATTGTGAGTACATCGTGTAAAACTGTTTATTTATACATACATTTTTAGATATAATATACACTTGTTCATACAACAGTGATAATAACTGTTAATATCAAACCTCCATTTTGACGTTGTCAGATTTCCATGCAGTCACTTAGTTACACTGTATGTGATAAGCATCTGGAGGATATTTACTCAAAAAAACGATTGTTTAAAGAGAAACTCGGATGTATATATTCATTGTTGTTTTGAATTCACCACAAAGCTACACAATGGGCTATCTGTGCTCTGCCCACCACGGGTATCGAAACCCGGATTTTAGCGTGTAAGTCCGCAGACATACCGCTGAGCCACTGGGGGGGGGGCTGTATATATTCAATAACTAAACATTTGAATGCAAGTTCTTTAACTACGTACAGTGAATCCTTCAAATAAAATCCTTCTAGTTTTATTTAAGTAGCAGTCATGATGTAAATATACATTTAAACAGCTTTATCTTACTTTGGTGCTTACACTACAGCTTTATCTTACTTTGGTGCATACACTACAGCTTTATCTTACTTTGGTGCTTACACTACAGCTTTATCTTACTTTGGTGCATACACTACAGCTTTATCTTACTTTGGTGCATACACCACAGCTTTATCTTACTTTGGTGCTTACACTACAGCTTTATCTTACTTTGGTGCATGCACTACAGCTTTATCTGACTTTGGTGCATGCACTACAGCTTTATCTTACTTTGGTGCATGCACCACAGCTTTATCTTACTTTGGTGCTTACACCACAGCTTTATCTTACTTTGGTTCATACACCACAGCTTTATCTTACTTTGGTGCATACACTACAGCTTTATCTTACTTTGGTGCTTACACTACAGCTTTATCTTACTTTGGTGCACACACTACAGCTTTAGCTTACTTTGGTGCACACACTACAGCTTTAGCTTACTTTGGTGCACACACTACAGCTTTAGCTTACTTTGGTGCACACACTACAGCTTTAGCTTACTTTGGTGCATACACTACAGCTTTATCTTACTTTGGTGCATACACTACAGCTTTATCTTACTTTGGTGCATACACTACAGCTTTATCTTCAGAAAAAAAAAATCCAATCATCAGACGGATGTATTCAGGCGTATGAGGTTTTAAATCAATAAGTCTTATTGTGTTTTAATAAGTTTCTTCAAAATATTTGGTACACGGTGGAAACATTTGTCTTGTTGAGATATTCAACTGACATTTGTATTTGTCGTTATTGAAATTATTGAATCGTTAGTTAAGAACAAAGACACAAAATGGACTATCTGTACTCTACCCACCATGAATATTGAAACCCAATTGTTAACATTGTAAGTCCACAGATACATTGCTCTTCCATTTGGGTGCTTTTCAAAAAAAAATAGTTTATTCGGGATTTATTATTGATAATATTATGAATGTTTCTACTCTGATGACGTAGGTTCTGTACAATATAAAACTGATAAACCCAAGTGGGCACTATCACGTGTAAAAAGTTAAGACAATTATTTGTTTCATTCATAAAATCACAATAATAAAAATATTTGGTTTATCAGACCATAAATAATAATGAAACATTTTAGCTAATCCTATGACAGATTGAATTATATGAATATTTTGCATTAATTTTGTATATTATGGTTGAAATTCACCACAAGACCATAGAAAGTTTTTAGGAATAGAATAAACCACGACGATGACGTAAAAAACTGCTTACAAAGTGTGATTCATATTAGTCCTGACACTAAAAGTGTGCAATAGACAGTTATCCATCTCAAACTATAATGAGAAATAAATCAAACAGGACTCACTTTATCAAGATCATGTTTCATGGGACCCTCCTCCAAGGTCCTGCACATCCCCTAATTTCCAGTCCACACACCATGGCGAGGAATTAGTTCTATAAGATGAAACAGTTAGTATCTATACAGAAGGGTGTTAAAGTCTGAAAGCACGTGTTGTTCGGTGTAAATTGGATGATAATTCTTTTTTTTTCCTTGTTGTAAAGAGTTTGTGTTTTCAAATCTCTACAAACCTTCTTATAGTTGGTCACAGTTGCAGATAGCTGGAAAAGATTGAATCTATTTTAACATACATTTCGTTAGTAAAAATTCTTATACGGTAAGAGTCTGTGACTTGTTGGCGATGATTTCAAACAATTAATGGTCCTTACACATTTATTTTAAAATAATATATTTAAAACAAGTCAAATTTACGTAAAAAAATATTTACTCTATAGGATATCCCAGTTATATCTACAACTCTAAACAATTCTCCTTCTTACCAAATGTCCAGGATGATTAAATTATTTTAGAATCCAACTGATCCAACTATTTTTCTCTGCTCTTATCAGGATAGTATCAGTAAGTAACTCACGCTAAAACATGGGCTTTCAAACTTATATCCTAAACTTCAAATATTTGTCTCATTTTTTTTATCAAAGTCTACACAGATATGTTGAATTACTTTAGAACATCTTTTGACTAGACAAATTATTCTCCTTATTTTTATTAAGCTGTGAAACTCACTTTAAAATGTCTTTTACAGGTAATCACTCACACGTCAGCAAACTTCTCGTTTTGTGGCTTTTATATTTCTGACTAAACTTTACTTGAGTTGCACTTGCTTGTGCACCTATATTTACATATTGTTTACTGAGACCTTGAATTTTTGAAGCTATGAGACTGATGATATAACGAAATTCACTTAAGGTGACGAGAAAAAATCAAAAGTTCGAGTGACGTGGAGTCAACAGCCATACAACAATTAAACAACACATACAAACAATGTACGACTGTTACTGTGGCAACCAAACTTGCCACAAACATCACTCTAAAATAATTACTTTTAACATTCCTGTTATGAAGAGCAAATAATCATTAAATATTAAATCACCAAAGAAAATCATAAAGCCCAAACTGAAACATGTTTCAGTGTGGCTTTAGGTCGCCACGTAAGTATCCATGGTTTTCTGGATCACCACTGACTTATGATGTTTTATGGTGTCTGTCTAGCTTGCCTGTAAATTCGCCATGATAATCCACTGAAAACAGATCTTTGGGTCAGTGTGAAATGTATGTCTGTCTGTATGTGATCCGATCTCTTCTAGTGCATTATATAATTTAAAACAAGCGTGAGCTGTTTCGAAAGTCGCCATAAAGATGTTGGTTTGATCTTTCTGGGATAGAAATTCACATTTATGCTTCCAATAAAGAACTATCAATTCTTCATTAATTATGGTAACATCTGTTATTATTTTGGTATTACCTTTCATTAACGAACGGTATCATTTAATAGATGTTACACAGGTAATTTGTGGTTTGTTTACAGACATACCCCAAAGTCCCCAAAAAGAATTAAGATATAATTTTGAAACTGGCATTTATTGCTGGATTAAAACAATGTTTTCAATGGCCAGTTGGAATTCTTCTTTTTCGTCTTATTGTTCAATGTAATACTATTTTATCTCTGATGTTATACAGTGAGAGTTTCAATTAGGACTTTCTTCGTTTAATTTAAGAAATCTATCCATACAGTTCTTAAAATAATTTCTATGTTTGATAAAAGTATAATAAATCTCACATATTCTTATCACCATTCAACTGCTTTCTTCAACTTCTTCTCAGGTACCGATGAAAGACCTTGTGTCATCACTATGGTTACATGGTGGCAATGATATGGACTCATCACATGATCCAAGTAATGAAAAAGTTAATTTACCATCACATCTACATGGTAAAAACTGGATGATGGAGTTTCCTTAGGCTAGAAACTCACATTTAATAAAACTAGAATAATTATTTGAAATAGACTGATTGGTTATTGGCAATTCAGCACAAGGTTGCAGAAAGAGCTATCTGTACTCTACCCACCACAGGTATCGAAACCCGGTTTCTAGCAGTGAGAGTCCACAGATATACCACTGTGCCACTGGGGGCATTTAAATTAGAACAGTTGTAGTTAGTGAAGGGTATCTAACAATATATTATCAATATTTGTTGTTCGTGGATATAGCAATCTGAAATCCACGCACTTGATCTTTTCTTCTCCATTTGTATTGCATGGAAGTCATGTCACGTTGACTGTTCCACCACAAAAAGTGTCTCGTATATTCAGGCTGGAAACTACTGCATGGTCCCTGAGGAAACTACTGTATGATCCCTGAGAAAAATACGGCATGATTCCTGAGGAAAATACTGTATGGTCTCTGAGGAAACTACTGTATGATCTCTCAGTAAATTTATATTATTACTCTTCAATTATTAAACTCATTAATGTTTTCATGTTTAAATTATGGATGGCTAGTGCAGATAGCCCTGGTTTAGCTTTGTAAAACCAGAGGGAAGGAAGGTAGTCATCACCACTCACCACCAACTCTTGGGTTAATCTTTTACTAACAAATGTAGGGATTGATCATCATAACGCCCCCACGTCTGAAAGAGCGAGAATGTTTGTTGTGATGGGAATTCGAACCCGCGACCCTCAAATAACTACTTAAGCGCCCTAACCACCTAACCAACATAATCACATGTTGAAATATAGAAACACTGTCACAGAATATTTTGATAAAATTCTGAGGATAATCGTTAAAATATAGATAATACATGGAAGTAAAGTATTCACCTTGGTAAAACATGAAATAATACTATAAAGTATCATGTGTTAATAGAAAGACTTTGTGAAACATAAAGCAAAATTAGTAAAAGTGAAGGTTTCATTATTGAATCATATTCAGAACACGTTTTAATGATGATACACGCTGACATTAGTAACCTGACGTATACCCTCTGTAACACAGTCTGTGGACTTAACGCTAAAAGCTGGGTTTTGATACCCCTGGTGGGCAGAGCACGGATAACTCATTGTGTAACTTTCTTCTTAACTTCAAACAAACCTGATGTATGTGTAAGATATGTATAAATAAGTTAGTTTATTATGTTATATTGATAGTATAAAGTCAAACTAGTGACAGTGTAAGTTGTAATAATTCTTTTATGACATATAAGTGTTCAGGAGGTGGCGAACTAGCAACCCTGATGACAATGTGTGGAAAATATTAAGTATGACGCCATCGTTTGAATGATGTCATTCCCCTTTCCTATTAGCTTTGGGTGTGGCGCCGTCTAACGGCGTGATGGGCAAGCAGCTCCCTAACTACTTATCCTCCTGAATAAGAAATAAAAATATAATTAATAACGACTCCATTCAGTTGAAAGTAGGGTGGTAATGCTGTGTTGGTGTAGTTGTATCCTCCAAACCATGCTCCATCTCTATAAAGTAGGGTGGCAATGCTGTGTTGGTGTAGTTGTATCCTCCAAACCATGCTCCATCTCTATAAAGTAGGGCGGTAATGCTGTGTTGGTGTAGTTGTATCCTCCAAACCATGCTCCATCTTTATACGGGTTTATTTGAGGGGGTGATTAGCTTTGAAAACCCATTCTAACACTGCATGGGTATCAGTTCCCAGTGGTTGAGGTGTGAATTTGGAGCTGAATCAATCACTAAACGTACTTACACGTGTGTTCAGGGCATATCTTTACCAAATTCATTTGTTGTTCGTCACAGTGGGTGTGGTTGCTCCACTTCTTCCTCTTCTGCTGACCTTCGATGTCTTTACACCCAGGATATCACAGTGGGTGTGGTTGCTCCACTTCTTCCTCTTGTACTGACCTTCGATGTCTTTACACCCAGGATATCACTATGTTTGAAGTGGTCTGTATTTTGACTCTTACCACATGTTCCATGATCAATGGTGGGATTTCTCTCTCCAGTTGTCTGAGCTTCATGTGAACACAATATACAAGTTTGGATGCAGTTGACTTGCCGTATATGGTCCTTCGTGCACTACCCACTCTATACCTTGGAGCAAATCCCCTATTTTATCCACAACAAGATAGAAATTGTGATATATCATGGTTAGGATCGCAGTCCAGCTGTCTTTTCTCCCACTGGGTCTATCATATCTTTTCCACATCTAGGCAAAAAGTATACTTCGTACAAAACTAGTGCAAACTTTGGGAAATTTTTCAGACACTTTCAAGGGGTGCTTCTATTTGTTCCATTCATTCGGTCTCTCTACCTATTCAGTGTGAGATTCTACTGATGTATGTGGGTTGAAGTAAGGTATCCTGTTAGAAGTTATAATTTTTTACAATGAAAGTACACATCAAACACACACTTATTTCATTCACACTTCCTGTTCTTCCTCCCGATGTGGCTTTCTTATAAGAAAACACACACACGTTACAGGAATTAGTTACAAGACGGTGGACTCAGCAGATAGCCCGATGTGACTTTGTTATAAGAAAACACACACACGTTACAGGAATTAGTTACAAGACGGTGGACTCAGCAGATAGCCCGATGTGACTTTGTTATAAGAAAACACACACACGTTACACGAATTAGTTACAAGACGGTGGACTCAGCAGATAGCCCGGTGTGGCTTTGTTATAAGAAAACACACACGCGTTACACGAATTAGTTACAAGACGGTGGACTCAGCAGATAGCCCGGTGTGGCTTTGTTATAAGAAAACACACACACGTTACACGAATTAGTTACAAGACGGTGGACTCAGCAGATAGCCCGATGTGACTTTGTTATAAGAAAACACACACACGTTACACGAATTAGTTACAAGACGGTGGACTCAGCAGATAGCCCGGTGTGGCTTTGTTATAAGAAAACACACACACGTTACACGAATTAGTTACAAGGCGGTGGACTCAGCAGATAGCCCGTTGTGGCTTTGTTATAAGAAAACACACACACGTTACACGAATTAGTTACAAGACGGTGGACTCAGCAAATAGCCCGATGTGGCTTTGTTATAAGAAAACACACACACGTTACAGGAATTAATTACATAATGCAAAATCTTAAAGTTAAATCTATATTTGTATCTCAGGACGGCTGGTATTGGATTTGAACACTTTTACTAATAAATTGTTGATACCCAATACCAGCCGTTCTGAGATACACCTTTACTTCAAGTGGGTTTCATCACAAGTCTATTATTTGTTAACAAAGTATAGTATAAAATGCATGCATGTATATAAAAAAACATTCAAATCAAAAGTAACCACTGAAAATATTTGACAAATGTCAATCGTTTTTTCAGAAGAACCCATCAGAGAGTACATAGAAAAATATTTATATAAATACTAGTGCTTGTCTGGCAGAAACATTTCTTACAAGTTTTTTATCAAACTAAACAAATCTCATACCAACAGAAACGCCTTTGTCCAAGGAGTCAAGATTGCGTAATGTGTTTTCCATTCATAATCACGCTACCTGTTTTTATACTTGGCCAAACATTTCAGTGCAACAAGTATACCACATAATAGCATAATGTCACTATCATCAAATGTCAACTAGCTTTGATTTCGATTTTAATTTTCTTTATTTACAAAATATTTTACACAACACTTAATTCGTGTGTAATACCCTAAAAACAGGCATTACACTAAAAACAATCATGGTGAATATATCAACGACTTTGGTCTAAAATGTAAATGCCTAGTAGGTTCAAAACCATATGCTTATCACTTTTTGAATATGCATTCAGACGTTTCAGCATATTCAGCTATGTTACCTTTATTCCAACTTTGTATTCACTTTACTTTACAATACATTAACTTCGATTCGTTTAATAGCCTGTTATAGAAATCGTTTAGGCCAGTGATTCTCATCCTGCCGCGGTGTTTTTAAAACACATTCAACATAATTTTTGGTGTGTTTTTAGTGTTTGGATATTCACCTTCTAATCCACTTAAACGACGATTTTTACAGAATTTAACTGTGTACAACGTGAAGGCCAATGTTCGGAGAACTGATATGGGCGCCAGCATAAAGGGCCAAAAAGGGTATTTGTCAACCCTACATTTCACAATAGAATGCTTACGTTATGATGTAAACTTAATATCATAGTTAAACTAAATATTTTCAGTAGTGCTAATTAAAACTGTAAATTTCTGTTTAAGCCAACGCAACACATAGTTTTTAGTGTATTAACTTACATTGTAAAAGTTTGTCCACTACATGTTTTGAGCCCTTAAAAAAAAATTTCACTGGGCTCTTATGAGCACCAATGACTACACTACATAACCTTTAAAAAACAGTTTACTTATAGATTGGCCCAGCATGGCCAAGCGTGTTAAGGCGTGCGACTCGTAATCTGAGGGTCGCATGTTCGCATCCCTGTCGCGCCAAACATGCTCGCCCTCCCAGCCGTGGGGGCGTTATAATGTTACGGTCAATTCCACTATTGTTGGTAAAAGAGTAGCTCAAGAGTTGGCGGTGGGTGGTGATGACTAACTGCATTCCCTCTAGTCTTACATTACTAAATGAAGGACGGCTAGCACAGATAGCCCTCGAGTAGCTTTGTGCGAAATTCCAAAACAAACAAAATACTTATAGATAGTAATTCAATGTACGCTATACCTGAAAAGAAGTCCAAAAACCGCAAATACATTGAATGATTCATTCTATTCGTTAAAAAACAACAACTCACTATAATCCCAGCTAATTTCAAACAAAAACAAACTCCCAAACATATCATATCTGTAATATACTGTAGTCTCTTAATACTCCACAAATGTGGCGTATCTTCGTGATTTCTTGTCCTGTTCCAAGAAAGTTGCTTAATTTTAGAGTTATATGCTCTCTGGCTATCAATTAAAACATTGAATATATAGACCACAACATTTTAATTTAGGCCTTCAGTGATGACAAGAAACCCACTTGAAGTAAAAATGTATTATCAAGATGGCTGGTATGGGTATTAAAATTTTAATTGAAATAAAGTACAGAACAACGTTTCGACCTCCTTAGGTAAACTTCTTTGTTAACCTGAATATAATTTAAGAAGGTCGAAACAAATGTCAAAAATAATATTTAACGTAACTCGATCATGATTATGTACGTTTCACCACGAACACAAAATATGTCTGTGGGTTTAAATTACCCTAAAAAATCCAGGAACATACAATAATTAAAAATTATACTTTATAAAACAATTTATAGCAATAACACTTTTATTTATTTGTGACAAAATAATTTATATATGTTTTACAAAGACGGACTTTTACATACACTTAATTTCTAATGATACCGTAGGATCTTAACACATAAATTATGACAGTACAAGTCTTCAACGTCCAGATTTCATTTTGTTAAAATTAATTATCTGTACTAAAATATCAAATGATAGACATACTGTATTCGTCCATTATCTGAATAACCGTTGATAACCTCCAAATGCACACAAAACATGTGAAAGTATAGAATACATTTGTTAATGTTTTACACATTTTGCATAACCAATACTCACCCTACAATTATATGAACGAGTTATTAATTATTATATTTAAAACATCAAAACTTTAAGATTGTCTAAAGTGTAAGAATATATAAATTTATTTTGATGCATAACCTTTGTCAAAGTTAATGTATAACGAACATACAATTTGTTTTAGTCACAAAGTTTATTCTGTACTGATAGACAATAAATCTATATATGTGTGATACTTTAGTTCAAATGTTTTAAGCTGGACGAGAATCGTCTGTGAAGACCAGCATGTGGGATATGCAGTTTAGTTTCAAATGTTTCGTGTAGTTTCTAACGTGAATAAGCTGTGATTGTTTGCCCCTTATGTTTATTTAATTTAATCTAATTGAACAAATGTATATATCAGATATTATTGCATTGAGTTGTATGTAATTATTTTGTGAACTAAAAAGTTTTCTTAAATGGTATATTAATATATCGTCAAGTTTTGTTTACAACTGTTTGAGTAAACTTGTTAAATATGTGATTTTTACATACATGTGTTAACACTTTTACATAATGTTATGATGAAACATGAGTTTTCTATATCAAATAGAGGTTTGTTAGAAACTACTATTCATGCTGTGTAACTTAACCATAAAATACTAAGGTTTTTCATTTATTTATAAACCAAAAATATCTTAAATGATACCTTAGTATATTCTGAACAAATATTTCAATATGTGTTATGCATAGGTCCAAAATGACCCCCGCTCATACAGCAGTATGTCTAAAGATTTACAACCCTAAAATCAGTGGGTCGATTCCCCTCAGTGGGCTCAGCAGATAGCCTCGTGTGGCTTTGCTATAAACAAATACATACGTATACAGACACTTAAGTCTGAAATTTTACTTACGTATACTAAAGACAGTACACTAGTCTACAATGAGAAGTGAGTTTCGTTTAAGAAAATCAAAGAAGACCTGGTGATTTTTATACATCTGATTAATTGTAAATGAAAGATAATTGATGTTACAGTAACACTTTCAAAATTCACGTTAGTGCAACTGATTTGAAATGGTTTAAAAATAATTACTTGATTTATAACTAGATGTTTTTTTACGATTGTTAATTACACTTTCGGTACAGCACTTTATAAAACAAGTGTATACAGCAGTGATTAAACACAAGGGCAACCTGACTTTGAACTGTTGTGACCAGCCAAGAATAGAGAAGGGTCAAAGTTTGTCTGAAATGCTGGTGCACTTGTTTAACAAATAATATGTTATGATCCCCTAAGATAGTGATAACTTATTTTTTCTAATCATTGATAGCATTGTTAAGATTATTGTGTAATTACTGTTTACTCATGGCATAAGTGATCACATGATAATCTTTGACACGTGTTCGAGATCATGTTTATGTCGATTTCAATGTTTTGTGAACTTGTAACAGAAAATATATGAATAATCAGTAAGACATTCATTTAATATATTCAGTTAAAGTAAAAATAAATTACTAGACAAATGATATAAACGTGAAAGAGAATGTTTTTGTATCATTAACACAGTGATTGGTGTTCCTCAAGACAGTTAGTGCATTTCGTGTGTAATTTTAATAGCTCCTAACAGAAATATTTACATAAACAATACCTTGGTCCTGTCTTTACTTTAAAGAGTGTCATAAAATAAATTTATTGCTTTATTAGATAGATCAAAACTGGGCATTGTTAGTTATTTGAAATCTTTATCTGATATATAGCAGCAATGTGTCTGAATTGGTTGAATCTACAGGAAATCTCTCCTCCAATTAGAAACAGTGATAATCCATCCAATCATAACATGCTCTCCACAATCCACCAGGACACTATGAAAGATCAACAACACCTACACACAAAATGACAGGGCACAGTTTGGGTAGGTTATTCGGCGCTCTGGTCGTGAAAATGGGTTTTCTCGGGGCACTCCCGTTTCTCCTCACACATAAACCTTAGTCATTGGATCCCAGCCGGGGCAACTTGACCCATCGATCCATGCCCGGTTCTGAATCACACCGTTTAATTTGAGTTGATATTTCGTCTTCCGACTTGCTTCTTATTTCTTCTTCAATCGAACGTTGACTTTGCCTTCTGTTTGTCAGCTGTCACGCCTACCAGACTCGCATTAATCAGATTCAAGCTAAACTTGTCAACCCTTTTCACACAAATATTATAAATAGTCACGTAGTCAAAATTCTTACCTTCTTCCAAGTCCGGAGGACTGTTTAGTTTTCGAACCCTTCTACCAAGTGCGGGGTTGAAGCAGGACTGTTTAATCTTTTCTGGGAGTCAAAATTCTTACTTTTTACCAAGTGCGGGGTTGAACCAGGACTCTTTAATCTTCCCCTGGGGGTCAAAATTTTCTCAAAAAATATTAACCTTATTTCAGAACAACTGCCAGCATAGGGATAGAGAGAGAGACACAAACTGACTTGAAGACCAAAGGCGGAAGACTTTCGAAACGTCGTCCTCCACAGTTGTGTCTCCACGACAGGCAGTTGCCGTCCATTCTACAAAGTTTCATCGGTGTTTCTTAATATAAGATAGTTAAAATGATAACTAAATCTCACGTATTTAAGTAGAATCTATCTTTCAAATTAATCTAAGCCACTAATTCAGTCTGACCATTTGTTCTACGTCATGCACAATACGCTAACCCATAAAATAATGAGAATACACAGTTAGTGTTTTGTATGTAATAACCTTGACTATGTTATGGCCTTACATAGATAATAACAATGTTTCATCGTTGATAATTACATTGTAGAAGTGACCAGTTTAATACAACACAAAGTTGTATTTAACAGATATGGTCAGTACGTACTTACAGTTTTTAAAGTAAATCATCTCTTTTAAATAAATTGTAAATACACAAATAGCGATTGTATATTATAATTGACTTTTATTTTAATTAAAATATTTTCGGTAAACATTAAATACATTGTAAACACACAGATAACGACTTAACTTTTATTTTAATAAGTTTGAATGCACATAAAGTTTTGAAAAATGTAGAAAAGAAAATGAAATGTTCTTTTTAATGCGATTAATGGTCAGAGGTTATTGATTAGTTAAATTGTAACACCTTACAGCCCTACACTGTATGTTTGACCACCTGACACCTTCTAAACAATCTTGTCTTGACATCAGTGTCCACGGTGTTCGGGCCAGTCATGGCCAGGTGGTTAAAGCACTCGACTGTAATCTGAGGGTCGCGGGTTTGAATTCCGGTTGCACTAAACATGTTCGCCCTTTCAGCCTTGGGGACATTCTAATGTTACGGTTAATCCCATTATTAGTTGGTAAATTAATAGCCCAAGAGTTGGCGGTGGGTGGTCATGACTAGCTGCCTTCCGTCTAGTCGTACGCTGCTAAATTAGGGACGGCTAGCGCAGATAGTCTTCGTGTACCTTTGCACGAAATTCAAAACAAACCAAGCAAACCAAACCCCGCTGTTTGTGTCTGACCCTTGTAACAGTTAACACGCTGTTTGTGTCTGACCCTTGTAACAGTTAACACGCTGTTTGTGTCTGACCCTTGTAACAGTTAACACGCTGTTTGTGTCTGACCCTTGTAACAGTTAACACGCTGTTTGTGTCTGACCCTTGTAACAGTTAAACTTCTGCTTCTAAATTGTATGTGCGTGACTTGCTATTAGTGTGTTAACTTTCGAGAGTTTGAAAGTACTTGTATTTTAAACAATAGAACTTTTAATTTGTATGTGTGTTGGTGATGTCAGTATCTCCAAATTGGTGTAGGAAAAACGTTTGATATTTGAACATGTGACAAAAATCCATCCTATCTCTATACTATAACTCACAGAAAATAAAATCACCAAAAGATTTTATAAATGAAAAGTTTAATGACATTTTATTTTGTATTAGAAGTAATGTAAGCTATATTTCGATATTTTAATTTACTTGTTTACTCGAGGGGGTTGTAATGAGTGGGAGTATTTCAGTTTGACTAGGGATTGGAAAATTAGGACACATTCAGGTCAGAGTTGATATGCCTACCAGTGACACATTGTTATGTCTGCGGACGAGCAATGCTAGAATCCTGGTTTCGATTATTATCGTGGTGGGCATAGCACAGATACCTTATTGAGTAGCTTTGTACTTAACTTCAAACAAACAGAGTTACTCAGCTGATTAGCTATGAATTATGCATGTTATATTTAGTACCTATTGAAAATTCAAAAGTTATTTACAGAAGTAGCAGAAATGCTCGCCCTCCGTTCACCATCCATGAGAAAAATAATTCTGTTGAGATTTTAGTTACAAATGAGCTATTATCACAGCATTGTGTCACGGAGTAGATTTGATTGAAGCATTTCTTTTCAGCCACAGTTTTCAACGAAAATATTTTGTTTTTCTGTTAGAATACTCACGAGAGTTTACTAAAGAAGAACTGTTGAAGACCAAATAGTCGTTTTTTAAATTAGTTTTTGATTGTTTTATATTTGAAACTTACTCCTTTCTGTTTGTAATTTTTACTGGTTAAATCTGAAACATGTCATTTTTGTAGATATTTTAAATGTTTCATTAATTGTTCAACTATTAAAAATACAACCTATTATAAAAA
This sequence comes from Carcinoscorpius rotundicauda, assembly GCA_011833715.1. Classification (NCBI taxonomy): domain Eukaryota; kingdom Metazoa; phylum Arthropoda; class Merostomata; order Xiphosura; family Limulidae; genus Carcinoscorpius; species Carcinoscorpius rotundicauda. Next base: position 10,811,986 of record CM022401.1, on the reverse strand, counting down.
ATATTACCCAGTTATGTTTGGTGATGATCAGGTGCGGTTATTTTCGAGATTTGCGTTTTAAAGATATACATCAAAGCTACGTTATAGTAAGCTTGGGCCTACCACTTAGTAGAACTGTAAATATCTTCTAACAAATGTAAAGGAAGAAATAAACTAATTTTTTTATACCTATAAATTGTTGCTGTTGTTTTGAATTAAGCACAAAGCTACACCATGGGCTATCTGTGCTCTGCCTACCACGGGTATCGAAACCCGGATTTTAGCGTCTAAGTCCGCAGACATACCGCTGATCCACTGGAGGGCTACCTATAAATAGACTGCAAGTCTCATTATTTTCAACAAATAATTTAAAATAATCCTCCCAATAAATAAATGCATGAAGCAAAATTATTTTCATTTAACAAATTAAACTATGAGTTTTATGTGCTTTTGACTTGGTTTTTCATTTTTAAACAAAAAATCAATTATACCTTAACCAACAGACGAAGCAATAGTGATGTAATATCTGTTAATTTTTCAGTTAAACCGTTATCTAACAAAAACCATAGTTTTAATCAACGACTCTAGTGGTGACCGTGAGATTCAACCTTCAGGAAATGCGTCATTGATGGAATTAGAGCAAGTATATAGTGAAGCCGGGTGGAGGACTGTGTGGAAATTAGGTGCAATTTTTTATCACTTGATTGGAAGCATTTATTCTTTTGGAAATGGTAAGTTTAGTTTGATATTAACTTGTATTTTATGTATTTCAAGTTATATATATTGTTATGGATTAAGAGGGCGCTCAATCACTTCAATTTAAAAAAAAATAAGATAATTTTATGTTTGTACATCATGGAGTGTTTTAACGCCACGCGTGTTAGTCTTGGTACTGTGTAACTTGGGGCTTTGGTTTGGGATTTTTGAAAATGTCCTTCAGAATTTGTACAAGGGCATGTATGAGATGAACGAAAATTATTTGCGGTTTAGGTATTTAACCATTTAAATAAGATGTTTTATTACTTATTTTATTTCTTAAGATCTGTGTGTGTGGGGAAATAATTTGTAATGATTGTCCTGATAAGTTCTAGTCTTAAAATCCTTTCTTCAAATATGCACGTAACGATAAGTTGCATTACCCTTCTGAGATCTACTCCTACTACAAATATTACACTCTAAAAGCAAGTTAGCTGAATGAAATGTAAAATGCTAAGAGTGTTTTTTATCGTGAAGTTTGAAAAGAAAATATCAGACTTTGTCAAGTCATTTAAAAATTACTTCTGTAGAAAACTGCAAATTGGTAAATACACTTTCTAATAATTTACATAAAGTTAATTTTTACCAGTAATGTTTCTTATTGTTGAAATAAAGGTTTACTAAAATTTAATAGCATTCATGGAGTTAGTAACGTTTTTATTTGTGTTGCCATTATAAGTCGTGCAGGTTTTTGTAGTTCACAAAGATGAAGATGTACATTAGTTTTATTTTGTTATCAGTGCATTAATTTTCATAGGATTTTGGTAGATTAGTTATACTGATAAATACATGATTTCTTAAAGACCTAAAATTCAGGTGCATCTGTAATTTATCTTGATTTTTTAACAGTTGTTTAAAATTTATTTGCTACAACTGAATTTTAGTTACCAGTCAGGATGTTAACTGTGCAGTCCTGCTATGTCGCTACGCTGTAAGTATAGGTACAAGTTACAATGCTAACATTGTAGCATAATGTATTTTGTCTGGAAACTATATATGTCTTAACTTTTAAAAGGCTTTTTACAGTGCAGATCCAAATATTTAAAAGTTAGGCCTTGGTGTTTAATTTACTAGATGGTAGTTATAACTAGAAGTCCAATTATTATAAGTATTTAAGGACAACATAAAGAATCTATTGGTCCAGTTATTAAAAAATAAATTACCCTGAAAGTGTTCTTTATCATTTTGAAGTGTTTATCAAACCGTTTCTTAATTACATCTATGACATCCTGAAGCAACTTGTTTTCTATGCCTGTTATTCTATTATATAGTAAAAAAAAAAAAAAACTAGCTCAGCTCAAAGTGATTCCTACCTTTTTTTTATTTATTTTTTAAAAAGTCCCTAAGTTCCATCATTGTAACCTATAAACAACCAGAAAGTGATATGAGCCATAACTTGTCTCTATACCAAGTAGCTTTCTTATGAACGGGCATACTGCTTTCTTGCTTTAGAAAAGCTGGATTTCGAAAGCTTTGGAATGGTGCTTTATTTGTATAAGAAAAGCTGGAGAATTGGTTCAAGGGTACTTACTTTTTTTAATTTTGACTGATACGGAGGCAAGTACAATTATGTATTTTCTATACTATTACGAAGGATGACAAAAGCTGAAACTTTGAGTATTAATACAAAAATGATTCTAGGTTTTGTGGTCAGTAAACTTTTATAACTTACTATATCAATAGTGTAGTTAATATTCTGAAGTTGCATCTTGTATGTAAACTTTAAATTAAGAAATGGGCAAACAGAGTAACAAGTAGAAACACTGTTTAGTACTGAGAGTAAAATATAGCTGGATACATTATTGTTAATAATAAAATTATAAACAACGGTAAACTGAATATTACAAGTAACTATGGTAAATTTAACATGCTTAATATCATTTTATTAATTTTACAGGCTAAAGAACCCATTCGTGTTGTAGTGACCGGAGCTGCTGGACAAATCGCATATTCCTTATTGTTTTCTGTGGCAAAAGGTGATGTGTTTGGACCAGATCAGGTTTGATATTAAATTTGTACAAACTTTGTTTGCACATTCTGCTCAGACAAAATGTTATTTAAATCTTGTATAGTTTTTTTTTTCTCTGAGAAAAAGAGTAAACTTAAGTTGTTTTGTTTTTTGTAACTTTTTCTCTTAACTTGCACCAGTCAGAAAAATATCTATTTATGAATGTCTTTGCAACAGAAAGACTGTTTTGTTTTAATGAGTGCATACTTGCTATATGGCTTCTATGATCATTTCTACATATATTTTTGGAGAACTTTTTAAACATTTTTTATGATAAAATATTCCATGACAAATTTAAAGTTGGTGCATGTCAGTATATGAAAGGTTATATTTATGATGTATTATTTATTTATTAAGAACTTTTATATTTTTAACTACCTTAGTATAATGGTAGCAGTTAATGTTAAAAATAAACCACCAACAACAAAAAATCTTTCCTGTTTTTCTACCTGAATTCAGAAACCAAATATTGTCTTTCTGTTGTCGGCTACTGGAACTTAAGTGACTCTGGGACAGACTTCCTTCATGAAATATTACTGTAATCAAACTTGATTTAAAAAAAAATAAAATAAATAAATAAATCTGAAGACAGACTGATACAGTTTGAACTATTGGACAGTTTATTGGGAGTCCTGAGTTCAACTCTCAGAATCTGTTTTACTTCAAATATAATGTTAATTCAAGGTAATAGTAAATACGGTATTTATCCTGTTGTTTCTTCTGAGTAGACTTATCTTCTCCCACAAAGCTTTCTTTTTAATCTGTTTTAATTAGATTGCTCCATGTTTTAATTGTGTGGTGTTTTATGACATCCGTGAGTTCTTTTGGATGCTATAAGGTCCTTCCCTTCATTCATTCATTCATTTTTTATTTTTTAGCCAGCTTACTAAGACTGTCCACAATATGCTACAGAAAACTTATCCACCAGATTTGCCCCATTCAGATAAGGTTTTAATTATCTGGTCTTCAAGGTGATGGGAGATTGACTCATTATTTGATTTGTTTTTTTATCTGTGCCCTCATTACTTCACTAGAGTCCTGTCTCTTGTTTTAGAGAGCTTCTTCCCTAAAGCTCTAGATAACCAAATTTGATGGTAGACGTCTATCACATTCTTATTACTCCCAAGTCTTCTTATTTGTATTCATTCACAAGAGTAGTTAATTCCAATTTGCTACTCTGTGAATTGGACTAACCTTGGCTTCTGTGCACTGTTGGGTGGTTTGCACTTCTTCCCAACACCTTCCCTCAATAGATCCTCGCATTCATTACATAAATAACCCAGCTGCTGTTTGTTTATACAAGAAATAGCAGAAGTGGGGGTTTCTAATACAAAGTGAAGTGTATTCTTGTTTTATCTTGGTACCTTCTTTATTTGGGGAGGGGGGGTCTTCAATTCTAAACTCTCAGGTCCAGTCTTCTTCCCTCTTCAGATTATTGAGTAAGTGGTTATAAAGCCTCTCTTCACATTCTCTTATGGTTTGACAGTCTTTACATTGTGGGGATGTGGGGGTTCTTTTGAAAACTGTTACTCATTAATTGAGCTTGTCTGTGTCCTCTTCAGTGAACATTACTTGATTAGTGATACTCGTTGAACCACCCTGTTAAATGTCCTTCCACAATCGGGACCAACCTGGTGACTCTGTAGGGACCAGGGGTTCCACTTACTTCTGGATCTCTTCTGCTCATGAAGACAACTATAGAAGGTTCAGGTAGTTCAAGCTTTGTTCCACTTCAAGAGGGTGGTTATGGTATGATCCAACAACTTCATTATGGTCACTTGTATCATTAAGGAAGGGAGTGTAAAATCCAGGTTCCTCAGACCCTGGATCTTTTCTGTATCTATAGTCATCTTATGGTCTCAGCTTCCCTTTTTAAATTGTGCATTGTCCATGTTCCTCTCAATTTGGATTTCATTATATTTGTTTATGCCCTTTGTTTAAACCTTTTTGTATTCATGTTCCCTGTACAATATTTCCCTCAAATTCTGTTTGTTTCTTTCTCCCCCTTGGTTGCACATGTTGTCAGGCACATGATTATCACATTAATGTTACCTGCATCATTTACTATTTCTCTATCCTATCTGTTTCTTCCTTAGAACTGTCACGTGTGAAATCATTTCCCGTTGTACTTCCAGTGTTTCTTACTTTCTCCTTAGTATTATGTGACCTATTGCCTCCTTGTACGGATCATTCTTACATTTTATTCCCTGGAACATTTCAAGTTTAGGTTATCTTTCTCCTGTCATGGTAACTGATTGGGTTAATAAAGTTGTTAGATTGGAATATATGGACTTATCTGTTTTTAACATTTATTAGCTTCATAGTGTGTTTGTGTGGTATTTTTGTTTTTATTTAACTTATCACTTGACTGTTTCTTTAGCTGCTTGCCTATATCTTCCTTTTGGAGATTATTCAGACTAGAATTTGGAGTACCCTGCATATATGGATCATCTGGTTATTGTATCTTCCTCTTGTAAATAACCTCTCCTGACAGTTCTACACACACCTGTTTCTCACTGACTGGTTTAATCCTTATCACTTCTCATTTGTATTTTTTATTTTTGACAATTCTAGTTTTAATTAATAATAGGATTCCACAAAGTGGTGGGTGTTGTCTGGTTTGGTACACCGTGTGTCAAACACGTTATTTACTAATTGGAACACATGCATTCTAGGAAGCTCTTTATCCACATGTGTTCTGCACCCATACTGTCCTTTTTGTACAATAAGATTCTTTGTATGTGAAGTAGTATTATAATGGAAGTTAACATTTTTCTTACACTAATTTAAAGGTAGGCACTTGTCTCCACTTTGCTAAATTCTTAAGTTAAAATTGGCCAGGAATAGCAGATTTAGTTTGCTGTATAAAAATGAGTTGTGGTGAGTAGTAATATATGTACATATTCAAATGTAGTGTGAAATGTAGTATGGGTTACACAGAATGGTGTGCTGTTCACAAATAAATTTTAGCAGATCTTGGAGGAGGTACGTACCTACTGGAAATATTTTTAGTTGAAGAAAGTAGAAACTTTCACCATTTCTACTGTAGGTTTTAGGGTTAGCTATTTTCATGAAATGTCTTGCTTTGGTAAATCTTTTTTTGTTCTAGCCTGTCATCTTGCACTTGCTCGACATTCCTCCAATGATGGGTGTGTTGGAAGGAGTAGTTATGGAGCTTATGGACTGTGCATTCTCCTTGGTTAGAGGTACGTCAGATGACTGATTCTCAGAGTTCATGTATTTTAAGTATGATTTTAGTGCTAATAAAATGCAACTACTGAACGTGTCAACAGAATATTCTTACCGAAGATTGTATGTACAACACAAGCTTTCATTCTACATCGTTTGTTTTGTAGCTAGTTGCCCAAAGCCCAGATTTTTTATCTTGTAGCACTTAATGAGAAAGATTAATTTGGGAGATGTAACTGTATCAAATCATTGTAAATTTACCAGTATTTTAAAAATAGTTTACAAATTGTATCAATATGTAATGCAACCTTGTTAACTCTCCCATTGTAGGGTTGGTCAGCTTGATTGACCACATGACCTCTCTGTGCTCATTTAGTCTTCTATAGATTTAATATTTCATTCTATAGTGTTTTATATTCCATCAAACTTTCACACACCAAAAAAAAATCTTTCAATGAGTTTATTTTTAATAAACTAGAGATTTGTTCATTAATGTACTAAGTATGTTCTTAAATAATCGTCATTTTCATGTTTTAAAAATTAACTTCCCTCGTTACAAAAAAACTAAATTTCCTTTGAGTAATCTCTAAAATATCTTAAATACAACTCCTCCAAATATTTATTTTTCAGTAGATATTTATACTTTTGTTACTTTCTCTACCCTGACTCAAAACAAAATTGGTTAATTTGACAAATCTTGGAACCACTAAAAATAGTAACAAACCTATATTACCCTTTTTCTTTCTAGAATAATTTCAATCTGTAACAAAGTTTTGTTTATCCTAAACTTCTAATAATTTATCTTTTTATAAATATTTTTACTTTTTCCCTTGCCACCTGAACCACGTCTAACTATTCATGCTTCTAGTAACTTGTGAATCACTTCAGCGAAGCAGCTCATTATATTATTGAATTATCAGGTCAGACCTAAAGTAATGTCTGATTTTTTTTTGTTGAAAAACAAAGGATCTTTAAATGCTTCTTAATGTTGTTTAATCAATGTGTTATTAATTACTTCCTGCCAACAACTTGCAACCTTCTGAATGCCACTTCTACAAAATGTTTGGTTTGGAGGAAAAATATATAAGAGGGTAGTTTTAACATCATGTGTTCCAAGCTCTTTTTCCATCAAGATAGTTCTATGAACTTTAAATAGATAATTACTTATCTAGTTTGGTCTTACCTAATTTAATCAACTTTTAATAATAACTAACAGTTAATTTTCTTTTTCTACTGTTGAGGACACTTAAGCCTACTTTAATGTATATACCAGTGGTACTAATGCTCTACATAAGCCTACTTTAATATGTATACCAGTGGTGCTAATGCTCTACATTTGTATTTATTTAAACTTCTACTTCCAACAAAGTAATTGGTTTCCATTTACAGTTGCTATTTTCTGAACTTTCTATGTGATGAGCCATTATAAATTTATTCAAACTCGCTATTGTTTCCATGGGAACTTAATATAAGTGAAACTGATGCTTACCTATTTATTACATAATGTAATATAACACATTGTGATATATGAAAACCTTGACTTTCCATGGGTTACATGTAACGTATAATTAAACATGGAAAAGAAATTCTCATTTATAAAAGAGAATGTGACGAGAGGTCTGATTTTCTATTTTGATCACTCTGGAACCAAATAGAATTGAAAATGATAAAATTTATGGTTTATTAGAGTAATGATGACTTGATAAAGATTAAGTTGCATTTAAATTCTTACTTTTTGGAGAGACTGTGGATAAAACAATGTTTTACATGTCTTATTAGGAGAAATTCATGAGTTTATTTTCCTCTTAAATATTGTGTTTTACAACTTAAAGCTTATATCCTATTAATGTAAATTATTACGTAAGAGTTTGTACTATACCAATTTGTATAATGTAAACAATTGTAACATCAATAAAGTAAGACTAATCTTTGCATCTTTTGTCCTAAAAGATGCACAAGGTGAGAGAGAGTTAAAGCATTAGTTAGTGTGAATAGATTTAATATCTGCATGAAGGCACTGTGCAATTTGGTTCTGTGGTCATGTTGTATCACATTATTGATGAAGTAATTTAAATGGCTTTCATCTCTATAGTAACAGATACTGATATAACTGTATAAACATGATGGTACTAATGCTATAATAAGAGCCAATCAGCTTTACTGTTTAACTTTCGTAACAATTATGTAAACTAGTATAAAACGGTGACATCTTGAAGGTTTTGTTTATAGTGAACATGTGACTTTTCTAGAGATCATCCCAACATGTGATGAACAGCAAGCTTTCCATGACACTGAAGCAGCTTTCCTTGTGGGAGCAATGCCAAGGAAAGAAGGAATGGAGAGAAAGGATTTATTGGCTGCTAATGTTAAGATTTTTAAAAGCCAAGGAAAAGCACTAGACCAATTTGCTAAAAAGACTGTAAAGGTATGTGGTTATGTGTAACTGGCAGCTGGCATTTTACATGCAAATAGATGTTTTCAGGGTGTGATTTGCATGTGTATAAATACTGTATAGAAGTATTAATACTGTTATGATGCACCTTATTGTGAATACCAGCTGCCAGTGTATTTTGTAGCTCCAGATGTGTATCCAAAGAAATACAAATGTTTTATAGTTAACAACAAGAAACTTGTATTGGAAAAGAAATGGTTGGGAAAATAACTTTCACCCTACACTGATCTTGTGAATTATACGGTAAAATGTTGGATTTGATGTAAACGTGAAGTGCCAAGTTTTATGTAACCAGAGGGGCAGATCTTATCAATGAACTGTTCATTTTATGGTGTCATTTCCTTGGGTGATCCTTACAAGGAGGTTAGTTCAGAAGTAAGTGCAGCAGAACAGTCATTTTTATATAAAAAGTCATTGAGACTCTGAGCTTGTAACAAGGCAGCTTATATTTGAATAAAATATTCTTTATTTAGGAATCTTGTTTGGAATATTAGGTTCTGTAGACTAATATTCTTACTGCTTGTTCTTCTGTCATTTTTAGGTTCTGGTTGTTGGGAACCCAGCAAACACCAATGCTTTCATCTGCAGCAAGTATGCTCCTTCCATACCAAAGGAAAATTTCTCAGCAATGACAAGACTTGACCAGAATAGAGCACAGTCTCAAGTGGGTAGTAAACTGAAAGGTGACCTTTGTTGTTAACCAACTGAAATGGTGAATAGCATAACCAGGAACAAACAAACTTCCTGGTATTATGAGCTCTGTTGTGATTTATCAATACCATTGTCAATGGTTTGTCATGGTTTTTTTGGAAACCCTAATAGTTTGAGTGTAAATATGTGGTTTATTAAAACCTTTACCTGGTCTTTCATATCAAGAAAAGTATGATGACTGATACTAAAGAGTTGAAATTGATATCTCAACAACTTGTTTTAAAATGTTTTAATATAACTTATTTTTCCCACTTTAAAATTGAAAAAACCTGAAATCATTTTCTTGTAGATTGCATTCCGTTTGAACCTGCCAGCTACCTGTGTGACAAATGTCATCATCTGGGGAAACCACTCATCAACTCAGTTTCCTGATGCAAGCCATGCTGTGGTGGATGTTAATGGAACTGTGAAGAAAGTTGTTGATTGCCTGAAGGATGATGCTTACCTCAAGGGAGAGTTTATTACAGTGAGTATTTAGGGAACCATTTGTCTTTTTATGAATCGGTAAAGTTTATCTCTTATTTTCACAATTGGACATTTAGTAAGAATTCTTTGAACAGTGGTTTGTGTACATATTACAGTTGAACCATGGATTGGTTGTTCTGAACCAAGGGTTTTGTGTATTGCTGTGTTCAGAAAATGGAGAGAATGAGAATCTTTGGGTTCTTCCTGTGATGTGCTGTCTTGCTCATTCTCGCTAGAGAATGAGAATCTTTTCTTGTCTTGCTCTTCACATGGGTGTAAAGTAATCTACATTACTTGTTCTTGGTGTGGATATGTTGGTGTCATCACATCTTAAGTTTGCTGGGTTTTTTGTCTTGTTATTCTCTACAGTAATTCTTGTGGTATTTAGGATTCAGTTAGTGAAGAATAGATTTTTCTCTTTTTTTGTGTGTGTGTGTGTGTGTGTGTGTGTGGTCAATGCATTGACAACAGTTATAAGACTTTGTATTAAATATGTAGTGACATAATATTCATACCCACTTGTGTGTATTTTTTCCACTATGTAAATAAGTTTGAAGGTAATTGCATTGTGTAGTTTACTATTTATTTATTGGTTGGTCTAGTAGTTTTATACAATATAGATGTCTTAAGTAATAATGGTAGCTATGTAATATAACAATATGTGCTTCAGATTTAACATTCTGATTACTACTCTCTAGACAAGGGAGGGGTAACTTCATTTTCAAATGAAATACATTAGAAGCATGAACACTTTGTTCAGTGGGGGGATTGAGGTTATTTATTGTTTACATAATCTGCTTTTCTTTGTTCTTAGTGCACAGAAGCAGGTTGAGAAACAATGTGTGAGCATTATGTGATTCACAACTTGTTTTTCTGTGTAATAGACTTTCTTGTTTGCTATCAAGAGACTCAGTTTATAATTCATTACTATAGGCATCTGTTTAAAATTATTTACAGAAGTTTTACCAAATGTTGTCTACAATATATATTGGTTCTTTTTTTTATAATGGAGTACAGCATGTACTTTGTGTTTCAATACATTATGTATTGGTAAGACCCTGTGGCATATGTCATTTACAAACTGAAATCTTTTTTGTTAAACTTCTCAGTCTTGTTTAGCACCTAACAAACTTACTACCAATATTTTAGGTCAGTGACAGATAACATTGACTGAATGTCATCATTACAAGTTTTCAAGTGACTTCCATACTCTAATAGTAAACTGTGTGGTACATACCTTGTAGGATTAACAACTGTCTCTGTTGACAAACAGTAAAACCAAGAATCCACGTATCCAGAAACACACACAATGTTCCCCAACTATTTTATAAATATTATTGTCTTTTTTTATTTTTACTTACTAATGTTATTGACATCCACTAGGTGGACATATTTTCACTAACAAGTTGCAGGTGTAATTGTTGGTGGCATACACTCTGTTAAGAGATTGGATAAAGTGTTCTTATTGGCTTTTAGCTGTGCACTCATTCTAATTTGGTAAAGTTTTTTATACTAATATCTGTGACCTGGTCTGATGCTTACATCAAAACTTTTGCTAACTAATTATTTAACATTGTTAGCCAGGACTTACTGAGGAGATAAGGTGAACTTGATAAGCTGAAGTTACTACACCTGGTAATTTAATGCATAGTGTTTTAAGTTTTTGATACAAGTGTTCTACATGGGAAAACTGTCCTGTAGACTGTACAGAAGAGAGGAGCTGCTGTTATTGCTGCCAGGAAGCTGTCAAGTGCCATGTCAGCTGCAAAAGCTGCCTGTGATCACATGAGAGACTGGTGGAACGGAACTGCTGAGGTAATATTTGTTTTTCATGTTTAAATTTGACTGTAGTTTATTTGTGTTCTGATATGTATAATGATTCTGAACCCTCAGTTTTAGTGTTGGTGCTGTATTTCAAGTGCAATATAACTTTATTTGAACCACAGGGACAGTGGGTTTCGATGGCAGTGTATTCGGATGGTTCGTACAACGTACCTAGTGCTGTTATGTACAGCTTCCCCGTTCAGATTGGTGCTGACCGTAAGTGGAAGATCGTGCAAGGTTTAGAGATCAGTGATTTTGCACGGGAGAAGATGGACCTAACTGGAAAGGAATTAGTAAAAGAAAAAGAGGATGCCCTTTCTGTGTGCCAAGATTGACTAGCTGTGCAGTCAGAGTCAAAGTTATAGCTGGTGTACAACAGTTTTAGTAGTAGCAGAGAAACAAGTATAATAGAAATCCTGATATGTGTGCACAACATATGAATTTCACATCACTTATTAACATGATTGTAATTTTATCAAGAGGAAAATATTGTGGCCTTTTGTTATTGTTATATCACTGTAAGCAGTTTGTTAATGGAGGTTGAAATATGCTTTTTTAGATTTTCCTGTTTATATTAAAACCAAAATAAATGAATTTTTTTTGTTTTTAAACATTTTATAGTTTACGGTTAAGTCTTTTTCAGTATAATTCTGGTAGAAATAAAGGATTAAATGTACTGAGTGTGGTTGATTACTTTTTAATTATAAGCAGATAGTGTTACTGTCCTTGGATATTTTAATGAAAATGAGTCTTCAGGAAGACTCTTCAAAATTCAACCAGAATTGGATTACTTTCTTTAACTGTAAAAAGCAACAGTTTCCATTGGATGAGTGTGATTCCAAGGGCAGGACATCTACGGTTCTGAACATACAAACCCTTCAGAAATTGTAAAATGTGGTTTGCTGGTGATAAGTTAGTGACATGGGTTATATTAACAATATGGAGCTTTATTATGGTGAGGGGAAATATTGAGATAAACTCTCCTTGGATTGTAGCACTGTGTATACCAAGACCATTATTACAACATTACTTCCATTGCAAACACGTTTCACAAACATAAATTCAGAGTCTATAGAACAATCTGAGTGGATAGAGGATTGTTGCCAAGCTTGAAGACTGAAGTTTTAACAATGAAAACAAGATGAAACATTTCCATAATTAAGGTGATCTTTCCATGTGGAAAGACAGGAGAGAATAGTTTCAACCATCCATGGCTTTCCTGTTTCTACCACAGGAAAGAAAATTAGAATAAGTGAAAAATAAACGTGTTCTCAAGTAAAATGTCGAGAGAAAAATGTTGATTGTTCACATCAGTACATCTTGTAATGCACTATTCTCAAAACATCAGTGAAATGGACTGAAGGTGTTGTACACTATATAATAAATTACAGCCGTTTTAACGTGTATAATCTATGAAGCCGTGAATCAACGTAATGTAAGCACTTCCTATGTGTAGCAAGAGAAGGTCTTGCTGACCAAGAGAAAGAATGCTAACTGGGACTAGAGAGGAATGAACCCAGTTCATCATGTGAAGGTCCAAGAAGAGCCAGTAGAATGTGTAAGTTTATTCTAGTCGTGGGAAGTGAAGCGAAATTAGACAGAGGTGCGGCCCTTCTTCAGATAGAAGAATGTTTTACAACATGTTACATTTTAAACTTACTAGCTGTCTTTGTGTATACAATCTGTAAGCTTCAAATAAATATGGTAAAGTTATGAACAAAATTAAAAAACAAAAACCTTTTATTCATTTCAAACTCTTGTTTTAATAAATAGCACACAGACTTTGTACAAAACTAAGAGTGAACTTGTGACGTGTCTGTAATGTTTAAGTTCAGTGTAACATTTTAGATTTAAATAAAACTTCTCATTAAAGAAGGTGAAGAAACATGGGAACTGTAAACATTAAGAACAATACGTTTATTAAAGTAGATTGAGAGTTTTGTAATTATTGTACTGAAACGAATTCGTGAAAATGTGTTTGCACAGAACATCTCAATTTACATTATTTTAACGGATGACTCGGTTACTCAAGTATTGAATTGGTTTATTCCAAAGTATCCGAACAAACAGAAAAAATTGTCTTTTACTAAAGAAACTGTAATTGAGAAGGAGTATGAAAATATCTTTAATCAATATTTTATAACTGTGTACTAAAGAAATGGTGTAGAGATGCAATTAGTTATCAAATAAAGTATTTTATGATATTTGAAATAAGTTCTAGAACAAATAAAATCAGATATTTGGGAACATTTCCGGAAATGCGCGAGCAAGGCGCCGATAGCAGCATTTTAGTAAGCACACAAATAATGTGTGTGTGTTTATAGGAAGCACAGGTTGGGTTATTTTCTGTGCCCCCCCCGCCCGAGGAGGATCAATCCCCTAGGTTTGGCATTGTAATTTCGTGAATTTACTGCTAACTACAGGGGTACAAGTACAACAAAAACAAAATGGCTGAAATGTTTGTTAAGTTTGTGTAAATACTTTATGTATGGAATAGTTTGTTTTTTAATTTAATGTAAAGCTACACGAGGGCTATCTATGCTAGCCACCCTAATTTAGCAGTGTAGACTAGAGGGGAGGTAGATAGTAATCGCCACACACTGCCAACTGTTGGGCTACTTTATTACCAATAAATAGTGGAATTGACTATAAAAACATGCCCTTTCACCTGTGGGGGTGTTATAATGTTACGGTCAATCCCACTATTCATTGGTAAAAGAGTTGCCGGTGAGTGGTGATGAGTAGTTGCCTTTTCTCTAGTCTTACACTGCAAAATTAAGGATGGATACTGGAGATAGCCCTTGAGTATTTGACTTGTTATTAATTTGTATGAATGTAGTTGCATTGTTTGTTTGTTTTTTATTTTTACAAAGGACCACATGTTGAAAACATTGAATCTATTACATTTTAACCAATAACTAAATTAATTCATCTGTCTCTAATTTTGTTATCACTTACTAAAAATTACTCTCAGCAGCTATAGTAATGATATATATGCCATAAAATAAGTTTTATTTCATGTTTCACATAATCTAGTAAAATATATACGAATAAAAGTTTTTTGTATAAAATTGCATTTAAGATTAAATTTTGTACTGTACAGAAAAGTGGCCTTTCGTTGATGAAAGACGTAATGCATTTTTCACATTAATGTTTTTACAATAAATGAAAATTCTAGCAAGTTGTGGGTGATGTAATCTTCAGAGCTCTCAACATTCTGCTGAATTGGGGGATTTTCTTGAAGTATTAGACGATGTGGGACATCAGAAAGTACGATGTATGCCTCACAATTGTTACTTTTTCAATTGCAGATTTTTTATGTTATCTTAAATATCAGTAATTGAGTGGTAGTATATTTGATACATTGTATTTCAATACCACTCAGTTTGAAAGGCACAGAATGTTACTTCAGTCCATGATTATATGGATTAGTGACTATATTAACTACTGATGGTCGAGTAATGGCTACAAAATGTATTTCATACATTCTATTGGACATTACTACCCAATAGTTCAGAAGGTAAGGAATACTATTCATATCAATGCTGAGCAACCAAAAGGAATGACATCAAATGATAAAACTGATGTGTTGGCACCATTGTGTCCTCTATTTTTTGTGTCTGGAATATTTCTGGGTTCAAACAGTGGTACGAAACATTTTCTTAAATTTGTACGTGTGTCACTTGTTATGTGCATTCGTGATGTTCTCCTCTACTAATGCTTGCTAAACAGCAAGGAGCATCTACACTAGGCCAGGGTTCTTCAGTCGACCATCTCCGAGGCTACGAAGCAATAAAATATTTGGTTTCCATTCTTGGATAGATTTGTGAACTTCATGGTCAGAAGTTGCTGTATCTTCAGCTCCCACATAAATTCCAGGATTAGTATACTGTATTATAATAATTCAATGATGTTTCTTCTTGTAAGCACAGAAATATGACAAAGCCATATATTTGTAACATTGTTACCTAACATGACACCATCCCTTCTGACAATGATGTTCATTCTTGTAAGCACAGGACTATGACAAAGCCATATATTTGTAACATTGTTACCTAACATGACACCATCCCTTCTGACAATGATGTTCATTCTTGTAAGCACAGGACTATGACAAAGCTATATATTTGTAACATTGTTACCTAACATGTTACCATCCCTTCTGACTGAAATGTTTTAACTGATCTAGATTTTCTCTTAAATAACATTGATGAGAGAGGCCTGTTTTGGTCTCACTTTCTTATAATCCCGATGGATTCCAAGAAAGGATTCTGAGTGGAAGCCACTAACAGTAACTCTAACACCGAAAGAAAGCAGTAGTTTGTGGTGCAGGCCAAAGGGGTCCAAAATTTTATTTACAGCCTGGAATGGTCACAGGTGTCAAGAGCTGCTGTCAACACGAAAGGAAGTCTTTCTTGAAACATACCCTTGCTCAGGGATCATGGACTTCACCAATAATTGTCTGTTGCCTCACCTATCAGGAATATAGCTCTGACTGATGAAAATTAACTACTAAAAGCTATATCAGCTTTGTTCACTATTGATTATTAGTATCCACCAGAACTGGGCCTGCTGTACTCTGACTGGTAAATCTCTAGGAATTAAGAAGAGATATACTTATGTGGACATGAGTCCACAAAGTACTAAAGCTTTCTTTCAAATCTCAGCCATACACAATTCCCTTCCACCATTGTATTATTGGCAAACGTTTTATTTCCAGAAAATGAGTTATCTTACACTTGATATTTTCACATAAAATAGCTTATCTCTGCTTGCAAACTCTCCTTCTCAGTCATGAACACTTTTTCTTACGGTTTAAGGCATCTTTCTACCTACGTACCTTAACTTTATAAATTCCAAAGATCAAGCAATGGTGTACTCATGTTATCGTCTCTGAAACTCTGCATTGAATAACAAAACATTCAACATACTATTTGGGGACGACAGTAAAGGAAGTATTGGTTCATTTAGGCTGCCCCATCTATTAAACTAAACTAAAATCGTTTTCTAAAAACTTCAAAGTCAGTCTTTATCACTCCTACATTTATCAAACATTCTCTTTAAACTCACTTAACTTTACTGTTTGAATTACACCTGAAGGCAGCCCATAATAAATATCAGCCACGCTCTTTGAAAAATAAAAATCTCGGCTAAAAATTACTCATATTCTGCCAAAATTTATATCTGTAGGCCTAGTCCTACCAGTCTCGCCACTAAATACGAATATGTATGACACATCAATAATTTTACAAATCCTGTCTGACCCTGCTGTTTTCAAGAGAAATCAATTTTAGATATCTTAACTTGTTCTCATACGACAATCCACCATTTTATCATCCCTGAATCATTTTCAACAATGTCCTTCCTAATATAAGTTCAAGAATGAACACAAAACACCAAATGTGGCTAAACGTCTTTACAGATGTAATCAGTATTTCTGTAAACACAATCTGAAATCGTATTTCACTAAAAATACCAACAGCACGCTACTTGGATGGCTTAACACACTGATCAACCAATATAACATTATAATTTGTTTGCGTAAGATTGTTAAAGTTATTCCCATCCAAACTGTAATACCTAGCATACGTTATTTTATGTTTACTGTAATTAAAACCCGTGTGCCACATACTGGCCCAACTCACTAAATGATCTAACTCCTGTAAAGCACCAGTATCCACTTCACAGTCATCAACACAAAAGATCGCCCAACTCACTGAATGATCTAACTCCTGTAAAGCACCAGTATCCACTTCACAGTCATCAACACCAAAGATCGCCCAACTCACTGAATGATCTAACTCCTGTACAGCACCAGTACCCACTTCACAGTCATCAACACCAAAGATCGCCCAACTCACTGAATGATCTAACTCCTGTAAAGCACCAGTACCCACTTCACAGTCATCAACACCAAAGATCGCCCAACTCACTAAATGATCTAACCCCTGTACAGCACCAGTATCCACTTCACAGTCATCAACACCAAAGATTGCCAACTCACTAAATGATCTAACTCCTGTACAGCACCAGTATCCACTTCACAGTCATCAACACCAAAGATCGCCCAACTCGCTGAATGATCTAACTCCTGTACAGCACCAGTATCCACTTCACAGTCATCAACATCAAAGATCCTAATATGATCTGAAATTTTAAGTAATTAATTGACAATTATTTGATTTATGTCATTGAGGTAAATCAAATAGTTCAATAGTCCCAGGACTGAGGACCTAATTTGTGATATGAACCCAGTTCTACCAAACTCCATTTATATCAAACTTCTGTTTTCTTTCATTCAGCCACTTTCTGTCCAATTAGCTAACTTATCCATCCCTCTTTAAAAAATAATATTTTAAAAGCCTTTCATGTGGCAATCTGTCAAATGCTTTTCAAAATACACCAAATATACACACCTACCCTCATCTACATAACAGTTAATCTTTAAAAAAGAATTTTAAGGTAAGATTTCCCCTTTAGTGAAACCATGTTTATTATCCAATAAAATTATAGTTAAATGATTTTGCAAAACATCTTTCACCACACATTCAAAACGCCCCTGCTAGTACAGCGGTAAGTCTACTAATTTACTACGCTAAAATCAGGGGTTCGATTCCCCTCGGTGGGCTCAGCAAATAGCCCGATGTGGCTTTTCAATAAAAAACGCACACACAGATATTCAAAAACTTTTTCGATAACTGATGTGAAACTAATAGGCCTATAATTAGTGGGATAAATTTTATTACTACTGTTGAAAAGAGGAGTGGCATTAGCCAACTTCCAATCCCCTTGTACCTGTATACTAGTTAAGAACTTGGACAAATAGCAGAAAGAGGCTCTCATATTCAATCTTTCAAAACCCATCAGGAAATGTATGTAGCTGAAGACTCTTATCATTCTTTAAACTAACCAGTTGTTTTATTAAACATGCTTAGAATTAATGTAATCGTACTGTTCGATCTTGTTTCTACCTGTCAACTGTTCAGGATAAAAAATTCTACTTAAATTGTTATCAGTAAAACTGAGGAAAATGTCAGAAAGTAATAACGCAGCCATCTTATGATCATCAGACGTGAACATTTCTATAACAAAAGCCTTACTACCTACTCCACATATTCGTTGGCTCGAGGAGGGCGAAAGGTCAACCTCTTTTTGCGTATGGAGAAAGTTCGGCAGGGTCGAACAGATTTTCGATCCATGCTTACTGAAGGGGGGACGAGGTGGATGAGAAAGCAGCTGTTTTACGTCACTATCGTTCTACTTTGTATGCTAAAGAAGTTCAGCAGGATGATGTAAATGTGGTGCTCAGCTTTATCGACAAAACGCTTTCCCCTGAGCAAGTTCTTATGTGTTTTATCGACAAAACGCTTTCCCCTGAGCAAGCTCTTATGTGTTTTATCGACAAAACGCTTTCCCCTGAGCAAGTTCTTATGTGTTTTATCGACAAAACGCTTTCCCCTTAGCAAGCTCTTATGTGTTTTATCGACAAAACGCTTTCCCCTGAGCCAGATCTTATGTGTTTTATCGACAAAACGCTTTCCCCTGAGCAAGTTCTTATGTGTTTTATCGACAAAACGCTTTCCCCTGAGCAAGCTCTTATGTGTGATACACCTTTCACCGGAATCTGCACTTGTCGGTTTACCGACTGGAACATCTCCGGGTCTTGATGGATTTACATCAGAATTTTACAAGTACTTTTTACCGTTATTTGTGGATGATTTTGTAACCGTCTTGTCCGACCTCTATCACTCCAAATAGTTGCTCCATTCTATGTGCATTAGGATGATTGTTCCTGTTCCGAAGGGCGGGGATCGACGGTTGGCGGATGATAGTCAGCTACTGACGTTGCTGTGTACTGACTACAAGTTATTGGCTAAAGTGCTGGCTCGACGCCGTTCCACCGTAATATCTAGTTTAGTGTCAGTTAATCAATCTGGTTGTATACCTCTCATTGATAACCCGTTAACTTTAGTTTTTATTCTCCAATCTTTAGAACGTATAGGACAGGGGGGGATTTTTTTTAAGCTTGATCAAATTAAAGCCTTTGATCGGGTGAACCATGACTATTTATTTCAACTTCTGGTGCGAGTGGGTTTTAACTCCACTTTTGTTAATTAGATTAAACTATGTTATACGGATATTTCTAGCTGTATTAAGTTTAATGGCTTTCTCACTGATAGATTTTCCTTATCTTGAGGTATTCGTCAAGCCCAATGTCTTCTTTGCTTTATGTTCTCAGTGTTGAACCATTGAGAAATATGTTGGTCCATCATGAACAGATAATCGGTATTGCGGGTGATGGGTTCCTCAACACACCGTCCCTTATTTATCAACATGCTGACAACACTACATTGACTTTACAAGATTCTGATTTCTTGCCATACGTTTTGGATGTTTGTAGTATCTTTGGTCGGGCTTCGGGTGGTAGGATTAATTTGACAAAGAGAGGGTCTCTCGGTTGGGAGCTTGGCCTCTTCTGATGAGTATGTCCTGGGAGAGTTGAAAATCTCCCAGAATCCTCTTCGGATTTTGGGTATTGTTTTTCATTCTCAATTTGATGTAATGCTGCAGGATAAGTGGCGGGGAGTTTTGCGCAAAGTATCTAGTATCCTGGTGTCCTGGCGACATCGTTCCCTGTCGCTCAATGGCAAATCTATCGTGACGAATGCCTTGGTGGCGTCAGTTTTGTGGTATCCATTGCAAATCCTCCCATTGCCACAGCAATTTGAAGCTCGGTTTGGCCGAGTATATTAGATTTTGTGTGGCAGGGTGGTATTCACAAGGTTGCTTATTGGATCTTGACCAAGAATTTTGCTAGTGTTGGTATCAATTTGGTAGATATACACGTTCGTAATCTTGCTTTTCGCTTGAAATTGCTGCAGAGATGTTTGGACAGCTCTTGTACGTCGCCTTTGTGGCAACCTCTTTCTGGGTTTTTCTCTTGTTATGGTGAACTCGCATTGGGATTTCGGGCTCTTCAATGTCGGATTTTGCCGAGGTATGTGAAGGTCTTGCCAATATTTATTCAAGAAATGTTTCGTGCATGGAAGGTACTACTCGGGATAAAGGGTTTGCCCCTGTTCCTCTTTCATCATATGTTTTCGACGAACCATTGTTTCTTAATTCTGTTCTTGTTGATGCTCGGTCACACACGTTTTATTTTAATGAATTTATTAAAGCAGATTGGTCCTTGTGCGACACTTATTGTATGAAGTGACACCAGGATTTCTCCTTGTGGTTGTAGAAATGTGTAGTGATGTCAATACGTCGTTTAATGTCAATACCATTGTTTCACATCTCACTTCTTTGACGGATGCATTGCCTGAAGATTGGCTGGCGCTCACGTCTACTCAGCAGCTCCGCTGTCCTCGACACAGCATGAAATAGACTTGTACTTTGTGGACTCTTCTAAGCAACGGGTCCATTTTAGGGGATTAACTCTGAAGCAGTTGTTTTGTTATTTGAATTGTTCACTTGCTCGTCATGTTTCTGCTTCATCCTTTTGGGGGAATATTGTTCCTCCAGACGATTCGACACTCATTTGCAAATCTACCTTTTCATCATTTGTGAGTTTTGATGTCTGTACTGTGGATTATTTGTTATGGTTGCGAGCGGTGACTACTAAAGTCAATTTGGTGCATATGGATAGACATCCCACGAGGTTGTGCACGTTTTGTTCACTAACGCGGGAAACCACTGACCATCTGTTTTTCATGTGTCCTTCTGTCCATCCCTTGTGGTCCTATGTGTATGCTTTACTGGAATTTTATTATGGATGCCCTATCTCCAACTAGGTCTGGAGGAGATGCCAGTTAGTGGGATCTCGTCCTCTCTTACCTGGTCGGTGTTTACATATTTTTCGCTTGTTAACTAGTTTTGCACGACTTGTTATCCAGACTGCGAGGTCTGTTCAGTTAGCACGCAATCGCAAGCTTCATTTAATTTCGTTCTGTAAAGTGAGTTTACGCAAAGATATACACTTACATTATCATAGATGTGTGTTACATGACTCATTAAGTGTCTTTTATTCATTGTATCCCTATAACGGTAGATTGGTTACAAAGGGAGTACACGGATACCTGTTATGTGCTTTGTTAAGATAAAATGTGTTATTTTCTATAATTGAGTTTTCTTTTTTATAACAATGTTCCATTCTTTTCATTGTTTTATTAAAGTTTTTGGTGAATTTTGATTTAAAAATTACAGCTAATTATCGCTTCTTTTATATTTTTAACAGATTTTACACCTGTTGTAATTTTTTAGCAAGGTATCTTACAATGTTTTTTTTTTCCATATGCTAATTACTTAACTAGTGTTTCATTACCGTATCACTATAATGGTAGGTTGGTAACAAAGATACCTGTTATGTGCTTTGTTAAAATGAAGTGTATTCTTTTCTACAAGTTTTCTTTTTTATCACAAGTGTTTCATTGTTTTCTTTGTTTTATTAATGTTTTTCGTGTAATTTGATTTAGCAACTTATCGCTAACCATTAATTTTTTATATTTTCTAATTCATTTTACACAATTTGTTGTAATTTTTTAACAAGATGGTATCTTGCAATGTTTTCTCTCCATCTGCTAATTATTTAACTAGTGTTTTATTTCATGTATTTTTATTTATACTCCCTCTTTGAGGTGGGATGAATAAAGAGAAAAAAACAAAAACTCCACTCGTAATTCGAGGGTCGCGGGTTCGAATCCCCGTCACACTAAACATGCTCACCCTTTCAGTCGTGGGGGCGTTATAATATTCCGATCAATCCCACTATTCGTTGGTAAAAGAGTAACCTAAGAGTTGGCGGTGGGTGGTGATGACTAGCTGCCTTCCCTCCAGTCTAACACTGTTTAATTAGGGACGGCTAGCGCAGATAGCCCTCGTGTAGCTTTGTGCAAAAATTCAAAAGACCCCAAGCCATTTGCCTCGACTTTAATTAGGATGGCTGCCGATTTTTCCTTAATTCTACAAGCTCTACAAACAATATGCACATCTTCACTGCTTACCTTTTTAAAAGTAGATACCACTCTCGAGTATCCAGATGAGACCTTGCACCCTTCACACCTAATAAACTGAGCTCTTTCCTGCTGCACTACTCCTAACCATTACATTTGTAGCCAATATAAAAACACCCAGTAATAAATACAAATAGTTTATTGACAACTGTTAAGCCGAACATTTGAAAATAAAGTATGTTTTATCATTACTTGATCTTCAAACTAAAGTATTCAAGGCTATATATAAATTATATAAATTAAAGCATCGTAATTTGTTCTTCCTATCTACTTATGCTGATTTCAGTTAAATCTGATTCTCTCACAAGAATCAAATACGTAAACCCACAAACAACAGCAGATTCGATCGAAAATAACGAAATAATTCAGTAGTAGAAAACTCAAAAGTTTGTTTAAATACAAAAAGTGAGTATAAACAAATTTTAAAAAATGTCTTTTTATGTAATATTATTACAGATTGTATACTGTTTTGATGCTTTCTTGTTATTTAATGTTATTACTATTTCTTATACATTGTCATCACAAATAAACTGAAAACACAATGTGTATACTTATGCAGAAAAAATGCCCTTTCTTTCAACTAGACTGTCTTTAGCCCAATAGAATTGCATTTCCCTGTATTAATCTTTCTACAACTAAAACACAATGTTAATTAAATAAGTCTTTACTTGACAGTTTCCAAGCAGAAATTGGTAAGGAAAGTATGCTTGAATTCACCAAGTAAACTCGTTGTTTTGTTTTGTGTTTTCAGTCAGCAGCATCACCTCATGATATTTTATCTCCCACAGAAATATCTGTCTCTACCTAAGGTCAACTTGCCAAGGAGAAATATGTTTAGCATTTCAAATTACTTGGTGAAATTTTCTTAGGAAGCCGTCCATATTGATCAGCTTTATATATAAGACTTTTTTGTTTTTTGTGTTTTATTTTGGAGGCCGCAATACAAGGGGCACGTCAGTGCGTTTCCCTCTTTGCTCTGACATTAAATACAGCACTACCGATCAACAAATAGTCTTAATCTTTTCAGTTTTGATTCTATATGTGAATATAATATTCTGTCGGTCAGAGAAGATATGATACACTATAGAAAACAAAAAAATAAATAAATCATTAAATAAAGACCTAGACAAATATTTTGAGATTTAGGAACTAATCCAAAAATGTAGGAGCGAGGACCTATATAGAAATATGTTTTGCTTAGCTTGTGTGGTTATGGTATGAACATATACTTTCACGCTAACACCTGAAAGGTTCATAATTAAACTTTAACATATCACATATATTAAATTTAATTTTCAAGCGAAATTATTACAATAGTGCATTATATAACTTTAACTTAGATGGTTTCTTACATTTAACGAAAATAAGTAGACAAATAATAATTACAATATCGATATCAGATTGTTTTTCAATAGGTTTTTTGGTGGGTCGTTTCTAAGTTCACTGCAATTGGTAGTTTTTAAAAAAGGGAGCTATATTTATTTGCTTTCACTGCAACAACTGCGAACTAAGAATTACGTCATGTCAAAAACCACTTTATAGTATTGCCTGAACTAACTGCCCTTTATACTGCCTGAATCTAAATTCGCGCACTCATTGGTTTAATTTAGCGAAATAAAACAAAGTGACGCACAATTGGTAATGTGTTGTGCAACTGCGGCACTTCATTAAAGAAGTGCTTAATTCGCCTTTAAAACTCTAGAAACAAAATTCTATTTCCTACTCAAACCACGAGAAAATATTTACGAACTTCTAAAAATCATGTTCTTTTCTATATTCTAGTTTTATCACAACGCACGAATAAAATGAGCGAAAATACTATGTGCAGTGATGAAATGTTTTGTTACCTTGGCAACTTGGGGCCCGGAATTTGTTGAGCTCTGAACTAGTACAAAGCAATGACAATGACTTTCTGGACAATTTGTTGCTACCATTAAATTATAGAAACTTACCAACTGTAAGAATGGTGCTCAAACCCCACTTTTAGATCTAGCGTTAATAATTTCAAGAGCTTAAAATTAAGGGTAACTATGAACAGTTAGTCCTTGTTTAGCTTTGAACGAAATTTGGAAAGAATCAAAAGAACATTCTATTCAAAATTAATGTTAAGACTGAATTTAGGGATAAGAAAACTAGGTATTGTTACAAATAATCTTATTTTCCCAAAAGGGAACTAAAGGCTTTCTGGAGGGGTGAACTGCTTAAATCACTCATACCAATTTATAGCAGAGGGTTGTCTGTCAATAAGTTAACTGGTAGATACAAAAACTACATTACATGAACGTTTGATTTGCAGTTTTGCTGTTATGACATCAATAAAACCTGCACATGCTATAAATTACGGGAATTATCATTCACTTTGTAGTCTACAAGACAAAATAGCATACAAACTTCAATAACAACAAATACAAATATTTGTTATTCTTATTTTGGTTTATGTTCGCCTTGAAACAGAACATTATCGGATACCTTGAGAAAGTACATCTAATATTGTAAAAACATTTTACATTTAACTGTTTAAGGTAAACAGACTTGTGTACTTATAATTTTCGTCTGAAAATGCAAATATTTGAAATATTAGCCTCTATTTCGAAACGGAAACAAACTATGATCTTTGCTGCTCCCTTATAGGGCCCGGCATGGCCACGTGTGTTAAGGCGTTCGGCTCATAAACCGAGGGTCGTGGGTTCAAAGCCCAGTCGCGCCAAACATGATCGCCCTTTCAGTCATGGTGGCATTATATTGTGACAGTCAATCCCACTATTCGTTGGTAAAAGAGTAGCCCAAGAGTCGGTGGTGGGTGGTGATGACTAGCTGCCTTCCCTCTAGTCTTGCACTACTAAATTAGGGACGACTAGCGCAGATCGCCCTCAAGTAGCTTTGCGCGAAATTCAAAAACAAATTCAAAACAAACATGCTCCCTTATTTAATAATCTATGCCTCACTATCCAATAACGCAGTGATATGACTGTGGACTTCTAACGCTTCGATACTCACAGTAAGCAAAAGACAAATAGCTCATTGTGCAGTTTTGTGTTTAATTTCAAACAAACAATCATAATCTACAGAATTTCAATTTTGGTTTGAATTTCGAGCAAACCTACTCGAGAGCTATCTGTGCTAGTTGTCCCTAATTTAGCAGTATAAGACTAGAAGGAAAACAACTAGTCATCAATACCCACTACGAACTCTTGGGCTACTCTTTTACCAACTATTAGTGGGATTGATCGACGCATTATAACGCCCCCACGGCTTAACGGGCAAGTATGTTTGGTATGACGGGGATTCAAACCCGTGGCCCTCGGATTACGAGTCGAGCGCCTTAACCACCTGGCCATGCCAGGCTTCAGAATTTCAGAAATATTTCTTTTTGCAAACTGATATGTCTCCCGGTGGCACAGCATCTAAAACAAATCAATAAATAAGTTAACTGATATATTTTGGCAAAATCTCGATTTATTGTATTTGTGCGATTTGCTTTCTGAAAAAAAAAGCAAACAAAAAACTATTAATGAGTTTTGTAAAAAAGAAACTTTTAGATATGGCGAAACGGTTTTATTACTATCTGGGGAGCAAAGGTTTTGTTTTGTATTTTTGTTTCTAATGCTAGTTTCAAATTTTCTAAATCTCTCTAACACGCACTGCAAGTTCTTAAAAACAATAACGTAGAAAGAATTACATAAATGTGTGATAAGAAGATTACTACACATATTTATGTAGTTGTCTCAGTTTTTGCTTTTGTTTAATAAACAATCTTTGACTATTAGCCTTGATAAAGCCCCAAGCCCCCCAGTGGCACAGTGGTATGTCTGCGAACTTACACACTAAAAACCGGGTTTCGATACCCGTGGTGGGCAGAGCACAGATAGCCCATTGTGCAGCTTTGTGCTTAATTCTAAACAAACAATAAAGCCGCAAAGGCGAAACAGTGGTTGAAATGAATAGTTTATGTTAAGCGGGTATTAAACTCAAATTTTAGCTTTATAAGTTACAGACACACAACTGAGCCACTGTAAGTAATACTTGTTTTTTAGTACCTAATGTAATTTATGTTGCATTCATGAACTCGATGCTGCTGTTTATTAACAGAATTTTTTTATTTTACTTTTCCCTGCTTACGTCATTTGTCATAACGATGTTTTTCTTTTTTTGTTGTTGTTTTCTTTTCTTTCTTTCTTTCCATAACTCGCATACCACAACGGTATATTTGAATCGCTAATAGTTCAATGCGAAAATGGCGGATAGTGAACGTACGATGCTAAGTAGCATTAATATAATTTTACAGTTTTATTTCTAATTATGTATATGTAATGTACATCACTATAATTTATGTAAGGATATTGTAATGTAATTTATTGAAATATGTTTTATCATTAAATGTAACTTGTTACAATTATTTTAACGCACAAACTGATGATCAGAAACTTTGGAATTGAAATTGAACTTGAAAGTTGAACAGACATAGTAATTAGTAATAATACAGGCATTTTTTTTGTTGATAAATACCGTTACGACTCTAGTAGCAGCATAACCAGTAAAGTTTATGACATTTTCAAGTTCGATACCTTACATTGATACATCCAGATTACCTTTACATCTACGTATTTCTTAGACCCACCCTGTTATTTTCCATTCCATGTTTTGTCCTAGTAAACTTCGCGAGAAACTTTTCAAACAACTTTGTATCCATTCTAAGGTAATGAACGGCGACAGTGAACACAGTCATTCAATATGACCTAATAAGGGACCTATACAATAACATTATAACCTCTTTATCCTTGTGTTCAATACTTCTGTCGATACAACTAAAATCCAGTTTACCTAGTTTTCACTAACAGTACGCTGCATGGATGACCAGATAGACTGATCAGTCATTACACCAAAGATCCCTTACTGTCGTGTTCATGCCAAATTTTATTCAGATTATGATAACACACATACATTACCTTGACAATAGTTACAAATTATATAGAATTTATTTTAGCTTACTAAAATAAATGACAATAATAACTAGAAAACACAAGAAAGTTAATTAATTTTTAACATATTTTTTTTAGTAATATTAAATATTAAGTGTTCATTCAGAATACCTGAATTAGTTATGTGAAAATTAAATTTTGGTCTTGGCTCTGAAGGTTTCAATGACATGAAGGTCAAATGGACCAAAATTTTGAATATGCACATTGAATGTTTCTGGGTTTTGTATGTGTTATATATATGTATATATTTGTTTATGGTGTATATATATATATATATATTTCAGTTAAAGAAAGTGCTAATTAGTAACACTTGGATGAATGCTATTCAGGAAGACAAAGAAACATGCAACATTTCAAACAGGTGGCCCTCGTCTGGTACTAAAGACAATGAAATTAAGCTAGATATACATGTTAAAATATTATCATTGATTATAAATAATAAATAGCTTGAAATTTATGTGCTAGTCTGTCTTCAACTGGAATTTTATATTAATATTTAATTCTGAGTAACAGTGAATGAAAGTAATAAGTATGCTAAAGGAACTAGGAAATAAACATAATACAGTTTGTTTTTATAATATATAAACATAGTCTTTATTGTGGAACATAATCCAAGTGGTATGGGGACTACAGTTTAACTATATTTCCAGTTATTATCTTTAGAAAGTAAAACTGTATTTGTATTTACTGAAAAGCTTAACTTATTTCTCAGTTGAAGGTAGGAACAGTTGTACTCTATTTAGTGTTATGTAGATAATAGATAATTCTGTGGTTGTACTGGTATAGGCATATTAATTTTTATAATTTTAAGAATTTTTAAACCAGATGTGAAGATAAGAAGTTAGGTGAAGTAAATGATTTTAAGACCTTGTAACAAGGTTGGTGTACAGATTCATGCACCATAAAATATTTAATATACATGTTTGTGTTGTTTTAAATATGACAATAAAATTATAAGTTATGTTTCTCTCTAGAGACACGTCTGCTGAATGAGGTTGTCATTTTGGATAGCGTCATTATTAATACTAATTTGTTAATTAAAGGAGTGCTGTTTTTATAACCTTGCAGTTAAATTAGAGATATGGTACATGTTTTCTTAGAGGTTATAATAGCATATAATTTTATTTTTCTATTCTACTCAAGTACACAGTTTGTTTTAAAATGATATGTAATGTGTATATGGTTTTGTTCTTTATACAGAATTGGATCCATGACTAATGAACAAATTTCCTGCACAATTTATATATTTTTTTGTGTATTGCCCTGAGTTATCTTCCATTTTAGACACAACACAAACTGCACTGGTGTATAATGTGACAAAAAGGATCAACTAACAGAAGAGTGACACATCTTTCATGTGTGGTGGATTCCAATGAATACTTGAAACTAACTTCATCCTTATCCTAGATGCTTAGATTCATTATATTTCATGTTACCTTTTCACAGTGTTAACAGTGATTTCTCTTTAGTTTGTTTTAACTTTGACTTAAAACTATTGCTGTTAAAACAAAGTGATGTTAAAAAGTTCTAGAATGACTATAAATAATCATGTGACAATTGTTACTATATCCTTGGTTCTTGTGATGTTTTCACCGTTGACTGTTGAAGATGGTAACATCATATTTCTTGATGTTGTGGGTTTTTTCAATGCCTTCCTTACCTCTTTTCTCTGTTCTTGTATGCAAAGTGCATTCCTATCTTTCTGAACCTCACCAGAAAGATGACAACTTTAGTCAGCTGTTTCCATATCCAAAGTTTGCACAATGTTTCTCTTTACCTCTTGAGGACAATATTTTGCTTCCAAATCTCTTTGTGGATTAGATTTTTGAGATTTCATCTTTGCTTTCTGCTGTGTATGTTAATTCTTCCTCACTGCATTGTTACACTGAGGATTACATAGTTTTTCTTTCTCACTCATATTTGTTCATGTGAACAAGTTTTGTTTCTACCTTTAAATGCCTATCCTTGCCATGGCTTTTTCCCAATTTTCATTTCAGAGTCCCCTTTTACCCAAGTGTAAGATTGAACCTCTTACTCCCAGACATCTTCCTTGGCTCAATTTTCCAATCTCTTCCCTCTTTCTTACCCACCTCTCTTGTTATTTGTCTTCTCATTGTGTCCAACTTGTAGGCCTACAATATGTTCCTGATAGTCTTTATGGCGACCTACGTTTGGTTCCTCCCAGTACCTTGCCCAGCATTTCATCTTCTTCCTGTCTTGTTCCTGCTGACTTGGTTCCTCTCTGGTTAGGATCTTCTGTGATGTAATGTTTTTTATATGCTATTTGTCTTCCCCATTCTTAATATAGTTACCTCTGTCTGTCTTCTTTTCTTCAGCTTGAAGTGTTTGGGGTTTTTCTAAAGTTTTGGAGACTATCACAGTTCATTCTTTCCTCATTTATTTGTTGTCTCTCACAGCCTCATGAGTCATCTTTATTCATTGACCCTCTGAAAATCCTCCACCTTTTTGTCACTCTTCCTCTTTTTGTTGTCAATCCTCTTATTGGACTGTTGCATGCTAGTGACTCCCTCTCTCAGCTCAGACTCTGTGTAGGATCATTTTGTTTTATGTTCACAGTTTTTATCTGTTTTGTATATGACTGTTGGATTGTTTAGGCTATTATGGGCCATCTTCCTTTTATGTTCTCTTTTTCATGTTTCTTTTTCTCCTTTTGGATTCAACATGGCCTCTGGTTTGAATCCTCTTTGCACCAAACATGCTTGCCCTTTCAGCTATGGGAGCAGTATAATGTGATGGTCAATACCACTATTCATTTGTAAAAGAGTAGCTCAAGAGTTGATGGTAGCTGGTGATGAGTAGTTGCTTTCCCTTTTGTCTTAAACTGCTAAATTAGGGGCAGCTAGTGCAGTTAGCCTTCCTGTAGCTTTGCAAAAAATTCAAAAACAAACAATTCTCCTTCTTTCAGTCCTCAGTCCTTTTATGCATTTGGAGGTCATTTCCTCCATTCTGTTTTATGATTTCATTATACAAGCCACTAGTTAGGCCACATTTGAAATATTATGTTTGCTCTATCCACACATCACTTCCTTCATTTCATTCTCCAGGATACGGTGTACCAGTTTTGGGCTTTCCCCTTTGATATTACTTTAACTATTTAATTTTTCAACTGAGCTATGGAAGCATTTTGTTTACCATATTCATTGCCTAGGACTTTGTATCTGTTATTAAACTGATGGCTGGTTTTATCTGCATTTCTTCTGAGGATGTCTTCTCAACCGCATTGCTTCTCCTCTAAGAGGTAGTTCATTTGAATTAGATGGTCAGTTTTCCAAGTCATCCTGAATCCATCATGGAGTCTTATTTTTAATTTTTACCCCATCAAGCTCAGCCTTCCCCCATTCTTCTGTGAGATATAGAACATAGTCACCTCATCTTGTCTTTATTTTACTTCTTGTACAAAAGCTCCCTCCTCTTTTAGAGACTTTTAATCTCTGAAACATTTTACCCTTCTATACTGGGCTTACATTAGGCTTTTTTACTGGAATTTGAGCAAAAAGGCTCAGTCCTCTGTCCCTTCTTATGAGTGAATCATTGAGAAGAGAATGTAGTAGCATCATTTGTCTAGTAACCTGTCATGTTCTTAGCTGGACAAGGTTCTTCCTACTGAATGGTTTTTCCACTCTCAGACATTTCAAACTCCCCTTCATCTAGTGCTCAGTATTTCATCCATCAGCTCTGGTTGTTGATGCCCTTAGCCAGCACTGGTCTCAACTCTTTCTGTAAGTTTATTCTCCTCTTTGTTTTCTCTCGTGTATCTTGATATTTTCTTGTGACATTCCTTGTTTAGGTCTTGTTGGTAGCTCCTTTTTGGCAAACTCAGTTTTGGTTTCTTCTTCTTCTGTTGGCATCTAAATCACCTCTACCTTTATCTCACTTACTTTTTCATCTTTTGCTCTTTACGTGTAAGATGACACTCCCAGTTGAAAGAGAAACAAATGAGTTTGGAATTTGCTGATTGGGTTTCTTTGGTTAACTCTTGTCAATTAATATAAATGGTGCAATTTTTGATGCTCTCCTACCTAGCTGTTCCATTGTTACCCTTTGTTTGGTCTTCTCTACCTTGATTTTTGACCAAGGGTTGTTAGTTTTTACCATTATAGGTTCCATTGTTACTCTTTGTTTGGTCTTCTCTACCTTGATTTTTGACCAAGGGTTGTTTGTTTTTACCTTTATAAGTTATAAGGTCTTATAAACTGCTTTTTTTTCTGTGATTCTGCCTTTTCTATACTTTTTCTTTCTACATGATTCTTCAACCCTTTAATTGGTTCCTTTGCACAATCATAATCTTAATTGGTTCTACATACTTTTATTCAGACATTATTTGAACCTTTTGCCACTTGCTCCTTGTACCATCTCTTGAAACCTGTTTCCTTTTCTTGTTAGTTGTCATCACAGATCTGATCTTTATGCACTTGATTGACAGATTTTCCTTGATAATATTCCCTAACCAGTCATTTTTTCCTAAAACTTAGGTTTCTTAGGAAAGAGATCATATCTCTTCCATCATTCATGGACCTTTATGGCCATACTGGCCTCAATCAATTTTTGTATCTAGTTAGAAAGATCAGATGTTACTTGTTACACTATGGCTGCATTTAGGGGTTTCCACAATAGTTATTTTAACATGAGACCCCTCTTATTCCTCTACACTTACTAGATGGTTTCATCAACATTGTCTATTCCTCCTTGAATAGAAGTGCCTTTGAGCTGTAACACATCAAATCTCCTATTTGATTCACTCTCTGGCCTTGCACTTTCAAACATTAACCTTTGGACAGGATTTTCCAATCTGAAATATGGATTACTCCATACACCATTATCTCTTATCTTCACCATATATAGGTTTTCTTTCCTTCATGTTATCACCTTTTTTTAGTTTATTCAGCATCTTTAGCAGATAAATGACTCTTATGTCCTTACCTGTTTATTATTTTGTCCCATTCACTTTACCAAACCCACATTGAGTCAGGGGTGACAGAAATCATTAAACCCATTTACTTTTTTGTGTAAAATGGCCACCTTTGAGATGGGTCTATAAGCTGGTTTTTCAAGTTGTTTTTCATGATAATGAGGGTGAATGCCTTTCCAGCATCTTCATTATGCAATATCCTTCCAGTCATTGAGGGAAGCACAGGAGACCTTTGCAACTACCAGTTCTTAGCTACTGGTATGTTATTTATTCTGGCAGTTTGGCCAGCCAGACAGAGCAAAATGTTCTCCTTATGGGAGTTATTTCCTGTGTGTGAGTAAATTGTACAACAGAACATATACCAGGCTGTATGGTTTGATCATTGATGTACTCATGTTACATCTCATGTCTGGCCAACTTGTTAGGTGTAAATGCCTTAGTTTTTATGTGTTTTTCCACTGACATCTATGACAGATGAGCTCATTTTGCCTTCTTTTCTTACACTCATTTGGATGAAGAGTATACCTTGTATGATGATGGATGTGGGGCCCCATCTGTGTTTAACTTCTAATAAACCCTCACTATAAGGTTGCACATTCCACTTCAGTTGGCTTCCACAAAGGAAGCTTATTTAGATTTCCACAATTACACCTATCTCTCCACCAACTCGGTGTGAGATTCAAGTTACTCTGTGAAGAGGTAAAAATACTGTTTTGAAAGTCAACATTTCTTTCTCTCAAAGTGCAATACGTATGTACATATAAACCTTCCCTGTTATCTAAGAATTAAGTTTATTTCAAGTGTAGGTGTTTATGAGGATCCACACTTGGAGTATGTGTGACCTTTCTGTCAGTGGAGAACATTTGTCGAACAATGACATCTGAAGAGGATCCACACTTGGAGTATGTGTGACCTTTCTGTCAGTGGAGAACATTTGTCAAACAATGACATCTGATTTTGTTCATGTTGCACCACATGTCTTAAGTGAGAGACAGCTCAAGCAGTGCATTAAATCTCAAATACAGACACAGTGATAACAACTGTAAACAAAGAGGTGACTATATTTCAGTTAAGGAAAACATGAACTTTACTATATAATAATTTTTGTTTTACACAGTTTCACAGACTGAAAGTGCTAATGAACCTCAAATTGTAACAGAAAACATAGCTGCCAGTACTGTGTCATCAGAGTCTGTTCAGGTTTGTAATATTATTTTTCCAAATTGTCATATTTTAGCTGTCAAGTATTATCATGTACACCCATGATAGATCCTATTTAACACTGGAAATAAAAGGGTTTAATTCATATGTAATACTGTGGTTATTTTCACACTACATATCACTGTCTTGGTATTGACACAAAGAAAATAAATAACTGCATTCATTTCAAAAGTTGTTTTTGAAACATCAGATGTAATTACATGTGAAGCACCACATTAAAAAGAATAATTGTGCAAAAAATAATTCATTAATTTTAATACTATAACAAACCAAACATGGAAAAAGTTAGCAAACAGTAATAAAAACTATAAATGTATATACAAGGTTTGAAATATAAACTGGTGACTAAATTATTTTAAACACTACATGTTCCTGAAAGAACTGTGGAAAAGTAAGCAACTCCTATCAAATAAAATGAAACTAAGTAAGTCGCACAATCCATGCAGTTTAAATGCTTTCAATATTTGCTGCACACACATCTGAAGTTTTCATTGTATTTACTTACCTTTTATTGTTCTATATGTGTCATTGGCATCAAGCTGAAACAGTTAGTGCTTTGCAGTTTTGTTGTAGTAAGTCGAATTGACAGACAAGTAGACACTACCTCTCACAAGAATTGATATTACAGATAACTCATACTCAACATTAGTCACATCATCTGGTAAACAGGCCTCTGTTGTAATAAGTCACATCATCTGGTAAACAGGCTTCTGTTGTAATAAGTCACATCATCTGGTAAACAGGTTTCTGTTGTAGTAAGTCGAATTGACAGACAAGTAGACACTACCTCTCACAAGAATTGATATTACAGATAACTCATACTCAACATTAGTCACATCATCTGGTAAACAGGCCTCTGTTGTAATAAGTCACATCATCTGGTAAACAGGCTTCTATTGTAATAAGTCACATCATCTGGTAAACAGGCTTCTGTTGTAATAAGTCACATCATCTGGTAAACAGGCTTCTATTGTAATAAGTCACATCATCTGGTAAACAGGTTTCTGTTATAATAAGTCACATCATCTAGTTAACAGGCTTCTGCTGTAATAAGTCACATCTGGTAAACAGGTTTCTGTTATAATAAGTCACATCATCTGGTAAACAGGCTTCTGCTGTAATAAGTCACTTCATCTGGTAAACAGGTTTCTGTTATAATAAGTCACATCATCTGGTAAACAGGTTTCTGTTGTAATAAGTCACATCATCTGGTAAACAGGCTTCTGTTGTAGTAAGTCACATCATCTGGTAAACAGGTTTCTGCTGTAATAAGTCACATCATCTGGCAAACAGGTTTCTGTTGTAATAAGTCACATCATCTGGTAAACAGGTTTCTGTTGTAATAAGTCACATCATCTGGCAAACAGGTTTATGTTGTAGTAAGTCACATCATCTGGTAAACAGGCTTCTGTTGTAATAAGTCACATCATCTGGTAAACAGGCTTCTGTTGTAATAAGTCACTTCATCTGGTAAACAGGCTTCTGTTATAATAAGTCACATCATCTGGTAAACAGGCTTCTGTTGTAATAAGTCACATCATCTGGTAAACAGGTTTCTGTTATAATAAGCCACATCATCTGGTAAACAGGCTTTTGTTATAAGTCACATCATCTGGTAAACAGGCTTCTGTTGTAATAAGTCACATCATCTGGTAAACAGGCTTCTGTTGTAATAAGTCACATCATCTGGTAAACAGGCTTCTGTTGTAGTAAACGATGAGAGCTCAGTTGGAGAAAGAAATAACACTGGACAACTAGAGTGAAATTACAGATTACTTGTAGTACAAAAACAGAATTGTATGTTGATGTAAATAAAAATGTATGGTAAACATCAGTCAAACTGATGGGTTTTTGGTGAAAGTGGAATACAAAACTCACACTGAGACAAATATCTAGAATGTGTAGTGACAAATGTTGTTGAATTCACTGACAGAAAGTTATGGCAGCTGACAAAGAAGGCAGTGATGGTCTAAATAAAAAGCCCAAGGTGGACCTTCAGACCTTGCCAACAAGGCAATATCTTGATACCACTGTTGTGCCCATTTTGTTACAGAGTTTGTCAGCATTGGCTAAAGAGAGGTAAGTAACTGTGCTATTTATTAACATTGGTTGTAATTAAAGAGATTTTTGTATTTGTAATTGTAGTGTGTGATAATTCACACTTATCATTATTTCTTGGTGCAACATTGTTCTGATGTTTGTGAGATAACATTATTACAGCTTGTATATCTTTATGATGTCTTGTTAGGTAACATTATTACAGCTTGTACATTGTCTGATGTCTTGTTAGGTGACATTATTACATCTTGTATATCTTTATGATGTCTTGTTAGGTAACATTATTACAGCTTGTATATCTTTATGATGTCTTGTGAGGTAACGTTATTACATCTTGTATATCATTCTGATGTCTTGTTAGGTGACGTTATTACAACTTGTATATTGTTCTGATGTCTTGTTAGATAACATTATTACAACCTTTACATTGCCTGATGTCTTGTTAGGTAACATTATTACAACTTTTACATTGCTATGTGGTCTTGTTATGTAATGTTATTGTAATAACTTGTTATATGCTGATAACACATTGACTAAAATTAATTAAGATACTGTTGTTTTAGTTTTACTATGATTTGTTTACAACTATTTTCCTTATCTGGGGCTGTAAGTGCCATATTATCATGTGGATACCACTTGTTTTAAGTGTGATGTAATGATGCTGAAATCACCATATAAACATTTTGATTAATGTTTGTGTATAAAATTAAGTACATAAAGTTTTTATTGATAAGTTTTAAATGTAAATGGAGTATGGAAAGCAAAATTATGAGATAGCAGTTTATTTTCTGTGACATTTTGCCGTCAGGGCTGATTGAATCATCGTGGGTAGTCACTCAAATCACGAACATGTGATTTTTTAGTTTTGTTTTTATTTACAGCACATTGTAATATGTTATAAATATGCTTATACTGCATTTCAGACCACCTGATCCCATTGGCTATCTTGCTACCTACCTCTTGAAGAACAAATCACAGTTTGAACAAGGATGGACACAGAACTCATCCAGTTAATAAACTCAGCTGTTTGTGTTGTGGGATCAGTTGTACAATTTACCAGTGGATTTAAAATTATCATATGTAATTACGTATATGATCCACTAAAAGATTTTATGAAA
This sequence comes from Carcinoscorpius rotundicauda, assembly GCA_011833715.1. Taxonomy (NCBI): domain Eukaryota; kingdom Metazoa; phylum Arthropoda; class Merostomata; order Xiphosura; family Limulidae; genus Carcinoscorpius; species Carcinoscorpius rotundicauda. The sequence continues at coordinate 10,775,284 of CM022401.1, read as the reverse complement.
CAATATGTCTTATATTTTCAATGGAACAGTTAAACATAAAACCAAGTAAAACACAAAAACTTTGAAAATAAATAGTCATGTTCTTTTATGCTTTTGTCATAAATAAGTGAATAGTTATTGTATCTATGAATGCATGAATCACATCAGTAAATAAAGTTTTTACAAGTCATGAAAATATCACGTTTCCAGAGGTCTTCTCATATAGATGAAAACTGCAAACTGACAGTAACCCATAGAAAGTTTTTATCAGAAGGACAGGTAACACTTCCTTACTTATATTACCATCAGAAGTAACCCAGTCTGAAGTAAAACATACTCAGTTTGAAACTTTTACAAACAAGTTACAGCATGATTCAGTTCCACACAATTACAATGTCACATCCACTTTTCAATATCTTGTGAATAGTCACTTCAGTTCACACAACACAAGTTTCCATTTTCAATACTTTGTGAATAACTGTCACAGTTTTTTGGTCATTCAGAATGTAGTTCACAGAACAAAATACACAGATATGTCACATATAGTTTCAAGCCAGTGAAACTGAACCAGTAAAGTAGTTTGTTTTATACAGTACCAGTAGTAACCAGTATATCATGTATTATACTTCATGTTTAGTGAAACTGAACCAGTAAAGTAGTTTGTTTTATACAGTACCAGTAGTAACCAGTATATCATATATTATACTTCATGTTTAGTGAAACTGAACCAGTAAAGTAGTTTGTTTTATTCAGTATCAGTAGTAACCAGTATATCATGTATTATACTTCATGTTTAGTGAAACTGAACCAGTAAAGTAGTTTGTTTTATACAGTACCAGTAGTAACCAGTATATCATGTATTATACTTCATGTTTAGTGAAACAACCAGTAAAGTAGTTTGTTTTATACAGTACCAGTAGTAACCAGTATATCATATATTATACTTCATGTTTAGTGAAACTGAACCAGTAAAGTAGTTTGTTTTATTCAGTATCAGTACTAACCAGTATATCATGTATTATACTTCATGTTTAGTGAAACTGAACCAGTAAAGTAGTTTGTTTTATTCAGTATCAGTAGTAACCAGTATATCATGTATTATACTTCATGTTTAGTGAAACTGAACCAGTAAAGTACTTTGTTTTATTCAGTATCAGTAGTAACCAGTATATCATGTATTATACTTCATGTTTAGTGAAACTGAACCAGTAAAGTAGTTTGTTTTATACAGTACCAGTAGTAACCAGTATATCATGTATTATACTTCATGTCTAGTGAAACTGAACCAGTAAAGTAGTTTGTTTTATTCAGTATCAGTAGTAACCAGTATATCATGTATTATACTTCATGTCTAGTGAAACTGAACCAGTTAAGTAGTTTGTTTTATACAGTACCAGTAGTAACCAGTATATCATGTATTATACTTCATGTCTAACGAAACAACCAGTAAAGTAGTTTGTTTTATTCAGTATCAGTAGTAACCAGTATATCATGTATTATACTTCATGTTTAGTGAAACTGAACCAGTAAAGTAGTTTGTTTTATACAGTATCAGTAGTAACCAGTATATCATATATTATACTTCATGTTTAGTGAAACTGAACCAGTAAAGTAGTTTGTTTTATACAGTACCAGTAGTAACCAGTATATCATGTATTATACTTCATGTTTAGTGAAACTGAACCAGTAAAGTAGTTTGTTTTATTCAGTATCAGTAGTAACCAGTATATCATGTATTATACTTCATGTTTAGTGAAACTGAACCAGTAAAGTAGTTTGTTTTATACAGTACCAGTAGTAACCAGTATATCATGTATTATACTTCATGTTTAGTGAAACTGAACCAGTAAAGTAGTTTGTTTTATACAGTACCAGTAGTAACCAGTATATCATGTATTATACTTCATGTCTAGTGAAACTGAACCAGTAAAGTAGTTTGTTTTATACAGTACCAGTAGTAACCAGTATATCATGTATTATACTTCATGTTTAGTGAAACTGAACCAGTAAAGTAGTTTGTTTTATTCAGTATCAGTAGTAACCAGTATATCATGTATTATACTTCATGTTTAGTGAAACTGAACCAGTAAAGTAGTTTGTTTTATACAGTACCAGTAGTAACCAGTATATCATGTATTATACTTCATGTCTAGTGAAACAACCAGTAGTTTGTTTTATACAGTACCAGTAGTAACCAGTATATCATGTATTATACTTCATGTCTAGTGAAACAACCAGTAGTTTGTTTTATACAGTACCAGTAGTAACCAGTATATCATGTATTATACTTCATGTCTAGTGAAACTGAACCAGTAAAGTAGTTTGTTTTATACAGTACCAGTAGTAACCAGTATATCATGTATTATACTTCATGTCTAGTGAAACTGAACCAGTAAAGTAGTTTGTTTTATACAGTACCAGTAGTAACCAGTATATCATGTATTATACTTCATGTTTAGTGAAACTGAACCAGTAAAGTAGTTTGTTTTATTCAGTATCAGTAGTAACCAGTATATCATGTATTATACTTCATGTTTAGTGAAACTGAACCAGTAAAGTAGTTTGTTTTATACAGTACCAGTAGTAACCAGTATATCATGTATTATACTTCATGTTTAGTGAAACTGAACCAGTTAAGTAGTTTGTTTTATACAGTACCAGTAGTAACCAGTATATCATGTATTATACTTCATGTCTAGTGAAACTGAACCAGTAAAGTAGTTTGTTTTATACAGTACCAGTAGTAACCAGTATATCATGTATTATACTTCATGTCTAGTGAAACAACCAGTAGTTTGTTTTATACAGTACCAGTAGTAACCAGTATATCATGTATTATACTTCATGTCTAGTGAAACTGAACCAGTAAAGTAGTTTGTTTTATACAGTACCAGTAGTAACCAGTATATCATGTATTATACTTCATGTCTAGTGAAACTGAACCAGTAAAGTAGTTTGTTTTATACAGTACCAGTAGTAACCAGTATATCATGTATTATACTTCATGTTTAGTGAAACTGAACCAGTAAAGTAGTATGTTTTATTCAGTATCAGTAGTAACCAGTATATCATGTATTATACTTCATGTTTAGTGAAACTGAACCAGTAAAGTAGTTTGTTTTATACAGTACCAGTAAGTAACCAGTATATCATGTATTATACCTTCATGTGTAGTGAAACTGAACGCAGTAAAAGAAGTAGTTTTGTCTTATACAGTACCAGTAAGAACCATATTATCATGTATTATATACTTCATGTCTAGTGACTGAACTCAGTAAAGTAGTTTGTTTTATACGTAACCAAGTAGTAACCAGTATTATCATGTATTATCTTCATGTTTAGGAAACTTACCAGTAAAGTAGTTTGTTTTATCAGTATCAGTAGTAAACCAGTATTCATGTATTATACTTCATGTTTAGTGAAACTGAAACAGTAAAGGATTTGTTTATAACAGTACCAGTAGTAACCAGTAGATCATTATTATACTTCATGTTAGTGAAACAACCAGTAAAGTAGTTTGTTTTATACAGTACCAGTAGTAACCAGTATATCATGTATTATACTTCATGTTTAGTGAAACTGAACCAGTAAAGTAGTTTGTTTTATACAGTACCAGTAGTAACCAGTATATCATGTATTATACTTCATGTCTAGTGAAACTGAACCAGTAAAGTAGTTTGTTTTATACAGTACCAGTAGTAACCAGTATATCATATATTATACTTCATGTCTAGTGAAACTGAACCAGTAAAGTAGTTTGTTTTATACAGTATCAGTAGTAACCAGTATATCATATATTATACTTCATGTCTAGTGAAACTGAACCAGTAAAGTAGTTTGTTTTATACAGTACCAGTAGTAACCAGTATATCATGTATTATACTTCATGTCTAGTGAAACTGAACCAGTAAAGTAGTTTGTTTTATACAGTACCAGTAGTAACCAGTATATCATGTATTATACTTCATGTTTAGTGAAACTTAACCAGTAAAGTAGTTTGTTTTATTCAGTATCAGTAGTAACCAGTATATCATGTATTATACTTCATGTTTAGTGAAACTGAACCAGTAAAGTAGTTTGTTTTATACAGTACCAGTAGTAACCAGTATATCATATATTATACTTCATGTTTAGTGAAACTGAACCAGTAAAGTAGTTTGTTTTATTCAGTATCAGTAGTAACCAGTATATCATGTATTATACTTCATGTTTAGTGAAACTGAACCAGTAAAGTAGTTTGTTTTATACAGTACCAGTAGTAACCAGTATATCATGTATTATACTTCATGTTTAGTGAAACAACCAGTAAAGTAGTTTGTTTTATACAGTACCAGTAGTAACCAGTATATCATGTATTATACTTCATGTTTAGTGAAACTGAACCAGTAAAGTAGTTTGTTTTATACAGTACCAGTAGTAACCAGTATATCATGTATTATACTTCATGTCTAGTGAAACTGAACCAGTAAAGTAGTTTGTTTTATACAGTACCAGTAGTAACCAGTATATATATTATACTTCATGTTTAGTGAAACTGAACCAGTAAAGTAGTTTGTTTTATACAGTACCAGTAGTAACCAGTATATCATGTATTATACTTCATGTTTAGTGAAACAACCAGTAAAGTAGTTTGTTTTATACAGTACCAGTAGTAACCAGTATATCATGTATTATACTTCATGTTTAGTGAAACAACCAGTAAAGTAGTTTGTTTTATACAGTATCAGTAGTAACCAGTATATCATGTATTATACTTCATGTCTAGTGAAACTGAACCAGTAAAGTAGTTTGTTTTATACAGTACCAGTAGTAACCAGTATATCATGTATTATACTTCATGTCTAGTGAAACTGAACCAGTAAAGTAGTTTGTTTTATACAGTACCAGTAGTAACCAGTATATCATGTATTATACTTCATGTCTAGTGAAACTGAACCAGTAAAGTAGTTTGTTTTATACAGTACCAGTAGTAACCAGTATATCATGTATTATACTTCATGTCTAGTGAAACTATCTGTTTATAACATGATATAATGGATTTATTGATATAATAATTTTGACCAATGGATGATAGAGCCTGATAAACAGTTAAACGCATCTTTATATATCCAGTAATTTGTAAAGAGTCACTCCCACTTTGAACAGTCACATAAAATCGACGGGTTGGTTAATTAATTACAAACTGAGGACAATAAATGTTTGAACTCTAACTTAACGTATATAAAGAAGCCTGCTGTGAATATCTTGTTTCAACTAATACGAGGTAGATAGAACTGTTGTAGTTTAGGAAAGCTGCACATTACAGTCAAGATTGTAAAGAATCAACAGATATTAATAATTCTAAAAATTCTTAGGATGAGTCTCTGAGCCTGATCATATCAAAGAAGAAATGAAATTTGTTGGTTAGTCTCCCTCATGTTAAATGACGATGGACAATCATGTGACTCGCTATTTGTTAATTTATCTAACATTCCCTGTTAATTTAGAAGTATTTCACACTATCCCAACAAGTTTCTTAATTAACTGGGTAAGTGTTCAGGAATGAAGACAATTGATTCACAAATTCAGAAGTTGTATTCTGTTATTCTCTGCAGTTAGATACACTATGTTTTGTATTGCTTAAAAAATATCATTCATTTTACTTTACAAGTTTCCAGTCTTATTATTTGTTAACCTTAAAACTGAGTAACCGTAGAGTTCAAATTGTAATTTGTCCTGCTTGTTACTTTCGTTAGAAAAAGCAAGCTTATCTGATTCTCTATGATTAAATCAGTCTGAAAAATAACAGAAGGTGAACAGTATAGAAAGGTTTTGGTGACATCACTACTGGATTTTGTTTCACAAGCATGAGTAATGCTGTCTATTGAACTGAAATAAATTTAAATTTCTGCTGATAATGCAACTGCAAATTTCCCATTAGAATCAATCCTACCACAAGAAAACAGGGCACTTGTGTTTTTAACCAGATAGGGAGGTTTGTATAGGACTCTTAAATCATTATCAGCTGGAACGCCACAGTTAAATTCGGGTCAAGACCAGCCAAGGAGGAGTGGCTGTGTCACTGATAGCTTTATCAGTCAGAGCTAATTCCCTTGCAGATGAAACAATGAATAATCACAGGTAAAGACCATTAACTGTGAAGTGATGGTAAGCCTCTCTGGCGAGGAATTGTAAAGAAACCTGGGGCTATGCAGAGCTGCAAGTTAAGCCTTACTGACATGAACCAGGGACTGTTAACTTTTTTCAGTATTGGAGTTCATAAATAACTTATTCTTTGCACCTACGATATTGGTGGCATCTCAGGTCGGCACTGACAGGTAAAACACGCAGAAGAAGCTATGGCAAGTATCACGTGGTTGTGAGTGAAGCCAAACAGAGTTTGTTCCTGGTGTTTGAAGGAGTTGAAAAATAAAATATGGACTATCACGTGAAGAGTTTTAGATATATAATTAAAAGGACTGGAATTAGAAGTAGACAGTTCAACACCTGTTGCTCGTAGTGGCACTTTAGTATGTATGCTGATTTACATAGCTAGAGATCGGATTTTGATATCCATCGTGAGCACAGCACAGATAGGCCATTGTGTAACTTTGTGCTTAATTACAAAGAAAATCAGCACCTAGTTCTGAACCTGCACGATCCAACCTCTGACCTTATTCAACATTAAAATAAGGTATGAAAAGACAATAGGGACACAGTTGTTCTGAACTGGCACTGCTGATTTGACTCGGTGATAAATCAAGTAATTCTTTAGCCAAAATTCGATGCGCAGAAAAAAAATACTCTCAATAATCTGGCTACCTATGCAAATTGTTTGCGCCATCTGTACGACAAAGTATACTCTGTGATTGTAACAACAGATTAAGAAGTTATCCACATGCATAAGACGCGAGAAACCACGTGGGCATAAGGAATATTCTCACATTAACTGAGATAGTTTCTGTAGTGATCAGGTATGACGTGGTAACGTTGGGTTGGCTTCTGAATTAGAAGAGCACTGAATCAGTGATGTCGAGAAACCCACTTGTTGAGAATTTTTTATGCACAAATGGCTCGTTTGGGTTGAGAAGGTTCACGATGACCGAAGAAGGTCGAAACGTTGTTCGCTCTTCTATGTAAAATATTTTCTCAACCCAAACGAGCCGTTTTTTGCATATAAAAAAAGAGCACTGAATGGTTTAGTGTTCAGTTCAGCTTGCTCAGATTTGGATGTAACTTTGTACATACCTGAGAGGATAAGTGATGGAATTCTTGTCTGACTGAGGAGAAATCAGAACACTACTCACCTCAAATGTTATCATCTGTTTTGTGGCAAATGGTGATATACAAAGTGTAGGTGGAAAGTCAGATCTTCAGCTGCAGCTGGGAATTGTTTATTATAGGATGAAGGTTGATATTGCTAAACTTGTATTTGAAATTGGTATCCTTGGGACGAACCTATTATGGAAGTCATCCATTCATTTTACCAGAGCACCGAGTGTACCAATTTTCCTTATGAAAGCTATTTGACGTCAGCTAGATCGATGGACAGAAAGTGTGTACTGGATGAGTGTATGTGGTATAAGGAACAACAGTACTTCCGTATACATGAGTGGTATTATGTGAATTAATTTTAGTTCTTTGGTTCCTGAAAATGATGGTTAAAGAAGCCATGCGAAGTATGAACTATTTTCTGTCAATAATGTAAGCATAACAAGCTTGGAAAGTTATTTATCTGATAGTGAATAAAGTCAGATATTTTTTTAGTAATCATGAGTAATTGGATACCTGTCTTAAAGCTGGAATGGTTATAGGATTGGTTCGCAAATTTGAAGTAACTATTATTAATAATAATTACGTGGCATGGATTGAGACTGAAATAGAAATAGAGATTCAAATCTGACCCAAACAAAGAAGTATTCCAAAGATGAGAGGTATAAAGAAGCAAGTATGAAGATGTTAATAAAGTCTACATTATTATGTTCACAGAGTAGTGGAACTGCCGGTGACAACTACTGACTAAAACCTACCAGATCTGTGAAAAAGAACTGGCACATATCCCACTCGAAAGGAAAATTTGTTTGTTTTGAATTTCACACAAAGCTATACGAGGATTACATGCGCTACCCGTCCCTACTTTAACAGTGTAAGACTAGAGGGAATGCAGCTAATCATCACCACCCACCACCAACTTTTGGGCTACTCTTTTACCAATAATGGGATTGACGATCACATTAAAACACCCTCACGGCTGAAAGGGCTAGCATGTTTGGTGTGACGGGGATTCGAACTCGCGACTCTCAAATTACAAGTCGAGGGCTCTAACCATTTGGCAATGCAAATAAGGGACTGAGGACCACACATTTAACTATTACAGTCGCACTAAAGAATCTTATTGGTTTGTAGTGTCTACTAAAAATGATGAAACTGGTTAATTAACAATCAAGGGAAACCAAAACTGACGCGTAAGTTTGACAATTTGATATTATTCTGAACTTTCCATCCTCGTAGAAATGGTAAAAAAAAAAACAGAAGTAAAACCCCGGAATAAAGTCAATGAATTGTCTCTTGGCATGTGAAACAGATGAGATGGAAAGAAGAACTACAGAAAAAGTCTTTAGAAAGTATCTGAGGATATCAATAGGTTGTAACATAGTGTTAAAATGGAGCTTCCAAAGACCAGAACCAACAAGTGGTTTTAATAAAAAAAAATGCCTCCAAGATACTGACTTGTTAGGGATAATGGAAAGGAAGAAGAGGCGTTAAAAATGCATCAGCTGAAGAGGCATATATGCCTATGTGTAAAAGAAATACCTCCTCTTCACACACACACAAGACAAAGGTCCTGGAGAGGATATTTAAAGAGGTGAAAGAAAAATGACAGTTTGAAGAAGCCAAAAAAAAAATGAAACTACAGTAACTGGAAGAAATGAAAATGTGTAAATGAAGAGAAAAATTATATTCCTGAACTATAAAAAGAAATTACATAGAGAAGGCTCATAAAACAAAGGAGCCTTACATTCAACATGAAAATTTTGGAGAAAGATAAAAGAAAAGGCACATTCCCGAGGATTCCAAGAGGGAGAGACAAACACGAAACTATTTCATCTACGTTTGGAAGAGAGAACAAGAAGCAAAAGTAAATGTTGAAGCTGCTGTAGCGAAACATGAGGCAGTCTCAGTGAAGTAACAAACAGAGGAGGCTGGGAATTCAAAATTTAAACTATCATCCCCATAGAGCAAAACGGCAGGCTCGTCACCAAATTTTAATATTTTCAGTGATAGTTATTGTATTTGGTAATTCCAATGAAGGAATGTTAGAAATCTCGGTTGTTATCAATACAAAGGAACTAAATATAAAATTCAGTTAATTAATTAAACCACAAAGATGATGTTCTAATTGTACGTTTTTTAAGTCTCTTTGTTTACTTTATTTTATCTCTTAGAAAAAAAATGAGCGAAAATGCTATATTATATAGGCCTTATGACGACTTTGAAGGCTACTGGATCAAATGCCGTTGAATAAAACTTTGGTTAAATATATGTCCCAAAAAGTACGAGGTCATTTAAAAAACAAAATGAACATGATTTTCAGAGAAAACTCCAACTGATAAGTTTAAAATTTAGTGTAGGTCTTTCATATAATCAAAAAGTAAGTGAATAAAGACTGCTCGATGAATAGTAACAAAAGATTAAAACCATAAGTGAAAATTACAGTAAATCTTATGAAAAACATGTTTGAAGACAAAACAATGCAGGGTCTATATTCGTGTACATGTTCATGGAGGATGTGTTGCCTTTCTGCTGATGAGGGGCTGTAGTCTAATGATGATGGCCCGGCAAGGCCATAAGGTTAAGGCACTCGACTTATAATACGAGGGTCGCGGGTTCGAAGCCCAGTCGCACAAAACATGCTCGCCATTTCAGTGTTGGTGGCGTTATATTGTGACGATCAATTCCACTATTCGTTGGTAAAAAAGTAGCCCAAGAGTTGGAGATGAGTGGTGATGACTAGCTGCTTTACCTCTAGTCTTACACTGCTAAATTAGGAACTGCTAGGCTAGATAGCCCTCGTTTAGCTTTACGCGAAATTCAAAACAATCAAACAAACCCTCGTGTAGCTTTGCGCGAAATTCAAAATAAAACCAAACTAATGATGATTATTGTGTTCATGATGAAATAAATCTTATCATAAGAAAATTACACTGTTGGTGACAGCGCTGTGTGGTGCAGAGTTACGTTTTGTTGTACCGAATCAATGCTGCCTCATTTACTTGATAATGAAAATATGTTAGATGACTATATTTAAATGTGTGTGTGTGTGTGTGTGTGTATTTATAGCTAATAAACTTTTGCAACAACGAAGACCTGTTTTGGTGATCACAGTAATAGTTTTTCGTTTTTCTTCGAAAAATTTGTAAACAATATTTTCATATGAAAACACGAGCGTATTACGTTATATTAATAATTTGTAACTTGTTTTGTTTGTTTGTTTTGGAATTTCGCACAAAGCTACTCGAGGGCTATCTGTGCTAGCCGTCCCTAATTTTGCAGTGTAAGACTAGAGGGAAGGCAGCTAGTCATCACCATCCACCGCCAACTCTTGGGCTACTCTTTTACCAACGAATAGTGGGATTGACCGTAACTTTATATCGCCACCAGGGCTGAGAGGGCGAGCATGTTTGGCGCGACTCGGGCGCGAACCCGCGACCCTCAGATTACGAAGCGCACGCCTTAACGCGCTAGGCCATGCCAGGCCTAATAATTTGTAACAGGAATTAATCGTTCCTTTAACAGAATAGAGTACACTGCAAGTATGTCGCTGTAGTCGTTTTTTTTTAAATAGCGTGTTGATGATGTTTGTTCATCTTGTGTATAGGGCAATCAGTTGTTATTTATTTGTAATTTTATCCAGGTTAATATATTTATAGCATTTTAGTTGTGAAAATGCGTATAGTTTTGTAATTTAATTGATTATGTGCTCGTCGTGCAATACCAGTTGTAGGTACTATAACATATGAACTATAATAGTACTTAATATGGTTCTATATGCCAGTTGCATATAAATACTTTCCTGCTAGTTTGAACATTGTTATTTTTTTTTTAGTTTAATATTTTATTAGCTTCCTAATGCTTTCAAGTGTGACAAGCGGTTTACTCCGAAGGTAAGGATGGCTTCATTTATTACAAGTTGTTTTAAAACATTACCGAAATGCCGACAGACACCTAGATAGTCATTAAAGTAAAAAAGCCTACAGTTGAGCACAGTAGAAACACGTGCTTTCAAGTTTTGTGATTTTGTTCTTCTGAATTAGATAAGTCAATTATCTACTTGCGGATTTCATCTTTATATTTTGCACATTTCTTAACCTTTTATTTTGTGTACTAAGAAGTTAAAGGTGTTGTAGTTCAGTTTTATATTTTGTGAACTCAAAAGGCTACATTCATGTTAGTAATTTCAAATCTATTTATGTTCTGTTCTTTGACTATATAAAAATAGGACAGGTATGTCAACTTAAACAGTAATAATTGCTGGTGTACCTTACTAGAAGATACTTTCTGCACAAGCCAAGCAATATGTAACTGCAATTCCATAATAGTAATGAAACCGGTCTCTAGAGGTTGACATAAATAGGTTTGGTGTACATATTACACAGTCATGAAAAACATGCAACAGATGATATAAGTGTGTTTAATGTACAAATTATAAGTTATTAAAAGCCTTCAAAGAGTGATATAAGTAGGTTTGATGTTCAAAATGTACATTGTAACAGTAGCTGATATTTGCTTGACTTAACCTGTTCCAGTGGCAAGTCTGAAGGCTTACATCTGTGTTCTAGTATCCATCGGGCATGTAGGAAATAGCTTAATGTGTATCTGTGTAGTTACCAAAAAACAAACAAGTCTTCAGAAACAAATATTATGCTAAAGAAAGCCAATAATCCAGGAACTTATGAAAAGTAAACATCCCTTTATATTTAGTGACACACAGAGACTATTGTACTTTTTATGAAATTACCTAACCATATTTTTGTTAATGGATAAATGTGACAATATTTCTTCCCTTTTTGTAATGTTTTTAATTGAGAAGTAGTGTTTCAAATAATGCCTGTGTTAATGATATTCTGGGAAGTAAGAAGCCATTGTGATAATTCTGTTATTTAATTTGTCAGAAGATCTTCATATCTAAAGCATCTGATAAAAATGTATGACTTCCACACTCGGCCACTTCCTTCATGTGTGATGTATGCCATAGGTCTTCAGACAGTAAAAAAATCATGTTTTGTGGGCTTACCTTCAGGGCTATTTCTTCTAAGAAAGAACATGCCATGCTCCTTATGTAACACTTATCAAAGTGCTCTCTTCCACTCATCTGAGTTCTGTTTGAAAAAGCGAAAAACAGGAGAAGAAAAGGTAGAGTAAAAACTTGATTTAATAATTAATACGAAACTAGTACTTTGTGGATATCTGCATTTTGAAATTTTGAATGTTGCTTGGAAAGCTTACTAAAGAATTTATATTTCAGAGTATCTGCCATTACAACTGGACAAGAAACTTTAATGGCTTAGTGTAAAGTCACAAGACAGTTTTTGGAAAAATGTGCTCACAAAATTAATAATAATAATATGAAACAGAAATTGTGAATATATTCATATGAATACTTTAATGAAGATGTTAAGCATGTTTTTAATTTCCTGTTTAGAAACATAAAGATAGCATCCACTTCTCACCAAAACCAAAACACAAAGATGATGTTATTAAGATATGGAAGAACATGACAGTTGCTGAACTAGCAGAAGTAACACATAGAGATATTGGTAAGTTTTGATGATGTTAGTAAGGTGTACAAGAACATGATAGTTGTTCAGCTAGCAGAAGTAACACAGATATATTGGTAAGTTTTGATGATGTTAGTAAGGTGTACAAGAACATGACAGTTGTTCAGCTAGCAGAAGTAACACAGATATATTGGTAAGTTTTGATGATGTTAGTAAGGTGTACAAGAACATGACAGTTGTTCAGCTAGCAGAAGTAACACAGATATTGGTAAGTTTTGATTATGTTAGTAAGGTGTACAAGAACATGACAGTTGTTCAGCTAGCAGAAGTAACACAGATTTTGGTAAGTTTTGATGATGTTAGTAAGGTGTACAAGAACATGACAGTTGTTCAGCTAGCAGAAGTAACACAGATATTGGTAAGTTTTGATGATGTTAGTAAGGTGTACAAGAACATGATAGTTGTTCAGCTAGCAGAAGTAACACAGATATATTGGTAAGTTTTGATGATGTTAGTAAGGTGTACAAGAACATGACAGTTGTTCAGCTAGCAGAAGTAACACAGATATATTGGTAAGTTTTGATGATGTTAGTAAGGTGTACAAGAACATGATAGTTGTTCAGCTAGCAGAAGTAACACAGATATATTGGTAAGTTTTGATGATGTTAGTAAGGTGTACAAGAACATGACAGTTGTTCAGCTAGCAGAAGTAACACAGATATTGGTAAGTTTTGATGATGTTAGTAAGGTGTACAAGAACATGACAGTTGTTCAGCTAGCAGAAGTAACACAGATATATTGGTAAGTTTTGATGATGTTAGTAAGGTGTACAAGAACATGACAGTTGTTCAGCTAGCAGAAGTAACACAGATATTGGTAAGTTTTGATGATGTTAGTAAGGTGTACAAGAACATGACAGTTGTTCAGCTAGCAGAAGTAACACAGATATTGGTAAGTTTTGATGATGTTAGTAAGGTGTACAAGAACATGACAGTTGTTCAGCTAGCAGAAGTAACACAGATATTGGTAAGTTTTGATGATGTTAGTAAGGTGTACAAGAACATGACAGTTGTTCAGCTAGCAGAAGTAACACAGATATATTGGTAAGTTTTGATGATGTTAGTAAGGTGTACAAGAACATGACAGTTGTTCAGCTAGCAGAAGTAACACAGATATTGGTAAGTTTTGATGATGTTAGTAAGGTGTACAAGAACATGACAGTTGTTCAGCTAGCAGAAGTAACACAGATATATTGGTAAGTTTTGATGATGTTAGTAAGGTGTACAAGAACATGACAGTTGTTCAGCTAGCAGAAGTAACACAGATATATTGGTAAGTTTTGATGATGTTAGTAAGGTGTACAAGAACATGACAGTTGTTCAGCTAGCAGAAGAGTAACACAGATATATTGGTAAGTTTTGATGATGTTAGTAAGGTGTACAAGAACATGACAGTTGTCAGCTAGCAGAAGTAACACAGATATATTGGTAAGTTTTGATGATGTTAGTAAGGTGTACAAGAACATGACAGTTGTTCAGCTAGCAGAAGTAACACAGATATATTGGTAGGTTTTGATGATGTTAGTAAGGTGTACAAGAACATGACAGTTGTTCAGCTAGCAGAAGTAACACAGATATATTGGCAAGTTTTGATGATGTTAGTAAGGTGTACAAGAACATGACAGTTGTTCAGCTAGCAGAAGTAACACAGATATATTGGCAAGTTTTGATGATGTTAGTAAGGTGTACAAGAACATGACAGTTGTTCAGCTAGCAGAAGTAACACAGATATTGGTAAGTTTTGATGATGTTAGTAAGGTGTACAAGAACATGACAGTTGTTCAGCTAGCAGAAGTAACACAGATATTGGTAAGTTTTGATTATGTTAGTAGTTCTTAATTTTTTTTTTCTTTTTTCAACTTGTTATTAATCTTAAGATGTATCATTAGTGGCTTTGAGGTATATTACATTTTCTTTGGGAAACACGTGCAACATTTGTCACAGTAATATCATAAGCCTTTAGAATGAATGCAAACTATGATGTATATTTGAAAATGTTTATACCCTTTAATCGTACATTTTAAAACTTAAGGTATATAATTAATTAAAACAATATTTGTGAGGTATAAGAATAATTTAAGCTCTATCTCTGACTATAAAATATTTATAAACAACAGTAAGTGCTGTTGATGATCAAATAACCAACCATACTGTATCATTTCTGATATGTTGCTTTGCCCATTCTCTCCAAACATTTTTTTTTTTTTACTAGTACTAGTCTATTGGTGCAGATCTTTTAAACTTGCCAATAGCCTTCCACTTCCTGTTTCTACACATCCTAATTCACATGATCATGCAGAGTTCTCCACCAATAGAAGCACTCCCTTCACATTTGCACTTGATAATCACTTCTTGATTAGCTGTGGTACTTCACAGAAGTGCTGGTTTTTGTTTATACATTTGTCGACACTTTCCTTTATTTTACAGATTTAGTTTTTATTTTAATTTTTGTGTTTTGTAATTTTAAAGGCTGCTTTTTCCAACTTTTCTCATATTTATATGGATCTGTTCTGCTTGTGCATTGTGGATCTCACTTTGTGGCAAGTAGTGCCTGACCAGGTCTACTTTTATTCTTTGAAAATCCACACTGTTAATTTTATGACCATGCTTGATGTCAATATTGTGTAGCCCTTCTTACATCTGATTATGATTACAGGTGTTGATTGTGTGTCTCCAATCTATTTTCATATATGTTGCAAGATTGGTTATATACACCACAGAGTCGAAGTGTTTTGTAAGACTGCTAATAGTTCTCTGTAGTGGTTTTTATATCAGTAAATATGCTCATCCTCGACTTTACGCTCATGAACTAATGTGAATAAATCAGACAGATTGCTTTCCATCTCTGGTGATCTGTGGCATTGACAAACTTCTTATAATGGACTCGATGATGCCAGCTTTTGTTGAATAACTCCATTGCTGTGGTAGATCTTCTTTTCAGGACGAGGTATTACAGTCACCTGTTGCACTGTCTTTAATGGTGTGGTCCTCTGAACTCTCCAGTCATCCTTTCTTCTGTTGGATGAGAGTCTTCACCACTTACCATTTCCTAGCTACTTGAGTGGTGGACCATGGAGGCCTGAGTGATGAATCATACCATTCAGATGAAAGTTGGATGGTGGGCATTCGTGGCACATTGCACTTTCTACTGCAGAACTGATGTACAATTCTGAATACTTCTAGGTTGTAGTTACAGCACTTTGATGTGTTACTGTATATATATGTGTGTTTGTATATATGACCAGTTGCTCTTCTCTGCTTTGGAATTCCTTCTTTCTACCATTTTCTGGAGTTATGCTCATGGCAGGTCTAGTTTTGATGGAATTTTGTCCAGTTACAGTTAAAATAATGTGTCAATAGCATGATATCCTTCCTACCATGGATCTGAAGTACAATTTCAGATACCACTAAATTTTGGTTTAAGGGCTCCACTGTGTCGTAACCATATAATTACAGTTTGCCCTCAGACTGTGATGATCCTCCTAGCTACAATCCTCTAAATATACATTTTTGGTGTGTCTGGTGTTGGTTGTAGGTGGTAAACCCTTAGAACTATGCTGGACAGTATCCCTCCTGCTATTGCACATTGGAGAAAAAATGACCATTGCCACCAGGTTTTGAACTGGAAATACAGTCTAGGTTTGTGGTTTCTCTTCTTTCATCTACTGATCTACTGATGCTGATTTTAACCGATCTGGGGTTAGTTGTGCTGAAAATGTGTGCAAGTAGAGATGGATTGTGGTACAGATTATCTTCCCTACTAATTTCTGTAAGCATCTATTGGAAATATGTTTTCAGTGTGTTAAAATGATAAATTTCATGTACTCGGTGACGACAACTTGATGCAGGCTTTAATTTAACCATCATTAGATTATACTGTAATGTGGAGCTCTTTCTTATGGTTACATGTGTGTATGTAATGACTACATGAAGACAGTAAAGTTCAAATGAACCTAGGTAGTGCTGCATATCATGGGTTAAAATATTTATTACTTGTTCCAACTGTATTCTTTCATGTAACTTTGAAATAGTCAAAAGTTAATCTGGACATCTTATTACCTAGACATTCTTTTGTAGTACTGTCATTGGATTATTAAAGATACAGAGAAACATTGCGGAGAATTGTCGTCGCTTGTTGACCGTGTGACAATACATCTGAAATTTTAATTTGATTTTTGAAAGTTTATTTTGAAGCAAAGTAATTAATAGTTGGATGAAATAAAATATCAGATCATACTTTATGATATGAAATTCATTCGTGTACATTGATATTAAAGGTATTTCAATTTTGAAAGTAGAATGATAACTTGTACCGAAAGTCATTTAAAGTGATTTCCTGTGAGAAAGATTTAGTGAATTTTACATGAATAAATTAGTTTAAAATTTATTAAAAAGAAACTGTATTTATTAGATATAATTGTATGGTGTAAGATTATTGTTAGTAAAAATATTATCACCTAGCCTGAGAAAGATAATGGTGATTCCATTTTGAAAAGTTAAGTCAGGGAAAAATCTTTGTGTTTTTTTCATATTTACAGCTGTAAGTGAATTGTAGATTTAGTACGATGTAATCTATATTCAAGTTCTTCAGTGTTGTAATTTGCTCGTATTTTGTTCTACTGAAATGAATTCTCAGTATGTTTTGAGCCCAACATTGGTGTGATATATTACGTACAGCTAAATGCTACAGAACTTGTTCGCTATATTTTAGGTACAAATTAAAGTTCATTATTATTGATATAATTTTTCTCTCCTTGTTCATGTGTCTGCTGCACAGTTCATATTTTCAGAAAACTTTGACTGACCATATCAGATGTTTGATAAAATGCTAAAGAGATGTTTTTATGAAAACAAATTAATTTAATTATTCAGTAAATCATTTTGGATTTATTTTAAAGGCTCAATCTGCCTTTTAATTCACTGGGAATTTTCAGTAACTCAGAATTTTGTTGTGTATTTCAGATGATGTCTTTGAAGCCATGCTTTATGGTGAGAACTGCAGCCAACTTGACAGCCCTGAGTCAGGTGAGGTACTTGTTGGAAACTAGTGAATGTTTTAGAACTAAAACACACAAAACTTTCTTGAATTTATGGTTGGAACCTACTTTGGTAAGATATTAACCTTTCCTTGGATACATGGCTGGAATCTTGTAAAAAAATGTTATAGAGCGAATGGTTTGACTATGGTAAGACACTAATATTTTTTTGAATATATGGTTGTAACCTAATAAAATAATGTTTGTAGGATGGACAGTTTCTCTGTGATAAAATACTAACACTTTTTGGGATGTGTGGTTATAACCTAGTAAGACAATGTTTATAATAATCACTGAATGATATGAAAGTTAAGATTCTCTGTGTAAATTGTTTGACTCTACTAAGACATGGAAATGTTTTTTTGAGAAATAACAATGCTTCATGATGTATCAATTGTTTTATAGGTAGATATTAATACAGGGTTGAATACCTTAAAACTATTTTAATTATTTGAATCAACAACTGAGATGGCAAACAGTCAGTATCCAGCATCTTTCTTAGATAATTCAATTTAATAATTTAATGCTACTGAAAATTGAGAATAGTTTGTAACAGCCCTCTCTGACCCAAAATATTCATCCACTTAAATCATAAAGTTGTGTCAAGACTGGAGATTTAGAATATCCATTATGACATTGAAACATCAAGGAATATGGACCAGTGTAGAACATCTGGACTCTGGAATAAAGGATGGCAATAAATCATATCCAGTTATGGTAAGCAAACTGTGAGAACAGAATTCCACCAAGTCAGTGATAAAAGTCAACATCAAAGCATGGTTTCTATCATGTAATGAAGCCACCAAACCTTCCAATCACCCAGTGGCTTAAACAGCTGAAGAATGAAATCATTATTTATGCTATTTTCTGGGGAGACATAATCTTTAAGTTAACAGCTACAGAATCTGTGGTCTTTTGTATGATTGAATTGTTGAAAGAGGCAATGCAAATCCATTATTTTCATATCTTAGATGGATTACTAAACAAATTATGTACTTTGGACATGATCCTCTTACAGCTAAGCCTTTTGCAATGGAACTACACTGCAGGGTTTTTGTGAAGATCTGGTGTTGTGTGGGGAAGAGCATGATTAGACATGAGAACATGGGCTGTAACAGTCGGATGAGACTTGGATCATTTGTATCTTCTGTAAACATGTAACAGTTGGTTTTCAGATATAACTTGTATGAGTCCTGCATCATCAGTAAAGATATAGCAATTGTTCTTCAGATATAACTTGTATGATTCCTATATCTTTTGTAAAGAATAGCAGTTGGTCTTCAGATATAACATATGAGTTTTGTATCTTTACGATAACTAGGCAAAGAAAGCTTGAGTCAGTTTGGGTTATGTATTAGTAGTAAATGCATAAATAGTCATACATTTAGTTTGGACCATGTTGAAAACTGAATACTGTAAATTGTTATTTGTACAAGATCTTCATAACTGTGATGAAATTCAGTATTTGTCTCATACAAGTCAGTCAAAAACAATTGTGAAAACTTGACATGTCTGTCCTCTCTTTAGGGCATGTCATAATGTGTCAATTTTGTTATTTGTAAATAATAAGAAATTGCACCCTTTGGCATTTACACAGTTTTATGTATTTGTATTTATAAATATTGATTTACTGTTCATACTTTTTGTATACAGAAATCGAAGATGTTGGAATAACTCATAAAATTGCCAGAAGGTTGGGTTATCGATGTAACATAGTGGCTCCTCCTACTGCAGATCATCATAAAGAAAAACCCAACAAGGATGCTGTTCGTCGGTAAGACATATTTCTAGATCACTTAATTTATGAAAAATTTAATTGGAACTTTAGATAATGGTATATAAATATTTGTAGTTTTATTTGTAGAATCTTAAATATAGAATTAGAGAAGTTTTTAAAATGAATGTTGTAGCTTTGGTGATGGAATTGTGTAACAGTGTAAATATGAACTGGTTGAAATAGTTTTAATGAATGTTGTGGCTTTGGTGATGGAATTCTGTAACAGTGTAAACATGAACTGATTGAAATAGTTTTAATAAATGTTGTAGCTTTGGTGATGGAATTCTGTAACAGTGTAAACATGAACTGGTTGAAATAGTTTTAATAAATGTTGTAGCTTTGGTGATGGAATTCTGTAACAGTGTAAACATGAACTGGTTGAAATAGTTTTAATGAATGTTGTGGCTTTGGTAATGGAATTCTGTAACAGTGTAAACATGAACTGGTTGAAATAGTTTTAATAAATGTTGTAGCTTTGGTGATGGAATTCTGTAACAGTGTAAACATGAACTGGTTGAAATAGTTTTAATGAATGTTGTAGCTTTGGTGATGGAATTCTGTAACAGTGTAAATATGAACTGGTTGAAATAGTTTTAATGAATGTTGTAGCTTTGGTGATGGAATTCTGTAACAGTGTAAATATGAACTGGTTGAATTAGTTTTAATGAATGTTGTAGCTTTGGTGATGGAATTCTGTAACAGTGTAAACATGAACTGGTTGAAATAGTTTTAATGAATGTTGTAGCTTTGGTGATGGAATTCTGTAACAGTGTAAACATGAACTGGTTGAAATAGTTTTAATGAATGTTGTAGCTTTGGTGATGGAATTCTGTAACAGTGTAAACATGAACTGGTTGAAATAGTTTTAATGAATGTTGTAGCTTTGGTGATGGAATTCTGTAACAGTGTAAATATGAACTGGTTGATATAGTTTAAATGAATGTTGTAGTTTTGGTGATGGAATTCTGTAACAGTGTAAACATGAACTGGTGGAAGTAGTTTTAATGAATGTTGTAGCTTTGGTGATGGAATTCTGTAACGGTGTAAACATGAACTGGTGGAAGTAGTTTTAATGAATGTTGTAGCTTTGGTGATGGAATTCTGTAACAGTGTAAACATGAACTGGTTGAATTAGTTTTAATGAATGTTGTAGCTTTGGTGATGGAATTCTGTAATAATGTAAATATGAACTGGTTGAATTAGTTTTAATGAACATAGTTGGTTTTAGTGAATTTGAATTGGCTGAAGTTGAAGTAGTTTTAATGAACTGTGTAGTTTCAGAATGTTGGAACTGTCTGAAGTAGTTTCAGTGAGGGTAACCAGTCCTTCTTTGTTTCAAACATTTTTGTTTCTGTGTAAGAAATGAATGTTACTAGAAGACTTCATACAGTTGTTTATTTGCTTATGTCATTCTGTTTTACTGTAGTATTTGTTATGATAGTAACTTTTTATCTCTTGTTCCATGACAAGTTTTGACCGTGTGATGTAAGTGATCAATGTAACATATTATTGGACACAGAAGAAAGATACTGACTATAACAACAGACAATGGAGTAGTTTTCTTATTGAATTATAAAATTTTACTTTGCAGACCACCACCTAATCCAAACCAGCTAGTGAAGCGTCCTCCAGTTGTAACAATTATGGGGCACATTGACCATGGGAAAACGACCTTGCTGGACTCTCTTCGACATACTTCAGTTGTTCAAGAAGAGTTTGGAGGAATCACTCAGCATATTGGAGCTTTTTCAGGTGAGATAAAATTTTTCTCATCAAATAATTGTTGAAATCATTTTCATGTTGTCATTATGTCCAGTGAATCATGCTATATTGTGGTTGTGGATGGTCATTTATTCTGCTGCATTAGCCAGATTATTTTAGTGTATTTGTTACTTTGTTGTATAGTTCAGTGTTGTCCCATACAGTAAAATGAATACATATAATGGTTAAAGGTGACTGTTTATGTTTTGCCATCCTCAGTGTCAAGTAGACATGTTATGTTTTCTAGTCAAACTTCCTGGTGGTGAGAGTATAACATTTCTAGACACACCGGGTCATGCCGCATTTTCAGCTATGCGGGCTCGTGGAGCACACGTGACAGACATTGTTGTCTTAGTTGTGGCTGCTGATGATGGAGTGATGGAGCAGACTGTTGAGTCCATTCGTTTTGCCCGAGAAGCTAAAGGTTAGTGTAGAGAAACACAATAAATGTGGTATCTTACACATCTGTAACATGATACACACGTGTACTTAGTTTGTAAAAACACAATAAATGTGGTATCGCATACATCTGTAACATGATACACTTGTGTACTTAGTTTGTAGAAACACAATAAATGTGGTATGTTACACATTTGTAACTTGAAGTTCGTGTGTAATTAGTTTGTAGAAACCCAATAAATGTGGTATCTTACACATCTGTAACTTGAAGAACGTGTGTAGTTAGTTTGTAGAAACCCAATAAATGTGGTATCTTACACATCTGTAACATGAAATACATGTGTAATTATTTTGAAGAAACATAGTAAATGTGTGATTAGTTTGTAGAAATCCAATAACTGTGGTGTCTTTACACATGTATAACATGTTACATTTGTAACCATTGTTCAAGGTATTGTGTATTACCACATTTAAAGAAGATGCTGCACTCATCTTTTGAGTGAGATTTCTTTCTTCTCAGTTTTCAATTGATCTATTAGACAATAAACCTCCCCTGTTTTGCATTAGGTAGTATTTGCCATTTGTTAAATACCTTAACCTTTCAATATCTTTCTGGATTTCATTCTTAGGTATGTTCTTTCCATTTCTTTAGCTTGTAGAATATATTTTCAGTTTTTTTGCTTATTTTGTTTGCTTTCTCTTTGTTTGTTATTAAGATTTATATTGTTATCAACCTCTCACATGTCTCACTCTCTCATGTGCATGAGTACAAATATATCAACTATCTTCTCTTTGTATTGCCAATTTTTTGACATTGCTATGTTTCTGATCAGTTGGGGCTCCTTATATCATATTTAATTTTTAATGATTGCTGTGTGGTTGAGTGCTCTTCAGATCTAAATCATTTCTCATTCAGTTTTGATTACTTCTGAGAGTTTTTTATTTCCTCTCATCTCATCTGATTTTAGTCTGTTTTATACTTGTGAGCTGTGACATATCTGGTTACCAGATTTCACGTGAGTAATGCATGAGTATTCTTTTACCTTTGGAGACTCTAGTGTCCCTAAAACCCCTCATTCCTCAGTGTATCCCCTACAGTGGACCTTGAGTCTCTAGTTTTTCAATGGAATAATCTTTACATTCCCATATATTCATTAGCATTTACCCTTGATTGGACACATTCACCTTGGATAATTTTGTCCTCCTCCCCTTCTTACTCTGGGAGTTCCTCTTTCACAATCCTGTAGTCCTTGTCTTTAAGCACTGGCTGTCACTGCCTAAGCCTCTTTTTACTTGTTTCTCTATAACTGCTTCCTTCATCATCTCCTCCTTATGGGCCCTTTATTTACACACTACTCTCCTTCTTGAGCCCTATTGTTGGTACCTCTTTGAGTAGCTCACTTTGGTCCTCTTGATGTTCAGAATTCCATTCACTTTTTTTTTTTTCATGGAGGAATATCATGCCACTATTCTTGCATGGAATTTGCACAATCCGTCACTGATTGTGCCAGACTTTCCATGACTGTATTCTTGTTATTTTTCTACTCTATTTGTTCGTCACTGTTTGTGATAGGATTTTATGCCACCCTTTTCCTCCTTTTAGTAATTCTGTGCTCCTTCTCTCTTCACAGATTATTCCTTAAGATTCTCAGTCTTCCCACTTGCTGACTCTTGTCGTATCTTCTCTGCTTTCTTCGTACCAAGATAGGTTTTTGTCCTCTCTGTTCTTTTCTGCACCTCCATTCTCGTTCCTCTACTTCCTTGTCTGACTTTGAGGTTTCTTGTGCATACTGCTTTTGACCTGTTATCTTCCTGTCTTTCTTTCTTGACTTGTTTGTTTCTGTGATTACTGTTGTTCTACCATCTTTCTCAGCATGTTCTCTCACCTTCTCCTATCTGGGCAAATCCTTTTGTCCTTGGTCTTTGACTTCTCAGTAGATACACTGTACTACTTTTCTCACCATTTCTTGCTCTATTTCCTGACTATTGGACTGTTCACACTCTTCTTGACTGTCCTATCCTCTGGGATCCTTCTTTTCTCCTTTACATGATGGGTCCTTTGACTCCTTTGTAGACATGTTTGTCTCAGGATGTGCATGCTCACAGGCTATATCACTTTTTCTTATTCTATTCATTATGTTTTAGATTTTTTATGCTTTTTTACCAGCTCATTCATGAACTTTCCAAGGTGGATATTTGGACATTAACTTTCTTCTCTGTACTTTCTGGCTGTTTTATCTTCTGATGTTTTTTGTCTTCCACAGGTTACAATTCTGCAATTAATCCCACTGTCTTTGAAAATAATGCATAATATTTCCCCTTACGAGTCCCTTAATTATTCCATAGGACACCTGGTGTCAAATGTTGCTTCCAAAGTCAATGATGTCGAGAAACCCACTTGTTGAGAATTTTATATGCAAAAACGGCTCGCTCTTTTATTTAAAATATTTTTTGAACCCAAACGAGCCGTTTTTGCATATAAAGTTGCTTCCAAAGGTATATTTACTCAGTCTGCATCATAATGAAAACATTTACACAGTCTTCTCTGGCTCTGCATGTTCCCACTCTGAGATAGAGTGTTCCTTAAGACTGTTTCAGATATCCTTTTGATATATTTATCTGACTTATTTGTCTGATCTAAATTGTGCCTATTCTCTGTACTAGTGTGTAAAAGGTCAACACTATGAATGTGTTTTACACACTTTCTGGTTTTAAAAAATAGCTGACTTGTAGCATTGTATCTAGTAAATGAACTTTCTGCACTGAAGGACAGATTTCTACGTTCTTACTTGTTGAGTGGAGTACGAACTTCTTTATCACTTACCAGTTTCTGTCTGCTGGGGTGGCAGATAGAGAATCATTACTGCTAGGGCTAGAACAGTGGGCATCAATACATTGAGAAGTGAGCCAGTTGTGATACTGTGTACTGGGGACACAACTTTGTGACATCACATATACCATAGGTTCCCCTTGCACCATGAGACTATTCAGCAGGGTTGAGTACACATGGTTTAGTCAGAACAAGCCATAACTACACAACATCTACATGTATGCAAGTTATACAGGCAAAGAGTGTAAAGAGATGCATTAAATGTGATATTGTCTCCCACCAGTGTGCATATGTAGAAGAAAGGTGATATTGTTTCCCACTGGTTTGTGTACTTTGGATGAAATGTGATGTTTTCTCACACCAGTGTGTATAACTTGGATGAAATGTGATATTGTCTCCCATCAGTGTGCATACCTTGAATGAAATGTGATATTGTCTCCCATCAGTGTGCATACCTTGAATGAAATGTGATGTTGTCTCCCATCAGTGTGCATACCTTGAATGAAATGTGATGTTGTCTCCCACCAGTGTGTATACTTTGAATGATATGTTGATCATAAATTGTTTTAATTGTAAAGAGATTCTTGCCTCTTTGAAAAGAAGTTAAATTTTTCTTTCTGTTTTGACAGTTCCCATTATTGTGGCAATTAATAAAGTGGACAAACCAGAAGTAAACATTGTAAGTTCTGTGTATTGTTTTATTGATTTAGCAAATTCATCATTTAAGTTGAGGTAAAAACAAATATCTAAAGATTCTTGATGACAAGAAACCCATTTAAAATAAAAATATATCTTAAAATGGCTGGTGTGGGTATTAATAATTTTACTGAAAAGCAGAGAACAATGTTTCAACCTTCCTAGGTCATCTTCAAGTTAACAAAATTAAGTAAATAAAACAAAGAGAGAAGAAGATGACCTGGGAAGGTCAAACATTTTTCTCTGCTTTTCAGTAAAAGTGTTAATACCCACACCAGCCATACAAGAAATACCTGAAGAAATTATAACCACAATATTCTTAACCAACTGAAACATCTTAATGCTTATTATAATGTTTCTTTCCTAAGATAAAAATTTTTGGTTGGTTCAAACTGGATTGATTTTGATTTTCTGTCACTTGTTGGTTTTTTGACCTAACGTTTCCTTTTTTAGGACAGAGTAAAGCAGGAACTTCTAGCTCAAGGAATACAGTTGGAAGAAATGGGAGGAGGTGTACAATCAGTGTGTGTGTCTGCATTGAAGGTTGGTCATGTTTATTACCAATGTTCAAACCATATCTGATGGTGTATCACTAGTGGGGTGAGATGTTCAGTCCCTTTGTTTGTCTATATTACTGGTTATGGTATTTAATGTTGCTACACTATTAGTCTGTTATGTGCTAGTTTATCAGTGAATGGGTAGATATGTTTCAGTAGATATGTGTTTGTGAACATTACTGGTTAGTGTGTTTACTGTTACTACACTGTTTGTTTGTAGGCTGTTGTGTTTACTGTTATTACACTGTCATTATGTTATGGTGTACTACATGCCATTGGTTGTGATTTTCATTTAGTGTTTGTCTGCAGTGTTATTTATTGTATTTGATAACACTGTTGTTTAAGGTAGTGTTGTATACCTTGCAGGGTACAAATTTGAACCTTCTAATTGACACTCTTCTGACCGAAGCTGAGCTGGCCAATATTGTTGGAGACCCCAGAGGATATGTCGAGGGAGTGGTTCTGGAGTCCAGTCTTGATTCAAGGAGAGGGTGAGATGTGTAGAAGTTTCTGTTGTCCATTTAAAATGTGGGTTAAGCTCAAGTGTCAAGTAGAATCAATAGATGGTCAGGGGTCAAAGAGCATGTTGTCACATTTGTAGACTTAGAGTCAACATTTTATTGGTGTGCTATTTTATGAATATAGGACAATGTGTTGGGTATCAAACTGTAGGTTATAATTAAAATTTGAATGTTAAACATTAGTTGATTTCTTAATTTAAAAATAAACAATCTGAATATCAATTAGTGTGTTACTTGATATGTTGAATATAGCTTTGGTTCAAATTAGATGTTTGAGATGTTTATATACAAAGTCTATAGTTTCTTATGAATTAGAAATTAAATTACAATACTGACAAGCTAGAATGTAAAATGTGGACTTCCCATATTAACTGTTCACAGAGATATAGCTACAGTTACAAAAGAAAGTGTTTGTGCCCCTGCGTCCTGAGTGGTTTTTTGCTCATAAATTAAAATGTATCATGGGTAGGCTAATAGAAATATAATATATTATAAATATTATACTAACACACATTTACATAAATTTTTGTTTAAATTAAACAACAAATAAACTGTTTATAAAAGTAACCACAAATAAGAGGTGCAGAAAGTGTTTGTACAGTTCAGAAAAAACTGATATTCCAGTAAAAGTTTCTTTAGTTTGATGAATAAACTACATTATACCATTCCAGAAATAGACACTGAGTTCATAATTATTGGAATTTAGCCAGCAAAACATGTACTTCCAGCAATTTAGCACTGTCTCCGTCATTATCTGCTTGGTCATCATGGGGAACAAGAAACAACTGTCCAGTAATTTAAAAAACCGAATGTTGTGTGTCTCTTTCTGGTATTACTACGCAACTTAATGTGCCGAAATCTACCGTTCAAAGCACAATTGCTAAGTTTAAGCTCACAGGATCAACTGCTAACCTCCCTCGTTCCGGACGCCCCACCAAAATTCCGGAGAGAACCAAGTGGAAGGTTTTCAGAAAAGTTAGTAGGAACCCTCGTTTAACACATAATGATATACATAAACTGGTAAGGGAAACTGGGGTTGAAGTAAGCTCCTCTAAAGTTACATGTTACACTCTTCTGTGTTCAAAGCATGCTGTCCTCGTAGAACTCCATATTTAAAGCCTGTTCATTTTGAAGCACAATTGAGATATGCAAGAAAGCATGTACATAAACCCTTTATCTATTGGAAGAGTATTCTTTGGCCAGACAAGACTAAAATTGAGCTTTTTGGCCACAATAATGTTTGCAATATTTTCCGTAAGAAGGAGGAACGAAATCTTCCAAAGAACACTGTCCCTACAGTTAAACATGGAGGTGGATTGATTATGCTATGGAGTTCCTTCAGTTCTTCTGGTGTAGGCAGCCTTCACCTCGTCAATGGAATCATTAAAAAAGAGTACGATGATATATTAGGCACTTATATCAAGAATGATACTTGGAACGTGCGGCTTGTGCGTCGTTGAATCTTCCAGCACATTAATGACCCTAAGCACACATCGAAATATGTGCAATCCTGGTTGCAGAGGAACGATATAAACATTCTGGAGTAGGCATCGTAGTCACCCGATCTCAAACCAATTGAAAACGTTTGGCATGAGTTGAAGACTAGGGTTCATCAGTGTCATCCAAAAAACTTGCAAGAGTTGGAGGCCTTCTGTCAAACGATCATGGAGTGTTGTGAGGAGAGATTGTGCCAAGTAATTCACCTGAAAGGCTACACAACTGACCATTAAAGTAGACACACAAACACTTTCTGCCCCTCCTATGTTTGGTTATTTGTTTATAAACAGTTTATTTGCCATTCAATTTGCATAAAAATTTACGTAGATGTGTGATAGTATAATATTTATAATACAGGGTGGTCGCTAGAAAAGCGGAAAATTTGTCAAACAGCTATTTATTTTTACAAAGTTTTTTAAAGGCATATGTTATATTACACTCATAGATGCTCAAAATGTCGTCCATGATATTAAAATCATGCATTTTATTCATGATGTAAAGAAATCAAAATAGAAATGAGTAAGCACGCATTTTATTCATGATCTCATCTGACCCTCAAATTTTCCGCTTTTCTAGTGACCACCCTGTATATTGTAATTCTAGTAGCCTCCTTGTGATACTTTTTAGTTTATGAGAAAAAAACCACTTGGGATGCAGGGGTACGAACACTTTCTGTTGTAACTGTTCATGTAGTGAATCAAACATGGTGGCCCTGCCCACCTCTTTCCATTTTTGGAAATGCATGCTTACATACACCCATTTCTGCTTATGACAAGTGAATAATCAGTGGAAATCTCAGAATGTCCCACTGGTAGTTGTATCAATCTGGAAAGTGGGAATTTTCTTAAGTTTGTTTCTTTGTTCAATCACAGAAGGAAATGTTAAGTGTTGATTAAAAAACAATTTTTTAACTCAAATATTATTTAATTAGTAGGCTAGATAAATTGCACTGTAATTCTGCAATAATGATGGAGTAATTTATAATGTTTGGTTATTTCAAAATACTTGTATAAAACCAAAAAATTAATTTATTTTCTAACGTGCAAAATTTGACAAGGCTTAGCTATGGCAAGTGGGCAAATGAGTACAAAGTTTTTAAGTAGAAAAATCATTGTTTTTCCATATTTTATCCACTGTTCTGTGCTTTAACAAAATATAACTGAATTTAAGAAATTATTTATAAAATGTTTTAATAAATACTCATATGTAATGTATTATAACTGAATTGTGACTGTATTTTACAAAATACTGGTTCACTAGAACAAACCGAAGACCGCCCATTTTGAAAAGACCAGTTCCGATATGGTACATTAATTCTATCCACACAAGTAGCTATTTTCAAGCAATGTTGCCCTCTATATGAAAACAAATGTTTGCATACCACAAGTCTTGAGCTCTCACATACCTTATAATCAGCTGATTAAAATGTGTGTTGCACGTAACTCATCATGAAAACGTTTCTACCAATAAGAGCGAGATGCACACTTGATGCATGAGACTCCATTTATTTGATTTTAATGAACCATCACTTGTTTGGCAGATGTTTTTTGATGTGCTATTTGAATTTGTTTATTTTTATTATTATATTGAAGTGGACTTTTTTGGTAACTTTTCAGGTAATTAGTTTTCCTAGTTTTTAATTTTTTATCATCAAAAATTTGTTTTTGATTTTGATTCCATATTTACACAATGAATTCCAAAGTTCAAGTTACCACTTCCTTCTACTAATGCACACCTACACAGGCTACAGGCAGAGGGGAATCATCTTTGAATTTATTGGCTGTAATTTACCGGAAGACTGAATGTTGTAGGAATCAACTCTCACTTCTTCTGATCATACCCCTATTTCTCCTTAACATACTGAACTGTTCTGGTTGATGGGGATTTTGACAACATTTTTCTTCAGCATGATTTTGCAATGTCTTTCTATGTCCCTACTAGTGAACCAGCTTGGTGTAATATGGCTACTTTGACATGCTTTCTCAGGTATGTTCTTTTTTAAACATTTTTCTGATTTTGTGTAATCTATGTTCTTTGTTACATGATACCTCTTTTTCTCAGTATTTGGTCTCCCCTCTCTTCCCAGAATATTTAGGCTCATGCTGAGTATTTTATTTCTCAGATGATTGAGACTGCCAACATGTCTCGCTTTCCATGGGCTTCATACCAGTTTGCTTTGGCCGACCATCAGGCTGAATGTCCATTTCTCTATTCTCAGTAGTTAGAATGTTTTTTGCTGATGTGGGAAAGGACCCTGTTTGATTATACTTCACTCAACTTTTCCTTCCTTCATCTTACCTTCTTCACTATTCTACAGTACTTGTCTACTATCCACCTCTTTCTGAGGTGATTCACAGAGAACCTAAGAGTTTTTCAAGGAAGTCCTGATTACTTCCAAGATAGCACCTATTCTCACTTCCTTTGTAGTTGGACCTTGGATATCTTTTTTTTGGGCCCACACACTCCATATTTATGTCACTGCATTCAGTCTTGTTGCAATCACCTTTCCTGTTCAGACAAAGTTTATCCAACGAAGTGTTCTCTTGATCCTCTTGTTGGTCAGTGGCTATGCTTTCAGTGGGATACTTCTCACCTGGATGCATTTGTCACATCACTTAATAATCAGTTGCGTCTGTTTTGATCTCTGGTTCTTCATTATCTTGTTTTATGTCAAGATTGGACCAACAAATACTGGTATATTTATCCTCTTATCCTTCTTTACAGCATGATCTTGATCAACTGTGTCAAATCTTTCTGATTGCTCCTCATTGGCTGGCATAACCATGGTTCCTGTGGTTGCTCCAGTTCCAATCTGCCCATCCATTACCACTTTTCTTACTCCATCTCTTCTTTATCAACTTTGGTCACCAATGTTTCATCCAACCCTTCAAATCTGGTTTTTGATGAAGAACTTCAGTTTGTGGCAGTGGGCCACTTCTTTTCTAGATTGTTTTGTTCATCCTTCCTCTTGATTCTTAAGTAGAATGTTTTCCACCATTGGTTGTTGGGTCAGGTATTTTCACCTGCTTAGACCCATTGTTTCTCATATTATTAATTTCCACACTTATCTCTTTGATTAGGGGTCTTCTATCTCCTCAGTCATGGGCTGATTTATCCAGTATTTTCATTTTCCCACTCTTTCCCTCTTGTTGCATTCCTTTCATATAAGTTATCCACCTCAACTTGCTGTTCTTACAAGATGGTAATGTGGTTCTTCACTACTATTTTTATGCTGTTTTTTTTACTGACTTGTTTCCTTCTCTTAGTCTGTGGATGTTGTTGGTCAGATTTATTTACTGTTGATGTTTCATGTACACTGTATCATTCCACATATATTTATCTTGATAGATCTTTCTTTCCAAAACTTCAGTGGTTCAGGAAGGTAGCTCATCTTTCTCACAAATTTCTCTTCCACCTATTTCTTTCATTATCCTTGATCAGATCCTGGTAGGCTACTGTGTGCTCTTTGTTGTTATGTTCTTTGCTTCCACACTGATCAGTTAGATTTGGATTTTAATTCTATTAACTTATTCTTCCTTACCATCTTCTTCCTGTAATTTCTTCTCAGTGTCTTCTCATCAAATGAGACACCTTAAATTTTCCCTGGCATCTCATTTCTTCTGTTCCTTTCTTCAGTTAGGCATGTGGATAACTTCATGTACATTCACATTTCACTGTGTGCATCCGATCTGTATCCTCATCTTTGAGTCATCTTCTTCTTCCATTGGCCACTCATCAAACATTGGAGATATTCCAAATTGATAAGTTATTTTTTTCAGTGGCTTTTCTTTTTTTCTTTTACTGTTGGATCTCACTCTGAAGCCTGATCAGGTATGTATCTCATGGCCAGGCCAGGTTTACTGCTTATTTCTAACTTCCATGGCCATAACATGCTCAGTGTTGATATGGGAAGTTCTACTGTATCAATGGTGTGAAAACTATAGCAGTCAGGAAATGGTTGTCAGAACACACTGTCAGACAATCCATAGTATGAGGGTTAAACATGTTTATTGTACATATCTTACTGAATCATCAGATTAACCACAGGTTAAGTGCATGCATTTGTTTCTTCAGTGACATATTCACTCTGAGTTTGTGATGTGATGTCATTGTTTGTTCGGCTTTAGTTTTAAGTTTTGAATCATTTCAGCACATTCGTGCCTGATTGTTACAAAATTTAATTAATAAATATTCTAATTCACAAAGTGTATGAATGTATAACTTTATATTGTTATTATGAACTTATCAGTGTTAAAAACATCTTCCCTCTAGCAGTCATCAACAAAAGTTATCTTTGAATACAGTTTACAACCACAGTATTCCAGTCTTCAACATTTCTAAATGTTCTATAACCTTAGTTTTACCTTTTAATGGTTCTAATTGTATCAAACTAATAAGTAAAATCAAAACCAATCGATTTATTCCCAAGCCAGCTTAAGAGTTATCTTCAAACCTGATAGATAAGCAACTTTTTCCTGTTTAAATACAAAACAATTGCTGGTGATGTTTCAGTACAAGTGCCCTTGCTACAAACATGTATGTATTGGGTCAGTGACCTAAACCCTAGCTAACAGAGTTAAGAAGCATGTGCAAAACATTCCCTTTGAACAGTTCTTGAATAAACTACAATCCAAGTAATGACTGTAGTGATAACATCAAACAGTTCAAAGTAATAGATTCAACAAAAGACCAGTGGATACTGAGGAAAAAGGAAGTTCTCTTGATTCCTAACTTAAAACTGAAGCTGTACAACAAACTAACAATGACATCACATCTCACCCTGTGATAAATTTATACAAAAAATGTTCAAAGTTAAGATTGAAAGGTTTGTTGAATGAACAAATGTCAATGTCTGTGTAAGTGTTTCAAAGGCTAATTGTATTTGTGTTATTAAATTATCAGTTTAAACTGAGATTAAGTGTATATATATGTATAAAAATAAAACAACTTACTAAACCATCAGATTAATCACAGCTTAAATGTACCTGTAATACAAAATTATCTAAACTCGAATAAAGTTTCGAATATATGTGAAATGAAGTCATCAGATTAATCACAAGTTAAGTGTCTATGTGATATTAAATCATCAGATTAATCACAAGTTAAGTGTTCTTGTATGATAAAAATCCTATATCATGAGAACTTTCAAAAGGTAGACCTTTCTTCTTTAGGGGCAAACTGGGAAGTGTTTATTTTGTGTTTATATAGTAGATTAGTCACAGGTTAAGTTTCTGTAGCATATTTCACCAAATTACAGGTTTATCCTTATGCAAGAGTATGTTTAAAGTGCATATGTTATAACCTTTAAAAATTACATTCAAAATTTAATTAAACTGCTACATTATAAATATATATCAATAAACTAGACAGAAACATAGATAACAAGTCAAGTTTTAATATAACTTGAGTGTTAGGTTTTTAATATCATAAGGATATATTTTTTAAAAAATCTTTAATCTATCCCAGTATGAGAATTATGATATCTTTTCTTTAGGTCTTCTGTAATTTATTTACCAATCCTCTGTCTGGAGTTGGGAATTTAACATGAATTACTCATTATTATGTAGATGTTACTGAGGTAAATTTTTAAGTTTTATAGTCTTGAATCACATTTGTTTACAGAGTCAAACTAGAGTATCATATTCACTTGCTGCACTCACCTCTAAGATTCTCTCTTTCACAAGTTGTCAGTAGTTCCTTCTGGAATTTTCTACATTATTTACGACAAATGAAATACAAATTTGTGATGTGCAAAGTGATGTATTATATTACTTTGTTTTTCATTACAGTGATCTACATTCTATATTCAGTTTAAAAGTTTCTTTTGCAGCATTCGGATCAACAAGTTTAGGGAATTATTTTAAGGTTTTTATTTTCTAGTTAGAAACTCAGATAAATTAGAATAGTTTTAAGACATTGTTTGTTTTGTTCATGTTGTTATTCTGTATTTTTGGGTGCATTATTTAAGTTAAACGATTTTTTTATGTATCAGTACCATTAGTATGAGAAAATGTAGGCTTACATTTTATTGGCAGTTAAAAGCTAACAAATGTATTTGATTTTCACGTATATTTTTTGTTCATTATTATATAAAAGGAATTAATATGTAAGAATTAGAACTTAAGTTACGTAACTTTAGATTATTTGAAATAAAGACAAGTTCTTAACACTCCTATGAAAAAAATATTTACATCCACTAAAGTGATACCCTTAGTGGATATTTTTAAAAAAAATTTTAAATATTATTTTGCAAATGTCTGAAAAGTCAAAATATTATTGCTCATTAAATTATAAAGGGATAGGGTCAGTTAATGGCAATTTCATTTAAATACAAAATTATTAGCCTAATATTAATAACCTTTCAAGTTGCTCTGGGGCCTATTAGGCCCCAATTTTCGTAGGAGTGTTAAGATAATGTGAGCTACTCATTCTATTGAAAATAAAATTTTAAGTTAGGTGTTTTTTTGTATTTTTTTTAATGGTGGTGGTTACAAAGTGGTCAAATTGTCTAAATGGGTAAAGAGTTACAGTAGGGAAAAATAGTAGATAAACTTTAAATTTTTTGATGAAAAACCTTTTGATAATTCTTTAGGAGGTTTGAGAGATTATACAAATGAAATTTCACAATTTTCAGTTAAGCAAAAGATGGTAGTTTTAGTCTTAACACAAAAGTCACTTTGCACTCAGAGCAATAAGGTACTCTGACTTCATATACTGATGGACAAATTTTTAGTAAAAATACTAAATTTATATCCTGATTTTTTATGTAAAAGTTTTTATGTTTGATGAAAGCTTGCTATATTTAAGGAAGATACAAAAAATCATTAAAAGTTATGGAATGGAAATGATGGTCACCTTTGGGTCATGAACTTTGTCAAGTCAGTACAACCAATAGCAGTAAGAATTAATTCATCCAGTTAAACATCAGTACATATTTCATTTTAAATTATATAATTAACCACAGGTTAGGTTGACATATAATGATCCACAAGGTGAGTGTATGTGTACTTTTATTAGATTAGTAACATGTTTAGTTGTATGTGGGAATGTAAATGGACACGTAAAACGTTTGGAGGCTACAGGTGATACATATCGTGTGTTGTTTCAGTTAATCTTGTTGTTTTTGCTTGTTTTGTTCTCAGAAAGTTATCAACAGCTCTGATACAAAGAGGAACACTGAGGAAAGGAGCCATACTTGTTGCTGGAACAGCCTGGGCTAAAGTGAGTGACGTTAAACCTGTTTATACTGGTTTATTTTAGATCGTGTCATTTGGTCCAGTAGAAGGATCAGGGAGTTGAGTCAAAAGCTTTGTGTTAAAATCGAGTAAAATAACGTGTTAATACTTGAAGTAAATTACCTGACAGAATAGTGAGTATTCATGGTATAATATTACTGAATTTTGTTGTTGTAGAAAGTTGAACAGTGAATTTTTTGAAACAAACCAAACTATATTGAGTAATAAATCTGGTTGTCAAACTACACCAATTTACATTAAAACCAGCATAAATTCCAGAGGTTTATTGTTTCGTTAGGTACGAGGAATGTTTGATGAATGGGGAGACCATGTTCTCGCTGCTCCTCCATCCACACCAGTTCAGGTTATAGGATGGCGGGACCTTCCAGCAGCTGGAGATGAGATTTTAGAGGTTGAGTCAGAGGTAAACTTCATTCTCAATAGATGGAATTCTAAATGCTAGAGCTGTAAGCTGAATATATAAACCATATGGTATTCACTTGTACACAAGAGTCATATTTAAGCTCACTATGTGAAAGAGTTTTTGTCACATATCTTTGTATAATATTGTATTCATAGTCTTGGTAGAGCAGATTTTATACTCAAAGATATTCTGTTATTTGGATATAATAGAAACAGGATACAACTGAACTTAATGGAATTATAGTTTTTTTAAAACATTTTTACTAATCACACTATTCTATCATCAGTAACTCCACTCCATTCGTATCGTGAACTTTTTTTTACCAAGATATATATTACTGTGTCATGTTCAGATGTTTAGTAACTCCATCTTGTCTCTTAAGATGTTACAAACAATTCACTCAAGAAGATGTATCATACTGTACCATATTTAGTTAGATGTTTAGAGACTGTCTTGTTTTTTTAGATATTAGGAACAGTCCACTCAACATAATGTATCATATTGTACCATGTTTAGTAATTTTGTCTTCTTTCTTTAGATATTAGGAACAATCCACTCAACAAGATGTATCATACTATACCATGTTTAGATGTGTAGTGTATAGATATTAGGAACAATCCACCCAACAAGATGTGTTGCACTATACCATGTTTAGATGTGTAGAGTATAGATATAAGGAACAATCCATTCAACAAGATGTATCATACTATACCATGTTTAGATGTGTAGTGTATAGATATAAGGAACAATCCATTCAACAAAATGTGTCACACTATACCATGTTTAGATGTGTAGAGTATAGATATAAGGAACAATCCATTCAACAAGATGTGTCATACTATACCATGTTTAGATGTGTAGTGTATAGATATTAGGAACAATCCACTCAACAAGATGTATCATACTATACCATGTTTAGATGTGTAGTGTATAGATATTAGGAACAATCCACCCAACAAGATGTGTTGCACTATACCATGTTTAGATGTGTAGTGTATAGATATAAGGAACAATCCATTCAACAAAATGTGTCACACTATACCATGTTTAGATGTGTAGAGTATAGATATAAGGAACAATCCATTCAACAAGATGTGTCATACTATACCATGTTTAGATGTGTAGTGTATAGATATAAGGAACAATCTGCTCAACAAGATGTCACACTATACCATGTTTAGATGTGTAGTGTATTCATGTTGTTTCTTTAGATATTAGAAACAATCCATTCAATAAGATGTATCATACTATACCATGTTTAGATGTGTAGTGTATAGATATCAGGAACAATCCACCCAACAAGATGTGTTGCACTATACCATGTTTAGATGTGTAGTGTATAAATATAAGGAACAATCCATTCAACAAGATGTGTCATACTATTCCATGTTTAGATGTGTAGTGTATAGATATTAGGAACAATCCATTCAACAAAATGTGTCATACTATACCATGTTTAGATGTGTAGTGTATAGATATTAGGAACAATCCATTGAACAAGATGTATCATACTATACCATGTTTAGATGTGTAGTGTATAGATATAAGGAACAATCCATTCAACAAGATGTATCATACTGTACCATGTTTAGATGTGTAGTGTATAGATATAAGGAACAATCCATTCAACAAGATGTATCATACTATACCATGTTTAGATGTGTAGTGTATAGATATAAGGAACAATCCACCCAACAAGATGTGTCGCACTATACCATGTTTAGATGTGTAGTGTATAGATATAAGGAACAATCCACCCAACAAGATGTGTCGCACTATACCATGTTTAGATGTGTAGTGTATTCATGTTGTTTCTTTACATATTAGAAGCTGTGTTGTGATAAGTTTAGGTTTTAGTTCTTTAGTAAGTTTGTATTTCATGCAATCCAAGTGTTTACATGAAATGATAATTTAGCAGTTTGTCAGTGTTGTTGTAGTAGAAATGTTTTACAGAAACGTGCCAAAGAGGTAATTCACTGGCGAGAAGAACAGCTGAAAGCTGCCAAACAACAGGAAGATCTAAAAGTCATCCAGGAGAAACTTGAAGAACATCTTCAAGTATATAAGTCTGAGTTGCAACAGAGACGTCAGGAGGGGCGAATTAGATCCCGTTCTAAGCCTCGTAGTAAAGAATCGAATGCTGATGAGTCTTTTCCTAAATTGTCTTTTGTTTTAAAAGGTAGGAAAACTGAACTGTTTTGTAATAGGAAAATTATTTTCATATTGTGGAGATACGTTTAGTAAAATGTAATTTATTTTTCATTTGAAAGTAAATCAGTGAATGACATAACTGTTAAGTGAGGTTTTAACTGAAGTATAATACCATTTGTGATTTTTCTTGTGAAAGGTGATGTGGACGGCTCTGTAGAAGCTATACTAGACATACTGGAAACGTACCACTCTCACAGTGTGTGTCGTCTGATTTGATACATTATGGTGTTGGTCATGTTACCGAGAGTGATATCGAATTGGCCAAAGCCTTTGACGGTAAGAACACTCCTGACGTTACCCAATGATAAGTTTTCTCATGGTCCAGAAAGAAAAAAATATTACAAAAATCTGATTTTATTCCTAACTGGCCAAATTTTAGAAAACTTTGTGAAAGATTCTTCTTGAAGCTGCTGGTCGCACAGTTTAAACTTAATCAGTTGGAGGAGGGACCATATTTACTAAAATGAGCTTTAAAAATAAAATATAGGTGTTTTCATACTATTTTAAGTTATTTTATTACATAGATTTGTAATGGTGGATGTAATTGTTGCAAATATAAACATTTCTTTTAGACTTTGAATCAGCTGTACTCATTGAGTAGAAGAATACTCAACAGAGGTGTCCAGATCACGTTTAAAACATTGAGATCACCCACCATGTTTGTATTTCCCCATTCTGTGGCAGGAATCTTTTCTCCTACTGTGGACTGGATGAAATATACCTAATACTACCTGATTTTGGACTGGAGTTGACATGCCTTGTGTGATCTGGTGCACCAGAGACACATTAAACCATGTGTCATGTCCACTTTCCATTCTGTGGTTTCAGACTGTGCTTGTTTTCAGTCTGACTTGGAGAGAGGTATCTTCACTAAGGATGCAGAATGCACTGTGGTATAGAAGGAATATGGTCTCTCAAAGGTGTGCCCTGATACTTTTCATGATATGGGGTATTGCTTTTCATGTTCTCTTTGGGCACTTTTTGAAGGGATTCATCGAAGTAAGTTTTTGATTGGTTCCTCCACCACATCAGTGTGGGATTCTAACTAATATGTAAGGAAAGTAAAGTACTGTATTGAAAGTTAATATTTTCCAACAGTGAATGTGTATTTACCTCCATTCACATTTCCCACCTCTCTTTGCTTCTGGTTCGTATTTTTTTGTTTAATATTGAAGTACTGGTTGAACAATCAGTATAGTCAGCAGTGTTCCACTCCTGTTGGTCATACAGCACAACATTAGCATGTAAACTTAGGTGGGAACCTTCAAGGCTAGTGGTGAGCAAAAAAATTCTTAGAGGGCAGTACATTATTGGTGCTGAAATATTTAATTTTCTTCCAGAGATTGTTATTTTAATGAGATGTTTCCTCATGTATCTGTTTCAGCGAAAGTTGAGGAAAAAATATTTTATTTCTTTGTCCTAAACAGACAATACATTTGTTAACATTAGTGGGAATGTTGCTAAAGTGATTTGAACATGCTAGTTTTTTTATTGAATGTTAGGAATGTTTGTGAAAGTGATACCATACAGGTTAAGCTGATATGAAGGGATTTTGCCAATGTTTCAGTGGAAGGCAGTAACTTGGTATTTACTGGGGTTCAACACAACTCTCCATATATTGCACAAGAATGCCTATTCACCTTTCATATTGGTGATTAATATCTCTCTTTGTCAATCTGTATTCTCTTAATAGAGTAGATAGACTCTACATCCCCAAATGCTCCTTGGGATGTGCCCTTGGTTGGTTGTGGTTGATTATGCCAACTTTGTCTACCCTGTAATTACAGTACTTTGGTCCTCATACAATGGCTCCAGTTTTTGGTTTTTCAGCCAGGACTAGTCATACTTCTTTCTGAATACCTACTTCACTGTTCCTTTTGAACTTTAGATTTATACATTATTCTCTATGTTGATGAATCGTTAATTACATTAGCATTTGTCTGCTTGATATTCACACCCCATAAATCTTCCTGTTCTCTGCTCTGTCCATTCTCTTTACACTGTCCGTCACAAAGGGATGCCCCTTGCTAGTACAACAGGGGATTTACAATGCTAAAATCAGGGGTACAATTCCCCTCGGTGGGCTCAGCATGTAGTCCAATGTGGCTTTGCTATAAGAAAAACACGCACAAAGGTATATTTTGCTCTGCCCTCACACATGGAATGTGTTTAGTTACTGCTTCACATAACCTGTTCATTCTGCTGTTACTGTTGGATATAACTGATGTTGTTCTGTTAGCATCCTAACCTATCTGATGCTCACTTAGTGTTATACATCATAACCTGTTCATTCTGCTGTTACTGTTGGATGTAACTGATGTTGTTCTGTTAGCATCCTAACCTGTCTGATGCTCACTTAGTGTTATACATCATAACCTGTTCATTCTGCTGTTACTGTTGGACATAACTGATGTTGTTCTGTTAGCATCCTAACCTGTCTGATGCTCACTTAGTGTTATACATCATAACCTGTTCATTCTGCTGTTACTGTTGGACATAACTGATGTTGTTCTGTTAGCATCCTAACCTGTCTGATGCTCACTTAGTGTTATACATCATAACCTGTTCATTCTGCTGTTACTGTTGGACATAACTGATGTTGTTCTGTTAGCATCCTAACCTGTCTGATGCTCACTTAGTGTTATACATCATAACCTGTTCATTCTGCTGTTACTGTTGGACATAACTGATGTTGTTCTGTTAGCATCCTAACCTATCTGATGCTCACTTGGTGTTATACATCATAACCTGTTCATTCTGCTGTTACTGTTGGACGTAACTGATGTTGTTCTGTTAGCATCCTAACCTGTCTGATGCTCACTTGGTGTTATACATCATAACCTGTTCATTCTGCTGTTACTGTTGGACGTAACTGATGTTGTTCTGTTAGCATCCTAACCTGTCTGATGCTCACTTAGTGTTATACATCATAACCTGTTCATTCTGCTGTTACTGTTGGACGTAACTGATGTTGTTCTGTTAGCATCATAACCTATCTGATGCTCACTTAGTGTTATACATCATAACCTGTTCATTCTGCTGTTACTGTTGGACGTAACTGATGTTGTTCTGTTAGCATCCTAACCTGTCTGATGCTCACTAAGAGTTATACATCATAACCTGTCTGATTGGGCCAAACTTGTGGTATTATTCTCAGTCTACAACAGTAATGCTGTGAATGTGTGTAAAAAAAAAACTTTTGAAAAGTGAGAATTACTAGGATCATGATAGTTGAATGATAACTGTATTAATTAATATTTGTGTTGAAACAGACATAATAGCTGTATTAATTAATGATTTATTATTTTTTTTAGGCACTGTTTATTGCTTTAACGTGAACATCTCAAAACAAGTTCAAGATTTTGCACAAGAGAAGAAAATCAAAGTCAAAGAATTTAATGTGATTTATCAGCTGATTGATGAAATAAAGAACAATATCAATGCTAAGCTCCCTCTTGTGGATAAAGAAGATATTTTAGGTGAGTTTTCAAACATTTGTTTTTTTCTGTTCAATTCAACACAGTATTAGTAATTGTGATAGTCTATATACTTTAATAAAACACTTTCATTGTCCGAAAGATGAATAATTTTACTTTTTAAAATAATTAACAGTTTACACGACATTGAAACACTTACTTTTAAAGCTTATGATCATGTCATTATTGTTCTAGTTAGATACTAACATCTAGTTTTACATTTTTATGTATATTTTTGCTCTCACTGTTACTATTGACAGATCTTAACCAATTTTGGATGGAGGTTTATTGTAGAGAAACATGCAAATTTTCAGTTCCTACAATGAGGAAAGAAACCTTTGTCCTATGATACCCTTTCATTGATGATGAATTTACACAACAAGAGGATGGGTACTCCAGCTGTTCTTATTAATCACTGCTGTCTCACGTTAAACTACTAATTAGTCGGAGAAAGTGGCGAATGGGAAGGTAATCTTCATGTTTCCAAAGTGAACCAAGAAACTACAGTGTTAATGTATTTACCAATAACAACCAAGTGAATATAAAAAGATACAACTCTAACTTGTTAACTATATGTTGAGATCCTGCTATTTTGTTCAATAATGAAGCACATCAGACCTTTCAGGGTACATCAGACAAGCGTGGTTGAGATAATATTTATACAAGAAATTCTTCAAAACAACTGTTACATTATGAGCTAGGTAAGGTTGGTGAATTCAAGTCACAAGTTCTTAATACTTTATTAGGGGGAACTACCTGAAATAATATTGTTAGTATCAGTTTATAGGCTATTTTGAGGTGTATTATACAAAAACAGTTTATTGGCTGAAAGCTATCCATTTTAAACCAGTGTTTAATCATTTCTACGTCATTGTAATATGATAAACATGTTTACATCTCAGGTGAGGCCAATGTTCTGGAGGAGTTTCTGGTAACAGAAGGTAAAAAGAAGATCCCTATAGCAGGATGTCGTTGTGTCAAAGGAGTCCTGAAGAAAGGTGCTAAGTATCGTGTAATAAGAAGAGAAGAAATATTACATGATGGTATGTTTCAACATTGTGTTAAATCATTAATCATTTGAGTAGAATGTGATTAATAGAACAGATAGTTCACACTATATGCAGACTTTGTAATTCACATTAGGTATTGAGTTAGCTAGTTCACACTATACACAGACTTTGTAATTCACATTAGGTATCGAGTTAGCTAGTTCACACTATACA
The DNA here is from genome assembly GCA_011833715.1 of Carcinoscorpius rotundicauda. NCBI lineage: Eukaryota > Metazoa > Arthropoda > Merostomata > Xiphosura > Limulidae > Carcinoscorpius > Carcinoscorpius rotundicauda. The sequence goes on along the minus strand of CM022401.1, from coordinate 10,732,845 downwards.
CAGACTTTGTAATTCACATTAGGTATCGAGTTAGCTAGTTCACACTATACACAGACTTTGTAATTCACATTAGGTATCGAGTTAGCTAGTTCACACTATACACAGACTTTGTAATTCACATTAGGTATCGAGTTAGCTAGTTCACACTATATACAGACTTTGTAATTTATTTGATGCCTAATGTTCCCAAGTTAGTATTGTAACACATCTGTTAGTTACATTATTCATGTATTGCTTAGGATGTCTTATGTAACCCATGTGTTACTAAGTGTTATACGCATGCATTGCTCACAGAGTTAGTTATAGAAAACCCATATGTCAGGTAATGTTATACATATGGAATTAGTTATATTTAATGATTTCCAGCTAATATTCAACCAGTTTTATGGGACATAAAATTTTGGTTATAATTAGACAGTGGATAAGACTTTCATATGAAGCCAGATCAAACTGATTTTTCTTCAGTTATTACAACTAATTTATCCAATGTTTATTTCTTCCAAACAAATTAAGCCATCATGAACTCAGCATTCCTTGCCACACACCCACTCTTGTTAGCCTATTATTAATATCCAACTTTTTCAATCCTGAACTAAACCATATAGGTATTAAGTTTAAATGGGTTTTGATGATATTTTTAATAGGAGTTAAAACTACCCATTCCTTGACAACATAAAGTTTTACCAGTGATGTTAGATATTAAATATGACATGAATTTTTTATGTTAGGAACTCTCTCTTCCATGAGACACTTAAAGAATGAAGTTGAGAACATCAAGAAAGATGTTGAATGTGGTCTCAAATTTGATGATATTTCTGTCCGGTTTCAGCAGGGAGACATCATAGTATGTTACGAAATTCATAAAGTTCCACAGAAAATAGATTGGGACCCAGGATTTTAGAATACTTCTAATGTGTAAAAGAACTCTGTAGTTATATTTTAGTTTCTTCTGTGAACAGTGTTATTAAAGAACCTTCTCTATTCAAATTATAAATAAAACTTGTACAGTGAATGGATAAGATATACTCGGACTATAAAGTTACATCTTTGGTGAATGTGCATTATGCACAGATATTACCATCTGTCCACAGCATTTGTTTTATGTGAAAACTTGCATTAGGATGTGAGTCGTTTCCTGGAATTTACAGTGTTGAACTTATTCATTATATGGAAACAACTTCATAACCATTTTACCACTTCTAAAATTTGGTAGGTTATTAGTAAATATTACAGTCTCTTCAACTGCAAAATCTTGGATTTTGTTTTTATTAAATCTTTACATGTTGGAGAGAAAGTTATTAAAAGATTTCATGTGAAATTCAATGTTCAACCACTTTTGTCAAGCGTTTCTAAAAAAACCAAAACTCGATAGTAAAAATAACACAAAGAATAGTTTGGTTCAGTTAATTTAACCAATCTCGTGATGAATGTTTAATTTGCAAGGCAGTCTGGAATAAAGAGGCACATGTGATAAACATGTATTGTGGCTGTACCTGGAAAATCAGTACAGGACATATCCAGTAATATAAAAGTAACCTGCTTGAAACAATGACTTTATTGTTCTATTGTAATTACAAACTTTATATTCACTTGATGGTTATCATAAACCTTAAATTTCAAACAAAGATGTTAAGTTATATATACATACACATTTAAATAACCAAAATGTCAATTACTGTGTCAATACAATCAAATTCCATTACAATTTACTAAGCTTATTTAAAATATGCTATATTTGGGTGTAAAAAAATATGAAATTTTAAACAGGTTAAGGAGTCAACTAACCAGTACAAAGGTTTGTCAAGAACAATATGAATTATATTTCAAAATAACTGCAAAAATTAGCTCAGTGACAACATGTACTGGTTATTTACATGTTATGTATATGTACACTTAGTTTTATAGTGGACCAAGAAATTGAAAGAGGGATGCTGGACGACTGTAGTCAGGTCAGTACATAAACAATATTTTATATTGTAAATAGGGTTGCCTAAATCATACAAAACTGTGATGTCAAAATATTAAGTCTCAACATTTAATTTTAAACAGTGTCACATTCAACATAACCTGTGAATTGCCAAAACCAATTTGCATGTTTTTAATATTTACTTTATAATATTATATACCAGGTAAATTTAAATCTACAATTTGATTTTAAACTAACTGACGTGAATTCATTAAATAGTTCAGTAAAAGTTTGGATGCAGGTCAACAAATGCAATGACATGTCCTTTAACCCCCGACCCATCTGGGAAGGGTTAATAATGCATTTCATTTACACATGTATGATCTAAACTATTCAACTACCACAGATAAATTTGGTGCTTTAAAACTACACAAACATTGGCTCCTCGTTGTAGAAAATTAGAGTTGTAATAATAGTACTATTAAGTGTTCATATTTAAACTTTATTACATATGAACGTGTGGGTCTTCCTGCTTGAAATGTAATTCACAGACTTTGCTTGAAACTTTGGTATTAAAAATATATTCACAAACAGTAAATTTAAAAACATTTTAATTAATTGTGGTATCTGTAGAATAACTTCAATAAACTTTAACAATACTATATGCTGACGATTGACTAATGTTATGTAGTATATTTAGTAGCAAAGTTAAATATTAGTTGAACACAGTTATCTGATGCACTTACATTTTAAAAAATACAAACAGAATTTTCTAGGATACTGCTAACCCTTAAAGACAATATAAAAAAATATTTATTCTCTAAAGCTTTACATAAAACAAGAATAATTACATATTTTACAAATATAGAACAACAAACAAAATTACCTCATGGCATTGTCATGAAAAGTACTTTGTGGGTGTGTACATTCAAATTGTCATTTCATAACAAATCAGAAGATGTGAGCCTGACAAAGAAACTTGCTATTAATTATGTTGAAGGGATAGTAAACTCTTTTTTATAACATCTGAAATGTCTACACCATACCTTTGTTAAAGTAGACAAAATATCAGACACACCACTGTAGTTCTTAACGTACAGAACTTTGGTCTGAGTGTACTTTTAAATACATACAGATCTTTGCTTCAGATAATTTACAAATTTTTAACAACCCTCTGTTATATTAATAAAGTATTACATTAATGTCTAAGAGAGGGACTGCCCCACTGATGAATGTCCTCGAGGACTCCGTAACCGACCTTGCCACACACTGTCACCTCTTGAATCGAGTAGCTGCCTCTCTAGTTGCTTTTTCTGTCTTCTACGAATGGCTTCTTCTCTTTTCTTTGCAATTTCGTCTGAAGAACAAGTCTGACTACTGCTTGGCTGAGCTGTTAGTGACACAGCAGCATTTGATAACACATAAAAAATCAGTAAAGTCTCAAAAGAATCTATATTGATAATTAGTTAAGTCTAATAAACATTTATTATTACACTCTAAGAAAATGGGACATGCATACTTCACAGTCAATTGTACAGGAATTTTATTAAGAGCAATACATAGAATTAGCCGAACTTACATGTTGCCAATACATTAAAAACATTATAGATATGATAATGTACAACATACTAAAAATATTACCTTGAAGTAATAAAGAAGTTTCTCCTTGCATTATTTACAACACATGTAAATGTTAACATACCACTCTTAACTAAATAATACAAAAATTAAGTAACTTACATGATGAATCTACTTCATCTAGCCAAGACATAACTTCTGGACTCAGCTCAAAGGACTCGCTGATTTCTGTGGAAGATGCATTAATGTTATCCGCATGACTTTTCCATGTTTTACTCTGTGTAGTTATGTTTTCTCCATGAGAAATAAAAGTTGGTAATGCACAATTATTGTTGGTAACACTAACACCCATGATAACTTCATCTGGTAAAGATTTCAGAATTTCATCTAAATCATTCTCATCTTGGAAGTATAATTTATCTAAGTCCTCAGTTTCTACATGTTCTGGTAAACAAGTCTGTGCATCTTGTTTAACCTGTCCACTACATGATGATGGGCAACTCTTGGTGATTAAAGTATCTGACTTCTTAAATTTCCATCTGTCCTTCATTGTCACTTTCTGGTGACACTGACTATTGGACACAAAACACCTCAGCCCTAGTTTCTTGGAATCTGCCGGATGGGTACACTTTGCAGTCTTGACATTTCTTTGGAAACCTTGATTTCTGCTCAGCATATTCCTTTTACTCTGACCCTCTCCACTTCTTGCAGATGACCTGATATCACAAGTGTCAAAAGATTTAAAACAATTGTTTTTTGACTGACCAATGATATCCTTAGAAGTTTCCATTGGAAGAACTCTCACACATTGACCAGTTGAAAGGTCCAACTTCTGTGTATCTGAAAATAGTACAGATTGACTTCTTGACAATATTTTTGGTAAAACATCAATAGATCTTGTCTGTTTATTGTTAGACAAGCTGGCAAATCTTGATATCACAGAATGATTGTCTGCTATTTGACCACTGGAAGAACTCGTGGCTTGAGTGCATACTATTTGATCATTGCAAGACCTAGTGACCTGAGCGTCAGCTGTTTGAACATTGCAAGAGTTTGTGGAGTGAATATAAGCTCTTTGAAAACCCGAAGATTCTGTTGAATTGACACCTGGAAAATCTAACGTTTGTACTTCAGAACATTTTCTAAGATTAACGTCACGATTTAACTTTTCTAATGACTCTTCATCCAAAGTGAAAGAAATCTGAGTTGCCTTCAAAAGTAGACTTTCATCTTCATCATCACCCCACAGCTGTTCTACAGACTCATCACCATCATTCTCAGACTGCAGATCTCTTGCTAGTGGAGCTTCTGTATCATCACAAGCCAATGTTTCCTTTACAGTACTATCAACATAAAAAGAAGCAAACACACATTTAATATCTAAAAATTTTAACATAATACACAAAGTAAAACAACTGAGTTTTATTAATGTTTCTAATAAAGAAAAGCTCTATAAACTGTTGGACGTGTACTTACTTCACAGTCCTGGTTTCATCATCTTGTTCTATGAGAATAAAAAAGGGAAAATATATACACATTAATAATAAAACAATAAAGTACACAAATAGTATGTATGATTATCCTAAGCAAACTTTTTTGTAACTAGAAATGTTGATGTAAAGGTTCTATGAAGTACTTGAACTTTACGAGTCACTAGTTTCAGGTACCAAAAATAATGTTATATACTCTTCAAGATCCTAGAGAAAATTCAAAACTCATCTCCAACTCAAAAATCTACAAAGACAATTGCAGGGTGTGGTAGTAAACTGTGCAACAGTTTAGAGGACACACAAAGTTCTACATTAGGGTACTAAAATATCAACCATTAATAGAAACTAACCTTCTTTATTCAAGACAATGTGTTCTTATTCTGTAAAACATTCAACACACCAAATGTTTCACTTATTGTAAACCTAGTTTCATTGGTAAATACTTAATGTGAACAAAAATTAATAGTAGCTTAGAAGATATGTATCCTGCAATATACTGAGAATAGAAAGAATGGTAATTTAGTCAATCTTCTGTTAAAAACAGGTATTCAGGACTACATTAATGGTAGAAACCAAGGAGAACAATCAATCTTCTATTAAACACAGGTATTCAGGACTACATTAATAGTAGAAACCAAGGAGAATAATCAATCTTCTATTAAACACAGGTATCCAGGACCACATTAATAGTAGAAACCAAGGAGAATAATCAATCTTCTATTAAACACAGGTATTCAGAACTACATTAATAGTAGAAACCAAGGAGAATAATCAATGTTCTATTAAACACAGGTATTCAGAACTACATTAATAGTAGAAACCAAGGAGAATAATCAATCTTCTATTAAACACAGGTATTCAGAACTACATTAATAGTAGAAACCAAGGAGAATAATCAATCTTCTATTAAACACAGGTATTCAGGACTACATTAATAGTAGAAACCAAGGAGAATAATCAATCTTCTATTAAACACAGGTATCCAGGACCACATTAATAGTAGAAACCAAGGAGAATAATCAATCTTCTATTAAACACAGGTATCCAGGACCACATTAATAGTAGAAACCAAGGAGAATAATCAATCTTCTATTAAACACAGGTATCCAGGACCACATTAATAGTAGAAACCAAGGAGAATAATCAATCTTCTATTAAACACAGGTATCCAGGACCACATTAATAGTAGAAACCAAGGAGAATAATCAATCTTCTATTAAACACAGGTATCCAGGACCACATTTACAGTAAAAACCAAGGAGAATAATCAATCTTCTATTAAACACAGGTATCCAGGACCACATTTACAGTAAAAACCAAGGAGAATAATCAATCTTCTATTAAACACAGGTATCCAGGACCACATTAATAGTAGAAACCAAGGAGAATAATCAATCTTCTATTAAACACAGGTATCCAGGACCACATTAATAGTAGAAACCAAGGAGAATAATCAATCTTCTATTAAACACAGGTATCCAGGACCACATTTACAGTAAAAACCAAGGAGAATAATCAATCTTCTATTAAACACAGGTATCCAGGACCACATTAATAGTAGAAACCAAGGAGAATAATCAATGTTCTATTAAACACAGGTATTCAGAACTACATTAATAGTAGAAACCAAGGAGAATAATCAATCTTCTATTAAACACAGGTATTCAGGACTACATTAATAGTAGAAACCAAGGAGAATAATCAATCTTCTATTAAACACAGGTATCCAGGACCACATTAATAGTAGAAACCAAGGAGAATAATCAATCTTCTATTAAACACAGGTATCCAGGACCACATTAATAGTAGAAACCAAGGAGAATAATCAATCTTCTATTAAACACAGGTATCCAGGACCACATTAATAGTAGAAACCAAGGAGAATAATCAATCTTCTATTAAACACAGGTATCCAGGACCACATTAATAGTAGAAACCAAGGAGGATAATCAATCTTCTATTAAACACAGGTATCCAGGACCACATTAATAGTAGAAACCAAGGAGAATAATCAATCTTCTATTAAACACAGGTATCCAGGACCACATTAACAGTAGAAATCAAGGAGAATAAGTCAATCTTCTATCAAGCTGTCTCCACCATTAAACTCATATCCAGGGTAACAGTATATAAATAAATAAAATTACTATCAAGCTGTCTAGAGAACCTGGCAGGATGCAGTTAACACTGATATACTTATCCTACTTGATGGTACACAGTTAACACTGATATACTTATTCTACCTGATGGTACACAGTTTACACCGATATACTTATTCTACCTGATGGTACACAGTTAACACTGATATACTTATCCTACCTGATGGTACACAGTTAACACTGATATACTTATCCTACCTGATGGTACACAGTTTACACCGATATACTTATCCTACCTGATGGTACACAGTTAACACTGATATACTTATCCTACCTGATGGTACACAGTTAACACTGATATACTTATCCTACCTGATGGTACACAGTTAACACTGATATACTTATCCTACCTGATGGTACACAGTTAACACTGATATACTTATCCTACCTGATGGTACACAGTTAACACTGATATACTTATCCTACCTGATGATACACAGTTAATACTGATATACTTATCCTACCTGATGGTATACTTTTAGCATTGGTAATCTGATCGAGAAAAGCTTGAACACTTCTAAGTCCAGACAACCGTGAATTTTCTGACCTGACTGTTGGTGACTTGCTGAAAAATAATCAAGATCCAAAGAATATGAACTACTACTTACTATGACCAACAAATCACTGTGACCTGACATATGAACTACTATTTACTATGGTCAACAGATTACTGTAGCCTGACATAGGAACTACAACTTACTATGGTCAACAGATTACTGTGACCTGACATATGAACTACTACTTACTATGGTCAACAAATCACTGTGGCCTGACATATGAACTACTACTTACTATGGTCAACAGATTACTGTGGCCTGACATATGAACTACTACTTACTATGGTCAACAGATTACTGTGGCCTGACATATGAACTACTACTTACTTTGGTCAACAGATTACTGTGACCTGACATATGAACTACTACTTACTTTGGTCAACAGATTACTGTGACCTGATATATGAACTACTACTTACTTTGGTCAACAGATTACTGTGGCCTGACATATGAACTACTACTTACTTTGGTCAACAGATTACTGTGGCCTGACATAGGAACTACTACTTACTTTGGTCAACAGATTACTGTGGCCTGACATATGAACTACTACTTACTATGGTCAACAAATCACTGTGGCCTGACATATGAACTACTACTTACTATGGTCAACAGATTACTGTGGCCTGACATATGAACTACTACTTACTTTGGTCAACAGATTTCTGTGGCCTGATATATGAACTACTACTTACTTTGGTCAACAGATTACTGTGGCCTGACATATGAACTACTACTTACTTTGGTCAACAGATTACTGTGGCCTGACATATGAACTACTACTTACTATGGTCAACAGATTACTGTGGCCTGACATAGGAACTACTACTTACTATGGTCAACAGATTACTGTAGCCTGACATAGGAACTACAACTTACTATGGTCAACAGATTTCTGTGGCCTGACATATGAACTACTACTTACTGTGGTCAACAGATTACTGTGACCTGACATATGAACTACTACTTACTATGGTCAACAGATTACTGTGATCTAACAAACTATTTATAAACAAGTTTGAACAGAATGTTGACATGTGTAAAACTAAATTCTGTTGTTATTTATCAATACACCTGCCTTCCTGATTGTTTCAACAACCATTTATCATACTACCAATTCTCATACTTCCATTCACATTATTAAGTAATGTTTCATATTATTCTCATACTTCCATTCACATTATTAAGTAATGTTTCATATTATTCTCATACTTCCATTCACATTATTAAGTAATGTTTCATATTATTCTCATACTTCCATTCACATTATTAAGTAATGTTTCATATTATTCTCATACTTCCATTCACATTATTAAGTAATGTTTCATTTTATTCTCATACTTCCATTCACATTATTAAGTAATGTTTCATATTATTCTCATACTTCCATTCACATTATTAAGTAATGTTTCATATTATTCTCATACTTCCATTCACATTATTAAGTAATGTTTCATATTATTCTCATACTTCCATTCACATTATTAAGTAATGTTTCATATTATTATCATACTTCCATTCACATTATTAAGTAATGTTTCATATTATTCTCATACTTCCATTCACATTATTAAGTAATGTTTCATATTATTCTCATACTTCCATTCACATTATTAAGTAATGTTTCATATTATTCTCATACTTTCATTCACATTATTAAGTAATGTTTCCTATTATTCTCATACTTCCATTCACATTATTAAGTAATGTTTCATATTATTCTCATACTTCCATTCACATTATTAAGTAATGTTTCATATTATTATCATACTTCCATTCACATTATTAAGTAATGTTTCATATTATTCTCATACTTCCATTCACATTATTAAGTAATGTTTCATATTATTCTCATACTTCCATTCACATTATTAAGTAATGTTTCATATTATTATCATACTTCCATTCACATTATTAAGTAATGTTTCATATTATTCTCATACTTCCATTCACATTATTAAGTAATGTTTCATATTATTCTCATACTTCCATTCACATTATTAAGTAATGTTTCATATTATTATCATACTTCCATTCACATTATTAAGTAATGTTTCATATTATTCTCATACTTCCATTCACATTATTAAGTAATGTTTCATATTATTCTCATACTTCCATTCACATTATTAAGTAATGTTTCATGTTATTCTCATACTTCCATTCACATTATTAAGTAATGTTTCATATTATTCTCATACTTCCATTCACATTATTAAGTAATGTTTCATATTATTCTCATACTTCCATTCACATTATTAAGTAATGTTTCATATTATTCTCATACTTCCATTCACATTATTAGGTAATGTTTCATATTATTCTCATACTTCCATTCACATTATTAAGTAATGTTTCATATTATTCTCATACTTTCATTCACATTATTAAGTAATGTTTCATATTAGAAACATCTTGAGATATCACAGTTTTTGAAGGTCTAACAATAATTTATGATTTGTCAACTTATTATATTATTAGCATAATGTGTTTCCATTGTCATGTAGAATAATAGTTATCCACAACATTCTTTACAGATAAGCTGAAGAGTTCCTACTCAGTGAATTAATCACCAATGTTGAGCACGATACATTTACCAATTTGTTAATGTTGATAATTATATGTTTCACTCTCACCAATAACAATACAAGTATTTTTCAGTTGTCTACAATACTCAAATAAACAGTAAAATTATCTGATATTATAATAAAGAAAGAACTCTGAAATGTGAAACTTAATACCCATATTAAGTGGACCCTGGGGGTGAGCACCTGGGTATTATTACTTGTATACCATGTTCACGCCCATATATCAGTTAGATGAACAATTTCTAACATATAGAAGAATCAACATGTTTTAGTAATTAATTCCAACAATGGTTTTATGTCATGCAGGTTTGAAAAAAACAATACAACCTAATACGTTTAGCCTTTGTACTGAAAGCATGAAACACAACAAAAGTGGAATAAATGTTACATGTTGATTTCCTAATAAAGAGTTTGTTTCTTAAAAACAGAAGTTTATTATTGAATCAATATTTTTATTTTCATGATAAATTTCATGCACTGGCTAAAATATACCACTGTAATAACCCATGCAAAGCCAGGTACTTTTGTTACAATATCGTAAAGGGGAGACAGATACTTGGCAAAAAATGATTATTCTTTTGAATGGGCAGAAAAATTCTAAAAATATCAGCATGTACATTGTTTTGTTAATAGGTAAAGCTGTTTAGACATGAAAGTATCAACTTTTCATGAATTACACAAATAAATGTAATGATAAAGTTTAACAGACTCCAAGGACAATAACATCGAATTACATTGTTTTAACATGAACTCTGTTCATGAAAATGTACCATAAACAATACTGTACTGTTTACTGGTTACACAAACAACACCGTACTGTTTACTGGTTGCACAAACAACACCGTACTGTTTACTGGTTGCACAAACAACACCGTACTGTTTACTGGTTGCACAAACAACACCGTACTGTTTACTGGTTGCACAAACAACACTGTATTGTTTAGTGATTACACAAACAACACTGTATTGTTTACTGGTTGCACAAACAACACTGTATTGTTTAGTGATTACACAAACAACACTGTATTGTTTAGTGATTACACAAACAACACTGTATTGTTTAGTGATACATTTATTGACTTAACCACCTTTTACAAGTGTGTACACATTTTTCACAGTTGTTACTGCAGATAATTCAGTTCTACTTCACACATTTATATAGTCATTGATTTCTATTCATTTGATAAATGAGCACCTAGCAAAAGTAAAAACAGCTTAGAAATGAAATTAAAAATCAAATATTAGAATAACTATTCCTTTTGTATCATAACATGTTTTGATCGTATATTATCTCACAAAGTCTATTCAGATAATACTGTGTCACCAAGTAACTATCAACATTAGCTTCTCTATCCTCAATGTTATATTTACCTCAATGGTACACCAATAATTGACTTTTAACACTGTATAACACAAAAACCAAATTTTAAATATTTTTAATATGAAAATAAAACACTTCCACTGTAGCAATACAGTCCTCTGCATTATTCAATATCAACTGTACAGTCCTAAATAAGTTAAAACAATATTAATCTATTCTATAAATTATTAGCCCAATCAGATTATAATCCAACAATTTAAAAACCCACAGCTTTATATTTAGTAATGTGATGAAAATGAAAATGGATGCTTGAATTTTGGTGAACTCTGTTTTCACAGAATGAAAAGACAGTTGTACTTTTCACAACCTGAAGATTCCTTAACTGGTAAAACCATGGTCATGAATAAATGTTATAATTGTAAAACACACAGCTACACTTTTTCACGAATTCTGTGAAAATAACTAATTCTGTTATTTATAATGATTTTAATTAAAACAGAGGTAAATAGGATATGTTATCAACACTTTTAGAAAGTTATTCATACAGTAGTACCATTTGTATTTTCATTGATATTAAACATCATAATAGAAGTACATAATAAAAATTTACACAAATTGTAGAGTCGTATGTATTCATTGTTCACAAAATATAAAACACGACTTATTACTCCAGAAAACATAACTAGTTTCATTTACACCAATGTGTCACAGGGTACACAAAAAAACTTGTTGACTGATACAAGTTTAGACATAATATTTCAAAGTGATACTATTTAAATACAAACAATAATTACAAGTTGTTTTGTTTAACTCATTCTCTAACACCAAGTCACACTTCACATCTGGAACACTACAGTATTTTAACTCATTCTCTAACACCAAGTCACACTTCACATCTGGAACACTACAGTATTTTAACTCATTCTATAACACCAAGTCACACTTCACATCTGGAACACTACGGTGTTTTAACTCATTCTCTAACACCAAGTCACACTTCACATCTGGAACACTACAGTATTTTAACTCATTCTATAACACCAAGTCACACTTCACATCTGGAACACTACGGTGTTTTAACTCATTCTCTAACACCAAGTCACACTTCACATCTGGAACACTACAGTATTTTAACTCATTCTATAACACCAAGTCACACTTCACATCTGGAACACTACGGTGTTTTAACTCATTCTCTAACACCAAGTCACACTTCACATCTGGAACACTACAGTGTTTTAACTCATTCTCTAACACCAAGTCACACTTCACATCTGGAACACTACAGTGTTTTAACTCATTCTCTAACACCAAGTCACACTTCACATCTGGAACACTATAGTGCTACAATGAATTATAATGAATTTCATGGACTTTCTAACCACTCTCAGAATGCTCTTGATAATTCTATCCTTAACAGTTCTGCTTGTTTCATCACTGTTTATAGAATCACAAAGTTTAAAATAAATCATTATCTACCTTCATATAAAAACTAACATGTTCTCCAGATCTTCTTAATTTATTCACCACTAATGTCAGAAGTATGAAATTTAATACAAGTTATTCATTACAGTACAAATTATTAATAAAGCAAAACTTAAACATTATAGCCTTCACTTTTATTTGTTTACAGAGCCATAAACTGGAACTTCGGAGTCACATGTTACACTGTCTCTTTTAGAAACAAATGCTTTATACTATATCATTCAGTCACATGTTACACTGTCTCTTTTAGAAACAAATGCTTTATACTATATCATTCAGTCACATGTCACACTGCCTCTTTTAGAAACAAATGCTTTATACTATATCATTCAGTCACATGTTACACTGTCTCTTTTAGAAACAAATGCTTTATACTATATCATTCAGAGTCACATGTTACACTGCCTCTTTTAGAAACAAATGCTTTATACTATGTCATTCAGAGTCACATGTTACACTGTCTCTTTTAGAAACAAATGCTTTATACTATATCATTCAGTCACATGTTACACTGTCTCTTTTAGAAACAAATGCTTTATACTATATCATTCAGAGTCACATGTTACACTGTCTCTTTTAGAAACAAATGCTTTACACTATATCATTCAGTCACATGTTACACTGTCTCTTTAAAAAACAAATGCTTTATACTATATCATTCAGAGTCACATGTTACACTGTCTCTTTTAGAAACAAATGCTTTATACTATATCATTTATAGCCAACAGAAAGCCAACATTTTGAGCTATCATGACATATTATATTATGTTAGTTTTAGTGTAGAGGATTGCAGACTTCATATTCAGTTTAAAAGTTTCCAAATTAACAAGCTTGAGAGAAGATTTAAATGTTCTTATGTTGTAGTTAGAAAACAAAAAATAGTACAATGGTTATTGATAACCATTGATGGGTTTTGATAACTGGACCATAGTCTATGTATGGAACAAGGACAGTGGTGATTGAGCCAGAGCAGATGGACTTTGTCACCCTGTCCCATGAATACCAACATGATCTGGTATCCAAAAAAACTGAACAGAGATGGATGGTAGAAAGAAATTGGCCAGTTTGTTTGGATATTGATAAGAATAGGAGGGTAACTAAAATGGAATGATGTCAGGGCCAATAGACAGCTGAGTGAATCAGTACAGATCATACAATTCATATATTGCAAAGTTTCAGTATGATTCAGGGCAAGAAAAACGACATACAATTCATCAGTGAACACAAAAACTGTCGAGAGAATTCTGTGTGCTACAACTGTAACAGACCATGGCAGAACCTACACTCACCTAATTTTGAACCATCTGTATATATGGGAATGAATGGACCGTTTGAGAGATCTTAGGCAAATAAAGAACATATTTTCCAATTGGAGTACCGGCCTTCCTCAGATGACTCAAAGATAGGTCACAGTTGGGGATAGTAATTAGCCATGGTGGAAGAAGCCAAACTGTTGATACTGCTATGCTATTCAAAGATATATCCAATTTTTCTGATTTAACCATCATATTTGGGCACAAAGGAAAAATGGCAGGTTTTGTATTACAGAAAAGTGTGGCCCACTGAGAATGGAAAACACATCCCCTAGTAGGATGCTGTGGTAAAAGAGTGAAGTTTGGAAGCATACATAAGAGACAGTTGCAAAGAACGAATATACAGAGGGAGTTCATGGGACTCCACATTAAAACTTTGGACTGGAGAAGTATGAAAGACCTCACAGCAAAGCTAAATCCCCCGATGGTGGATAGAATCTGACATCTTCAGTACTGAGGTTCTGGCAGAACCATAAACCACAGACCCATAGTCAAGTTTGGATCGGTTAAGGGCATGATTATTTTTAAGCAAGGAGTGTTGATCTGCTCCCCAAGAGGTGAAAGAGAGGACACAGAGGATGTTCAGTGCTCTTATACATTTGACACAAAGTTACTTGATATACAAAATTAAGTTTAATTTACAGTCAAATATAAGACCTAAGAACTTTGCCTCAGGGACAACAGGAAGTACATCACCACCAATACAAAGTTCTGGATCTGGATGAATACCCCCTATTGGCAGCAAATATGTACACATAGTTTTAGGGAGAAAAAGTTAAAAACCATTTGCTGTGGTCCAATTAAGTATATGATTGATTGTAGTTTGTAGCTGTCACTCAATAAAACTGTTTGTGTACATGCAATCTGTACTTTCACATCTCATGCCAGTCATCAATGAAAAGACCATTTGCAAGCAAGTGTAGGGGGTAGCTGTTCACTGATGGCATTAATATCTTTATAATGAAAAGTGTGACATTCAAAACACAGCCCTGAGGGACTTCAAGTTCCTGTGAGAAAAAACAGGAAAGCGTTGAGACCACACAAACCTGGAATTGACAGTTCCTTAAAAAAATCATCAATAAAAAGTGGCAAATTGCCATGCAATCTGTATGAATGAAGGTCTCACAAGATGCCATATCTTTATGTTGTATCATAAGCTTTCTCTAAATAAAAAAAAAATAGAAACAAGATGTTGTTGCTTCAAAAAGTCTTCTCTAACTAATGTTTCAAGGCGAATCAAGTGGTTTATCTTGGAGCATTGTCTTCAGAACCCACACTGAATGGGTGAGAGAAGGTTGTTTGATTCAAGGAACCAAACAAGACGAGTATTAATCACCTTCTCTAAGGTCTTACTGAGACAACTCATCAAAGCAATGGGATGGTAATTTGAAGGAATCTTTGGATCCTTCCCAGGTTTAAGAACAGGGAGTGCAATAGCTTGGCACCAAGCATCAGAAAAGACATTCTCCTGTTATATTTGGTTAAAGACAGCCAGGATAAAGGTGGTGTAGCATCTCATAACGTATATCATCAAGCCCAACTGATATATTGCCAGACTGATGAAGTGCAAGTTTGAGTTCCACCAGTGTAAGAGGGCAACTGTAGTCATGGGGATGATCAGTTGAAAGGGAAAGAGGCAGATGTCAAACTTGTGTTTTAATAGATAAGAAGGAAGGGGATGTGTTTGAAGAGCTAGATACATCAGAAAAACATTCACCAAAAGTACTGGCAATGCTCTGAGCATCAGCAACTTCACTACCATTGAATATTAAGATAGAGAGGAGAGCAGAAGTATACTGTCCACTTACCTTCCGGATCTTGTTTCATTTGACTTTTAAACTGGTAGTTGAAGAAATGCTGGAGGTAAATTTAATCCAAGATTCCATCTGACTTTGACGTCTAACTCACCGAGACTGTGCACAGGCTTGCTAAAATGCAATGAGGTTTGTAAGTGTGGGATATCTATGAAATTTATCCCAAGTATGTTTCTGAACTTTTTGTGTTATAGAACAAGTAGAACACCACCAAGGGCGGGGATGCCGTGGGAAAGATGTCAAGGTTTTGGGAATGCACTGAGCAACTGCTTGGACAATACAGTTAGTTACTGCTGCTACACAATATCATCTGTCGATGATTTACATAAGATGGAAGGATCAAGTTTCAAGAGAGCAGTGAAAGAGGGCCAATTGGCCTGGTCCAACTTCCAATGAGACACAAAGGTCAGGTGGCACTGACCATGGCCAATCTGTCTTAATATGATAGGAAAATGATCACTACCCCATGAATTGTTGTCAACCTCCCAAGAAAAGCACGTGAAAAGTGAAGGGGAGCAGATACAAAGATCTACAGCAGTAAATGACTAACTGGGCACATGAAAATAAATGTAAGAGTCAGGTTGTGATTCAGGATATGCTCTCTAGCACAACCCCTCACATCAATACTAGAACCATCCCAGAGAGGATTACACCCATTAAGATTCACCCAAAATTAAACAGGAAGTTGGCAGTTGCTTAATGAGGGTATCAAGGTCTGAAGGATGATAGTTTTTTCCAGGGGCAAGGTGATGATATGACCCAAGGAGATACAGATGGTTACAACCTCCAAGGGCATATTCAACGATAAGGACCAGGTGGGCACATGTTGATGAACCAGCAGTGCTACACCCCATGTCCTTGTCCCACACATGACCAGTCATTTTAGTATAAGGAGTATTGTCGAATTTTGAGTGTATTAGTAAGTTTTAAAAATGTTTCCTGTAAAGAAAGACATTTGAGATAATAAAAGTCAATCAAAACCTTGATGTCATTCACATTTGACTGAAAACCTCAACAGTTCCATTGGATTAGCGTGAACAGTTTTCTTGGAGGAGAATACGACATGGAGACCTTCTGCTTGTGACCACGTTTTTTTCCTCTGCTGGATGTGGGTCAGTCACTCTCTAGTGATCCTGTTTTGGATCAAGTAGGGAGGTTGGAGTTTGTAAACATATGTTCCAGCAACTGAGGGCGTGAATGAATGGATTATTTAATTTTTACATTGTTAAGAGAAGAAGACCCCATGAAAACACCTGGGTGAAGTTAGGCAATGACTGGAAGATGTGGTAGGGACAGAGACAAAAGTAGATACTGATTCGTTAACTTTGTTGATTTTGGACGGTACTAGATTCCCCTCTCTTCCCCTTCACAGGTCACCATACATGGCAATCACGCAGGTGGATGTTGAGATCCCATAGGAGGTAAACTGAAAGTACAGAACCTTCTCTGGGATGTTCCGTCCCCAAAAAAAGGAATCCACATCGAGGGTTTTTGTGTACAAAAGACTATTCATGTTTACTGAAAACCTGCCATAAAAC
Organism: Carcinoscorpius rotundicauda; assembly: GCA_011833715.1. Lineage (NCBI taxonomy): Eukaryota > Metazoa > Arthropoda > Merostomata > Xiphosura > Limulidae > Carcinoscorpius > Carcinoscorpius rotundicauda. The sequence goes on along the minus strand of CM022401.1, from coordinate 10,715,096 downwards.
ATACAAAAAGGCATAGCACGGAAACTGTGGGGGTTACTTTGCAGTGAGAAACTTAGTTGACTTGACTGAAACCATAGTAATAGGGTTAATCAATTTTTGGAATAACCAAAAGAGCAATAACTGAAACTACTAATTTTGATTAGTTGACTGTTCTGTTAAAGTGAACTAATTAATTAATGTGGTCATATACAACTCATTTACAAAACATTAATGATGAAATCCTTAATACTTCTATGAAACTGGTACAAGTGATTTGTACCAACAGAACATTACTAAAAACATACATACTATGAATCACTTATCCAAGAGATGAAACAACTGAAAGCAATTACAAGTTCAGTTACCAAAACATGATTTACAGCTCCAGAATGTTTAATAAATTTATAAAGTTAAATCAACATTTTGCAAGTTAACATACAATTCCTGTAATACCTATAAACAAAACAAATTTATTAATTGCTTTAATTTCAGTTTCTCTTTAGTTTCTTGTGTACTTATAAAAAATATTAACAATCAGAAATGTTTATTTTTTAACACACAAACCTATACAAACATTTATAATACTTTCACAGATTTACGCTTTTGCAAAAGTAGCAAAAAAATAACTCATCGGCTTTTCCATTTCATAGTTTTAGTGACAGTTAGAAACAGGTAAATTCTTATTTGTTGTTGTGAGTTTACAAACTGATATTTATCTCGATCAATGTCTAGCTTCATTCAATAAACTTCACACAGATAGTTATATATTCTTACTCTAAAACTAATCTTCTTAATGTTTATATAGAATCATATGAATATTTTTACATTACCAACCTTTTACCTTCTGAAGAATAACAAACAAAATTTTCTTTCGACATCCATTTTTCAACTAATCTAATTTGATCAATGTCTTGAGAAGCACAGCCTTTCTGTAAAGGGAAGACGGAGTCTAATTAATAGTAACTGTCAATCACTGCATACAAAACTAGCAATCAGAACAGCTAACTTAAATACAAGTTTCTTGGAGTTCCAAGATTAGAATGAACTGTTCCATCAATTGGATATCCTTACTGGTAGCTACATTTTGGGCAGTAATCCTAATAAAACTTTATAATATTCAGCCAGCTTAGAAGATTTAGGTTAGTTCTAAATTCATTTTATGAGTTAGCAACACAAAACAATCTCTTTAACAAAAGCATAATAATAAAAAATAAAGTTCAAAAGTAAAGATATTCAACATATTCAATAGTATAACCAATGGTGTTCATGAAAGTAATAATAAATTAATATACTATTCATGACTTAGAAACTTGCTGGTATGAAATACTCTTGTAGAAGTAAATTTCTTTGAAAAATGTAACCTACTATAACATGCCCAAGTTCTCTACAATTCTTCCTAACTTATCTTTTGACCAGTAAAACCTCATTAACCATTCCTACTGTTTAACGACAGAGAAGATTGACTAGCTATGTATCAAAAGCTCCATATACGCATGTCTCAGAAACAAATAAGACTGAGAAAGAAATTACTCACTTTCAGGGAAAGTGTCCAGAGTGAACTTGGTAGCAAAATCAGACAACCCAAAGGAGGTTGCAACACGGTAATGGGCAAGAAGGGGATAAGCATTCATAAAGTGGTGGAATAACATATCTGAAGAATGTAACCTGTGAGTAAACACTGGACAGAATAACATGTCTGAAGAATGTAACCTGTGAGTAAACACTGAACGGAATAACATGTCTGAAGAATGTAACCTGTGAGTAAACACTGGACGGAATAACATGTCTGAAGAATGTAACCTGAGTAAACACTGGACGGAATAACATGTCTGAAGAATGTAACCTGTGAGTAAACACTGGACGGAATAACATGTCTGAAGAATGTAACCTGTGAGTAAACACTGGACTCACTACACTGGAATGACTGAGAATTAAGTACATGACCACTGCAGATGAACCAAAAGGTTGATAGAAACACAATTAAGTAATAAGTTTCCACAGAGGAACTACAATAGTAAAACCCCTGAGTACAGCTCAGAACTTTTACATTGTTGATGAATTTTGAGGGGATGAGTAGAAGTCCAGGATGTGGCTCCACAAAACAAGACAGATGTGGACAATAACAAGATGATAAACAAAATAAAAGGCAGTACATGATGTGAAATCTGGTTGAGCATCCAGCTTCTGATAGAAACCATAGCATGCAGAAATGACTGCTGATGAGTGGCTGCAGAAGTACAAGAAATACCCACCAAAAGCTACATCATGAATACAAAGTTTAAAACAGGTTCTATAAAGAGAAGAGTGAAAGAAGAATTTCAGGACAAACCAGAACCTAAGTATAAACCAGAAACACAAAAATATTAACTTCAACAAATTAAAAGAAAACTGAAGGCAAGGTGGAAAATAGGTACAGAAAGTTGCCACAGTAAAGTCTGTAGGGTTGTGACCAAAATCCTGAAAATGGAGATAATTTGTAATGATAAATAAAGAGAGACAAAACAAGTAGAGAAAAAGAGAGAGAACAAAGACAATGAGAAAGGTTACAAGGTAGAACCAGTTCAACTGAAGAAAGAGATGCAATAGGTTGTGATCAACAATCACAATGGAATCAACAACCACTCCAGATATATCTCAGACTGTCAATGTCTCTGGTAGCCACTATATTGGAACACTCCTGTCAAGGAGTGTTACAAACCAAAGAAACAACGGAGATAACAATATGCCAAACTAATGTTGTGGTTGTTTTCTTTAAAGTCAAAAATAAAATGACTATTGTATGGAAATGGTGTATTGTAAAGAAAACTGGTGGAGAGAAATCAATACACTGGCCAAAGCAATGTGACATACATGTCTCAAGTGTACACTTTTTATGAAAATAAAGTTAAAATGAAAAAGAATTCAAAGTTTGAAATGTTGATTTTAAAATACAGTAATTGTTCATCAATATATAGTCAAGAAATAAATAGATTACAATAAAAATTGTATCAAAACCTGAAAAAAATCATTGCAAAATTCCTGTGGTTCTTAGAAAAAGTAAAAAGGAAACTAATTTCAAGCAGTACAAAGAACAGAATGAAAATGGAAGACATCTCATCCTACGAATGGGGGATTTATTCTCCAACAATGATTACATTATAGACTAATACAATTAACATGTTGACACAGAAAGTGGAAGTAAGCTGGATAACCAACATGGTACTGCACCAGGTAACAGTTTGTTGTGATAATCTGTATGGTACTGCACCAGGTAACAACTGTTTGTTGTGATAATCTACATGGTACTGCACCAGGTAACAACTGTTTGTTTTGATAATCTACATGGTACTGCACCAGGTAACAACTGTTTGTTGTGATAATCTATATGGTACTGCACCAGGTAACAACTGTTTGTTGTGATAATCTACATGGTACTGCACCAGGCAACAACTGTTTGTTGTGATAATCTACATGGTACTGCACCAGGTAACAACTGTTTGTTGTGATAATCTACATGGTACTGCACCAGGTAACAACTGTTTGTTGTGATAATCTACATGGTACTGCACCAGGTAACAACTGTTTGTTGTGATAATCTACATGGCACTGCACCAGGTAACAACTGTTTGTTGTGATAATCTACATGGCACTGCACCAGGTAACAACTGTTTGTTGTGATAATCTACATGGTACTGCACCAGGTAACAACTGTTTGTTGTGATAATCTACATGGTACTGCACCAGGTAACAACTGTTTGTTGTGATAATCTACATGGTACTGCACCAGGTAACAACTGTTTGTTGTGATAATCTACATGGTACTGCACCAGGTAACAACTGTTTGTTGTGATAATCTACATGGTACTGCACCAGGTAACAACTGTTTGTTGTGATAATCTACATGGTACTGCACCAGGCAACAACTGTTTGTTGTGATAATCTACATGGTACTGCACCAGGTAACAACTGTTTGTTGTGATAATCTACATGGCACTGCACCAGGTAACAACTGTTTGTTGTGATAATCTACATGGTACTGCACCAGGTAACAACTGTTTGTTGTGATAATCTACATGGTACTGCACCAGGTAATAACTGTTTGTTGTGATAATCTACATGGTACTGCACCAGGTAATAACTGTTTGTTGTGATAATCTACATGGTACTGCACCAGGTAACAACTGTTTGTTGTGATAATCTACATGGTACTGCACCAGGTAATAACTGTTTGTTGTGATAATCTACATGGTACTGCACCAGGTAACAACTGTTATGCAGAGATGTGATTAGTTTAACTGAATGACATGTCTTAGTTGATGGTCTGGTTAAATCAACAAGTCCTGCTTATTTGCATAAACATACAAATTACAACAGGTGGCATTACCTAACCCTTTAACAACGTATAGTTGTTAATATCAAAGTTACATTCAGTATTTAACGAACATACTTTATTATCATTAAATCTTAGATAGGTTTATGTTCTTAACCTTAAGTAAATATTTAAAAAATAAAAACTCTCCACTGGGGTGAGAACTTGACACGTGTTCTGTTGGTTTTTCTTCCTTACTTACTATTTCTTTTAGAAGTATAGAACTTAACATAAAGTAGTGATAACAATACACATATAACTCAAGCAAAGTTTGTTTTTTGAGTGTTTATGAAGCAATAAACCGGAGACATCCTCTTTTGTTCAAATTCCTGTTAGTTTTGTCTAATGATTTACACGATATTTAAGTATTAATCCATCAACTGATAATACTATATTACATTGTTTTCTGTACATAGAAAAGTCTATGTAAGCTCCAGTACTAAACCATTTTCTCATGGAAACCAAATCAACAAACTCAGCTGAATTTGTAAAGTCTCTTACTGTTTAGTTATATAGAAATAAAAATTATGTCAGTTCTAGCACAGTGTTTTTAAATGTTACTATTCTGTGTTTTAGGTGTTATTAATAAAAATCTATCAATACCATTAGTATACAAAGTATGACTAAGTTTGTTTTATAGTTGACAGCAAGAAACAAAACCCAAATAATCACTATATTTCATGTTTTTCCTGTGTATTCTTTATTGAATATTATCAAACTAACTAAAATATAAGAATTAGAAACATATTTATAGGATATGGTCAGATTAGGTAAAATAATGAAAACAAGGTAAAAAATTCCTGAAAAGGTAATGAGTTGCACGTTCACTCAGTGATTTACTACTTGTTTCTTTATACACAATCCAAATGGTAATAAAACTAAATATAAACTCATGTAACTTTAAGCTACTGAGAATGAACAATTATAGTTTAATGTAAAATATCCAGTTATCCTACAAAGAAAAAACGGTAATCTAGATTATGGTGATTATAAGGTGAGTGAAATTAACAGAAGACAGATAATAGAATAGATAAAATATAAATAACAGTAACCTTACATACGTGTTTGGTCACTGACTGTTGTAAACAGTAACCTGACATACCTGTTTGGTCACTGACTGTTGTAAACAGTAACCTGACATACGTGTTTTGGTCAACGACTGTTGTAAACAGTACCCTGACATACGTGTTTTGGTCACTGACTGTTGTAAACAGTAACCTGACATACGTGTTTTGGTCACTGACTGTTGTAAACAGTAACCTGACATACGTGTTTGGTGACTGACTGTTGTAAACAGTAACCTGACATACCTGTTTGGTCACTGACTGTTGTAAACAGTAACCTGACATACGTGTTTTGGTCACTGACTGTTGTAAACAGTAACCTGACATACGTGTTTTGGTCACTGACTGTTGTAAACAGTAACCTGACATACGTGTTTGGTGACTGACTGTTGTAAACAGTAACCTGACATACCTGTTTGGTCACTGACTGTTGAAAACAGTAACCTGACATACCTATTTGGTGACTGACTGTTGTAAACAGTAACCTGACATACCTGTTTGGTGACTGACTGTTGTAAACAGTAACCTGACATACGTGTTTGGTCACTGACTGTTGTAAACAGTAACCTGACATACCTGTTTGGTTACTGACTATTGTAAACAGTAACCTGACATACCTGTTTCTTCACTGGTATGAAGTTCACTATTTCTGTAATTTCTTCTCCAATAGGACATTTTGCTACAATAAAATTAATTTGCATTATTTCTCATACAAAACAATCTTCAAATGAATGTTAAGCATTTATTCTACAACTTTCAACGCTGTACGTGTACCTTCACAAAATTTGGTAGACTTTCAGTAAGGATTACAAGTTTTTTGTACAGAAAAAACTGACTTTCTTAGTGAACTAGTTTTATTAAAGGTTTGTCTGTGAAAATATTGAGCCTGTTTTGTCTGACTGCAAAGTGATTTCATGTTAAGATTAAAATAAACAATTTTTTATCAAACAGTTCTCATTTGTGTAATCTCTGAATACATTTCAAATGTTTATTTTCACAAAAACTATATTTTGTTATTTCCTATACCCTATGTTGGGTCTGTCAATTGACCAACCTTGTGACCATCATAAAAACATTAGGAAATGAATATAAGTTACGCTTTTTTACGTGCTAGAATGACTACATATTACAACATGAAAATATAAATAGTTAGTTTAAGTTGCTTAAATCTCAATGTACTATATTTATTACATTGACCTTCCAGTCATACATAGATTGCATTGACAAAGTGCATGTGCACTCATCGTACCACATCCAATAATACAAAACTGAACTTCAGTCTTGACAAGTGACCTTGTCATCAAAGACCGTCATTTCATTTTTTACTTGTATTTAAAATTTTATTTAACTAATATTTTATTGAAATTGTAGATTATTATTTAAATTTTAATATTATATACGAGTTAATACTTTAGAATAAAAGTATATATTAAAATAACACATTTAAATGTAGATTTCAGTGAGTCACATGGTATGTTGAATGCAGCACTTTAAAATTAGATGTTTGTGATGTCAAAATATTAAGTCTATAATTTTGTACAAATTACTGACATGATTAGTTTGGTGTTTTATAGTACAAATCAACTAAGCCTATCTGTACCAAACATCCAGTAAAAAGTTAAAATTAAATTTAGTAAAATTCACAAAAGAAAATTAAGGTAAAACAAAACAAAGTTTTAAAAACAAACAAACAGAATTAAAACCAATGTTTACATCTAGTCTACAGCAGTAATACAAATTGTAAAGGACTTTCTGTTGCGTAATTGTAATTATCATAACTTGCCAGGAAAACTAACAGGTTCAAAAACCACCATCAGTCACCTGAAGCTGGCCTTTCCAGTCCTGGTTTCCAGTTATTTAACATTACAGCCATTTTCTAATTTCAAATCAAATTGATGTACTTTGATTCTTAAAAGAAAATCATATTGAAAAAGGTCTAACGTGCCTATAAAAAACTAAAAACATTTCCAAGGTGGACAGTGTCACCATCACCAATAATACTAACATTATGAATAAACCTTGGACAAAACGTTTAAAAAGGTGCCGTCGTTGAGAGTCATGACGACGGCAAGACAGAGTGTTACACAGACAACACGTTGGTACATCATTCTCAGGTAAAATAAAACAATAAGTTGAAAAATTGTGATGAAAGCATAGTATAGAAAGAACAACTTCTTTCCAATCCTTATGGAAGTAAGTCCAATACAGGGTTTTATTGGGAAAAGCTGGTTTTCAAGTTGCTCACTCCAAGTCGTCTGCCAATTGGCATGGAACTGAGCCTTGAATACAGAACCATAGTCCATGTATAAAACAGACACAGCAGTGGTAGTGCTAGAGCAGACAGATTTAGCTGCAGTGTCGGCAACCTTGTTCCTGAGAATACCAATGTGGCCCAGTATCCAGAAAAATTGGATAAAAGTTGATGCTAAAGAGAAATGGGTCAGTTGATTTTGAATATTGATGAAAACAGGGTGTGAGAACATGAAGTGATTCCAGGGCCAGAAAAGAACTAAGCAAGTCAGTATAAATAGTGCAGTTTGAGTACTGCTTACCTTCTATGGTGTACAGTTCAGCAGTGAACACAGAAGCTGTAGAGGGGATTCTGTGTGCAACTACTGAACCACAACAAACCATTACAGAGCCCACACAGTCAGCTGATTTTGAACCATATGTATAAATTGGAATGTAAGAATGGTTTGAAAGATGTTCAGCAAATAACAGACAGTGTTTTCAATTGGCAGTGTCTGTTTTTCTCAGATGACTTAAAGATAGGTCACATCTGGGTATTGTAAGAAGCTATGGCAGGATGGGCTAACCAATGGATACAGTAATGTTATCCACGGACAGACCCAATTCATTCAACTGCATCTGGATATGAAAGCAAAAGGGAGCAATGGCGGATTGTCTGTTCTGAAAGAGCATGGTCCACCAAGGAAGGAACACATAACCCCAAGTGGAATGCTTGGGTAAGGAACAAAGTTTCAAAGCATGTTATAAAGACAGTTGCAAACAACAGAGGTGCAAAGAAGGTTCACAAGACTCTATGTATAAGCTCTGAACTGGAAAAGTGCAGAGCCAAAGTCCTTGATGATGAATGGGGTCCAGCATCTTTAAGACTAAGATCCTCACTGAGCCATAGACCAGTGATCCATAGTCGAGTTTCGATCGAATAAGAGCACGACATAACTTTAGCATAGAACATCAATCCACTACCCAAGTGGTGGAAGAGAGAACATGGAAAATGTTTAATGCTCTTGTAGATTTGACCCATAGCTGCTTGATGTGTTGTATAAAGGCCAGCTTACAGTAAAAAATAAGCCCCAAGAACTTTGTCTCAAGGATCACAGGCAGCACAATTTCACCAATATGGAGTTCGGGATCAGGATGAATACCCAGTTGATGGCAAAAGTACATGGAAATGGTTTTAGAGAGAGAGAGAAGTTAAAGTCGTTTGGTGTGGTCCACTTCAGAAAACGACTGAAGGCAGTCTGTAGTTGCCACTCAATATATCTCATGTTTGACAACTGACATGAGAAATGGAAAGTCGTCAGCATAAAGCCCGTTTCTAACAATAAGAGGGAGTTGTTCAGTGACAGCAATAATCTTTATACTGAAAAGTGTGACACTCAAAACACAGCCCTGAGGGACCCCAAGTTCCTGTAGAAAAGAACAGGAAAGAAACTGGGAATCTCCTGCCCATTAAAAATTTTTTAATAAAAATGGGCAAATGGCCACGTAACCCACATATAGAGGTTTTGCAAAATGTCATTCCTCCATGTTGTATTATAAGCCTTCTCAATGTCAAAGAATATTGATACAAGATGTTGTTGTTTGAGAAAGGCTTCTCTGATTTATGTTTTAAGTCAAATCAGGTGGTTTATGGTGAAACTCTGTCATTGGAAGCCACACTAAGTGAGAGAGAGGAGGTGGTTTCAATCGAGGAACCAAACAAGATGAGCATTAACCATTCTCTTTAAGTTCTTACAGAGACAGCTCAACCAAGCAATTAAATGGGAGTTTGAAGGAATCTTGAGATCCTTCCCAGGCTTTGAGAAAGGTAGGACAATAGCCTGGTACCAGGCATCACGAAGAAACATTCTCCTGCCAGATCCAGTTATAAACAATCAGAATAATAGCAAGAGAAGCAGGAGATATATTATGTAGAATTTCATAGCTTACATAATCAGGTCCAACCAATGTACTGCCAGACAGATGAAGAGCCAGTTTGAATTCCACCAGTGTAAAGGGATGATTATCTTCATAGAGACAATGAGATCGAAAGGAAAGAGGTGATCATTCTGCCCGAGTCTTGATGGCTAAGAAGGTGGAGGAAGAAGCAGAAGTAATAGATACCTGGCAAAAGCTTTCACCTAGAGTATCAGCTACTTCCTGACATTTCAGAGAGCAAGATCAAGAGGAGGACAGAATTATATTGCCCACTGACCTTTCAAATCTTGTCCCATATGACTTTGAAACTGGTGGTAGAAGATATGCTGTTCGTGAACTTAATCCAAGATTCCTTTTGGTTTTGACATTTTATACACCAAGCAGGTACAAGGGCCTGTTGGAAAGCAATGCAGTGCAAGCATGTGATACCTTCAAAAAGTATCCAAGGCCCATTTTTGAGCCTTCAGACAGGATTCCAAACAGTCATCTACTGATGGCTTACATATGATGGCAGGATCAAGTTTTGCAAGAATAGTGAATGAGGGCCAGTCTGCATGAACCAGCTTCCATTGGAGCATGAGGGTTGGGTGACAGTATGGCAAGTCTCTTTCAAAAGGATAGGAAAATGATCACTGCCTGATGAATTACGGTCAAGCCTCCATGAAAAATATGAGAATAATGAAAGGGAGCAAATTGAGAGATCAACAGCAGTACAGAACTGACTAGGTGCATAAAAATAAGTAGAATAACCAGAATTGAAAAGAGAGAAAGATTGTGATCAGAGATCCCTCCTATCAATATCAGCCCTTCCCCAGAGGGGATGATGTCCATTAAAGTCTCTCAGGATTAAAAAGGGAGACGGCAACTGTTCAATGGGAGCATCAACGTCTGATTCATCATATGTCTCTCAAGGCAACAGGTAGAGAGAACAAACAGCAATGGTACGACCCAAGAAAACATCTCCAAGGGTGTGTCAAGTGGCAAAGACATGCTGATCAACCAACAGTGCCACACCTCCATGCACTTGTCCATCACACAGCCTGTCATTTCTGTACAGAGAAAACTACCAAAAGGTAAATAAATTGGCATGGTTCAGAAATATTTCCTGTAAAGAAAACATACAGGATGGTAGGAAGCAGTCACTGTTTTGATGTCTTCCACATTAGAACGCAAACCTCAACAGTTCCATTGTATCAAGGTGGCCATTTTTATTTGTGTAAGCAAAGTGGGTGCAGAACCCTTCTCTGATTCAAGGATGTTTTTCAAATCCCTCGCAACAATAACTCCTCGTGATGAATTCAAAGAAGCATGAGGTGAAACCTCAAGAGGTATATCCCCAATCTCCTTTGAATGCAAGAGGAGTTCACTGTGTTGAAATGTCGATGTTTCTACCAATATGTCACCAGATCAAAGCTTCTTTATTGACTTTGGAGAACTAGCAGGTCCTTCTAGTCCCTTCTAAATGAAAAAGGGAGACATCTGCCCTAAAGGTTTATCTGAAAGAGAAAATAGTACAAGAAAATGAGGTAAAAGAGGTGTTACAGACACTGAAGTTTACTGTTCAGAATCTTCATGGTCGTTTACCTACGAACTGTTTTTTTCATTATTTTATTTAAGTTTTTATTTGGAGGATCCATAATTAAAAAAGGGAAATTTTGGTGCCCACTGCCCCCACCCACCATGCAGCCCTATGAGGGTATCACTACAATATCAAGCAAGAATACTGCAGCAATGCCAAGGTTTCTTGAGCACTATACTCAAACACCAGTATCAGATACAATGTCCAACACCTGTTGAGAATATGGACCAGCTGATTGACCTAAGGCTGTCCATCTATAAGAATTCCAGGCCAAAGCAGTGTGTTAGGGTTGGAGCCCTCAACCACCAGGATCCTTTCCTCCCCTTCATGAGTCACAATGCACGGAAAACACATGGATGGATGTTTAGATCCCAGAGGAGGTAAACTGAAAGAACAGAACCTTCCCTGGGAGGTCCCTTCACCAGGTACAGGAATCCCCACCGAGAGGTACTGATACAATAAAGCTAGAATACAAAACAAAAACATATCTTTTATTTTTCTAAAAATATTTGAAACGTATTTCAGAGGTTTTAGAAATCAAGCAATATTTGAGATTTTGGGAACAAATATAGTTTTTAATCATAACATGAAATAACTTTGCACTCAGACTAGTAACAAAACAGACAACATTCATAAACAAGTCCTAAGTAAAAATATTTTATTAAAAACCTGATTTTTGTATGCAAAGTATTTGTAATCTTTATTAAAAGTCTGCCAAATATTGTGAAGATATACTTGCTGTATTAAAAGTTACAGTACAATTACTTGACATGTGCAAATATGTAGACAAACTTGTGTATATTATACTGAGCCAGTAGCAAAAGGATTAGTCATGTTTAAGGTAATTAAATCTGTTGATTATTATTTCTTTAAATACACAAAGATGTCATATGTTATACTTTTAAAGTAAGGAAAGTAGTTCAGGGAGAGTTAGAAAAATATCCACACTTGGATCCAACACAAAATATGAGAAATGTAAGTTGTTTAAATCAGAGCATATTTACATACTGTAAGGATAACCAGTGGTCTGACAGCTTACAAACTCCTCACAGTATCCAAGGCTTCAAACACTACACTGCAATATCATTTACCAAGTCAGTCCTGTCAAACTCATTCAATGTACATGAATCTCAGTTTGGTGACTAAAACAGGAAATCCTTATGTCTGCATTGAATATCAGGTTAAACTGTACATACAGATGGGAACAATAAACTGTATGTCAAGATGTTCATGATGAATTATACATACAGATGGTAACAATAAACTGTATGTCAAGACGTTCATGTTGAATTAGACATACAGATGGTTACAGTAAACTGTATGTCAAGACGTTCATGATGAATTATACATACAGATGGTTACAGTAAACTGTATGTCAAGATGTTCATGTTGAATTATACATACAGATGGTAACAATAACCTGTATGTCAAGACATTCATGATGAATTATACATACATATGGGAACAATAAACTGTATGTCAAGACATTCATGTTGAATTATACATACAGATGGGAACAATAAACTGTATGTCAAGACGTTCATGTTGAATTATACATACAGATGGTTACAGTAAACTGTATGTCACGACATTCATGATGAATTATACATACAGATGGTTACAGTAAACTGTATGTCAAGATGTTCATGTTGAATTATACATACAGATGGTTACAGTAAACTGTATGTCAAGATGTTCATGTTGAATTATACATACAGATGGTATTACTAAATAGCATATTAAGATAGTCATGATATATTATACAAAAAGATGGTAATAAGAAATAATATATCAAGATAGTCATGTTAAATTATCCATACAGATGAGAAGAATATCAAGACAGTCCTGATGAATTATACATACAGATGGAAATAATAAACTGTACATCAAAATGTTCAGGGTAAATCATATGTCATGATAAATTATACATACAGATGGTGATAATAAACTGTACATCAAGATGTTCAGGATAAATCATATGTCATGATAAATTATACATACAGATGGTGATAATAAACTGTACATCAAGATGTTCAGGATAAATCATATGTCATGATGGCGTGATAAATTATACATACAGATGGTAATAAACTGTACATCAAGATGTTCAGGATAAATCATATGTCATGATGGTCGTGATAAATTATACATACAGATGGTAATAAACTGTACATCAAGATGTTCAGGGTAAATCATGTTATGATGGTCATGATAAATTTTACATAAAGACAGTAATAAGAAACTATATGTTAAGATGTTTAAAGTAAATCATGTCATGATAAATTGTATAAATATAGTAATAATAAACTGTATGTTAAGATGTTTAAATCATGTCATAATAAAGTGTATAAAAACAGTAATAATAAACTGTACATCACAATGTTCAGGGTAAATTGTACATTATGATGGGGTAATGATAAAGTGTACATAAATAGAGTAATAATAAACTGTACATCAAAATGTTCAGAGTAAATCACGTCTTGATAAACTGTGCATCAAGTTGGTCATTATCAATCACACAGCTTTAAAGATGTGTGATTTTAGTCAGAACATATATTAAATCACTTCACATTCCGTCCTAGATATCTCTTGTAACAATATGCATTATGTACATAATAATGAAAAAAAGCTCTTCTTACAGTACAGTAGAAATAGTTTTGTTAAAATCAAAAGAAAATGTCACATAAATACAACCATTTCTTCTTTACCTGAATCCAGTTTCCTTTGACTTGGAGAAGTGCAATCCCAAATAATATCTCCTTGGTTTTCTTGTGAACACAACCATCTGGACCGTAATTTTCCTACACCTGGAGTTGAAGAGGGAGTAATGGATGATCTCAGTCTTCTTACACGTGCAGTTGATAAGGGAGTAATGGGTGTTCTCGATCTTCCTGCACGTGGAGTTGATGTGACTGGTGTTACAGGAGAAGCCAGTGTTGTTTCCTTCTTTTCCTTTGATTGTGGAGTTTCTGGTGTTGTACACTTGGTGTGCATGCCTGTAACTTCAAAAATCATTATCTTCACAGTGGCAATGTACATACAATTTAGTCAAATATAAAACGATGTGGAAGTTACATTATTTCATTAATTTTGTCATTCTACTATAATCTTATAGGAGTGTATTTCAATATTTATATGTCATGTCTGTAAATAAACTTAGAATACATGTATTTGAATGTTTACAAGTCATCCAACCGTAAGAAAATTTGGAGGGTATTTCAATAATTGCAAGTATTTGACAATGGGTCAGGGTTCAAAGGCCACGTCATCACATTTATTGACTTGCATTCAAAATTTTATTGAACTACCATTTTATGAATTTATGTCAATAAGTTTGGAATAAACTTGTAAAATAGAATGTTTATAGTTTCGTACAAATTAGGAACTCAACTTACTAATATTCGCAAGCTAGAATATAAAATAAGAACTTGTATCTTTTTATTTTGTGAAGACATGGCTTATGTACTGATTCAAACAAAGTGGCCTTGTTCAACTCTACATTTTTTGAAATGGTCCCTTATATACTCTTACAACAGTATATACATACTGAATTACCAATCAACAGCTTAGAATGTCCTTCTAGTGGTTTTAATCTGTAAAAAGACTATCACATTCTTTTGATTCAAGATTCAAATGAAGTAAGTTGTATCAAGTCTGCTCAAAGTTTAAAAAAATCTAAATATATCTTAGTTACTACTTAATAAATTATAATGGAATTTTACCATTGTAGTTATGTATGAATGTTTTGGTTGTTCAACTACATGTGTGTGTATATAACCTTAAACAAATATTGACATCCTTCACGTGTAAAGCTGTAAAAGGGTTAACAACCTAATTCCAGAAGCAACCAAATTCAAAGGTCGTTGCAAGAAGAGATAATTATTTGCTTTACTTCTAGATTTATTGTTCTATATTTTAAGAAAAATAAGTTTCATAATTTATTTCTAAATAGTGGCAATCATATATAGTATAATAATTGAAATGTAACTGTATACTACAAAATACTAGTCCACTCAAACACAGGAAAGATTAAAAGTCAGTTTTATATTATCAGATATATAACGAGTGCATGTATACCACATCAATGGAAGTTGTGTAATATGAGATAGGCATGACTGAAAGGTCAATATAATAAAAAGCACGCATGTCATATATAGCACTATCAGTAAACATCTCTATTTTCATGTTATAATATGTAGTCATTGTTATTTAAAAACAATATATTTATATTTCCTAAATTTTTATGATAATTATGAGATTGGTTAAGTTACAGACTCCACATAAAATAGTCTTACTGAAAACAAACATGTGAAATAGTATAGTGTCTCTCCCCAGCAGAACCAAACAACAAAGTAATATGTGGGTAAGAAAAAGCCAAAGAAGATAAAAGTGCCAACATGGAGTAATCAGGTTGAGGGTATCTCTCAAAACTCCCTTGGGATCTCAGAGGAGTACCTCATAAAAGAGATGGATGGTGAAAAAGTACCAGAGGCAGGTTGACAGGATAAGACAAAGGTAGAAATAGGATAAATGAATGATAAGAATCCACCCCCTACATGGGGAAACCAATTACAACTGTTGAGAATCAAGAAATGGATACTATACCTGATGCTGAACCAAACTGATCTCAAGGCCGTGAATGGCTAGACACGTTAGTACCCCCACATCTAAAATACACCCAAAGAAGGAGAACAATAGTAAGAGGAAGGGGATTATGAGAAATTGATAAAACACAACACACCTGACAAATCATGTCTAAAAAAAGCCATATTAAGCCCAGCTGATTCTGGAATAGTAATAGGAAGACACGACAAAATCAGGAGATAAAACAAGAAGGCTGACTTTTATAATGATCAATCTCATGACAGATGGAGAGCGATAATTCAATAGTCAAGTTACTCTCACCTGCAGTCTGTGTAAGTGTACAAGATATTACTTTCAAAGTGGTAACTTGAATTTTAGAATTCATGGTTAAAAATGAATGAGCAAACACAACAGTGTTTGAATAATGGAATGAAAAACTGAGAAGAAATGTTATCTTTAAGTTTGGAAATTTATAAAAAAGAAAAGAGCAATATCACTTCAGAGTAAAGCACAGTTCAAGAAAGATTTAAAAATTAAAGGAAAAAATAAGATTTCAGATAGTTCAGTAGAATTTAACAGATGAAGTGACACACATCTGAGTGTCACAAACCTGGTGGTGAATGTTTGTATTGCATGATGATTCATAATCAAGATGCAATTCAACCATATTCATCTCAGAGGCTCAAGGCTTGTGGCATGCAAAAAAAACAGTTTGCATATAGAGGGCAGTGCTGAAAGAGAATAGCTGTATGAATGGAAATAATGAAATGTATCAAAATGTATTTCAATGTTTGTAAGTTAGGTATCTGTAAATAAACTAGGGATGTATTTCAACAATCACAAGTTATCCTTGTGTAAATGAAGAAAGAATTTGTGTATTTCAATGTTTGTAAGTCATGTACTTGAATACTGTGAAAAAACAAACACCACAAAATCTCAACCTTCAGTACTAGGTTCCTTAATTGCAACCTTATACACACAAAATGCTACTTGATTCCTTTCTATCTGCAATTTGTAGGTTCCCAAATGTCATATATTAATAAACAGAAAACAAAATTAATTCTACTGAGTTTCAATTTAGACATGTTTGTAGACAGTTTTAGAAGTTGAAACATTTTGTGACTCATAGATAAATGTATGTGATGTGTATACAACAAGGAATTTAAAAAAACCAACAAACCAACATGGTGAAAGAATTAGGAAATAGTCTCTGAGCATGTATACATTCATTAATCAAAACTTTAATCTGCTCAACCATGTAAAAGTAGGCAAGTTACAAAAGGTTCTTCCTATGAAAGACCAATAACATGTATAATGGTGTAAATGATTAGTAATAAACAGTTTCAAAATCCAAACACCATATGGTTGAACATATCACAAAATGTTCCACATCATTTTCTCATACAATTTCTAAAAATACTAATTACTGTCCAATACAATGCTCTTGTCTAAGGCCCCATAAGGGATATATAGACTAGCTTAAACACAGAAAGAGGGACAGCAACCCTCTATTGAGCTAATTATCCAATAGTAATTGTCTATGAACATTTTCACAAAAATAAGTACATACATTCATTTTGCATGATATGACACATTTTTCATTCTTTGATGTTTTACCAAATACAAATAGTACATACTATTTTTAGAACTCAATTTTATCATTTTACCAAAATCATTTTTTTATAATCACAAAACAATAGTTTTAAAAAGTTGTTTAAATTATTCCAAAAAAAATCATTACTTCCTTTGGACAACTTTACATTAAAAACAACTGACAAATTGTGCAAAAATTCTATTTCTAGGTAATGTATCATGCACAATGAAGCCATGACTAAAAAAATCTCCAGTCAATCTACACATAATTTAAATGTTTTGACTAACATAAGAGTATTACCATGGCATAATAAACACAGAAAAGTAAAACTATTCTCAAAAATTAAATATCAGTTATTTACAATAATACATATTACACGCTTTTTAAAAATTATTTACAGTTTAAAGGCAGCAAAATGTAAAGATTAAGATATTTTTTGGTTTCATCTAATCCTACTTTCATAATCATCAGGAATGTGTGAAATTTAATTCAACTCTTGTGAAAAATGACCATCTTTATACATGATGAAAGTGAGAGAGAATGGCACTACTTGCTGTACTGTGTTCCTTGACATATATTCATACTATTTTTAACACAAACTGTTTCAAGTAGTTATATTTTATATACTCAGTCTTACCTTGTCATTATTTGCAAATTTTGTTTAAACTCAGCCATAGTTACACAGTCACACTGACGTTGATTACAGATTTAGAAGAAACTTTACCACTAGTTGAGAATCAATACTATAAGTTATGTTATGTTTAAAGTTTAATACTAATTCTACTAACTGGTAATACACAGTCAGTGATGTCGAGAAACCCACTTGTTGAGAATTTTATATGCAAAAACGGCTCGTTTGGGTTGAGAAAATATTTCAAATAGAAGAGCGAACTATTTGAAATATTTTCTGAATCCAAACGAGCCGTTTTTGCATATAAAATGGTAATACACATTGTTCTAACTTCAAATACATTTATATCAACGTTTTTCTTTATAAAAATGTTTTCTAATTCCTAAACAGAATATCTTACATCCAACGAGTGTAACTAGGTAAGAGAATAAAAAATTTAAACAGTTTTTAACTTTTAATTTTATAAGTTTTACACTATCAAATATCAATGTCACTGTATCACATCAGATTCGATTTACCGGCGGAATTAGGCCTAGGTTTCCACGGAGAAGGTGAAGATCTTGGCTTCTTCTTCATCTTGAAGGCGTCTGTTATTAAATTCAGGTGTTTATTTTCTTCAGATACCGAAATGCGAATCATCTGAGCTTTAGAGAGTCTGAAAAACTATACGGTTTTAATTTCACAACTAAACCCAGTGCTAACTAGAATTTCAAATATAAGATAATAACACTGCGCTACTTTCTATTAACTGTGAATTTCCTTGCAAATAAATAACGTTTACACCACTAGACGGCAGTAGATTTAATAAAATATTTCATATATTTAAACCTATGCGTATTTATATTTGTCCTTTATGTCTAACGAAAATGAAGAACAACCATGATAGTACTATATTACGTTGAAAAATAAAACGAAAACGTTTATAATCGGTTAAAAACAGCTCTGCTTTAATTATATATAGAAATAATTCATCTTTCTCAGTTAGTTTCTTTCTGTGATGTAATGGTGATAAGACGCGGTCCAGAAAGTCGTTAAGATTTTTTTTCAGGTGCTCTTTCATCTCTCTCTATAGAATGTGATGTTTATTCTACCCAAGATAGCAACTATTAGTTATCACTAATCATACAGTCTTTAAATGGTTCCAAGCAGTTTAAAAGTTAATTGGTTTCTAAAATTACAAGACTTAACATTTCCAGAAGAGGAAAAGCGAACTAATTACCTGATGCACTATATAGACATCCTGTTGACCCTTAAAAGAAACTCAAGATGTTGATATCGGTAAGCTGTCACCTACATTTTTTGTCATTGCCGATGTTAGCATTAGAGATTTTTTAGATACTAAACAAACTAAAGATGATGAGTATAAATATGTTTATTGAAAAATGGACTGTTGTCAGACGATTTTGCAAGAGTTATTTACGCTGTAAATAAATCCAAACACTATATCTTGAGTGACAATGCTCTTTAGTACATAATGAAGGCTGCTAACAATAGTAAATACAGGCCAGTTATACCCAAAACATGGAGACTGACATTTTTAATGGAATTGTATGATCATCCCAATAGAATGGTCGTCGAGGTATTAGAATAACAACAGACAATGTTTCAAGACATGTTTATTTGCCTAGTATAAAGTAGGCCTTAAAAATTATGTGTTAATATACCATTTTTGTCATACCACTAAAGCTGATAAGAAATGGCTAGTAGAATGTATGCAAACCACTAGATTAATAGAACTTCGTGAGATAATAGGAGTAGACATCATGGGACCTTATCTTAAATGTACTATTGGAAATAGTTCTTTGTTAATAATAACAAATTATTTTAACAAATGGCTTGAATTATATCCTCTGCAACAAATTACTAGTAAGGTGGTAACGAAAACAAAACTGTTAATGAATGCTATACTCCTGTAGATAGTGTATTCTAAAGACTCTAGTTTCAGATAATGGATCCAAATTTTTGTTTCATTTGGTTGACAAAACTTCTGAAGCCATGGAAATTAAACATACCTTTACAATGCCATATTATCGATATCACTGTAGTAGTAAATATAAACATTGGTATAATGGTATCTATTTACGTTGAGAAAATATCCAAATTTAGAACAATCATTTATATTAATTTTCTTTTGCACCTAAACTTTTATTTATAACTCTGCAGGTTACCCACCAGTTAAACACTATCTAAAAATAAATACTCCCTTTCTTGGGACTGGTTGGCGAAATATTCAACAATACCCCAAACTGTGAATGAAAGGAGAAGGGAAGATGTCATACAGAAAGCAAGATATTCAATGTTGACGACAGTATCTAGAGTAGAGAGATGCATAGTGAAAACTCCCTGAGAATAAAAAAATATGGAAACCATTCTAGACAGTTGCGCCAAATTTGGAATGTCAACTACCAAAGACTTGGAGGTCTTTCACCCCCAAAACAAAAGCCTTCTGATGTTGTGCCTATTTCTCATTCCCAATGGATTCTGTTAATGATTTACCAATGTCTTCTGCTCAAGCTACTCAGAGGACGTCATGGCCACGTCGCAGAGCTGATTATCAAGTCCATCTGGTATTTTAATTGTCAATAAACTTCCCATAAGCCCGAAGGTATTGAAGGTTAAATTGGAGATTTCAGGATATGAATTGTTGTTTTTCGTTGTGAGGTGTCTTTACTCAAACATCACTTCGTTTTTGTTTTTTTTTGGGAGATAGTGAATTCTACTTTTATTTTTTATGGTTTAGTTTACCGTTCATTTATTATTCATTTATATCTTTTAGTTTTATTAAAGTGCTAATTCACCTTTCATCTGGAGCATTTGAATTTGAGAATGTATGTCCGTATTATGAAACTGACATAATTTTCTCTAGCGGTTACTATAGTATTAAAAATACGAAATATTATGCAGATTTATGGTAACACATAATCACATGAGATACAACCTCATGGTCTGGACATTAAATAAAAAGTATTGATCTGTAAAACAAGTTAGTTCACAAGAGGTGGTTAGAAAAATAATTGTTAAGTATTGATCGATATTGTTATTGTTCCTGAGAAGTTGTATAATAACTTTATTGTCAGGTGTTTTCTTTGTTTGATTCTTTTTCTTAATTGCTTCAAAATTTATTAAAATTAACAACATTGAGATTTATGCTATATTTATACCTATTCCTGGCTACACACGTGTTTACTCTTTTTTATTCATTTTGTAAATGATAAAGTCTGTGTTCTGGTTGTTTAAAAGCTTTTCTTTGAATGTCTGTTGTTCAGTTTAATAATAAATTGTTTTTGTTTGACTCTGTTTACATTAGCGTTTTGTTTATTCCGTTACAAAGTAAATAAGTCTACCTCTTGAATTCCAATACACTTTCCTATTAAGAGGTTACAGAATGATGGCTTAGTTTTAAGGTCCCCAATTTCAGTTCGACGGAAGTTTATTCCAAGAGGAAGAAAGCTGTTCGACTTAACAGAGCACACTATAAACAGCTGGCTTTCTGTGTGTGCAAAAGCATATATATATAGTAATTTGTTTGGTCTGTTTTATAACAAAGTACTTTCATTTTTACCAACTTTTACAAGTCTCATTCATGAACATACACACACAAAGTAGGAAAAGTCGGTTATCTGATCATAATCTCTTTTTATTCCCTTTAAAAAACTTGTAGTTATTTGTGGCTACGTCTATTTAATGCTTGTAGGAAATTAATAGCTCTTATGTGAAAATACCACGAGCAGATAAGAGTTGAAATTTTGGCACTGTGCCATCAGAACTGCAGAGTTTCTGAAACATTAGTTTGCGAACTAACCATTGTACGATCTCTTAAGTTTAAGGAGTTTTGAAAATGCTTTTATTAAATGTATGGCTTACTCTGGTAATATAAATACTCACAACCAAAATGAGAGTTTAAAGAATGGAGAGAGATGATAACGTGGGAAACAGAGAGAGCCTGGTTCTATCCTGAACATAGGACTTCTCATAATGCAACAGCTGGTCAAAAAGTCTATCTGTGTTTAAACGTTTTCTGCAACATTTTGATAGTTCCACTTCATTTTGGTGCATGAAAGAAATTGCAATGTTCGAAGCAGGTCCTTAATCTTCTCTGTCACAGCTTGTCAGCCCAGTCAGTGATCTTTTGTAATACTATGGTCCAACATCGAGTTATACTTCTTATTTTCCACAGGTCACCAGGCTATTTCAATGATATATAACTTACTCTAACAATAAATTGTTGGTCATAAAAACAATTAAAAAGTGTTTTATAGATATCATGACTTATCATTTATGTTTTACCATTAAATAATAGTTTTAAGTGGATATTATCACAGTTAACACTACAGCATTAACTATGGCAGTTTTCAATAAATTCTTTATACTGTTCTCAATTTATCTAAAATGGGATTTAAAATCAGTTAATGCCAACAGAGTTGCTACTGTTGTTAAACATCAGACCAAAGTGTGTATCTGTTATGACACAAAGCTGAATATGCTTCATAGTTCTTTCTGTTGATAAGTTTAGGCTCCTCAACCACTGTTTTATTCCAAAAGACTAGTCACTCAATACATAGTAAATGAAGGTCCAAGAAACTATGTATACATTTGTATCAAAGAACATTTTTTACTTATATTGTAGACTTTCTTGATGCAAATGTGAAAAATTATTTCTAAGTCTCAACTGCAGCTTGAAACAAGTGATAAAATACTAGAATATTGTCAACGTAGATGTTATGTAAATGTCATGAAAATGTTTTGTAAACGACAACATGTCGTGTTGTGTTTAAATTTCCATATCTATTATTTATATTTCCATATTTATGTTATTGTTTCAAAGCTTGAACCAATAAAATATGTTGTTATTCATTTAAAATAACATTTAGAATTTTCTAGAATTAGGTAGATCAAATATATGACTATAAATGGAAATGTTTGGCGGCCTAGCGTCTAGACGTAGAGTCTCGTACAAAAACATACATGCGCAGATTACTCTGTCGAAGTTCCGGTGAATATTCGAGAAAAGTAGGCCTACTAGTATAAAAGGACGGTGACGCGAGGAGAAGAAGAGTCAGTCATTAGTTTATATTTAATTCAAGAAATAGTGTCTTTGTTCGAGAAGTTTCCAACGTTCGCTGTGTGGTTATTCAACTTAACTTTGTGACTAGAGTTAGATCTACAGAAACTGTGATTTTGTTTCATCAATCTTTGCGATTCATTTGAATCACTGGTTGTGCTGAGGGTCGACACGTACGGGACTGTTTAAGAGAAACCGAGGCAAATTGGAAAACAACAAATTTGGGACATTCATTGTAAAAGGAACGTCATCAAAATTATTGAACTGTGAATTGTTCCTGGACTTTCATTCTAGATCATTATATTAGATACAGGCCAGTACCATTTTGTGTTGTAATTCATTTTGAATGTTAAAACTGAATATCTGTCATTGTTAATATATAATTTACGTTATATCTGTTACATAGATATTAGTTTACTGTTTACAAGCTGTTATCTGTGACTTTCTGTTGCGTTCAGTCTACATAAAGCAAAAAAATACGTAACAGTAGATTAGGCACATTTTACACTTCAGAACATGTAATGTAAGTTCTATCAGCTGCTCAGAGTTGATTAAGTGATGTACAACTATTTCAAGTTTCTTCAAGTGTTGAAACAAATTTAGCTTTGACTTTACCATATACCTTGGCTTTTCAATAGTTAAAGGTGACATCTAATAAATTAAAATAGTAGAATTATTCTAATATTATAAGACATCTGTCTATTCATGTTATTTCCGCTAAATATATATCCAAACAAGTATATTTTTTAAACTCCATTAGTAAATCTCAGTGTTTTCTTTAATGTCTTTACTTGTATTATCTGCACAATCTTTGATCAGTAATTTTAGTTATACTGACAACAGGACATTTGTTTACTATTGTGATGTGGTCAAAGTAACACTATATACGCCATTAGTTCTCTTATGTGCTATAATGATGATCGTACCACCTGGTATTTCTACAGTTTATCTGTTCATGGATATAAAACTGTTAAACTAAGAAAAATAGTTCGTTTTCTCAATTGTACTGTAAAGTAATTGAATCAATATAAGTATACTTTTAACAAGAAAAATAATTATTTATAGTATGAAATACAACTGTGATAGCCACAGGGTAGAAAATGTTTGTACATAGTCAGATTTGTTTTGAATATATTATTCTAAAACAAGTGGAGTTTGTGTTGTTTGTTTATTTGGAGTTTATCAGCAACAAGTCACAAACACCTACATTTGAAGAATCCCAGTTCACGCATACATAAAACTCTGGCAATGACTGTCTCTTATGGTGACTTTTCAGAGTTCCGAGCTCGAACTTTATCTATGTGGTTGTTATATAGTTAGTGGTAGCTATACACAAAGTATGATTGTCTCCTTGGGTAATTTTTACAAAGTTCATGACTTGACTTTTGTTTATGTGTTATTATAGACTTTGGTGAAATGTAATCAGGCGATGTTTAACAGTTCTATTTGTGACTGAAACTTTCAGTTGATGCCTTTGTTTAACATATGATTAATGTGATTGTTTCTTCAAATGAATTGTGCCTGAAGAGGATGGTGATGGACTGTTATCATCAGTAGGTCTGTTGTTATGTGTATAGAATATGTCTGTTGTTATATGTATGAAATATGGCTGTTGTCATCAGCATGTCTGTTGTTATATGTATGAAATATGGCTGTGGTCATCAGTATGTTTGTTGTTATGTGCACAGAATATGGCTGTGGTCATCAGTATGTCTGTTGTTATGTGTATAGAACATGGCTGTGGTCATCAGTATGTCTGTTGTTATGTGTATTGAACATGGATGTGGTCATCAGTATGTCTGTTGTTATGTGTATTGAACATGGATGTGGTCATCAGTATGTCTGTTGTTATGTGTATAGAACATGGCTGTGGTCATCAGTATGTCTGTTGTTGTGTGTATAAAACATGGCTGTGGTTTTGTCAGGACCGGTAATCATTCCTGTGTTATTACCCTACTACGGGATGACTGCGTCTTACTTTCAGATAGATCCTCAACTGTGTATCTTAATGTTCTAAGCAGAGCTTATCATATGGTGTCCAGGCGGATTGTCAAGTTGGACTGTAGATATTGAAGGGGTCTGGTAAAAGCAGGGGTCACCAAACTACGGCCCTCAAGGTCATTTTTTCCGGCCCACCAGCAACTAGCCGTTTGGAAATAAAAAGTGACAGCTGGAAAACACAAGACGTTATGATAAAAAGAAACAAGACTGTCACGCGCATTTTTAACCAATAGGAAAATTTTTCTTTCGTCCTTGCTGCCCGTTTATTCATATCGAGGCACGTATCTATGAAAGCATTAGGATTGCGAAAACAAGTACAGACTTAACCCTCGTCCTATTGACTCGCCTTGTAAATTCATGGCCTAGGGTTACCCCTTCAGCAAGCTCATTTCTCTTAGTATTCGGGTTATGGGCTTTTCATAACTCATTCTTAGATAAGTGTCGTGGCAAACATACCTTTTAATATATTTTGTTTGTGCGTTCTTGAACCAGTATAATACTTTTCTGACAGCGTTCTGTGATTTTCATTTTCAGATCCTGATTTTTTCACTCATCGTTATGGCTGTTTTTATTTAAAAAAAAGTGGCTTCCGAGTGTCGTGTTTTCAATGAAGGATGGGGAGAAAAGTACTTTTTTTTGGAAACAGAAAAACCAGAAAGGTACTTGTGTGATATACACCGAAAGTGTTGCCGTTTTGAAAGAATACAATCTTCGACGTCACTATGAAACAAAACATCTATCAACATATATAAATTTTCAGGAAAGTTCCGTTCTGAGAAATTTGAATTTATGAAACGTGTGTTTTTGAATCAAAGAGAATCTCTTCACGAGAAAGTTTGCTGAAAATGAATCTGTCACTCGTACAAGTTACAAAATAGTGCATAGGATGAAAGAGCGAGGAAAACCTTTTACTGACGCAACTTCATCAAAGAGGTTATGATGGAAGCAGCAAATGAGCTGTGTCCTGAAAAAACCAATTTCTTTGAAAGTATCAGCCTTTCAGCAACTTCAGTTGTATGGAGAGCAGAAGAACTTGGAGAGAACATCGCATTACAGATATGACAAAAAGCTAGAAACTTCCTATGGTATTCTCTGGCACTGGATGAGTCTACTGATCTCTCGAGTACGTCACAACTTCTCGTGTTCTTTTGTGGAGTTAATTTGGACTTTCAGATCACGGAAGAGCTGGCATCAGTTTGCAACATGCACGGAAGAACAACTGGAGAAGACATTTTCATGGAAGTGCATAAAACTTTGCAAGACCATAACCGTCATTGGAATCAACTTAGAGGTGTAACAGTTGATGGAGGAAGAAACATGACTGGGGGGCTGATCAGGAAACAGTTGGAAGATCTTCAACTCCTAAGCTCTCTGTTCATACACTGCATCATACATCAGCAAGCACTCTCTGGAAAAGACTTAGATATTTCTTGTGTACCGAAACCAGTCATTTCTGCAGTGAACTTCATTCGGGGTCATGCACTTAATCATCGCCAGTTTAAGGCGTTTCATAAAGAAATTGATTTGGATTTCTGTGACTTGCCTTATCACACGGCGGTGAGGCGGCTGAGGCTGCAGTAAAGTCTTGTCTCATTTTTATAAGCTGAGAAGAGAAATATATATATTTATTATATAGAAATATAGAGCCGATCCACTTCTGTTGAATCCAACCTGGTTGTCAATTTTGGTTGACATCACATCGCACATGAATGAATTGAGCTTGAAACTTCAGGGGAAGAATAACCTTGTCTGTGATCTCTATAGAATCATTAAAGGATTTTGGAGAAAGCTGTCATTGTTTGAATCACATTTGGAAGGAGGAAACTTCTTTCATTTTCAGTGTTTCAATGAGTTTCATGCCGGAATCACAAAAGATTCCAACATGGAGTTTTAGAAAAAGATTACTGGTGATTTAAATAAACATTTTTAGAGAGATTTTCGGATCTCAGCAGAATCCAAAGTGACATTCTCCTTTTTCAGAATCCTTTTGATTGTATCATTGATGATGTGCCAGTGGAACTTCAGCTGGAGATCATCGATTTGCAAGGAAATGACTTGTTGAAAGCAAAACACAGAGAGGGGCAACTTATTGAATTTTACAGCTGCAAACCTGAAGATGATTTTCCACAGCTGAAGCAGTTCGCATCTGGTATGACATCAGTGTTGGGAACAACTTATGTCTGTGAACAAGCATTTTAAAAAATGAAGTATATGAAGTCGGTACATCGATCAAGGTTGACTGATGAACATTTGAAAGTAATTCTAATGATTGGATGCAGCAATTCAAAACCAAATATTAAAGATATTTTGAAAGCCAAATGTCAATTTCATAAATCTCACTAACTTATTTGCGGCTTAGTGAAATTCACATATGTATTTACTATGTGTGATGCGACAATTGTTTTTCTAATGCCACCTTCTTTGATAACCTTTTGGTAAATGAAAATGTTGGTTGTATTTCTGTTTGTTTTTTATTATGTGTGTAATGCATGCTACTCCCACATGGCTAATGTAGCATTCTAAACTTAGTGTTAAGTCTTTTATAGAGAGCTTTCGTTCCAGCTTATAAGAATTGAACATAATGATCATGTGGCCCTCACTTCTCATTCCCCAAGTAATCTGGCCCCCTGTTAGAAAGGTTTGGTGACCCCTAGGTAAGAGTAATGATCTTCGCAGCAAGAAAAGTTTGAATCCTCTGGAGTTTATAACGAGATTAGTAGAGAGGAAAGAGTGAGATATGGTTTTAAGTAAAAAGGTGTGCTTAAAAGTAAAAAAACAACAAAACATTTGAAACGAACACAGTAGAGTGGATAAAATACTAACTGGGATATACAGTGGTGTACAGTTTGGGGAGAAGCAGTTGAGCAAAACGGCCTGACAAGCTTAAGAATTGTAAACAAGGTGAAATAATGATCCGTGTTGACGAGAATACCCACTTGTAGAGAAAAGTATACGTGTTAAAACGGCTGGTATGGACTGAGAAAGCACTATGTAGAGAAGCGAACAACGTTTCGACCTTCTTCGATCATCGTCAGGTTCACACACAAGAAAAAAACCTGAAAATGATCGAGGAAGGTCGAAACGTTGTTTGCTCCTCTACATAAAATTTTTTCTCAACCCATACCAGCCGTTTTTACATATATATAATTGCAAACAAGGGTGTGAACATTCAGTTTGTTTGAACTAAAGGTTGTCTGCACTCTTCTGTTCAACCAGAATAGTCATCACAATTACAGGTAAATAAATGTATGTTGCTCTATTACTTTTTCTGTAGGAGGGGTTCATATTACATCGTCACATCACAGAAAATACATTTATCATTTTCAAAAGTAACTGCAGAACAGGAAACTATGACTCGTGCCCTCTACATTTTCATTAGATTTATATAATTACTGGTGATTTTTTGTGAATAAACTTCTAAAGTTAAGGCACATATGAATATTTTATGTTTGATTTTGTTTGGACAGACACTATTAAATATTTTTAGGTTATATGTTTATTTCAGTGATTAAAAATAATTAATAATAAATCAACCTTAATGATTTTAATAAACACAAAAGGTGTTTTTCATATCCCACAGAATGAGAGAATGTTAAGTAGAAGATGAAACAAGTAGCTACATAAAGTGTTACTTTGATTGTAAAGCTTCAACTCAGAACAGTCTACTCAAAAAGATAAATAATATATGTTATTACGGATGATAATCTGACATAACAGGTAGGTTGCTGGGCTCATATTCTCCTCCCTTCGAGGTGGATTCCTGCACTTGGTGAGGGCACCTCCCGGAGAAGGTTATCTACTTTCCTCCTCCTATATCTGAACGTCCATCCATGTGTTTGCCGTGTTTGTCAATGAGAGATTTGTTTTTGAATTTCGCACAATGTTACACGAGGGTTATCTGCGCTAGCTGCCCCTATTTTAGCAGTGTAAGGCTAGAGGGAAGGCAGCTAGTTATCACCACCCACTGCCAACTCTTGGGCTTCTCTTTTACCAATGAACAGTGGGATTGACCGTTACATTATACCGTTCCCACAGCAGAAAAGGCGGGCATATTTAATGAGACGGGATTTGAACCCGTGACCTTCAGATTACGGGTCGAGGACCATAACTACCTGGTCATGCTTGGCTCGTGAAAGGGAGGAAAGAATCCTGGTGACTGAGGGGTCCAACCTAACATACTACTTTGGCCTTGAATTCCTGTAGACGCCTTGGGATATCCTCCATGGTCAATCGCTCGGTCCACTTGGGCTAAGGTCATCCGAGTACCAGTGTTAGACTTCTTAACAGGTGTTGTGAGCATTGTGTCTGATGCTGGTGTTTGGATAGAGAGCACAAGAAATCCTGGCCAAACCAGGATATTACAGCACAACTTCTAGTAGGGATCCATAAGGGGTGAAGACAATAGGCACTGAAATGTGTTATATTTGTTATGGTCGACTCTATTATACAGTAACCATTGAAGTCGGACTTAACACCTCTATTTCTCATTCTGTATTAATTGTCCAAGAAATATTTTGGGCAGATGTCCTCGTTTCTCATTCAAAATAGATTAGAGGGGCTTGCTGGCTCCCCCAACTCAATAAGTTACACTCTGAAATCATTTTCACCACAGCACACCAAACACCTCTTGAAGTCGAAGGCCACGGTGGGTGTATCCGTCGAGGTTACTCCCCATGCAAATTTGAATTCTTTCAAAGGAGTTATAGTTGAGAGAGATTTAAAGAACATTCCCGAGTTGGAAAAACCTCGCTTATTTCTCTAACCAAGACATTTCTACAGTATGCCATATCTTCAGTTACTAATGACAAATGCACTTATTTTGACGTTTACATTGTCATGTCCACAATCAAGACAGGATATTTAAATTGTAATTTAGAGCCATATATTCTTAACCCGTTCTGATGTTTCCAGTGCATTCAATTTGGACATTCAGAAACCTCTGGTTGTGGATCTTTAACGTGTGCTTGTTGTGGTCTTAAAGATCAAGATGCCTACGAGTGTGAACTGGAGCCACATTGTGGTTCACACCCCTCACACTTTCAATCTTGACTTAACTTGGTAGAAGAAAAAGAGGTACATTGTTTAAAAACTGTAAACAATATTTCATATCTCAAGGGTAGGAAGTTACTGTCCTCCACGCTATCTCAGACATATGCTACTGTACTCTGTTCCATTGTTACAGTGGGAGTGCAGACAAATCTTTCCAGGCCTCCATAAGAATTGTTCTCCAACTATGTAAAGAATCTTTTGCTGTTTGTAGTTAAGAGAGTACACAACTCAGCATCTACACCAATCTCTGTACCTACTAATTCTTCCAGTGACACCTGAGGTCCACTTCCTTCGACACTGGCTTATGGCATATGCTCGGGTCGATCTTCTTTGGCCCAAAGATGTCAAACGATTATTCGTTCTCAACCTCAGTCGCTGGACTCTACATCTGCTGACAGAGACCACCCTACTAGATGCAGGGAAGAATATATGAAGGTCGAATGACCTTCTTCTAATAAAGAAAAATAACGTGGTCATAATCGAAAGTTTGTCCACCTGTTTCCATTCAAATACCGAAATTAAAGATTTAATTGATTCTTATCATCCTGAGTGCATGTTACAATAAACATTTCTGATGCAGTCACCTTTCGGCAGTTTTCTTTATACAGCAATGACAAATTGTGTAATGTACGAGTGCATGGAGAGATGACACTGCTGATTGATCAGCATGTGCTCGCCCAGTCTGTGCAACTCAATACACCATTGGAGACCACAACCATCTATGTTTCCTTGGGTCGAACTATCACTGGTTGTTGTACCTCTCTCCTTCAGAGATATATGATGCTCTCATTTATTGCACATAATCCCCTCTGGGATGGTGATATTGATGGTAGAGGCTGTTTTGTAGAGCAGACTCCGGATCACAACATTTTTATCTTACATACTGGTTCTTATACTTATTTTCATGCATCTAGTGATTTTTTACTGCTGTTGCCCTTTCTATCTACTCCCTTCATTTTTCTCTTATTTCTCTTGGGAGTTTTCAATGAATCACGGAATAATCATTATTTTAAGGAAGACTAGCTGTGGTCGACACCACCCCACCTGCGTGTTTAGTGAAAGCTGGATTAAACCAACTGACCCTCTTTCACTATTCACTCGGAACGTGATCCTATCATTACCTGTAAGCCATCAATAGATGACTGTGTGAAACAGTGACTGACTATGCTATCAGGTGTCTAGTCAATGTGTTCCTAAAACCTTGACATGTTTTCCATGGCATCCTCGTTCATGTTAAAATTCTGTCTACCACGTGGCACAAAAACGAGCCTGGGATATCTTTCATAGGTAACTCATATTTCGAAACTGTATCGCTTTTCAGGGAGGCCGTGCACATACTCGACAAGAAAGATGTCAAAACCAGAAGGAATCTTGGATTAAGTTCACAACTAGCATCTCTTCTACCACCACTTTCAAAGTCATATGAGACAAGATTCGAAAAGTCAGTGGGAAGTATACTTCTGCAAACCTTTTAATCTTTCTCTACAATGGCTAGGAAGTTGCTGATACCCATAACATTACTCTTGTACTCTTGGGAAAGCTTTTCTCATGCATTTAACACTTCTGGTGGAACTCAAGCTTGCTCTTCATCGGTCTGACAGTACAGCAGTTAGATCTGATGATATTCACTATGACAATCTGTGTCATCTCTCTCCTGTCTCTCTTGCAAGTCTTCTTATTGTTTTTAACTGGATTTGGCAGGAGAATGTTTTTCCTGATGCTTGGCGCTATACTTTTGTTCTACCTTTTATCTAAGCCTGGGAAGGATCCCAACATTCTTTCAAACTACCGTCCAATTGCTTTGATGAGCTGTCTCTATAAGATCTTAGAGAGGATGGTTAATGCTTGTTTTACTTAACTCCTCAAATCAAACAACCTCCTCTTGCTCACCGAGTGTGGGATCTAATGACAGTTCTCCACCATGGACCAGCTGATTCGACTTGAAACATTAACCAGGGAAGCCCTTCTCAAACAACATCTTGTTTCTGTATATTTTACCTTGAGAAAATTTATAATACTATGTGAAGGTACGGCATTTTGCGAGACCTCCACTCATATGGGTTGCATGACCATTTACCCATTTTTATTAAACATTTGTTAATGGATTGCGATTCCAAGTCCATGTGGGGTCGACACTTTACCGTTCTTTCTATGGACACTTGTAATCCCTCAGGGCTTTGTCTTGAGTGTCAGACTTTTCATTATAAAGATTAATGCCGTCACTGGAAAACTGTGTGAGGGACACGAGACGTGAAAGTCGTCGAGCATGAGGTTTATTGAACGGCAGCTACAGACAGACTTCCCTTAATCATTTACTGAAGTGGACCACAGCAAACATTATACCTTCTCGCTCTCTAAGACCGTTTGCATGCACTTTTACCACCAACAGGATATTCACCCCAATCTCGAGCTCTGTCTCAGTGAAGTTGTGCTTCTTGTGGTCCCTGAGGCAAAGTTATTGGGGTTTATATTTGATCGTAAGCTGACTTTAATTCCACATATCAAGTAGCTACGTGTCAAGTATATAGGGGCATTGAACATCCTCTGTGCCCCCTCTTGGGAGCGGATAAATCTTCTATGTTAGAAATCTATCGTGCCCTCATTCAATCAAAACTGGGCTATGGGTCTCTGGTCTGCTAGGACGTCGGCGTTGAAGACGTTGGACCATGTTTACTATCAGAGGCTTTGGTTCTGCACTTTTCTGGTCCAAAGTTTATACGCTGAGTCTTGTGAACCTCTACTGTTTGTAAATGTCTTTACTGTATACTTCAAAACTTCAATCCTTACCATAATATTACATCTGGACTTGTATTTTTCTTCCTCAGGGGCCATGTTTTTCAAAATAGACTGTGTGTTATTGTTCCTTTTGGCCTTTGCATCCAGGCACAGCTGGTTGAATTGGGTTTGACCTTGGATGACGTTGCTGTCTCCTCTGGTCAGCTTATCCAACCATAGCTTATTATCATACTGAAACGTGATTTTTCTTTGAATCATCTGAAGAAAGTGGCTACTCGGTCATCTATATGCTGAACATCTTTAAAACCATCCTTCCATTCCAAATGTATACGATGACTCGAAATCAGGTAACTTTTTGGGATTTGCTATGGTATGTTATGGTTTGGTTGTTTTACACAGAATCCCCTACGCAGTTTCTGTGCTCACTGCTAAATTTTATGTCATTTCTCTTACTTTAGATCATGTAGAAGCTATACAGTGCACTAACTGTTCTATTTATCCTGATTTGCCTAGCTCTCTACAGGCCCCAGAATCACTTCACGTTAGTTCTCACTTTAATTTCGTTGTTATTCAAACCGATTAGCCAATTTCTCTTTAACATCTACTTCTATCCAGTTTTTCTCGATACTAGGCCACGTCGGTATTCGCGTGAACGAGCTTGCTGACATCGCATCTAAGTTTGTCTGCTTCGACGCTATCATTGCCATGCCTATCCCACACGTGGACTATGGCCCTGTATTCAAGCTTCGGCTCCAAGCTAGTTGGCAGTAAACTTGGAATGAGCAACGTGATTAAAAGCTTTTCCAGATCAAACTTTCTGTTGTTCTTTGGCCATTTGGTTTCCATGAGTTTGTGTGTTTTATTATAGCACGGCCACAATGGGCTATCGGCAGTGTCCACCAAGGGGAATCAAACCCCTGACTTTATTGTTGTAATTCGTGGACTTACCACTGTACCAGCGGGTAACCCATAAGGTTTGTAATGAGAAAGTTATTCTGGTTAGGCTACGCATTGGTCACAGTTTTCCAACTAATTGTTTTATTTCATCTGAGACTGATGCACCAATGTGTGGTCAGTCTGACACTCAAGCCACAATAGCCCATGTTTTACTGTCATGCCGTCGTTACGACCGTAAGTGACGACACAATTTCAGACATGTCTATACCTTGGGTTCACCCCTGACCTTGGACAGTGTCATTGGCGATGGTGATACTGTCCATCTCAGTTGTTTTTAGATTTTTAAGGGCCATTGGTCTTTTTAATTCGATTTAAGTTTTTAATTCGAAAATTGAACTTTATTTTAACATGATTCCTTTTTACGCATTTTAATAATTTTACTTTTATTTTTACTTTTCTATTTGGCGCAGATAGCCTAGTTCCTTTAGGCCAATAAACGACAACCAACCAATCATATTCTCCTGAATGTGGGATTGTATTCCATCAACGAACATGCTTAACCAGGTCTGAATGTGTTATAATGTGTCGATCAATTCCACTGTCCAATGGTAAAGAGAAGCTTAGAAAAAGGTCTAGTGAGATGGGAACTACAAACCATCAGTATTTTGAACAAGAGACACCTTTCCTGGTTAACCCTAGTACACACACTCAAAAAAAATTACGTTGCCCACACTGGGGGTCATTTTTGACCCCCACCAAAATCATTTAAAAAAATTATTTTCATTTAAGCAAAGTATAAATTTGGACAAAATATTTATTATATACAATTTATGCATACACTCTGGGTAACTTTATGGTCATTGCAAGCCATTTTACTACATTTGATACACTTTGAAGAAGTTTTTTTCCTTGAATCACGTGCGCATATTTGACACCATTTCCTAACGTTCTCTTCAGCAACGTTTTGTCTTTTTGGAGGGATCATTCATTTGTATCTTCTTCAGGCAGTAATTCATCAGTAAGCAACTTCAGAAATTCACGTCTTGCTCTTTTTTGGTACTTTGATGCGAATTCTGGATGGCGCTGGCGATAGAGAAGATAAGCATTGTATGGGGCAGCATTAAGAATGTTATAAAATAGTGCCATTGGCCACCTTCTGGTCTTTCTTTTTGTGGAAAAGAATCTAACTGTTTAGTCTAGTGTATCGACTCCTCCTTTGGTGGAGTTATAGTGTGCTATTATTTCAGGTTTTCCTGATTCATCATCGATTGAGGGCTCTCTATGCAATGTAGATAAGAGCACCACAGATTTATCCTTTTTGGGGTTATATTTGACCAACGTTGCCTTGTCGAGAACATTTATAGTGTTCTAGAATGTTCTAAAATGTTCTAGAACACAAAATTTCACATCAATATTATTTGATTGTTTACCAGAAATGTAATTGAGTTTTTTAAACGGGGGTCAAAAATGACCCCAATGTGGAAAACGTGATTTTCGACATTAGACAAGGGGTGTAATACCCCATTTGCATAAATTACATGTTAAACGTATTAGTATAGTATGTTATTAGTATAGATTAAATTAGGTACATTTTTAGGCCCGAAAGTCACATCTTTGATATTTCTATAACAACTTAAACACAAGTGGGCCCATTTTTGACCCCCACCGTGTGTATGAGGGTTAAAGAGTATGTTTCGAATTCCAGAATTCTTTATTTATCCCTACACCATTGAGGCTTCTTTCTAATCTACAAATTCAAAATTTGGGACTGCTAGCACAGATAGCTTCTAAGCAGTTATGAATCAAATTCAATGAATTTCAAAATTTGGGATTGCTGGTACAGATAGCTTCTGAGCAGTTATGAATCAAATTCAATGAATTTCAAAATTTGGGATTGCTGGTACAGATAGCTTCTGAGCAGTTATGAATCAAATTCAATGAATTTCAAAATTTGGGATTGCTGGTACAGATAGCTTCTGAGCAGTTATGAATCAAATTCAATGAAGGTTTAAAATGCTCATGTGTAATACTAGGCTTATTCGTAATCCATCTAAGTTATATAGAAGTACAAATACCAGGGGTTCAAACACTCTTAGTTTGAAATGTTTTGGATTCTTGTCTTTGAGAAACAGTACTTGTCTTTCATAAAAAGCTTTTCTAATTTTAAAATATATGTGATATATGTGTCTATGTTGTTGTTTGTTGAATTTTGTAACAACACTGAGTGAGTTGTTTCAACTATCAATCTAATTTTTGCCGAGACCTGTGAATATGTCACAGCTTTAAAAACAACGTAAATTTTATTTTCCTACAGCAATAAATCAGATTCTGGTTAACATACATGATCACCCAATAGTTATATAAATCAGATTCTGGTTAACATAAATGATCACCCAATAGTTGTATAAATCAGATTCTGGTTAACATACATGATCACCCAATAGTTGTATAAATCAGATTCTGGTTAGCATACATGATCACCCAATAGTTCTATAAATCAGATTCTGGTTAACATACATGATCACCCAATAGTTGTAATAGTTTTCAAATGAGACTCAAACCTTGAGCGTTTCAAACAGTTCACTGTTCTTCTTCAGGAGGGTAAAGGTTTGTGTGTTGTTTTAAAGTGACAAGTATTTAGTTTTTAAAGGACTATCCTAATCTGGGGTGTTCAAGGATATAAATACCCCTTCCCCTTTAACCTGCTAGTGAAAAATAAACATTTTGCTAGGATTGTGCGGTTAAAAGTATTTCAGAGATAATTTGTATTTGTTTGTTTGCTGGTACGGACATTTGGCAGAAAGCAGACCAAGATTGATGACAATACTGATTGGCAGCAGAATGACGACAACATTTGACACAGCACAGAAAGAGTCATCTGGGGAGTTTGAGAAGGTAGGAAATAGGAGATTCCTGAGGAGAAAACTACTTTAACAAGACAGGTACTGGGTGTAATGATATATATATACACGAATGTTCAATATAAGTAAGCCTTAAAAACTAGCCAATCTTAACCTAAGTTGTTGGTACCAAGTTTAGTTTGTGCCAAATAAGTGTGTGAAGTACATAAAACACGTACGTGTGATAACTGTTGTAATATTTGATGACGAGAAACCCACTTCAAGCAAACATGTATCTCAGAACGGCTGGTATGGGCATTAACACCTTTACTAATAAAGCAGAGAGGAAGGTCAAACGTCGTTTTCTGCTCTATTAGTAAAATAGTGTTGATAACCACACCAAACCGTCCTGAGATACGTGATTGTTGTAATAAAAGTTAACCAAAGTTTATAAAAATAAAATAACGCCAAAAGTTGGTATGAAATAAAGTTATAATATTACGTTATGTATAGGAAATATAACGACATAGAATGTATGAATAATACAAATAATGTAAAGTAAGTTTAATTATGAATTTAGTTTTAAAAATCTTTTCAAAGAGACAGAGGTCAACAATTCCGGGATCGAGTCTGGAGGTATTCACTGGTACAGTATTTAACAGTGCTATCCACGAAGCTTCTTCAATTTCCCCGTTTCTATTAGAATGTAAAATATGTCTCCACACCGGTCATTAAATGTCAAGAGAGTGTCACTCAGGTCAAAGTGTTTTGAGACCAGCAATTATTTGATTGTTTTGTAGTTATTAAAACGTTCCCGAATAGTTGTTGATCTGAATAGCATAACGGAAATTGAACTTTTGGCATTGGATTAGGTAAATAACATTTTTCTACAGAGTAATCACGGGTTTAGTGATTTTCATCTGCTTTTGGTTGTCCTTATTGTAAAATTTATGTTTCCAGTACGAACTTACAGGTTTCGCATTGCTTGCTATCGAAAGAATGACTTCCACCTGGTGTCCACTTAAAGTTGACTTTAGTGTGAAACTAAGTTTTATTCTTTCTGAAAAAACAACAACAAAAGGAACTTCTCTAAAAAAATATTTTAGTCGATCATTAAGTTGAAGGAGGTAAAATGTTTCTTTAGTATCCGAGGTAGGATTTTAGTTTTGGGTAATAGGTAATAACCAGTGGAACACAAGAATAATTTATATATGTAAAAACGGGTCGTTTAGGTTGAGAATTTTTTTTACTTAGAGGAGCGAAGAACGTTTCGACTTTCTTCGGTCATCGTCAGGTACACAAAGAAAGGAAAAAGTAAGTGACCGGAAGCTGACCACACGTTTAAAAGGGGTTGTGTAACTGAGTGTCGAAATATAGAGGGCGTGCTTAGATGTTTGAATATATCATTTTATTTTACTATTATTATTTATTATGTTATTTTTAATATAGGTGTAAAGGTATTCATTTGTATGGGTTTATTTTGGGCTTGAGTTGTTGTATAAGTAAGACTTCTTTAATTTTGCGTTCGTTTTATGTTTGTTTCTTTATTTAGTATTTCAGTGTTTTCTATGGTTATGTTGTGTTTATTTGACTTGCAGTGTTCGAAAACGTGTGAAGGTGACTTTTTATGTTCTTTGAATCTGGTTTCCATTTTTCTACTTGTTTCTCCTATATAGAAGTCGTGGCAGTTATCACATTGTATTTTATAAATAATGTTAGTGTGGTGTTTGTCAGTGTAGTTCTTACATAGTATAGACCTTAGTTTTGTGCCTGGTTTTTGAATAAATTTAGTGTTAACTGGAATGTTATATTTTGTTACTAGTTTTTGCCAAATGTTGGTTATTTGTTTGCTGATGTCAGGAATATATGGTATACAGCAGTATATGGTTTCGTGATTTTTTGATTCGTGAGATATATTTACTTTTGTTGGTTGATTTTGCTTTCTGTCTAGGTGTGTGCGTATAATGTTTTCTACGGTTTGTGGAGGAAACTTATTGATGTTGATGAAGTATTGTTTTATTTTGTCTAATTCATCGTTAATTTTATCTGGTGAGCATAGTTTTATGGCTGTGTTTATCTGGTTTCTTAGTATGTTGAGTTTTTGTTTTGTTTCATGTGCTGAGTCCCAAGGAATGTATAGTCCAGTATGGGTGATTTTTCGGTGGATTTCTGTTTTGAATTGTGTGTCGGTTCTTATAATTTTGAGGTTAAGAAATGATATTTGATTGCTTTCTTCCTGTTCACATGTGAAGTTAATGTTGGGATGTATAGAGTTAATGTGAGTGAAAAAGTTAAGTATGTGTTCTGTAGATTCGAATCCCGCAATCGTGTCATCTACATATCTGTACCAGTATAGTGGTGGATGTAATGCTGTATTAATTGCTTGTGTTTCAATTTGTGTCATAAAAATATTGGCTAGAACTGGCGATACTGGGTTGCCCATGCTTAGGCCATTTGTTTGTATATAGTTTTGGTTCTTGAACATGAAGTTTGTCTTTATCGTGGTGAATTCTATGAGGGTTGCTAACTGGTTACTGGGAATGTCTATAGTTGGGTCAGGGTCTCGGATAGAGTTCTTAGTCTATCTTGCAGGCTTCAGTGATTGGAACTTCAGTAAAGAGGGATGTAACATCGAAACTGGCCATTAAGGCTTTATGATTAAGTTGATTAAGATTAGACTTGAAATTAAAAGAGTCTTTGATGAATGAGCTGGCTGATGTTACATATTTGGATAATGCCCATGCTATGTATTTATCAAGATTGTAATTAAACGATTCGTATGTGGACATTATTGGTTGTAATGGACAATCTGGTTTATGAGGTTTGGGGATGCCGTATATTTGTGGTGTGCATGAGTCAGTTTTACGTAAGTAAGAATAAAATGTTTGTGAAATTGTGTTGGCTTTTTCATTTTTAGTAGTAATTTGTTTAGTTGCGTTTGGTGTGTCTTTGTTGGATTTGTGTGTATTGGTTTAAATTTGTTAGTGTCTGATAGAATGTTATTCATTTTCTGGATGCATTCATTCGTGTTCATTATAACTATAGCGTTTCCTTTATCTGCTTTTAGAATACAACAAGAATAATGTGTTTCAGGTAACTGTTTTAAGGTACACTCATGTGGTATATTGTTAGCTTAGTCAAGTTGTTGGATGAATGTTTTGTTTACTTCTTTCAGTCACAGTCTGTTTCAAAAAAAATAATGTAATGGTCATTGTTCTTACTGTCAAATACTTTAGTGTAGGTGCTTGATTGAATGTAATGGTGTATATACGGTGAAACTTTGAGTGTGTAAGTATTATGGTTTATCCGTTTATTTTCTGTACATACCACCATGTAGAACACATCTTATAATGTTAGGTTTACATCTAAAAACGTATTTGAGAAGCTTAGTAGTCTCTGATAAAGTTAATAGAACTGTGAAGAGTGTTATTATGTCTATAAAAGATAGAACTGTGGAATGTGTTATAATGCCAATAAAAGATAGAACTGTGGAAGGTGTTATTATGTCTATAAAAGATAGAACTGTGGAATGTGTTATAATGCCAATAAAAGATAGAACTGTGGAAAGTGTTATTATGTCTATAAAAGATAGAACTGTGGAATGTGTTATAATGCCAATAAAAGATAAAACTGTGGAAGGTGTTATTATGTCTATAAAAGATAGAACCGTGGAAGGTGTTATGTCAATAAAAGATAGAACTGTGGAAGGTGTTATTATGCCTATAAAAGATAGAACTGTGGAAGGTGTTATTATGTCTATAAAAGATAGAACTGTGGAAGGTGTTATAATGTCAATAAAAGATAGAACTGTGGAATGTGTTATAATGCCAATAAAAGATAGAACTGTGGAATGTGTTATAATGCCAATAAAAGATAGAACTGTGGAATGTGTTATAATGCCAATAAAAGATAGAACTGTGGAAGGTGTTATTATGCCTATAAAAGATAGAACCGTGGAAGGTGTTATAATGCCAATAAAAGATAGAACCGTGGAAGGTGTTATAATGCCAATAAAAGATAGAACTGTGGAATGTGTTATAATGCCAATAAAAGATAGAACTGTGGAATGTGTTATAATGCCAATAAAAGATAGAACTGTGGAAGGTGTTATTATGCCTATAAAAGGTAGAACCGTGGAAGGTGTTATTATGCCAATAAAAGATAGAACCGTGGAAGGTGTTATTATGCCTATAAAAGATAGAACCGTGGAAGGTGTTATTATGTCTATAAAAGATAGAACCGTGGAAGGTGTTATGTCAATAAAAGATAGAACTGTGGAAGGTGTTATTATGCCTATAAAAGATAGAACTGTGGAAGGTGTTATTATGTCTATAAAAGATAGAACTGTGGAAGGTGTTATTATGTCTATAAAAGATAGAACTGTGGAATGTGTTATAATGCCAATAAAAGATAGAACTGTGGAAGGTGTTATTATGTCTATAAAAGATAGAACCGTGGAAGGTGTTATGTCAATAAAAGATAGAACTTTGGAAGGTGTTATTATGTCTATAAAAGATAGAACTGTGGAATGTGTTATAATGCCAATAAAAGATAGAACTGTGGAAGGTGTTATTATGTCTATAAAAGATAGAACCGTGGAAGGTGTTATGTCAATAAAAGATAGCACTGTGGAAGGTGTTATTATGCCTATAAAAGATAGAACTGTGGAAGGTGTTATTATGTCTATAAAAGATAGAACTGTGGAATGTGTTATAATGCCAATAAAAGATAGAACTGTGGAAGGTGTTATTATGCCTATAAAAGATAGAACTGTGGAATGTGTTATAATGCCAATAAAAGATAGAACTGTGGAAGGTGTTATTATGTCTATAAAAGATAGAACCGTGGAAGGTGTTATGTCAATAAAAGATAGAACTGTGGAAGGTGTTATTATGCCTATAAAAGATAGAACTGTGGAAGGTGTTATTATGTCTATAAAAGATAGAACTGTGGAAGGTGTTATAATGTCAATAAAAGATAGAACTGTGGAATGTGTTATAATGCCAATAAAAGATAGAACTGTGGAATGTGTTATAATGCCAATAAAAGATAGAACTGTGGAATGTGTTATAATGCCAATAAAAGATAGAACTGTGGAAGGTGTTATTATGCCTATAAAAGATAGAACCGTGGAAGGTGTTATAATGCCAATAAAAGATAGAACTGTGGAATGTGTTATAATGCCAATAAAAGATAGAACTGTGGAATGTGTTATAATGCCAATAAAAGATAGAACTGTGGAATGTGTTATAATGCCAATAAAAGATAGAACTGTGGAAGGTGTTATTATGCCTATAAAAGGTAGAACCGTGGAAGGTGTTATTATGCCAATAAAAGATAGAACCGTGGAAGGTGTTATTATGCCTATAAAAGATAGAACCGTGGAAGGTGTTATTATGTCTATAAAAGATAGAACCGTGGAAGGTGTTATGTCAATAAAAGATAGAACTGTGGAAGGTGTTATTATGCCTATAAAAGATAGAACTGTGGAAGGTGTTATTATGTCTATAAAAGATAGAACTGTGGAAGGTGTTATTATGTCTATAAAAGATAGAACTGTGGAATGTGTTATAATGCCAATAAAAGATAGAACTGTGGAAGGTGTTATTATGTCTATAAAAGATAGAACCGTGGAAGGTGTTATGTCAATAAAAGATAGAACTTTGGAAGGTGTTATTATGTCTATAAAAGATAGAACTGTGGAATGTGTTATAATGCCAATAAAAGATAGAACTGTGGAAGGTGTTATTATGTCTATAAAAGATAGAACCGTGGAAGGTGTTATGTCAATAAAAGATAGCACTGTGGAAGGTGTTATTATGCCTATAAAAGATAGAACTGTGGAAGGTGTTATTATGTCTATAAAAGATAGAACTGTGGAATGTGTTATAATGCCAATAAAAGATAGAACTGTGGAAGGTGTTATTATGCCTATAAAAGATAGAACTGTGGAATGTGTTATAATGCCAATAAAAGATAGAACTGTGGAAGGTGTTATTATGTCTATAAAAGATAGAACCGTGGAAGGTGTTATGTCAATAAAAGATAGAACTGTGGAAGGTGTTATTATGCCTATAAAAGATAGAACTGTGGAAGGTGTTATTATGTCTATAAAAGATAGAACTGTGGAAGGTGTTATAATGTCAATAAAAGATAGAACTGTGGAATGTGTTATAATGCCAATAAAAGATAGAACTGTGGAATGTGTTATAATGCCAATAAAAGATAGAACTGTGGAATGTGTTATAATGCCAATAAAAGATAGAACTGTGGAAGGTGTTATTATGCCTATAAAAGATAGAACCGTGGAAGGTGTTATTATGCCAATAAAAGATAGAACCGTGGAAGGTGTTATTATGCCTATAAAAGATAGAACCGTGGAAGGTGTTATTATGTCTATAAAAGATAGAACCGTGGAAGGTGTTATGTCAATAAAAGATAGAACTGTGGAAGGTGTTATTATGCCTATAAAAGATAGAACTGTGGAAGGTGTTATTATGTCTATAAAAGATAGAACTGTGGAAGGTGTTATTATGTCTATAAAAGATAGAACTGTGGAATGTGTTATAATGCCAATAAAAGATAGAACTGTGGAAGGTGTTATTATGTCTATAAAAGATAGAACCGTGGAAGGTGTTATGTCAATAAAAGATAGAACTTTGGAAGGTGTTATTATGTCTATAAAAGATAGAACTGTGGAATGTGTTATAATGCCAATAAAAGATAGAACTGTGGAAGGTGTTATTATGTCTATAAAAGATAGAACCGTGGAAGGTGTTTTATTATGTCTATAAAAGGACATTAATGGAGCTTTGTCACCTACCAAACTATCATCAGTGCGACATTTTGGTTTGTCTGTACAACTTTCCAACAGTCTCGTCTTTCATAAAAATGTTGACATAATTTGGTGTCATCTCTATATCTCTTGTTTGAGAAGAGAATTCATTATTAAATTAAAAATGGTTGAGTACAAGTTTGTAATAGTCTGAATGTTGGGTTTGCCTAATTTTAGCAGAGAAGATTCTGGAGCTTTTAGGGCTTTTTTACAGGAAATGTTTGTTTAGAGAGAAGAAACATGTATAGTATAGTGTTTAAAAGAAGTCTTCTGTTACTGTTAATGTCAAATTCAGAAAATTTGCTGTGTCTTTCATGTAAGATATCAAACTTGGGATCGTAACTTGTGATGAATGTAAGAAGTTTTCAATAGGTTTACTACAATTAGAAATAATGGCATGACCGTGACTGTTGTGTTTATTTTCAGTAACATGTAAAAGTGACCTGGAACTGGATGTTTAGATGAAAGAAACTGTGATGACGTATGTGTTGGCTCTTCTGTAGTCTGTGTACCACATTTTCGATAATTTTAACACATTATGGTTTGGGGTCCAAATCTACCTTTTTATGGTGGTTTGTGTAAATAAATTGTCGTTTATGTACTTTGACTTGAATGATAACAGTGCTGCCCTCATCGGCTGGTTTAATAATAGTTTCCCTGTCGTGTTTCAATGAAACTAGAGCAGTATATAGAAGAGATTGTTTTGTACTCTTTGTTAATGACTTGAATCACATTTTCAACTACAGTAACAAGACTCAAAATATGATTCCATGTTGACTGGTGATGACCAGAATAATTTGTCTTTAAAATGGGAATCAAAATGATTTCCTTAAGTGAAAACATTTATCACTAGAGAACATAAACATTTTAGTTCCTATTATTTGTTAAAAGTAAAAACTGAAATTTCTCTGATGATTAAAACAATGTTGTTAAGTATTCTCAAGGTATAATTTTTATTTAAGCTGATAAATTTTTTTATGATAAAGTTCTTTTCAGAGTTAAGTAGCAACTTTGTGACGTATCATCACACTGAGGCTACAGCTTCGAAATGTTATACACGTGGGTGG
This sequence comes from Carcinoscorpius rotundicauda, assembly GCA_011833715.1. Lineage (NCBI taxonomy): Eukaryota > Metazoa > Arthropoda > Merostomata > Xiphosura > Limulidae > Carcinoscorpius > Carcinoscorpius rotundicauda. The sequence goes on along the minus strand of CM022401.1, from coordinate 10,670,663 downwards.
GACTGTAACGGCAGCTACTCCTGTCAGCTGAACAGGTAACTGATGGATAGGTTGAACAGTGTCGGTGTCTATAGTATAGAGTTCGTTACGACTGGTGGCGCTCAGTTCGTGACTGTTAATTCCTCCAATGACATATAGACACGATTCTAAAACAGAAAATTAATATTTGAGTTTTCTATTTAGAAACACATACTTATAAAAATATACATGTAAGAACGTAACACTGGCCACTAAGAATGTAACATGAACTGTGAGAAGTATAGCAACATGTTTTTGATTGGACGCTACAGTAAGTACTAAAACAATTACTTTTTACATACAGGTTTACATACCTATAACTATCTCCTTCAGTAATTAGATCTAGCTTTATATAGCTAGAGTAACCAGAACTAGCTGGTGTTGCTATATTGTGATCATAAATAAAGAGTTACAGTAACCAGACTTAGTTGGTGTTACTGTATGGTATTCTTAAATAACAGTTATTTACGTGTAAATCACTACTGCAGTAACCAGATCTAGCTAGTATTACTATATGGTATCATCACAGGTTTCCAACCAAGGAGTTTCTTCAGTGAAGCATATCTCTGTTGGTAAGGACAGAATTATGCTGCCTTAGTTTTAATTTTGATGTTTATTTCACCACGTCCATCTGCTGCTGTATAGGCAGGTTACCTGAACTATAAGGTATGACAATATATCCCCAACCTTCTCAAATGTTTCCAGTGTTAATGATTTGGTCATTCAAAGGCATCTTGTCATGATTCGTTTCCTTAGGTCCTGGCTTCTGACATTCACTCAGGTCCTCCTTCTTCAACCTTGAAATGTAGAATGATTATTATTTCACACCCTCTGCCACTGGATTCTACATATACTGACAGATTGGCCCACTTGACCCAAGGCAGGGTCTATGGAGGTCAACAAACTTACTTTTAATAAAGAAAAATGGCATAATTGTAAACTAAAGGGTTCTCCACCTAAATAAAAATGGCCACTTTGATATAGTAGAGTTGTCAAGGTTTCCATTTTAACCTGGATGACATTAAGGCCTTGATTGATTCCAATCATCCTGTGTCTTTCCTTATAGTCTGAAATCTGCTGATACAGTCATCTTTTATCAGTTTTCTTTATACAAAAATTACAAGTTGTGTAATGAGCAAATGCATGGAGGGAGTGGCATATCTGGTCGACCAGAACGTACTCACCCTGTATTTGCAACTCAATATTCCCTTCGGAGGCTATAACCATTTGTGTTTCCTTGAGTCGCACCATCACTGTTTGCTTTCTTTACCTGCCTCCTGTAGGGACTTGTGAATGAATCAGACCTTTATACTCTCCTTGAACAGTTATAGTCTCCATTTTTAATACTTGGGTAAGTTAACAATGGTACTGATATTGATGAGAGAGGTCGTTCTGTAGAGTGTATGCTCTCGAAACAAAACCTTTCTCTCTTCAATACTGGATCTTATACTCACTTTCATACATCTAGTCAGTCTTTTACCATCATTAATCTATCTGCTCCCCTTCGCTTTTCTAGGACGGTTGACAGTTACCAATAGGTCAGTGATACTTTTCCTACAGTTTTGAGGGAGACTGGCCATGGCTCCTTCAGTGGACGTTGGACAAGGCAAAGTGGTTATATTTCACCACTCTCTTGGAACTTATCCTGTCATTGTCTGTCTACTATCAATAGACGATTGTGTGGTAACAGTGACTGACTGTATCATCAAGGCCACTATCCAGTCTATTCCTAAAACCTTGATATATTTTTCACAGTATCCTCATCTGTAGGAGTTTCTTGATTGTCATGAGGCATAGAAGGCTCAGATATGGGCCTGGGATATTTTCCAATGGCATCCCTCTCTTTATAACAACATCATGTATTGGTGGGCCTGTGCCCATGCTCGGTAGGTCAGGCGTCAAAGCTGACAGGAATCTTGGATTAAGTTCAAAACTATAATCTTTTCTAATATTAGTTCCAAAATAATATGGGACAAAATTTGGAAGGTCAATGGGAGGTATACCTTCCATCCCATTTTCCTCTTGCTCTTCAATGGCCAGAAAGTTGCTCCTATACTCTCATTGTGGGTTATTCTCGTGCATCCAGCACTCCTGTTTTTTCTATTGCTTTCTTAGCCATCACGTCTTAAGCACCCCTCGGAGTGGATTCCTGTACGTGGTGAGGGGACCTCCCAGGGAAGGTTCTGTTCTGTCTGGTTACCTTCTCTGGGATCTAAACATCCACCCACGTGTTTGCCGTGCGTGGCGACCCGTGAAGGGGAGGAGAGGATCCTGGTGGTTGAGGGGTCCAACCCTAACACACCACTTTGGCCTCGAATTCCTGTAGACGGGCGGCCCTTGGGTGGCCCCCCTTGGGTCAATCGGCTGGTCCACCTGGGCTAGAGCCAACCAAGTACCAGTGTTGGAAGTTCTCAACGGGTGTTGTGGACATTGTGCCTGATGCTGGTGTTTGGGTATAGTGCTCATGAAACCCTGGCGTTGCTGCATTGTCCTTGCGTGACTTTGTAGTGCGTCCCCTTGTAGGGCTCCATGGTGGGTGGGGTCAGTGAGTACCGAAACTTTTCACTTTCCTATGGATCCTTCAAAAAATTTAATTAAAATTGTAAAAAAACAGTCAATGGGTAAGCGACCACGTCTCGAATACTCAGAACAGCAATCTCCAACTTCAGTAACACACGTACCTCATTTTCTGATATTGCATTCTCTTTCAGAAAAATCTTTAGGGCAAATGTCCCCTTTTTTTATTCAAAAGGGGCTCGAGGGACTTGCTGGCTCTCCAAAGTCAGTAAAGAAGCTTCGATCTGGTGACATACTGGTTGAAACATCCACATCCCAACACAGTGAACTCCTCTTGAAATCAAAGGTAATTGGCGATATACCTATCGAGGTTACACCCCATGCTACTTTGAATACTTCACGAGGAGTTATTGTTGAAAGGGATTTGAAGAATGTTCCTGAATCGGAGATTCTCGCCGGTCTTTCCACTCAAGGAGTTTCTGCAGTGAGGCGCATCTCCACTCGCAAAGATGGAGTTACACTGCCAACAAATACCCTTGTTTTAACATTCACTTCACCACGAGCACCCGCCACCATCAAAGCAGGTTATCTCATTTGCAGGGTTCGGCCATACATTCCAAACCCTCTTCGATGTTTTCAATGTCAGAGATTCGGCCACTCAAAGACATCTTGTCGTGGTTCCCTGACATGTGCTCGTTGTGGAGGCAAGGACCACGATGCCTATGATTGTGACATAAACCCACATTGCGTCAACTGCAATGGTTCTCACCCCTCTTACTTTCATTCTTGTCCAAAATGGTTGGAGGAAAAAGAGGTGCAGCGTTTGAAAACGACACATAACATTAGTTATCCTGAGGCTCGGAAATTGATGTCCACAATCCCATCTCGGACATATGCTGCTGCACTCCATTCCACAACTACAGTGGAAGTGCAGACAGATCTCTCTGTGCCTCCAAAAGAATCGTTTTCAAAACAAATGAAAAGCCTTTTGACCTCCGTGGTTAAAACAGTAGATGAATCGACTTCCACACCCATCTCTGTTCCTCCCACAACTTCCAACAAACCTCAAGATCCATGTCCTTCAGTTTCAAATACAGGCATTTCTTCTGATACATCATTTTCTCCCACCACAATAAACAAAACAATTATTCGTCCGCGTCCTCAGTCGCTTGATTCCTCTTCCAATAACAAAAACCTGCCCACTCGACCCAGAGCAGGATCCATGGAGGTTGATAGACCTCCTCCGAAGAAAGACAGTAAAGACAAAAGACGAGGTCGTAAACCGAAGGGTTCTCCAGCCACTTCACCTGCCCGTCCTTAAAAATGGCCACCTTGATACAATGGAACTGTCGAGGTTTACGTTCTAATCTGGATGATATCAAAACGCTGATTGCTTCCTACCATCCTGTTTGTCTTTCTCTACAAGAAACATTTCTCAAATCTGCTGATACAGTCTCCATTCGGCAGTTTTCTCTGTACAGAAATGACAAGTTGTGTGATGGTCGAGTACATGGAGGGGTGGCACTTTTGGTTGATCAACATGTGCCTACGCTGTCTTTGTCACTCAATACACCCTTGGAGGCCGTAGCCATCCGTATTTCCTTGGGTCGTACCATCACTGTTTGTTCTCTGTACCTGTCCCCTGGAGAGACATATGATCAATCAGACCTGGATGCTGTCGTTGAACAGTTGCCATCTCCATTTTTAATCCTGTGGGATTTTAATGGACACCATCCCCTCTGGGGAAGTGCTGTTATTGATGGGAGGGGTCGATCTGTAGAGCAGATGCTCTCTGATCACGATCTTTCTCTTTTCAATACTGGTTCTTCCACTTACTTTCATGCACCAAGTCAGTCATTCACTGCCATTGATCTCTCTGTTTGCTCCCCTTCATTATTTTCCCATTTTTCATGGAGGGTTGACAGTAATCCACTAGGCAGTGATCATTTTCCGATCATTTTGAGAGAGACTGGCCGTGGTCGATGCCACCCTACCCGCGTGCCCCGGTGGAAGCTGGATCAGGCAGACTGGTCCACTTTCACTACTCTCGCAGAACTTGATCCTGTCATCGTAAATCAGCCATCAATAGACAACTGTGTTGCAGCGGTAACTGATTGTATTATACATGCAGCTGCTCAGTGTATTCCTAAAACCTCGACACGTTTCCTACGATATCCTCGTCCATGGTGGAATTCTGCTTGCAACTTAGCACGGAAGGCTCAAAAACGGGCCTGGGACACTTTTCGCAGATATCCCACACTTTCAAATCGGGTTGCTTTCCTGCGGGCCCGAGCACATGCTAGGTGGGTAAGACGTCAAAGCCAGAAGGATTCTTGGATTAAGTTCACAACCAGCATATCTTCTACCACCAGTACCAAGATCGTATGGGACAAGATTCGAAAGGTTAATGGGCACTACACTTCTGTTCCCCTCTCGATCTTACTCTCTGATGGTCAGGAGGTGACTGATGTCCGAAACATCGCTAACACTCTAGGTGAAAGCTTTTGCCGGGTATCTAGCACTTCTGCTTGTTCCTCCACCTTCCTGGCCATCAAGACTCGGGCAGAACGATCACCTCTTTCCTTTCAAACTGACTGTTTCTTTGACTATAATAGTCCCTTTACCCTGGTGGAACTAAAAATGTCCCTTCATCGGTCTGCCAGTACATCTGTTGGACCTGATGATATTCATTATGACATGCTACACCATCTCTCTCCTGATTCTCTTGATGTCCTACTGACTATATTCAACCGGATTTGGCAGGAGAATGTTTTTCCTGATGCCTGGCGCCAGGCTATTATTTTACCTTTCTCTAAGCCAGGGAAAGATCCAAAGACTCCTTCAAACTATCGTCCAATTGCTCTGACGAGCTGTCTCTGTAAGACCTTAGAAAGGATTGTTAATGCTCGTCTTGTTTGGTTCCTTGAATCAAACAACCTCCTCTCGCCCACCCAGTGTGGGTTCCGTCGACAGCACTCCACCATAGACCACCTAATTCGTCTTGAAACATCTATCAGAGAGGCCTTTCTCAACCGCCAACACCTTGTATCGATATTCTTTGACATAGAGAAGGCTTACGACACAACATGGAGGTTTGGTGTTTTGCGAGACCTCCATACATATGGGTTACGTGGCCATCTACCCATGTTCATTAAAAAATTTTTGATGGACAGGAGATTCCAAGTTCGTGTAGGTTCGGCACTTTCACGTTCTTTTGTACAGGAACTTGGAGTCCCTCAAGGCTGTATATTGAGTGTCACACTTTTCAGTATAAAGATAAATGCCATCACTGAACAACTCCCTCTCACCGTTATGAATGGGCTATATGTTGATGACTTTCACATCTCGTGTCAGTCATCAAACATGAGATATATTGAGCGGCAACTACAAACTGCCCTCAATCGTGTACAGAAGTAAACTCTTGCGAATGGCTTTAATTTCTCTCTTTCCAAAACTGTATGCATGCACTTTTGCCATCTACGAGGTATTCACCCTGATCCTGAACTTCATATCGGTGAAGTTTTGCTGCCAGTGGTCCCGGAGACAAAGTTCTTGGGGCTTATCTTTGATCGTAAATTGACCTTTATACCACACTTAAAGCAGCTTCGGGTCAAATGCACCAGAACACTGAACATCCTTCGTGTCCTCTCTTCTACCAGTTGGGGGGCAGATCGCCGTTCAATGTTAAAGATATATCGTGCTCTTATTAGATCGAAACTTGACTATGGATCAATGGTCTATGGCTCTGCCAGACCCTCAGCCTTAAAGATACTGGACCCCATTCATCACCAAGGTCTTCGACTCTGCACCGGAGCTTTCCGTACCTCTCCAGTTCAAAGCATATACATTGAATCTCATGAACCTCCTCTACACCTTCGTCGTTTGCAACTGTCTTTACAATATACTTCAAAACTTCGTTCCTTACCAAAGCATCCCACCTGGGAATGTGTTTTCCTTCCTCGGTGGGCAGTACTTTTTCAGAACAGACGATCTGTCATTGCTCCATTTGGCCTTCGCATCCGGGCGCAATTGGATGAATTGGGTCTGTCCTTGGATAACATTGCAGATTCCACATATCGATGCATCCCACCATGGCTTATTACAGCCCCCAAGTGTGACCTTTCTTTCAATCACCTAAAAAAGGCGGATACTCCAGACTGGAAGTACCGTCTTTTATTCAATGAATATCTTTCAAACAATCATTCAGTTCCCATTTATACAGATGGTTCCAAATCAGGAAATTCAGTGGGCTCTGCTATGGTTTGCTGTGGGTCAGTAGTTGCACACAGAATCCCCTCTACAGCTTCTGTGTTCACTGCTGAACTGTATGCAATATCTCTTGCCCTTGATCATATTGCAGCTGAGCAGTACTCCAACTGCACTATTTATACTGACTCGCTTAGTTCTATTCTTGCCTTGGAATCACTTCACATTAGCTCACATCCTATTCTAGCAGATATTCGAAACCGACTGGCCCATTTCTCATTAGCAGATACTTCAATTCAGCTTTTCTGGATACCAGGCCATGTTGGTATTCATGGGAACGAGCTTGCAGACATGGCAGCTAAATATGTATGCCTCAGCTCCATCACCCCTATGCCTATTCCGTACATGGACTATGGTGTTGTCTTCAAAGCTCGGCTCCGTGCCAGTTGGCAGTCCACTTGGAGTGAACAACGCGACAATAAACTTTTTCAAATTAAACCCAAAATTGGAGTTTGGCCATCTAGCTTCCGTAAAGTTCGGAGGGAAGAAGTTGTTCTCACTAGGCTACGCATTGGTCACAGTTTTTTAACTCATCATTTTCTTTTATCTGGAACTGATGCACCAATGTGTAGTTTGTGTAACACTCAAATCACTATCAGCCATGTTTTACTTTCTTGCCATCGTTACAATCCTCAACGACGGCAATACTTTAAACATATTTTTTCCCAGCGTCAATCTGTAACATTGGACAGAGTTATTGGTGATGGTGACTATGTCCACCTTAATAACGTTTTTAATTTTTTAATCTTCTTTAAGTGTGGTATATTTATTCATTACACCTTTTTAATTGTGGCTCCTTTTTAAAGTTTTATTCTCTCTCATTCAATGCGACATTAAACAATAGCCAGAACATTAAATAACTCGACACCAGGACTGGAAAGGCCAACTTCAGGTGACTAACGCTTCTGTTTGAACTGTCTGTTTGAACTACTCGTTAGTCTTCCTGGCGAGTTACTGTTATACTTTCGCTGCATATCATTTCGTGCTTTTACAACCTTTTTGTACTGGCCATATTGACTCATAATCCGGAACCAGGACGGAAAGACCAACTTCAGGTGGCTGACAGTGGTTTATATACTACCTGTTAGTCTTCCTGGCGGGTTATGATCATTCCCATTCTGCTACAGGTTGGCCTTTACTACTTTGTTGACTGGATGTCGTCATTGGTTTTTGCACCATTTCCTGTTTTAATTGCCATTTTGTTTTTATCTTCAATTACCTTTACACATTTTACTCCATTTACTTGACTTTTATCTTTTTACTGGACATTTAACTACTCTTTATTATGATTTTGCTGAGTGTCTTTTTAAACTTTTATTCCGTCACATTTTGATATTAGCTACTATGACACATAACCCAGAACCAGGACTGGAAAGGCCAACTTCAGGTGACTGACGGTGGTTTTTGAACTTGTTCGTTAGTCTTCCTGGCGGGTTATGATCATTATTATTATGCTAGAGTAAATAGTTTATAACTTTGAAGACTGGGTGTCACCATTGGTTTTTACACCATTTTCTGTTTTAATTGCTGTTTTGTTTTTACCTTCATTTTCCTTTACAAATTTTACTCCATTTACGTGACTTTTCTCTTTTTACTGAACATTTGGTTACTCATTGTTGCGTTTTTGCTGTATGTTTTTTAATACTTCTATTCTTTTACATTTTGATACTAGTTGCTATGACACATAACCCAGAACCAGGACTGGAAAGACCAACTTCAGGTGACTGACGGTGGGTCTTGTACCTGCCTGTTAGTCTTCCTGGCGGGTTATGATTATACCTTTTTGATAGAATACCTACCTTACAACTTTTTACACTTTGCCTTCTATCTTAACCTTGTAGACTAGGTGTCAACACTGGTTTTATTTTATTTTTTTTGTTTTACGTTCATTTCCATTTATGTCTTTTACTACATTTTTACCGGTTGTTTGGCGCAGATAGCCTCGTTGCTTTGTGCCATAAAACACTAAATCAATCAATCAACAATCAACGTCTTGAGCAGATTGATTGCCTCTTTCCTCTTGATTGGCCATCTCTACTGACGGAACTTTTACTTGCTCTTCACTGGTCTTACAATACATTGGTTGGACCTGATGATGTTCATTATGTGATGCCGTGCCATCTTTTCCCAGTCTCCCCTGCTATTCTTCTGGTTGTTTTTAACAGATCTGGCAGAAAAATGTTTTTTCCTGATGCTTGCCACTGGGCTATTGCTCTCCCTTTCTCTAAGCCTGGAAAGGATCCCAAAATTTATTTTAATTATCATCCAATTGCTTTGACTAGCTGTCTCTGTAAGGTCTCAGAGAAGATGGTTAATGCTTGTCTTGTTTGGCACCTCAAATCAAACAACCTCTTCTCACCCACCCAGTATGTGTTCCATTGCAGTTTTCCATCATGGACTACTTTATTTGATTTGAAATGTTGACTGTGGAAGCCTTCCATGAAAGGGAACGGCTTGTTTCTGTGTTCTTTGACACTGAGAAGATTTACAACACTACGTGGAGGTAAAGCATTTTGCAGGACCTCTACTCATTTGGATTGCATGCCATTTACCCATTTTTTATTTGGAATTTTATACTGAACAGGCAAATCCAAGTCAAGGGTGCTTTGACACTTATTCAGTCTTTTCCACAGAAATTTGGACTCACTCAGGGATGAGTCTTAAGTGTGATACTTTTCAATATCAAAATGAATGTTATCACTATACAAGTTCCTCCTAATGTTATAAGTGGGCTCTGTGTCAATGGCTTCCCGATCTCATGTTGGTCATCAAACATGAGATTTACTGATTGGCAGTTTCAGATTTTCTTATTTGTTAATTGAAGTGGATGGCACTAAATGGTTTTATCTTTTATTTCTCCAAAACCATATGCATGCACTTTTGCTACCAATGGGATATCCACTCTGATCTCAAGCTCTGATTTGGTGAGGTTGTTTTTCATATGGTCCCTGAGGCCAAGTTCTTGGGGCTTAGCTTTTACCATAAGCTGAATTTCATTTCTCACATCAAGCAGCTATGTGTCAAATGTACAAGGGCACTGAACATCTTCTGTGTCCTCTCTTCAACCTCTTGGGGAGTAGATTGACACTCTTTGCTTAAAATCTATTATACCCTCATTCAATACAAACTATGATTCTGACAGGGCTTCTGTTTTGAAGATGCTGAACCACATTCACCATCAGGGGCTTCAGCTCTGCACAGGGGCTATCCACACTTCTCCAATCTAGAGTTTGTAAACACACAGCAATCCATCTTTACCACAGCAACCCATTTGGGGTTGTGTCTTCCTTCTTCAGTTGACTATGCTTTTTTGAATAGATAACCTGCCATTCTTTGTTTTAGCTTTCATATCTAGATGTAACTGGATGAATTTGGTTTTCCTTGGATGACACTGCTGTATTCACTGATCAGCTCATCCTGCAATGACTTGTTACCCCTGAATCATCTGAAGAAGTGCCAACTTTTGAACCATTCTTTCATTCACATTCATACCAATGGTTCAAAAGTAGGTAACTCTGTGGGTGTTATAATGGTTGATGTTTCTGGTGGCTGCTCACAGAATCCACTATATATTTCTTCACTGCTGAATTGTATGCCATTTATCTTGTCCTGGACTAAATTAAAGCTATGAAGTACACCAATTGCATTGTTTATACTAACTCTTACAGCTCTTTACTGGGCCTGAAATTGTTTCACATTAGTTTTCACCATGTTCTCATCGATATTTAAAAATACTTGGCCCATATTTGTTTATCTTCTGTTTCTATCTGGGTTTTCTAAATGCCTTTTTATGTTAGAACTCACAGGAACAAGCTAGCTGACATTGTTCATCTGCACTGTTACCATTGTGGCCATGTTTGTCCCATATATGGACTACAGTTCTGTATTAATGGCTTGATTTCACATCAATTGACAGTCAACTTGGATGAGCAATGTAATTAAAAACTTTTCCAGATCAAACTTTCTGTTGCTCTTTGGCTGTCTTCTTCTCATAAGATTCAGAATGAGAAAGTTCTCCTGACTAGGGTATTCATCAGTAAGAGATTTTATCCCATTGTTTTCATAACGTTCAGAAAAATTAAGTTCTCTTGACTAGGGTATTCATCAGTAAGAGATTTCATCACATTGTTTTCATAAGGTTCAGAAGGAGAAAGTTCTCCTGACTAGGGTATTCACCAGTAAGATATTTTATCCCATTGTTTTCATAAGGTTCAGAAGGAGAAAGTTCTCCTGACTTGGGTATTCATCAGTAAGATATTTTGTTTTCTTTTGTTTGGGACTAATCCACCAGTCTGTGGCTTCTGTGACACTCAAGTCACAATGTCACACATTCTACTGCCTTGCTCTCATTATGACACTCAAGTCACAATGTCACACATTCTACTGCCTTGCTGTCATTATGACACTCAAGTCACAATATCACACATTCTACTGCCTTGCTGTCATTATGACACTCAAGTCACAATATCACACATTCTACTGCCTTGCTGTCATTATGACACTCAAGTCACAATGTCACACATTCTACTGCCTTGCTGTCATTATGACACTCAAGTCACAATGTCACACATTCTACTGCCTTGCTGTCATTATGACTCTGAGCAACAGCACAATTTTAGATGTCATCAGTTTATCCACGACATGGACAGTGTCATTCATAATGATGACACTGTACAACGTATTATTTTTTTAGATTTGTATGGGCCATTGGCCTTTTTAATTCTATTAGTGCTTTATTTACTTTTGGAATATTATTTGGTTTTTAAATTCATTTACTTTTATCTTGTATGATATTTTACTTTTGTATTTTTACAACTTGTTTGACACAAGTAATGTCACCACTTTGTGCCATACCAATCAACTTAAATAAAAGAGTTATTACAGTAACCAGATCCAGCTAGTATTACTATACTGTGTTCTTAAATAAAGACTTATGTAGCCATAACTCACGACTGCTGTAACCAGTTATATGTAGCATTATTATATGGTATTCTTAAATAGAGGATTACAGTAACCAGATCCAGCTAGTATTACTATACTGTGTTCTTAAATAAAGATTTATGTAGCCATAACTCACGACTGCTGTAACCAGTTACATGTAGCATTATTATATGGTATTCTTAAATAGAGGATTACAGTAACCTGATTAGCTAATATTACTATATGGTATTATTAAACAATGAGTTATAGAAACCAGTTCTAGGTAGTATTATTATATGGTGTTTTTAAATTGTGTTATACTCACCAGATCAAGCTGGTGTTAGAATATTATAATCTTAAACAGAACTACAAACATGTAATTCACAACTGTATTAACAGGATCTAACGACTATTATTACACAGTATACTAAAATAAAGTGATATATCCTGGTAACTCTCGACCATGGTAATGAGATCTAGCTGACTGATATTCTTAAATAACAGAGTTAAATACAGGTAATCCGCCACTGCAGTGACTAGATCTAGTTAATACCACTATATGGTATTCTTAAATAAAAAGTAATACATGTAATTCACGACCACAGTAAACAGAACTAACTAGTATTACTATAATACTGTTCAAATCTCAGGGTACAGGTTTACAGTGGTTAAGACTGAATTATAACAGTCTACAATTTTGTAATACAATAAAGCAACATACAGGATAGCAATTAATATAACCATGGTCATCACAGATGTACTACCAAATAAGTTGTAACCTTCCTTTTCTCAAGAAATCCTTTGTTTAATAAGTGGAAGTAAACTCTTAAGGATTGTTATTAGACGTCCAAAATTTGAATAAATTATCAATGAATTTACTGCTGGTCATATTTACTAATACAAGAGCTGTAATTTTTTAATTTGGGTGGATGTGTTTTAACTCTTTGATTTTAAATCTAACATTTCTGAATAAGTCACATTATTTGTACAAAGGTGTATTATACACACACCACTTTTGGCCAAGATTACATGAGAGTATACTAATTATCGTTAACATTTTACAAATAGTTCAGTTTTTAAGTTTTGGTTCACAACAGTTGGTTATAGAGTGCCTTTGGATCAGTTGTTTATTTATTAAAATCACCAAATCATTTGATAGAAATTGTAAATATTACTTTTTCTATGGCTCTGAGTGGGAATAACAGTTTCAAAGTCTAGCTCTTAAATAACATCAGAATTGTTGGATACGTTCTGTAGAGTAAAGGACACTTAATAAATCATTGTGGTATTATTTGTTATTTTCATATATAGAAATACATGGTGAAATATTCTCAAACAGACAATACCACAGTGAAGATAAGGCCATGGGAATGATCATTCAAACTTCATTACAGAATATCAACTGACTGACACTAATATAGCAGAGAAATGTATATATTCACTTGGATTAAATATCCAAAAAAAGGAGAGTTGGAATTTTGATGTAGGATGGATATCCAGGAGACATGTAAACAGGCAGCAGAGTTATTATCTTATCCCTGATCAATCATTGAAGTATCTGTATTTTCTGTTTTGAGAATCACAATAAGTTAACAAAAATTTCCCAATTAAGTGACAGGTCTCCTTGTGGGTAGAGATGTAAACTACATGAAAATTCATAAGGATACCAAAATCAATAGGTATAAGAACTCCTGTTTTGGTGTAGAAATATATTGAAGAAATATAAGCCTGCTGAAGAAAAGTAATTAACCTGATGCTATAATTTTGAGCTTCACGTAAGTAACTGTTGCTATATCTCTCAGCTTCACGTAAGTAACTGTTGCTATCTCTCTCAGTTTCATGTAAGTAACTGTTGCTATCTCTCTCAGTTTCATGTAAGTAACTGTTGCTATCTCTCTCAGTTTCATGTAAGTAACTGTTGCTATCTCTCTCAGTTTCACATAAGTAACTGTTGCAACCTCTCTCAGCTTCACATAATAACTGTTGTTATATCTCTCAGCTTCACATAAGTAACTGTTGTTATATCTCTCAGCTTCAAATAAGTAACTGTTGCTATAACTCTCAAACTGAATAACATAATTGGGTTATCTACGAAAACAGATAAGAATGGTTTGTAGAGTTGAGCCTACATAAACAGATAAGGATGGTTTGTAGAGTTGAGCCTACATAAACAGATAAGGATGGTTTGTAGAGTTGAACCTACATAAACAGATAAGGATGGTTTGTAGAGTTGAACCTACATAAACAGATAAGGATGGTTTGTAGAGTTGAACCTACATAAACAGATAAGGATGGTTTGTAGAGTTGAACCTACATAAACAGATAAGGATGGTTTGTAGAGTTGAACCTACATAAACAGATAAGGATGGTTTGTAGAGTTGAGGCTACATAAACAGATAAGGATGGTTTGTAGAGTTGAGCCTACATAAACAGATAAGGATGGTTTGTAGAGTTGAACCTACATAAACAGATAAGGATGGTTTGTAGAGTTGAATCCACATAAACAGATAAGGATGGTTTGTAGAGTTGAACCTACATAAACAGATAAGGATGGTTTGTAGAGTTGAGCCTACATAAACAGATAAGGATGGTTTGTAGAGTTGAGCCTACATAAACAGATAAGGATGGTTTGTAGAGTTGAGCCTACATAAACAGATAAGGATGGTTTGTAGAGTTGAGCCTACATAAACAGATAAGGATGGTTTGTAGAGTTGAGCCTACATAAACAGATAAGGATGGTTTGTAGAGTTGAGCCTACATAAACAGATAAGGATGGTTTGTAGAGTTGAACCTACATAAACAGATAAGGATGGTTTGTAGAGTTGAGCCTATGTTAATGTTTTTTTTAGTTTATAGTTATGTTAATGTAATTAAATGTTAGAATTAGTTTATTAAAGATTGAATTGAAATTCTTATCTCAATCTTGGAGTCAGAATGTTTGTTCTAATTGTAAACTTCCTGAAGTTAGTGACTTGTGTGCTTCACTTGAGTTCATATTTCAGGAATATATTGTGACTGGGGGTAAAATTCAGCTCCTATAGAGCCATTACTTGCAATACTTCACACATAAAACAGGTAATATTTATGACATAACTAGTTTTAACATTATGCTACTTGATATATATTCATACATTATTATAAATAGCTACAATTGGAATTTAATACTTGGTATAAAGCAATGATTTCACCATGTTTCTTACCTATTGCAACAACTACACAAGAATGTCGAGGACAACTTAGGGTGGCTTTCTGAGTCCATTCCAGAGTTTTATCATCATATACATCTATAGCTGGTAAACTTACAAGATAATTGTTTTCATCTTGTGTTGGAGCTGCACCTCCGAACAACCAGATTTTACCATCACATACAACAGCTGAACCAAAGGCTCGGGCAATTCTTAATGCTCGTCCATTTACCCATCTGTGTAAAAAAACAAAGCAAATTGAAGATAATTTGATGCTTTTATATATTTGAATCCATACTCGCTGCTAAAGTTAAATGAGCTGTGGTGACTATAAACACGATCAGCACTGTCTAATCACTATGTATAACACACTGTTACAGTAAATCAGTGGCTATGAAATATCTTTAACCATTTGTGGTAAAACAGGCTTAACTGTATTTGAGTTTTCCAATTATTTATTTTTTGAATTTGAAGGCCTAACATATCAATTCAAAACCACTTCCTAGATATAGTGGCACTTATCCCAAGCTTTCATTCTCACCATGCCAATCTACGTCTTCTTATTACTACATAAAACATTTTGCTGTGAGGTGCTTAGCATCCCTGTTTGCACAGGACTCAAGGCCACAATATTTCTTTGCGTAAAGCACGAACTTTTTTGGCACTAGGCTTTTTATTACTTTTAATTAGGCAATTACGGATAACCAATTAAAAGTAGGTATAAAAAATGTTAAATGTGTTTAAAATTACATTTGTTAAATCAGTAACAAAAAGTAGTTGTTTCCATGTTAATGTATGTAAATCATCACAATGTAGTAAAGTGTTCTCTTTGTATTTCCTAAATGTACAAGATTCTTACTGTCCTAATGCCGGATCATAGCATAAAACATCGTCTAATACTGAAGAATTCATATTTCCACCTGTTGTAGAGGTAACTCCACCCATAACCCAAAGATACCCTTTGTGAGAAACAACTGCCATCCCCATTCGTGGTAAAGGCATGTGTTTTTCTTGGTTCCATTCATCTATTGCAGGAACATATGATTCAACAGATGCACTCAACCTGTTAAAAAGAAACAATGAATCTTACTCTAAAATAATGTAATTTTAATTGTATGTTTATGTCTTAAGTAATCTTTTAAGATATAATATTTCTCTGCACCATAAGATCTATGTTAACTAAACAGTTAATAAGCTACTCTTCAGACACATTAGTTCACAATAAAGCAGAAAGGTACACACTTCATGGGATTGTTGTTGGAATGTTTTTTTATGCTATATAATATCAATTTGATGTTTTCAGATACGCTAAGTAAATTGAAACCTCCTACCTTCCAGAGTCATCTCTTCCTCCAATGACATAGATTTTGTCATCGAAAACAACCATGCAATGATGAGATCGTGCACCATGCATGTCAGCGACTCTTGTCCACTCGTTAGAGGAAATTCTGTACACAAATGTCATTTTTGTAGCTATCATTTCTCCCCAGCATCTTATATTAGGGTCACATCCACCTAAAATAATTAAAAAGTTAAGATAAAACTATGCTGTATACAATAAAACCTCAGTAAACCCTTTTAAAAAAATCAGACACAGTAGAAAATCAAGACAAGGAATAAGAATCCAAATCAATAAGTATTTTGAGCCACTGAAAACAGTGATAGCTCTGTTCCATTTTGCTATCTTTATTTATGTTGTCTTCCTTCATGGTGGGTGAGGTACAACTCACATGTTTCTAAAAGTGGAAGTTGTGAGCAATAAATGACTGTAAGTATATGATGTGCATATGATGTACAGTAAAGTAAGGCCAAACCACAAGGCACCGAACTCTACACTGCTCTTGGAGGCGCACTTGCAGTAAAGTAAGGCCAAACCACAAGGCACCGAACTCTACACTGCTCTTGGAGGCCCACTTGCAGTAAAGTAAGGCCAAACCACAAGGCACGGAACTCTACACTGTTCTTGGAGGGAGGTTGAAGAAGCAAATAAAAAGAAAAATGGGAAAGAAAAGAAAAAAACGAGAGTTAAAGAACGTCATTGTACTCCAGTCTCAGAGTGCGACCCGCTGGGCCTTAAGACATGCTGCAGTAGCAGTCTTGAAGTAATGTATTGAATCTACAGTTCTCACACGTTTTAACATTGTTTTAAACAATCCCAGTACTTTGGCTACGGGTAAAGGCCTTTTAGTTTCAGTCTGTGACTTACAATTCATCTTCACTTTCCTGGATTTGGAAAACATTTTAACTGAAACTTCTGTTTTGTCAACTCACCTTCAAATCTGAAAAAAAATGGATGTAACAATCAGCAACTTTAAATCATTAGAGATACAAATGAAACTGTTTCAAAGCTATGGGACAAAGCCACAAATTTGATGAAAGACATAAATCAAATAATTAAGGAACAAGACACCAGTTTCATAAAACTGACCACTGCTCACCGCCAAATATCGACATAACGTGCCAGCATCTGCCACATGCAGATTTTAATAGTCCAACCTCCTGAACAAGCAGGGACGTAAATTTTTACACTCGATGGGGGTGGTGATGATTTTTGCAACCACTTATGTGGACTGTTCAATTTGCAAATTGGTAATCTCTGATTACGTGAACCTTAAAGTTGTAAACATGCAGTCACAGAGTAATCTTGTTGCCACGATACTTCAAGGTTTCCATGTAGGTTTGTATGAGTGAGATGTTGTGAACAGTTTTCAAAATGTTAATAGAATAAAGACAAATGTGTCACATGAATTTATTCCTGCACAGTGCACAGTGTAAAAGATGGCCATTATACTTGACAAGGTTACTAATAACTTTCATTGCATGAGTTACGTATTCAAATATTAATAAAATTAGTAATTACCCTTCATAAGTATATATCTACTGAAAAACTGTTCATGTTGTTTGATAAAAATAATTAAAATGTCTTTGCGAACTCTTGAAAATTACACATCGATACAATGTAGCACATAATTATTCATACTTTTCATTGAAGTAAGATTCATTTAGTCCTCTAGTCTACATGTTCCCAAATGTAGACCTCCTTTGTGATGATCTGTTTATGAATTCTTTCATAAACTTTTCTATATTTATCTTGTCAACCTTATCTTTCTGAGTGTGACAAACTGCCACATGGTTGAGGCAACACTGAGACATAGTTGACCTTTACCACGTCTTCAATCGTCTTAATACAGAAAAGCTGCATTCACATTCGCAGCTGGATCTGAACATACAAGCAAATTTTCATGAGAAGAATTTTGTTTGTTTTTTTGGAATTTCGCACAAAGCTACTCGAGGGCTATTTTGCAGTGTAAGACTAGAGGGAAGGCAGCTAGTCATCACCACCCACCGCCAACTCTTGGGCTACTCTTTTACAAACGAATAGTGGGATTGACCGTCACATTATACACCCCCACGGCTGGGAGGGCGAGCATGTTTAGCGCGACGCGGGCGCGAACCGGCGACCCTCGGATTACGAGTGCACGCCTTAACGCGCTCGGCCATGCCAGGCCCTCATGAGAAGAAACACTTCACTAAACATCTGCTGGTTTGTTTCGAGCATTTTACAGTAAGTATCCTTCGCACCTTTCAGATATACTGCTTTTGTTGTTCCTTTGAACATAGGCAACTGAAACTCGAGCCATTGTGCAGAGACTTGTGGATAGAAGTTTATAACCGAGTTGTCAATCTTGCCAGATGTGATCATGTTCTCAAGTGTCAGATATTGTCCCAAATCATTATAGTCTGCACTGAATCTAGTAGTCAGATGTTATATGACTGTGTCCACAAATTCAAAATATTGGCTTCTGTAGCAGTAATTTCTAACAGTTGCAGAATGGTGTGCTGAGCCATCACCTGTGATACTTCTGGTGGTCTGCGAATGCTTGGTAGTTCAATAGGTACCAGATTTAGGGAAGTTACCTTTTTCTCAGCTTCATCAAATATCTTGTTGTAATTTTCTTCTGTTCGCAATACCCACAATTGTTCAACTGTCATTACAGGACCTTCAATCATGCCAGATACTGTCGCTGATTTTGCTTGGAATACACGGTTTAGTTCCTGTAATGCAGCTAATGGATGCTAAGCCATCAACAATCCTAAACTGTCTTTCCTTTGTCAAATCTGTCCAGCCGACCTTGTGCTTTCACTGCTACATCTGATTTTTCATTTGCTAATTCAGACAAAGAATCAACAATGTTACTGTAGTGATCATTAGCACATGTAATTGCAGATAGGCGGAACAACCAGCGTATTAGACACAGTGGGCGGATGTATTTAACTGGACCATTGTGGCTGTCTGATGATACAATATTTTCAAAGATTGTCTTGTATTTGCCTGACACCAAGTTCATGTACCCACTGGACAGAATCTGGAACATATTCACAAGTTTCAACTGCATGTTACATTATTAAATTAGCCTTGTGTGACAAAACAAAGCTGACTGTTGATTCTCTTTTTTTGCCTGGCATCCCCTGTACGCACCACTCATGTTAGCTGCTCCATCACAAGTTTGTGCTCTTAATCCTGATAGTGATAAATTGAGTCTAGCCAGTACATCAAGTATAGTCGAGGATATTGTTTCACCAGTTGTATTGGAAACATTGTACAAACCAAGAAATGTCTCATGGACGTCAAGGTTCTCATCGATGTATCGTACACTTATTGCTTCCTGTTCGGCACCTGTAACATCTTGAGTGCCATCAACCATTAAAGAAAATATTTTACTTTGCTGCACTTCGTGTGCTGTGTTCCTCAGTGTTTGATGGCTGAACATCTCCATTATTTCATTCTGAGCTTGGGATGATGTGAATGTGGTTTCCTTTGACAAGTAGTCCGTCAACTCAGGATCTTCCTCTTCCAGGAGCTTCATTAACTGCAGGAAGTTCCCCTCCATATCAGTATGTCCACGTAATGCTAAACCTTGATGCAGGAAGAAACGTAAACTTCTGAATATTTTGGCTAGACTTCTTTTGCTGCTTCTATTTTTTCATCATATAGCTGGACAGTCACTGGGGTTACATCAAGTGAAGTTTCTGGAGATATAGCGAATCTGTGCTGAGAGGAGGATTGGTGTTCGTTGAATTTCTGTTTTGCCTTTTCCATTTGCAAAAACCGGTGGATATCAAGGTATACTTCATATCCAATTTCCCTGTAAAAAGGCCTCTTTTTCTCCGCCTTGGCACAATGAAAGCATATGACTTTTTGAGTCTGATTGTCGAAATGCAACCACGGAAACTTATCGAACCACTTGCCCTGGAAGTTCATATTTCTGTCGTGGTATTAGTTATGCGTCTGGATGATATGAATTTCCACAATGTATATGTGGAATGTCAGATTTTTCATTTCTGCACAAACTTGTTTCACAACTATCTGATGGTTCATGATGTGCAATAGTTGCATAAGCATTTTCAGACTGGTCCACTGATTAACATGGTATTTCCTCTGTATGACAAGTTTCTATTCCTTTGCTTGAGGTTGTTGGATTATCTACATTGTCACTTGTAGTACTAGTAACTGGCTTGTAGAACTGTCTAATATCGGAAAGTTTCAGACGCTTGTCATAATTGGAATCTGTTTCCCAGATGACTCAACAGGCTTAAAAACAGTCTTTATTGAAAAACTGTAATGTACAATGAACAAAGATAGAACAGAATGGAAGTAGCACTGAACTGTACAATGTATTTAAGTCAAACACACGAACCTCACAGTGACTACCGAGCCACCTGATCGCCTGGGCATTGCTGGGACAATAATGTGTGCTAGTTACAAGTAATTGCAAGTTTATAAAAAAAATACTTAAACAATTACAGATATATTGTATTCCTCTTAAAGCTCATCAAAACACAAACACGTTGTGATATAATGTCTATAAGCACGTCTATTAAATAAAAACACCAAAACAAAAACTAGCAATTCAGTTCGAGTAGAGGCTTCACGTCATTGAAATCGCTCCTTTTGTGTTCTAATTATACAAAAAATACAATATTTTTACTATCTATGATAAGAGAATATATTGTTCTTTTACCATAAAGCACCAGCACTTTATTAGAGGGCGGTGATAATCTGAAATTTCATGGATTAATAAGGGCCACAAACACAGGTGTAATGAGTCCTGTTGTAAAATCGAGGCTCAGACTAAAGGGAAAGGAGGGGGGGTGATGTAGGACGCGTCTAAATCCGAGCGGCCCGAACCTGTCGTTAACTGTACACTAAATGAACACTATGGTCAGCGACTTCAGCAGCTAAGGAGAGTTAGGTGTTCGACAGTAAAACCTGTTAGATATGCAAAAGAACAAATGGCATAGGGAAACCGCACAATATACACATAAGATTGATGCAGCTACAAGCTACAAATGGCCTGACAGATTTAGATCACGGGAATTTAAGCTTGGGAGTAACATTTTCGAATTTCATGCTCTGTTCAATCTGTTGTGATGAGAATTTTACTTAATCTTACACTACGTACAAGACGTAGGTAGATTCTGTGAAAGAGCTTGCAAGCCTTGCATGTATACTTAGGCCTACTGACTGATACTTACGAACTATCGCTTAAATCGAAAAGCACGCCTATATTAAAGATATACATTTCGGCTACTGAAAAAGCCTACATCTAAGCTTAATTATGTAATTCGATTGGTAAGAACACGAGAATCACAAGAACAAACACAGAATCTGTAGGCCTGTGATACAATAAAACAATTCAACAGACCAAACTGTAGGGGGGATGATTGTATACCCCCGCCTAAAATGAAGGAGGGATGCATCCCCCACTTCCCCAGAATTTACGCCCCTATGTACAAGAGATGCTATCTTCTTTCCAACATTTCAAACTTTTAATGAGCAAATTCAATCCCGTTTCAATGAAAATGATCAAAATATCCTTTGCGGTTTCTCCTGTGTCATGTAACCTGAAAAATAAGATGCTACAAATGATATTTCATTACCTTGTGACTTTTATGGACTGAATGAGAATCAATTATCTTCAGGAAGAAGGATTCTGGTTGGTCTTCTAAATCGAGGAAAACAAAATCCGCATTTGTCTTCTGGATATAATTATAATATAAGGCATTACATTCAGGATATAATTTATCAAAATAAATTTATGAGAGTGGCATCTCTCAACTCCTTTTAACTTATTTTGTTGGCTCGAATATTCATCACTATTCCAGCCACATCCTGTTCTTCTGAAAGATCAATCTCTGCTTTACCTCAAATGAAAACTTACTTATGTTCTACCATTGGACAACAAAAACTTCCTTGGGTCGCCATTTTGAATACTGAACGGGAAATAACAAATTTTGTGATAGAGAACAAAGTGAAAGAGATAATCGATGCTTTTGCTCATTAGAATAATTGTGAAAACTTGGTGCTTATTTGAACCTCATTTAGTTTTATGTTATATACGTAAAAAAAGTAAAAAAAAACACTAGTTGCAATGAAAAAATTATGTTTACAGTTTTTGATTATTAAAAGCAAATATATGTTGTGACCTTTTCGGAGGGATCATGGTACTGAACCCCTAATTAGGAAATCTGCTCTGTGGGTCTCACACTACATATGTGGTTCTTATAGCGCAAATTTGTGTTAGTGTTGTAAATGTTGTCATGGTAGAGAGCAGAGTTTGGGTCCTTCGATTCTTTTAGAGGAACCAATAACATCCTGATTGTACAAGTTCTGGCAATACTTGGTGTTTACCTGATGAACAAAGGTATAATTCAGCAATATCTTGCACTGGAATTGTATAAAATTAGTTCAAAGAGCTAAACTTTAGTTATCTTCTTCGGCTAGCTACTAAACTCAATCCAACTAAACATTTTCAGGATGAACCTAAATCTTTTATTTTCCACTACTGTAATAATCTACGAATGAACTGCAGACCATATTCATAAATAAATAGTCTAAAATCAAAGAAGACAGCTTTCAGTATCTTGATTTTGCCGTAAACAGTGCAGCCTACTAGGTAAACAAATCATACAACAAATGAAACACAGGAGTAAAACGGGACAGAACAACACAGTATTAAAGATAACTATATAATAAAAGTAATCTTGAATACATTGATCTTCCAAAATCAAAACTCTAAGTTTTCTGTGTTTAAAATTCAACTAAAATAATACCATTATTAACAGTAAAATAACTGTTGTAGAATTGTTTTACATTTTTGTTTGAATATTAATTTTAATACGCAATGCCGACTACATTATATTATTTTGAATAATCAACTCAGTAAGCCATGTGATAACTAGAAGTTATATAAAGTTACAGTGCAATAGAATATACTAACTATATTTTGACATTGTTTAGCATTTCATAGGTAGTGTAATACCACCAAAACATTAATCACTTTTGGAAAGGCATGTAACAGTCCCTTCTGTTAAAAAATATTCATGCATTCAGATCATAAAAACATTTTCATAATTAAGGATTTAGAATTTCCAAGATAACAATATTCCTTACACTTAAAGGCTTTAGAAACCAGAAAAATATGGATCAATGTGGGGCCCCAGGACCACCTAGAAAGAGACCTATAACAAGTTGTACTGCAGCTGTGATAAGCAAGATGCAATGTCTTGTGACAAGTGAGAATCAATAAACATGAAGGCCAGTGACAAAAGACATAAATGTAAATAAAGTAAAAGCATAAAAAAGAAATGACATTCCGAAACGTGACACAAGTGATATGCACACAAGTTGGTTCCATAACATTTTTGTTAAACTGTCACTTACATCAAACAACTGGAGAATGAAGCGATATTCATGCTATTACGTTTAAAGGTTTACAAGTCAATAAGTCGGATGCAGTTGTTATAAATTTCTGTGTAATTGGACATCTTAAACAGTCACTGGGAAAGTTATTCTCATAAACTAAATGTATTACGGAATGGTGAAGGGAAAAATCGTGTGATTTGGACATGAAAACTGGACAACAAAGTCTTTTTTAATAGTAACCATACTAAAGGGCAAAACATGGTTGTCAAGAAAAGTATAACAAGTCATTACAACATGGTCTACAGTGATATGATAACATTATAAAATGATTTTAATAGAATGCACTCAATAAATATAATGGATTCACCTATGCGGATTTATGAAATGTTTTAATTAATAACAATACAGTTCAGTTATCAACAAAGTTTATTTATGTATGTTGCCAACTGTAAAGTTTTGTTTAAAATCTGTTTTGGTTAGATTTTCGTAGTTAACTGGATGTCACATTAGTTTCCCTCCTCTCCTGTAAATACAGAGTTATGAACAGCTTACACCAGCTTCGTGATCAGCACGGTTTGTTTTAAAGTTACAGATGGAAAAGGTTAGCAGGGAGAAATGAAAACAACATATTGGTAAATATTAGGTGTTTTTTGTCATCAGTGAAAATTTGTTATGTACTGAGAATCTTGAAACTTTTTAACATTACAAGTTCTTTGAGTGTAATTAATATTTAATTTCAACTTAATCCTTCAGTTAAATAGGGTGGCTTTGCTGTGAGAAAAACACACACTGTTTTATTAAAACTTATTACACTGTCATTATCACATCTACCTGTTACATAGATGGCACCACGGTAGTAAACAGCAGCATGATGGTTTCTCGGATGTGACATAAACCCGAAAAATTCCCACCTATCTTTGAGAGGATGATACTGAAACACAGATCGACCTGCAATAAATATTATCAAATTTCATTACATATTGAAAAACCCCTTTTCTAAGGCCTCAAATCACACAAACTTGATGAAAGAACGTTTTACAAAAAACAAAAACAAACCCAAAGCACGTGACACAAATATTTTGAAATAGTCTGTTATGTATAAAAGATCTTTTTAACTTTAACCCAATTTCAGGTTTCTAAAACATTCCGTATTCATATGATTCCTTCACAATACAATTAAACATGAGAGGTGGTAAAAACATGATTCAGACAAAATACAACTCATTAAAATCAAAACAATGTTTAGTTTAACAATGAGCTGCTTTCAGTAAATGTCTTATGAATTAACTCATAGTACCTCATTTGTATTTGACACATTTATTTCTTAATAGTTTAGCCTATATCTCTAGTTGTCTTTCATTAAATAAAGTTTTGTATTTATGACTGATCTTATGTCTGTTCCTTAGAAGTTGAGTATATTTGAAGGGTTTTTTTTACTGATAACATCACACAAAGGATCTCCTTCATGGACTCAAGAAATGGTGAGGACACTCTCTTGTGAATAACATTCCTACATTGTTCTGGATCAAATCAGAGTGGATACAAATATTACATGCTGTGAAATAGCACATTATAAGGTTTACTTTACTGTTATGTTTACATCATTCGGTTTAACATGACTTTTTACTTTTACTGAAGCACTTTATTGCCTTCTACATGGCGCTTGTTGGTTTTCATTAAGTATGAAACTGACACCAGCTCCCCCTAGCAGCGACGTACATTTATTAACACTGAGATAGATCATGTAGTACACGAGAGGTAACTTCGTGGTCTAACCACTAAATAAAAAGCCATCCTTGATGTTGAAAGCGAGTTAGTTCACGATTGTTATTGCTCTGGTAATATTGTGTTAATCTCTGGTGAATTATGTTTTTATTTGTCTGCTTATTAGATATTTACTGAAGTTGTGGTGGTATTTGTTTAGCCTATTAAAATACTTGTTACATATAAATGACTGTTTAACTTAAAGTGAGGGTTATAATTTAGTCTATGTAGTTAAAGCTAATTTTAGAAGCAATAATTTATGGCAAGTTTGATTGGTAACTAAGTAATGATGTGCAGTGTAACTAGGAATCAACATCATGTTATCAGAAACTTCTAAACTTTTCTTGTTACTTTATTTGAATATTATTCTATGATCATATCTCATGCCATGTGAAATGTTTCCCAACAAAGATGATGGACATCTGTCACACGACTCTATGGTCACAATTTGATGCTTTTGTTACATCATTTTTATAACGTGAGATAAAGGTTTATCCATGAAACCCACTTGAAGTAAAGGCGTATTGCAGAGACGGCTGGTATAAGTATTATAACTTTAATTAAAACAAAGTACAGAACAACGTGTAAACCATTTGAGGTCATCTTCAGATTAAGAAAGACAGTTTAAAACTGACCATTACTGGGCACATGTCCTGGAGATGAGAGCATGAAGCGGTACCAGATTGTAGGAGTGGAACAGTCAGATGTTACACGTTGATTAATATACAGGTGGAGGACAAAAAGTGGTCCTCCTTGAAAATGCTAATTTGTTATATCTTTTATTAGAAAACATAAAAACATGTAAAACTATATGTTTTAAAATGCACTGGATGAGATCTGCTCAAATATGATTCAAATCATAATTTTAACACTGGCTTTCATAAGTACCTGAACTTTTTATGATTTTAGTTGCATTTTCTTATAAAAAATGTTGTACACCTGTTGTAGTTTCTCAGAACTTCTTACTCCAATTAGCCTAGAATTGAGAAATAAAAAGAAACTTTTTAAAACTAAGTCCAGGAAAGTTTAACATGTGATGTCACAATGAGAGGTTGTTATGACGTTTCTGAGAGCCTTCACTTTTGATGTGCCTGTGACTAAGAGTATAACTAGAAAGTTCAGGAATAATGCCATTTAAAGGTGAAACCAGGGATGACTGACCAGAAGCCATTAAAGGTGACAGGAAATCAAAAGACAAAAGAAAGAAAAGATGCTGAGGTTGTTGTAAGTGAACCACATATCTGTAACTGACAAACAACAACAGAAATCTCAACATAAAGCAGCCAGAGCTACCTACAGAGATGGTACTGGCAGAAAACAGAGTGTTGCGAGCCAGAAGAAACAGAACAGAGACAACTCATTAGATTTACCACAAGAGGTCTGTAACCATGATTAACAAGTAGATGATACATGGTCAGCTCAAGTTAGCAAAAGGGCCAAAAGTGGTGATTGAAACATAGGACAAACACAGAGGTGCCAACAAATAATAATATTTCAGTTGGTGATGGCTATGTCAAGGCCAAGTCCTACAAGATTCTGGGTTCAGCAGTGAAAATGAATCTATTATCTTATGACTAGATGATGGGCAAGGCGAATCTGTGTGTGTTGATTGATGGGATAGTAAGAAGGTTTGCATAAAAAAGAATAAAGATGGACCCTCCATATTACATGGGAAACCTTGAGGCCATGTGTATGAAGGAACCTTTTTATGACTTGGTGATCAGCATCAAACCAGGCAGTGCAAGTTTTAGAAACCAGAAAAAAAGAAGAAGACTGATGAAGCATCTGTAGTCACCATTAGAATTCAAGAAAAGCAACCAAGACATCAAGTCCCTGCAAGTCTTGAAAGGTGAACTGAAGAAAGTACAAAAGAAAAAAATCTTTCACTGCAGAAAATTTGGAAGAGTGCCTAGGATAAAATATATCACAAGTCAAAGGACTTAAAGACTGGAGTACCAAAAAATATTGCTAAACTAATATATCAAGGCAATTATTCTGGAGAAGTCAAACAGGTCATAGTACTAACAGAATACTGAACTCAATTGATGAAGTTGACTTACAAACAGATTGTGGGAGGACACTTAGGGAGCAAAGAAGATGGCTAGCAGGATCACCAGTAACTTCTGTTGGTCAAGGATCATTGGAGATGTGATCAGATTCTGCTGTCATGTGTCATCTATCAAAGGACAATACTGAGAAGGAAGGTAGCCAAGATACCACTCAGTGATATGCCTTTCATGGAAGAGCTGTTCAAGGATAACTGGTATGTGTTGAAAGCAGTGGACTACACAGCATGTTAGTCAGTTGAAAATGGAGAGAAACAGAAACCTTCATAGAATTGTTATGCAGAATAAACTTTTTAAAAAACGTCTTGATTGACAGAGGGGCCCAACATACCTCAGAAGTAACACACTAGTATGGAGTGGAGACTTGTGAGATCTCAGCAGATCTTTACCACCCATGCAGTAATAGATGTAAAGCAGTCAGAAACAGTTCTATGACAACAAAGACTATGAAGGACATTTCAAGGTAGAACAGAAGGCTTTAGTTCTGCTGGTACAGATAAGAACAAACTCAACCTGTAGTAGAAAATACCTTTTGAAGTATAGGAAGTGGTCAACAAATGGACCATACGGTTAATTAGAATATCAGACCAAGATGTACCATGCCAATTTCTTTTTAAAGAGGGACTGCAAAAGGAAAAAGATCTAATGGGTATAAGCTTTGAGAAACAGATTAATACTGCTAGTGTGGCTATCATAGATGCAGAACCAAAAATAGTGTCTTTGTCACAGGAGTCGAAGTCCTATTAGACCTAAGACCACTGGGTGAAGATGAGACATATAGAGATATCAATATCAGTGAAGATCTCACTGACAAGCAGAAGAAAGGGTTATTAGGTTTACTGTGCCAGTTCACAAATGTCTTCAAAAACTGACCAGGCAAGACAGACCTTGTGCAACACAAACTCATGGCCATGACCAAGGATTCAGTTAACATAAAGCCCTACTAGATGCCCTATGCAACAGGAGATCTGATCAAGCACATTAAAAACCAGAATCGTCAAGCCTTTTAATTCAATCTACTGTACACCAGTGGTAATCACGATGAAGATGGATGACTCAAGTTGTTTCTGGACACATTTCTGGAAGCTGGTTGGTCTTTGTGATGCAGTTCATTTCTGAATCTATGGGAAACCAATAAGCTATCATGGTGAAACTAGATAGGGTCATGTTCTTTATCAAGGTCATCTTTAGGAAAGGTTACTATTATGTGGATAGCATTCTAACCTACAAAAGCAAATAAGAAACCCATATGAAGAAAATCAGAGAGTTGTTCAGACAAGTAAAGCCAACAGGTCTGACTATTAGACCCTATAAGAGCTACATCAGTTACTCTCTGTTGGACTTTGTTGGACACAATGTGTGCAACTGAGAGATAGCTATGGAAAAAGAGAATCTAACCCATATAAAGATGCACCAGCTACAATGATAAAGCAAGGAGTTACAAGGATACAACAGGAAGCTCACCAAAAGCTATACTAAAGTGAAGTGGGAACAACCAGAGCAGATGGCATTACACAAGCTGAACAATATTGTAAGAAGTCTGTGAATCCTGAGAATGTCAAAACAACATTCATCATTCAGGCTGATATGTCAGATTTTGTAATCAGGCAAAAAGCTGTTGAAATTATTACAGCTTGTATTTTGATAACAGAATAGAAAAGAATATTTATTTTGTAAATTATGTTTTAAAATAACAGAACCAGCTTATGTGGAATTTATCAAAAAGTGATAATTATTTAAAGTGCTGAATACGATAATCAATATAACAAACATTTCTATTTCTTTGACTAGTTTTAATATATCATTTTAAAAGAAGTGGACTTTGTTAATTGTTGTGAAAGTTGTCATTAACAAGTGATGAATCCAGCCCATACATTATAACAAGTGATGAATCCAGCCTATACATTATAACAAGTGATGAATCCAGCCCATACATTATAACAAGTGATGAATCCAACCCATACATTATATCAAGTGATGAATCCAACCCATACATTATAACAAGTGATGAATCCAACCCATACATTATAACAAGTGATGAATCCAACCCATACATTATAACAAGTGATGAATCCAACCCATACATTATAACAAGTGATGAATCCAGCCCATACATTATAACAAGTGATGAATCCAGCCTATACATTATAACAAGTGATGAATCCAGCCTATACATTATAACAAGTGATGAATCCAGCCCATACATTATAACAAGTGATGAATCCAACCCATACATTAAAATATGGCAATAGATTGTACAAATCACATGTATATTTCTTAAATCCCATGAACTGGAGCTATAGAGATGAGCAGCTAAAACCAATAAGATGATGGTTGAAAGGTAACGTTTGTGTTAGACTACACCATACCCTCACTAGCATTATATACAAATTTTATCCATGATTAACTGTACACAAAATATCCTTCAAAGCACTGCAAAAGAAACGTTACAAAAATATTATATTTTGTTGTTCATCTGTGCTTAATGGTTTTGTAAGTAAGACAATATTTGATGCACAGTAGCTG
Source organism: Carcinoscorpius rotundicauda (assembly GCA_011833715.1). Classification (NCBI taxonomy): domain Eukaryota; kingdom Metazoa; phylum Arthropoda; class Merostomata; order Xiphosura; family Limulidae; genus Carcinoscorpius; species Carcinoscorpius rotundicauda. Next base: position 10,640,694 of record CM022401.1, on the reverse strand, counting down.
TGTCATCCTTCTTCCAAACTCACCATAAGAAATGTTCATTGGGTCTTGGGGATCTACTCCACCAATAGCTACGATGACAGGAACTGAAGTGTCTTGAATGTCACCTGTTGCATGTAAACGGTTCACGTAATATGGAGTGTTCTCAACATTTCGAAGCCCAAGAACTTTTCTGTAATAATTAGAAATTTAAGACATGTATTTCAAAATTACTATTTTTTACACTGAAATAGTTTTAATTTATTTTATATCAGAAGTATTTGATAACAAGGAAACAGATTCATTAAGATCTATAATTACTTTGAATGTTGGTAATCTTCATCCATGAAAAGAAGCTTTCCTAAATTAGGATCAATGTGGCGAGGAATGGAACAGAAATGTTTGAATAACATTTCCTCTTTACTACTGTGAAACTGGTAAACATCTGAGTCTCTGGGGTCTGGGTCAGGAGGCCAAAACTAAGTCAACCAAAGTAGAAACATTTTAGTGTCAACTACAAGAAAACAAAAAAAAACTGTTTAACCTTTTAACAAAGACAAAGACTTTTAACAAATATTACACTTGTGATAATTTGTGTAATAGTTTAAAATAAAGGCAAGGTTAGTTTTCAAAATACACAATAAAATTTTCATCGACCAACTGCCAAAATTAAAAAATAAGACAACATGTTTGGATACCTTCATCAGGAGTAAAAACCTACATGACAAGCTGGTAGTTTTATAAGGAAAAGATTTAAGTAATTGTAATTTATGAGGTGGTATGAATATTGTACATGAAAAAAAAAATTTTTTTTTACAAATTATCCATTATTACCAACTAACTCTTCACATCTGTTCAACTAAGGATTATTTATTCAATTCACTTTGAGTGTTAGGTTTGTTTAAAAGTACTTGTTTGTGCCACTGTATATATAAGGTATAACAAGTCAAATCTGTAGTGTATTCAGATATTACTGCATATATATATATATATATAAATATTTATATATAAGGTATAACCAGTCATATTGGTAGTATAGTCAGATATTACTGTATATATATAAAAGGTATAACCAGTCATATTGGTAGTGTAGTCAGATATTACAGCATATATAAATGGTATGACCAGTCAAATCTGTAGTGTATTCAGATGTTACTGTATATATATAAATAAGGTATAATGAGTCATATCGGTAGTGTAGTCAGATAATACCGTATATATAAGGTATAACCCAGTCAAATCTGTAGTGTATTCAGATGTTACTGAATATATATATATATATGAGGTATAACCAGTCATAATGGTAGTGTAGTCAGATGTTACTGTATATATACATGGTATAACCAGTCATACTGGTAGTGTAGTCAGATATTACAGTATATATACACACTATAACCAGTAAAATCAGAAATAAGCAACTTAACTCTAATCTTCAATCATTTAACAAAATCAAAACAATATTTTCAACCACTGAAGATTAAATAATGTATATCAAATAAGATGTGAATGTAACAAAAACAGTATTATGAACATAAGGGCTCTAATAGGGTGTTAACTGTGCTGAACACATTTCACAGTGTTGAGACAGTGGCACATAACACAACCTAGAGGTGAAAAGAACTAGGAGAGGGTATGCACTTATGCATAGACATGTTTTCTTTTTATGTTTAAAATACAGATATTTTTCTTCAGGTGTTTATGATGTGCCTAGTTTCGTTCTTTTCTCTCATGAAAAACAGTCATAAGCTTCTGAGCGAACTCTGCTATTATTGTGGGTTCATTTATCTAATACTACTCAGACTACCAGTTTTATCAACAAATACCACATCATATAGAAAGCCTGACATTAAGCTTTACCATAAGGATTACCATCTCACCCTCAAGAACTGTATGACTGGGGCTGTAAAGGTCACCCAGCTGATTAGTTCCTACAGTTACATAATCTGCTCATTGAGTATCTGGACACCATTTCCAGTGAGACTCATGACTAGAACAGAACAAATAAACTTCCATAAGACTTATACTGGAGATGAAACTCCAGCATGTAAATGATCTAGACAACTTCTCCTCTTGGAAAAATAGACTGAAACCACGGAAGAACAAGGATTGATAGAGCTGAGTACTAGACCATCGACATCATAGAGCGACTTGTGAAAAAGAAAGATGGATCCACAAGGTTCTGTATGAGCTACTAGAAAGTGACTGAAGTTAAACAGATCAATACTTTATCACTGACAAGTACTGGCCATCTATTTTATAACAAATGTATTGTGGCAGTTTGTTTTGTTACCCTTTGGGCTGTGTATTACATCTGCTGCTTTCAGTTGCTAATGAAATGTTCTCTGTTGGAACTATGGAACATCACACTCATCTATTAAAATAACAAACTTGTTCCTGGAGATAATAGCAATAATTGAATAATAGGGAATCAATAATCCTATGTTAAATATAAATGGTAATAATGGACAATTTTGGAAAGAGCTATTGTTTTCCATGCACAATACTCATACCACCTCAGAGATTACAATTACTTAAATATATTCATTGTAAAACTTCTAGCTTGTCATTTAGGTTTTTACTGGTGTTAAAGACTCCTAAACATGTTTTCTTCTGATTCTTGGTCAATCAAACTTTTATTGTACATTGTACATTCTTCTTGGATTCTATCACTGTCTGCTTTACACATTTGATTTGGGACTGAATAGACCTAAAGAAACTATAACGATTCAGAATACTAGAAATCAGTTTTCAAAGTGTGCAATACCATGGAAAGAACAAACATAATCACGTTTTTAATACACATTCAAATGTTATTAGCTTATTAAACTCATTAACAAACAAACAACAAGCAAGTTATTTCAGACTCATTTTACTGACAGTCATCACACTGAACTGTTGTAATATTTTAACTGAAACACTTACTGGTATAGTAACCGGTGCCAAATCTTTAGAAGTAACATCATCACCCAGGGCTTTAGGTCGGTAACCACTGACATAAGTTTGTATTCTTCCAGTGGTTCTATAGCTTCTACCTGGATTAAACTTCTAGTATGAAATAAAAACAATGAAAATACACAAAATGTTTCCCAAACATCAGCACAGTTCTTTCCAAAGGGACATTTTATTGAAACTGAATAAAATATATAGATTATCTTTGTCACTTATATAAATGTTTGTGTAAATTAAAAAAATGTACTGGGAGTTGCAGGTCATGATGATAATGACAGGATCAAATAGGTCTAAAACATCTATAATATTCCACAGGACTTAAGGTAGGTTATAAATATAAATTCAGAAAGCTTCAAGAGTTAATCACTGAAGGACAGATAGGAGCCATAAGACAAACAGAGTTTCTGTTAATGTTTTGTTTTCATTTACTCATCAGTAAAATAACACAAACAGCAGTGGTCATATTTTAAGCACAGATTACAAGTTACAAACAAGAGAAGCCTGTAAAAATTACAAATGTTTAAATAAACTTTAATTTGTTTGTTAAGTGAAATGCAGAGCCACACAGTGAACTAATACACACTGAAACCTGGTTTTTAGTGTTACAAGAGTTCGGACTTAATGGAAACAGAAGTACAACAATTTGTTATTTTTACGTGAAGTGTACTTTAAATTGTTGTCACTAGATGATTTATGATGACCCATCAATGACACAACAACAATGGTATCAAGAGTTGGAGTATTTTGGAGAAAATAAAATATAATTTTATATATACTTGAGATGAATTTAAACTGTAAAGAGGACGACCATGTGGTCAAGAAGTGAGTGTGAAGTATTTCTTGAGATAACGAAATTGTTGTCTTGAGGCTTATTTTTAATTTTGTTAATTTGTTTCTGGGATTGTTCAGAAAGTTTTTTCCAGATGGATAGTTGAATCGTCCAGGGTGTTGACTTACAGTTACTTTGTACATGTATATTGATTTGTTTTATGTCAGTTAACATCATTTGTAACATAGGCTTAACAAGTTTTATGTTTCCCTAGGGCACAGCAGTATATCTGCAGAATTACAATGCTATAAGCTGGTTTTCAATACTCATGGTGAACAGAGCACAGATAGCCCTTTGTGCTTAGCTTCCAACAAACCAGTTAATACAGCAGCGTGCAAGCTTCCCAGCTTGTATGAATGTGAAATGAGAAAAGTAGCTGATTGTTAAATTGCCCTTTGAATTATTTTTCTCACATAATTTAAAAGAATGCCAACAAAGAAACAATTGTCACAATAAATGATAACTGTAAAAAACACAAGTGTAGAGGATGACATTTCAAGACTAGGATAGATGATAACTGTAAAAAAACACATGTGTAGAGGATGAGACTTCGAGACTAGTATAGACAATAACTGTAAAAAACACAAGTGTAGAGGATGAGACTTCGAGACTAGTATAGACAATAACTGTAAAAAACACAAATGTAGAGGATGAGACTTCGAGACTAGTATAGATGATAACTGTAAAAAACACAAGTGTAGAGGATGAGACTTCGAGACTAGTATAGACGAAAACTGTGAAAAACACAAGTATAGAGGATGACATTTCGAGACTAGTATAGACGAAAACTGTGAAAAACACAAGTATAGAGGATGACATTTCAAGAGATTTTCATCTTCAGGTCAGTGTGAGTAAGATGTTGAAGGTCTTTATATAATGTGTTACGTTTTTTTTTAATGTTTTATGTTTTTCGTAGACTAAACGCAACAGAAAGACACAGATAACAGCTTGTATAATTTATTACAATAAGCTATTATATATATATAACAGATATAACCTAAATTATATATTAACAATGACAGATATTAAGTTTAAACCTTCAAAATTAATTACAACACAAAATGGTACTGGCCTGTATCTAATATAATGATCTAGAATGAAAGTCCAAAAGTTCAGATCAGAAATCCAAAATTCCGGTCTAGGGTGTGAATTTGGTCCCACGAAGAAATTTCGAAGTTTGAATGGAGAATGACGAAGTTCTTTTTACGGTGCTTCTTGATGAACGTCTCCAACTTGCCGCCTTCCAATCTTCCCAGTCTCCCCTAAACAGTCCGTACGTGACGACTCTCAGCCAACCAGTAATTCGAATGAATCGCAAAGATTGACGAGACAAAATCACAGCTTCTGTAGATCTGGCTCTGGTCACAAATCCAAGTTGAATAAAATCACAGCAAACACTTAAACTTTCTCAAACGAATGACTGACTCTTCTTTTCTTCGAATAAAAACTAATGACTCTTCCTATTTCTCGCGTCTCCGTCTGTTTATATATTAGTAGGCCTCTTCTCGAACAATCGCGTAACTTCTACAGAACTCCAGAGCAATCCGCGCATGTCCGTTCTTAAACGAGACTCAACGTCTGGACACTAGGCCGCCATACATTTCCGTTTATAGTCATATATTTGATCTACCTAATTCTAGAAATTTCTAAATGTTATTTTGAATGAATAACAACATATTTTATTGGTTTAAGCTTTGAAACAATAATATAAATATGGAAATATAAATAATAGAAATGAAAATTTAAATATAACACGACATGTTGTCGTTTACAAAACATTTACATGACATTTACATAACACTCTCCCCCTTAAAAGTAAAAAAAAAAAAAAGTTTGAACTTGTGAAAACCTTTTTTTTTAAAACCAACTTAAAAGGGTTAAATCCAGTGGATTCTTTAATACCCTCACGAACTGCAAACAATAACAAGGGAACACCCTCATCCCAGTTCTTTGAGTGTTCGTGGCAGTAATTTGGTGGAAACGATCAAGAACACCTTGTGACTCAGGATGGTATGCACTGGATGAAATTTGGTGGATGTTTAGTTCATGCATGGCTTGTTGAAACTAAACTAACGTGGCAGGGGTTCAGTTTAGAGAGAGAGAAATCAGAAGAGTTCTCTCCCCAACCTGGGTGTTCAGGAACGTTGTGGTTCCTCTTCGTCCCCTTTCGTGGATTGTTATTAAGATTCAGTTTTTTTTTTAAATAAATTAATTATTGTTATTATTCTTGACTATTTGGGTGGAGGATGTCACTTCTAAATGTTGTCTTGGGGGGAGGCAAAGGCAGCAGCGGAAAGGAAGGCCTGTCCATAAAGGAAGAGGTTGAGCAGATGTGAACATGAATATTATTCAAATATTATTCAAATCCAGATCAAAACAAAACAATTCAAACGGCACGATTCAGGGTCTGGCAAAAGAGTTGCCTGGGCTGGGATCTATAAATCCGACACTCGTCTAGACACCAGGTCGACATACATTCTATTTATAAACAACTGATCGATCTCCTAATTGTAGAAATTTCTACATGAACAACAACATATTTTATTGGTTTGAACTTTAAAACAATAATATAAACAACATGGCATTCCAAACGCTTTATACATAACATTAAAGAAGAAAATAAACAAACTTGTGACAGAAGTTGAACAGTTACTAATATTTAATCAAACGAGGCATTAGACAAACCACAGGTACATACATGCTATAATATTTAACATATCACAATCAAACGAGGCATTAGACAAACCACATGTACATACATGCTATAATATTTAACATATCACAATCAAACGAGGCATTAGACAAACCACATGTACATACATGCTATAATATTTAACATGTCCCAATCAAACGAGGCATTAGACAAACCACATGTACATACATGCTATAATATTTAACATGTCCGAATCAAACGAGGCATTAGACAAACCACATGTACATACATGCTATAATATTTAACATATTACAATCAAACGAGGCATTAGACAGTTACTATTACAGTTACTAGACGTTGAATATTTACTATTAAAGAAGAAGATCGACAAACTTGTGACAGAAGTTGAATAGTTACTATTATTGAAGAAGATAGACAAACATGTGACAGTGGTTGAACTGCGAGTATTAAAGAAAATCGACAAACTTGTGATAGAAGTTGAACAGTTACTATTATTGAAGAAGATAGACAAACATGTGACAGTGGTTGAACTGCGAGTATTAAAGAAAATCGACAAACTTGTGATAGAAGTTGAACAGTTACTATTATTGAAGAAGATAGACAAACATGTGACAGTGGTTGAACTGCGAGTATTAAAGAAAATCGACAAACTTGTGATAGAAGTTGAACAGTTACTATTATTGAAGAAGATAGACAAACATGTGACAGTGGTTGAACTGCTACTGTTATAGAAGGATCAACATATAAGATAGTTCTAATTAAAGACACTATTGACTCTTGGTGGTTCAGCAGTAAGTCTGATGGATTACACTATGAAACACCATGTGTTGATACTCGTGATGGGCATAGTACAGAGTAGCTTTAGGCTTATCAACAAACAAACAAGAAAATAGCAATATATCTATGTCATTTTATGAAGAAAGACAGCGAGAAAAAATCATTAAACAAAACAAATACCGAAAATCTGGGTCAATTTTAGGTGGGGTGTTATGTAATTTGCCCTAGTTTTTTGAGGTCTTAGCGAAAGTAAGACCCAAAATTCGTTAGGAATACACAATATATCTAGTTGAAATTTGCTGGCCTCACATACATAAAGAGAGAAAACAAAGAGAACCATATGTGGGTGCTATGATATCCTACTCCCTTATTCCCCTTCACTGTCTGCAAAGAGATGTGGGAATATGGTTACTGATAAAGATAATCAAATAAAAATAGCAATAAAAAAGAAACAATTAGAATGCAAGACATTAATGAGGGAGACAGCAAAGCTGTCCTCAAAGTTAGCTTTCTCGCCCCCAGTACGCAGTTTGGACATAAATACCACGATGGTAAGGTATTACCATACTTAGCCTAACCTAAATTATATTTCATCTAAGGCTATAATATGCTGTAAAAAATTCATACTATCTTTTTTTCTGATGCAATATGTTTTGTAAACTTTTTTGTAACTTTCTTAAGTAATATTTCTATGTACACATGTATGGAAAGACCGTAATGAAAAAATTAACAGAGTTGAAAATGACATAAAGAAAGATGTTTTGAAGTTGAAGAAAACACTGGCAAGAAATTAAAACATGCAAAGATTAAACTAGCCTCAGCTCTCTCTGTATTAGCTCGTGAGTTCCAGCTTGGAACATCACCTGCTACAACAGTATTACAGGAAAACTTGTTTGAATTACACCTTGTATCACTAATGCTGTAAAGGTTTTACTAAAGGAGCTTCCTGGACTACTCCAACTGTAACAATAGCTAATCAACTTCTGGAACTTAGCTGGCTAATTCAGCATAGGATGATAAAGAAACTAAAAGATTAAGACGGAAAGATACCATCTTCAGTTCATAGTCATTTGTTGAACAAAGAAATGGAACACTGAGGAATAAACTATTCATCTAGCTGTCCAATCAAAAGGACCAGTTTAGATTATGTAACCTTCCACACAGGAAAGAAGTATTCAGAGCAAAGTTCCAGTATAAGGTATGAATGTGTTGCAAGTGATTTGCAAATGCTTAACCAGTTAGTTATCTTATTTCAACGCTTCTCATGAAGTGATAGTTTTTTATCTGCACATGGCCATTTTGAAGACACCATAACATACGAGGATATGAGAATCAGGCTGAAATAAATCAGATGAATACCCTTAAAGAAAACTCTGATATTAACAACGGAACTATTATCCATTAAAGTCACAGATAAATAATTTGAAATATTAGGTCAAGTTAAGGGATCATGAGATTGAGTAGAACTTGAAGGGAATAATAATTCCTTCTAAAGAGAGAACTGTTATAGATGTGAGAAATCTGTTAATTACAGCTGAGACTCTTAACAGCTTTTAAAACATTGAGGACATAATACTCTGAAGATGACTCTTGAGCCTAAACACTTTCCAAGAATTTACAAGTCAGATGGACTCTTGGGGTAAAGTTCAATTAAAAATACCCTATTTGCTCATAATGATAAAGAAGTTCATTCAGTCCATGATTTACTTCTAGAAATATATGTAATACATTGATTAACACAGACTATACAGTTCAATAATTTGATTTGGTAGTGAAGAGGGAAGATTCAAAAGGCAAGTGAACTAAATTTCAGTAACAGAAAAACAAGAAGTTACCTCAGTGTATGAAGCATCTCTACACCTCATAATATGTGGGTAATTGACACTGAAGAAGAATGGATATTTAAAACTGACTTCTTGTGGAAATGTCGTAGTCGTGAGGTAAGGCTAACTGAAATCATTGTGAACTGTATGGTAATCACTACACCAGAGGTTGAGCTTCTAGTGACAACAATAAGAGCAATAACTGTATCATCAAGAGGTTAAGTGGTTATATCAATACTTGTTAAAAGTAAGTTTACATCTAGTAGCTCCTCTTCAACAGAACCAAACACCAAATACTTCAACATATCCTGTGGACTAATGGTTCATAAAACTTTAATGGAAAGGGAGAATAAAAATTTTATTATCAGAGTCATGAATATAATAAAGCATACAATTTGAGTCACGTCTGGATGGAACAGTGAAAGGTACAATACAATACACAGTGATCTTTCATGTGATACTCGTGTTTCAACAGTCCATATTGATAAATAAGTCGTTTAAAGTTTTGATTATTCCTTTTCTGTAATGTCATGGTCTAGAAAGCTGTTAACATTGCTTTGTTCAATATACTTTGTTTTTTGCTCTCTTTAATAGGTGATAACACCTCTGCTCTTAGAGATATTTTATTATTAGATAAGAAATCCAAATTTAATACATTAGAACTGTCACATCCTTTATTGGCCAATTGTGAAATTGACTGCAAGTGACAGTGACCAATTTTGCCATTTATCTAATACTTTTCAGACAAACAGTTTTATCAACAAATATCACATCACATAGAAAGTTTGACATAAAGCATTAACATAAGGATAACCATATCACAAGAACTGTATAATCGAGGCTGTGAAGGTTATACAGCTAATTAGTACCTGCTCATGGAGTATCTGGATACCATTTCTAGTGAGCCTCATGACTAGGACAGAACAAATAAACTGTTCCATAAGACTGATACAATACATAAATGATCTAGACAACTTCTTCCCTTGGAAAATAGACTAAAACCATGGAAGAACAAGGATTGATAGAGCTGAGTACTAGACCATCGACATCATGGAGCGACTTGTGAAAAAGAAATATGGATCCACAAGGTTCTGTATGAGCTACTAGAAAGTGACTGAAGTTAAACAAATAAATACTTTATCACTGACAAAGAATGACTATCTTGGATACTGTATCTGGGTTGAAATTCAATCAACAAAGTATGAAAATAGAAGACAGTTGTTATTTTATAACAAATGTATTGTGGCAGTTTGTTTTGTTACCCTTTGGGCTGTGTATTACATCTGCTGCTTTCAATGACTAATGAAATGTTATCTGTTGGAACTACTCTGGAACATCACACTCATCTATTAAAATAATATACTTGTACCTGGAAAACCTTAGATAATACTTAAGAAGGGCAATGGAAGATTATGGTTTCACTGGGAGAAGAGAACCTAAAGTTAAATTCTAAGAATTATGAATTGTTCCCTCAATAGGTGAATTTCATGAGAAACAAAATCATCAGACACATCTAAGACTGAATGTATTCAGATTTGGTCAACATAAAACAGTCTGTATGAAGTAAAACAGTTCCTTGAACTGTGATCTTACTAATTGTTGATTTGTAATCTTTTTCTCTCACAAACTATCCTTTATGCAAACTAACCAAGAAGCAAAATAAATATTATTAGAATTCTGACTGTGAATTGAGAAAAGAATTGACCACTGCATTGATACACATACCAGTGATGCTACTGGGAGAACAATCATGTAATTACCTACTGTAGCAAGACAACAAATACTGTGTAAAGAAGGTATTGTACATCTTGGAGATACTAAGTTCAAGCCACGTGCCACTGCCATCATTATTTATGTGGATAAAATTTTATCTTTTCAACAGATCATGGAACACTGAAGTGGCTTGTAATTTTTTTTTAATCTAGACAACTTGATAGCAAGATGGATCCAAAAATTCCAGGAGTACAACTTTAACTGTACACATTGCACTGGATAGAACCATGGAAATACAGATACAGTATCACAAAATATACTGAAAAAAATCCAAACACTGTAAATAGACTAATCTAAAGCACAGCAAAGTTTAATCCAAGATGTGACATCTATAAGTGGGAATGAAGATCTTATGTGGTCAAAGTTTCAATTGGAACCTGTTGAAGCAAATGATAAGAGTCTGATTCTATAGCTTAACAGTAGTGCTAAAAGATCATTGTGACAAGATGATGCTCCAAGCAGCCTCAAAATAAAGATGTATTTGACACAGTTGAATTCCATATGCTTAAAAGAAATTTTAGCACGTTGGAAATAAGAAAATACCAAAGAAAAGAAACGAATAATACCATTAGCATTTACACAGTTCCTACATTCCGACACACTCTTGTCTTCTACACAATCTTTCTATGACTAGACACTGGAGTGAGTCCTGAGTCCTGGAATTCTTCTGTTGGTTTAGAAGCCAGAGGTTTATGGAAGACTACTGTGAGACATATGTATTTTTCTGTGAACAAAAAGTTTCACAAAAGAACCAGCATGGGTAGCCACAGTAGTACTATATTGGAGCTCCACTCAAAAAGAGTTGCTGTTAATGTGCTGAGTTTTCTGCCACAGAGTAACAATCACAAGAGATGCCTAACTGCTATAATGAATTATCTGAAGGATATGCTGTTACACACCAGGAAGCAGAAAACCTTGCAAAGAAGTTTGTCAGTGAATTTGTCGTTTGCCTAAGAAGCTTCAGTCAGACCAGAGACAGAATTTTAAATCAGAGTTATTTGTGGTGTCAGATTAGTCCACTAACTGTTTATGATCTTTAAACAGCATGGTGGATAGATACTCCTGGAGCATTGAAGTTAAGTAATCACATGTATTAAAAAGAAGTGTGATGTATAGACACAGATGCATACAAAAAAAAAGATGGTTATATAATGACGACTACCTTACAAGAGAAACATGCTGCTGGTATGTCTACATGCTACAAAACTGATGCTATCAAGGTCAGAGGAAGGTTATTAAACTGTCATTAAAATGGAACTGAGAAAATTCAGTGACAGTCTAGAGACTCCAAAACATGGGTTACTGCTGCAGAAGATTAATGACTATTGTGTATAAAAATGCCAAAAAGGGTGTGTGTCAGATCTCTGATGAGGTATAGATTACAGGAATGTGTGTACTGATACAAGAAAAAGAGGCTGCTAGATTGCCGACTGTATTTGCAACAAGTGAACAAGCAGTTTTGTTTTTGTTCTTGGTTATTGTACACGATCACAGAACAAATATCCAATTATGTTCATTTAGTTCAATATTCCAAATAGTATACACAACTACCCACATGTAGTTCTGAAACATAATTGGTTATTTGTGCTGTGATCGTGTATAATAACCAAGAACAAAAACAAAACTGCTTGTTCACTTGTTGCAAATAGAGTTGGCAAATTGTTTATACTACTTGGAAGATAAAACTAAAAGAGTCCTATCAGGCTATGAAATGTTAAATGCAAGCTTTGATATTCGAAACCTCATTAAAAGTATTCATTTTTGAAATCTTGGTCTCAGAGTCAAAATCTTTGTTTTAACTGTAAACCTTCGAGTTAGTACCTGTGTGCTCCATTCATCCAGTGCATACTCAGTTTAAATAAATAACAGTGTAACAGATAGTATTAGTCAAAGCTCCACTCAGCCTGCCTGTGTTATACTCCTACACATTTTTCAATCAGTCATCCATGTACACGGACAAACACAAGAATACATGGGATCAAGATCTTCCACTGTTACTGAATAGTTATCACACAACAGCACGTGTAGCTGCTGTCAACACACCATAATCATTGGATGTTTGAGAGACCACTTAAAGTGACACTGAGCATTCTGTACATTTACCTTAGGCATGATCACACAGAGGAGTGATAGAATGACCAGTGACAACAATAGATATAAAGCTATCCCATTAGTATACTGCAGATCTTGGAAAAAAGAAACACACACACAAACAAAATAACTACTGAATGGATATTTTAGTGCTGTGTTTTATTTTTGTATTAGGATATTCAAGGAATTTCACAAGCAGGAATAACTTTTATATTTATAAGCTATGTTCTTTCAGTGTTGTAATTTGTTTTCCAGCTAGAGGGCGCTGCAAATCAAATAGGCCTAGACCAGTTGGAAAATTCTGGGCGATTTGACATAACATTTTCTATTATATTCGAGGTTATATTATAAATATGGGGACCGTGAAGTATTGGAGAGATATGTGAGTAAGCTGGTGAAACAGTAAGTTTAATTACTTACAATGCTAAATTTCATGTTTTTGTTGTGGTGGGCACAGCAGATAACCTCAATGTGGGTCTGTGCTGAGAAAGTACTGACATACAAACTTCTGTTTGTGTTTTGTGAGTTATTTAATCAATCAGTAGTAAATGTGTACAGAAAAGTGTATTTTTTTTACATTAGCCAAGGTATTTCGTTTAAGCACAATTTATGTGGTTGCTTAGGCTTATAACTAACAAGTTACAAAGTGGACAAGCTTATAATGAAACATTAAGAAGAAAATGTGTTAATGCTATATGAATTATTTTCACCATTATAAGAAAGTCACTAACCACTAACGCTTAAAACTCAATAAATATAAAAAATAAATAAAATAAGGTTACCTTTATTATGACACCTCGTGAACTTCTGTTCTGCTTGCTGGCATGATATTTCTTGTAATTTAGTTGAATTGTTCTTGCAGCCTTATTCATTGTTTGTATATAATTTTGTTGTTTGTCTTTCTAAAAAGACCAAATTAAAAGCTAAGGTTTAGAGTCACACTTGTTTCAACAAATTATTATTTTATCAAAAATTACTTTTAATACATGTTCAAAAATAAGATATCTTTTCATAGAGGACTTATTACTGGTATGTTTTCATAAGTTTGTGTAGAATTTCAAACAGGCACTTAGTTCCCACAACTGAATTTTTATCACAACTGAAACTTATGACAAGAGAGCATGTTTTATGTAAGATCCACTGTACACATACAGAATGTTGGGTATGACATACAGTGTACAGAATGTTGGGTATGACATACAGTGTACAGAATGTTGGAGAGTGGGGTATGACATACAGTGTACACAAACAGAACATGAATATTCACGTTTTCTTGACAGCATGAGTTCAAACTCAACAAATAAAAATTTTAAAGGTAAATATCTGTTTGAAATTAAGTTTAATTCTAAAAACATACATTCTCAGAGACTAACCTATCCACATAACAACTAGTTAAGTTTCAACCTGTCAGTTTAGCTCCAGAGTTATACAGCTAATAATGGAGTTATTAAGCAATGACAATTAACAGGGTAAACCATACCAATGTTTTTGTAAAGTTACTTTTGGCTGTTATCCTTCTGGGAATATTCATGTTTACTGGTATTCCAACAGCAGCTGTTCCAGTTAGAGACACAGGTAAGAAAGCACATTTCTCTAATACATCCCGTTTCCTGTCATAGACTTCAACTTCAGCCTTTGAAGATTTGTCTTTGCTACTCATACCTCCAATTATAAACACTTGAGTTCCTGGAAGGCACAAAGTTCTATATATAAATTTTAAAATATATTGTACAAGTGCAATTTTTATTAATTGAATCTCACCATCATTTAATCAAAGATGATTAAACAGTAAAATTAGTAGATGTTTTATTACCTTAGTCTGTATGTGATTACATGTGGTGTCTAGTTAAATATTTCATTGTGGGAACACTTGATTATAGTTATAACACAAGTACATTTTGTTTCTGTTATACCCTTATAAATAAACAGAATATTAACCTAGCTAGTGTTGGATTATAAACTGTCCCATTACTTCAAGCTAGCTAGTGGTGGGTGATAGGCTGCCCCATGACTTCAAGCTAGCTAGTGGTGGGTGATAGGCTGCTCCATGACTTCAAGCTAGCTAGTGGTTGGTGATAAACTGTCCCATGACCTAAAGCTAGCTCATGGTGGGTGATAGATGGCCCCATGACTTCAAGCATGCTAGTGGTGGGTGATACACTGCACCATGACTAAAAGCTAGCTAGTTGTGGGTGATAGACTGCCCTATGATTTAAAGCATGCTAATAGTGGGTGATAGGCTGCTCCATGACTTCAAGCTAGCTAGTGGTGGGTGACAGGCTGTTCCATGACTTCAAGCTAGCTAGTGGTGGGTGATAGGCTGAACCATGACCTCAAGCTAGCTAGTGGTGGGTGATAGACTGGCCCATGACTTCAAGCATGCTGGTGGTGGGTGATAGACTGCACCATGACTTCAAACTAGCTAGTGGTTGGTGATAGACTGCACCATGACTTCAAGCGAGCTAGTGATGGGTAATAGACTGTCCCATGACTTCAAGCTAACTAGTGGTGGGTGATAGAATGCCCCATGACTTCAAGCTAGCTAGTGGTTAGTGACAGACTGCCCCATGACTTCAAGCTAGCTAGTGGTGGGTGATAGACTGCCCCATGACTTCAAGCTAACTAGTGGTGGGTGATAGAATGCCCCATGACTTCAAGCTAGCTAGTAGTGGGTGATAGAATGCCCCATGACTTCAAGCTAGCTAGTGGTTAGTGACAGACTGCCCCATGACTTCAAGCTAGCTAGTGGTGGGTGATAGACTGCCCCATGACTTCAAGCTAACTAGTGGTGGGTGATAGAATGCCCCATGACTTCAAGCTAGCTAGTGGTTGGTTATAGACTGCTCCATGACTTCAAGCTAGCTAGTGGTGGGTGATAGGCTGCCCCATGACTTCACGCTAGCTTGTGGTGGGTAATAGGCTGCCCCATGACTTCAAGCGAGCTAGTGATGGGTAATAGACTGTCCCATGACTTCAAGCTAACTAGTGGTGGGTGATAGAATGCCCCATGACTTCAAGCTAGCTAGTGGTTAGTGACAGACTGCCCCATGACTTCAAGCTAGCTAGTGGTTAGTGACAGACTGCCCCATGACTTCAAGCTAGCTAGTGGTGGGTGATAGACGGCCCAATGACTTCAAGCTAGCTAGTGGTGGGTTATAGACTGCCCCATGACTTCAAGCATTGCTGGTGGTGGGTGATAGAATGCCCCATGACTTCAAGCTAGCTAGTGGTTGGTGATAGACTGCTCCATGACTTCAAGCTAGCTAGTGGTGGATGATAGGCTGCCCCATGACTTCATGCTAGCTTGTGGTGGGTGATAGGCTGCCCCATGACTTCACACTAGCTAGTGGTGGGTGATAGGCTGGTCCATGACTTCAAGCTAGCTAGTGGTGGGTGATAGCCTTCCCCATGACTTCAAGCTAGCTAGTGGTTGGTGATAAACTGTCCCATGACTTCAAGCTAGCTAGTTGTGGGTGATAGACGGCCCCATGACTTCAAGCATGCTAGTGGTGGGTGATAGACTGCCCTATGACTTAAAGCATGCTAGTGGTGGATGATAGGCTGCCCCATGACTTCATGCTAGCTTGTGGTGGGTGATAGGCTGCCCCATGACTTCACACTAGCTAGTGGTGGGTGATAGGCTGGTCCATGACTTCAAGCTAGCTAGTGGTGGGTGATAGCCTTCCCCATGACTTCAAGCTAGCTAGTGGTTGGTGATAAACTGTCCCATGACTTCAAGCTAGCTAGTTGTGGGTGATAGACGGCCCCATGACTTCAAGCATGCTAGTGGTGGGTGATAGACTGCCCTATGACTTAAAGCATGCTAGTGGTGGGTGATAGACTGAACCATGACTTCAAGCTAGCTAGTGGTGGGTAATAGACTCCCCCATGACTTCAAGCATGCTGGTGGTGGGTGATAGACTGCACCATGACTTCAAGCTAGTTAGTAGTTGGTGATAGACTGCCCAATGACTTCAAGCTAGCTAGTGGTGGGTTATAGACTGCCCCATGACTTCAAGCATGCTGGTGGTGGGTGATAGACTGCACCATGACTTCAAGCTAGTTAGTGGTTGGTGATAGACTGCCCAATGACTTCAAGCTAGCTAGTGGTGGGTTATAGACTGCCCCATGACTTCAAGCATGCTGGTGGTGGGTGATAGACTGCCCCATGACTTCAAACTAGCTAGTGGCTGTTGATAGATTGTCCCATGTCTTCAAGCAAGCTAGTGATAGGTAATAGACTGTCCCATGACTTCACACTAGCTAGTGGTGGGTGATAGGCTGCTCCATGACTTCAAGCTAGCTAGTGGTGGGTGATAGCCTGCCCCATGACTTCAAGCTAGCTAGTGGTTGGTGATAAACTGTCCCATGACTTCAAGCTAGCTAGTGGTTGGTGATAGACGGTCCCATGACTTCAAGCTAGCTAGTGGTTGGTGATAGGCTGCCCCATGACTTCACGCTAGCTTGTGGTGGGTGATAGGCTGCCCCATGACTTCACGCTAGCTTGTGGTGGGTGATAGGCTGCCCCATGACTTCACACTAGCTAGTGGTGGGTGATAGGCTGCTCCATGACTTCAAGCTAGCTAGTGGTTGGTGATAAACTGTCCCATGACTTCAAGCTAGCTAGTGGTTGGTGATAAACTGTCCCATGACTTCAAGCTAGCTAGTGGTTGGTGATAGACGGCCCCATGACTTCAAGCATGCTAGTGGTGGGTGATAGACTGCCCCATGACTTCAAGTTAGCCATGGTATCTTTCTGCTCTTTATTTGAGAGTACAACTCACATCATCTCATAATTTCTGCTAGTTATAATAGATTTCTTAACCTGGAGAATTTTGAATGGTAGCACATTTCTTTCACAATTGGAAGAATGATATTACTAGTTTCTGTTTCCATAGATGGCAATGATGTTATGAAAGTGATGTAGTT
This sequence comes from Carcinoscorpius rotundicauda, assembly GCA_011833715.1. NCBI lineage: Eukaryota > Metazoa > Arthropoda > Merostomata > Xiphosura > Limulidae > Carcinoscorpius > Carcinoscorpius rotundicauda. The sequence goes on along the minus strand of CM022401.1, from coordinate 10,622,873 downwards.
TTATTTACTGCCAGCATTTCTCCTTTTACATTAGTTTGTATGGCATAAGGACCAACATCCATTGTATATTAGACTTGTTCATTGTCACTTTAGATATCCACTTATTTTACTTCTGGTTAGTATGAACAAACACAACTTGCCTAATGTAAACATGATTCTTCACTTCCTGAAATAACACGTATTTCTGACAGATTCATTTATATAGTAAATGTGAACTTAAAAACAGCATGGCATCAGACTCATTAGTCAATCTCATTCACATTTGGAGATGTACAATTTGTTTTCATTTACAAACTGTGTAATAAGTACGACAAGGTTCTACTGAATGGTTGGTGGTTTCCATTTCTCCATTACACATACTGGATACATTTACAAACTGTGTAATAAGTACAACAAGGTTCTACTGAATGGTTGGTGGTTTCCATTTCTCCATTACACATACTAGATACATTTTCATACTTCAAAACAATATTTTGTGATGAAATATTGTTGGAAAACATTCAGTAAAACTGTTTACTTATACAAAATATTTCAGTCTACATGACAGCAGATATTCATATCGCAATCAAACGAGGCATTAGACAAACCACATGCACATACATGCTGTAATATCTAGCATATCACAATCAAACGAGGCATTAGACAAACCACATGTACATACATGCTATAATATTTAACATATCACAATCAAACGAGGCATTAGACAAACCACACGTAGATACATGCTATAATATTTAACATATCACAATCAAACGAGGCATTAGACAAACCACATGTACATACATGCTATAATATTTAACATATCACAATCAAACGAGGCATTAGACAAACCACATGCACATACATGCTACAATATTTAACATATCCCAATCAAACGAGGCATTAGACAAACCACATGTACATATATGCTATAATATTTAACATATCACAATCAAACGAGGCATTAGACAAACCACATGTACGTACATGCTACAATATTTAACATATCCCAATCAAACGAGGCATTAGACAAACCACATGTACATACATGCTACAATATTTAACATATCCCAATCAAACGAGGCATTAGACAAACAACATGCACATACATGCTACAATATTTAACATATCCCAATCAAACGAGGCATTAGACAAACAACATGCACATACATGCTACAATATTTAACATATCCCAATCAAACGAGGCATTAGACAAACAACATGCACATACATGCTACAATATTTAACATATCCCAATCAAACGAGGCATTAGACAAACAACATGCACATACATGCTATAATATTTAACATATCACAATCAAACGAGTCATTAGACAAACCACATGTACATACATGCTATAATATTTAACATATCCCAATCAAACGAGGCATTAGACAAACCACATGTACATATATGCTATAATATTTAACATATCACAATCAAACGAGGCATTAGACAAACCACATGTACATATATGCTACAATATCTAAACCTGTACTTGTGAATTTCATATACTATTAGCACTTTCACTTATTCATAAATATTTCGATTTGCTCAATTTAAAATATCCTTGTATTATGTCTATATGAGAAAATTATTCTTTAAAATTATATTATTATGTTTTTCAATAATTCTTTATAGGTATTCTTCACAGTTAATCTAGCATTCATCAGTTCTTAGTGTCTAGTTAAATCCTTTGTCTCCGTGACCTCATTGTTTTATAATCTTGTTTTCATATCTATTAACTTTCTCCTTGTGTGGTTGCTTCATTTATCTTAATTAATTTATATGAAATACCTATGTAATGTTTTCAAATACCTATTAATGTACATGCTTGTTTACCCACAAATATTGCCACAATAACTCCAATAGTTCAAAACTTATCTCTGGCTACTACATCGATCTCTTCAGTGCCATTTGTATCATCTCTCAAAGCAACACTTAGTCGTGGTGGTGATGTCGCTTAGGAGTCAAACTTTTCTTCATGAAATTAATAATAATCAGAAAAAATTGAAAGAACTAATACTTAATATCGAAAGCTATCTCCTTAGAGGATGAATCCAAACAACTCTCTATTGGAGTTTAACTTGCCCATATTCTCTCTATATGATACACCCTGACACCTACTGATGTCAGAATAACACCACTGAGTGTTAGCATTAGTGTAGGTTACATCTTGGTGTCCTCTAGTATTTGTGTTATGCAGAGCTCTGAAGACCAGTAGATGCAGTACCGTAACAGCCTCATTGGTTGACAGTAGTGGCATAGCACACCTCGTATTTGTAACAAATTTTACAGGTGCCACATATTACGTGAGATTGGGACACCATGGTGGTTTGGGTGCTTGATTCAAAACATGAGAGCTCTGAGTTTGGATCCTATTACTGTAAATGATTACCCCATGTGGTTGCTGATGGTTCAGCCATCCAAGCAGAAAAAGTTTTGGACATAAAACTATTCTTCAGGATGTAACTTAAGCATCTATGCACCAGTGGGATCTTTATTGTTTCAGTACAAATGGTGTTCAGGGTCAAGATGTTCCATAAAGAGAGAACATTTCAGTGTACAGCAAGATAGTGCATCTACATTTCTGTGTTGTAGACTAAGGCAATAATCAGTGACAATGCCCTCCAGAAGCTGGACACAAATTGTTGGTTGTATGACAAAAACACAAAGGAAAACATGAATTTATCACTTCTTTACAATTCAAGGCCAGTCTTTTGCCAAAGTGATTTTAGCTGGATTCATTGAGAATCTCTCTCTCCTCAATGTGACCAAATTCTAATTCTGCTTGTATGAGCAAACATTCGCTTGGTTTAAATTTCTTCATTTTCCAGTTTGCGTTATTTTTCAAGTGGAACACTATTCTCAAATGAATGATGGAGCATATGACCAAACTTTGTCATTATAAACTGGGCATAATAACCTTAGCAAATCTTTGTATAAAAGGCTCATCTGTTATTTGCAAATGTTCACATTCACCTGTCTAAAATCAACATAGAATCTTAGCATGATTTCCCTCCTAACAGTTACTACCAGAGACAACTACACATTCTCGGAAGGTTGTCTAATTTTACACTGCAACATTTACTGTATTCCAGCACTCATGATCTCCATGGTGTTTTAAGGAAATGTATGAAATTATATCAAGATTATACCACAAACACCATCCATGTGTATGGAGACACTATAATTACATTTTCTACACATACTCATTCAATCCACTGTTTCTGGGCAGCATCAAATAAGTTTTCATTGATCATCACCTTACCTTTTCACACGCAAGTGATGGTCAAACTCTGCAGTATGTCCACCCTGCAGAATTTCTTATTTTGTGCTGTGAATACAGATCTATGGTATATATTACTTTCTATCGGAACTGTTTGAGAGTATAGTCAATATCTGCTTAAAGAAAATCAGTACTTTCCAGAAATTTTAGAAAAATAACACTATTTCAAAAAGTAGCTTGATTCAGAATATCAAAGGAACTGACAGCAAGTACCCAGAACAGTACAATTAGCTTCTTTCCAAGTGTCAGAACTTTGGAGAGAAAAAGTTTGAAATAGCTGTTGATGATCACTGACATGACCTTATTGATCAGAATGGACAAGCTATTACCAATTTGGCAATGGCCAATCAGTATACATGGCTTGCATGACCAAGCTGTCGCAGAAGGGTCTCTATTCTGTGGCTCAGATTGGTCCAGTAGAACTTCTTCAACAGTCCAAAAGGAAACAGGAAGACTGCTTAGTTTGGAAGAGTGGCTTGATTTGGGTGGTATGTAGAACATTCCACTTCATTATGATGGACTGCAATGCACTCAAAAAAACATCAGTCAGAGACTTTGAAATTTTCTAGTAGCCTTCTTATTATCTCTACTTCTCTACTAACTGCTTGGTCTTCATGGTTGTTGATTGACTATGTGAGTTGTATTTTGAACAGATGCATTTACTTGCAAGTCAAGTTAAACCACTTTGATTACACATAGAGACCATTACACTAATTGACGGCATGACCAGGTGGTTAAGGCACTCAACTCGTAATCTGAGGGTCGTGGGTTTGAATTACAGTTGCACCAAACATGCTTGCTCTTTCAGCCGTAGGGGCAGTATAATTTTACAGTCAATCCCACTATTTGTTGGTAAAAAAGTACCTCAAGAGTTGGCGGTGGGTGGTGATGACTAGCTGCCATCCGTCTAGTCTTACACTGCTAAATTAGGGACAGCTAGCGCAGATAGCCCTCGAGTAGCTTTGTGCGAAATTCAAAACAAAAAATAAGAAACCTTTCAAACTAATCTTATGCTCCTTGGGTTGAATTCTATCTTACTTACATAACATCAACATTTTCTAGCTACCTGAATTTAGAGTAGATTGTTTAGAATGTAAATATACGTTTCCTTTGAAAGTTCCATGGCGGCAGCAAAATGTGGAAATTTTGCAGGTGGAATGAACACTTTTGTAACACATTGTATATACATACATGTATAACTAATAATCCTACTTATTAATCTATTAACGTTAACTAATAACCCTGACTTATTAATCTATTAACATTAACTTATAAACCTGAGTTATTAATCTATTAACATTAACTAATAACCCTACTTATTAATCTATTAACGTTATCTAATAACCCTACTTATTAATTTATTAACGTTAACTTATAACCCTGACTTATTAATCTATTAACGTTATCTAATGACCCTGACTTATTAATCTATTAACGTTAACTTATAACCCTGACTTATTAATCTATTAACGTTAACTTATAACCCTGACTTATTAATTTATTAACGTTAACTTATAACCCTATTTATTAATCTATTAACGTTATCTAATAACCCTACTTATTAATCTATTAACGTTAACTTATAACCCTGACTTATTAATTTATTAACGTTAACTTATAACCCTGACTTATTAATCTATTAACGTTATCTAATGACCCTGACTTATTAATCTATTAACGTTAACTTATAACCCTGACTTATTAATTTATTAACGTTAACTTATAACCCTATTTATTAATCTATTAACGTTAACTTATAACCCTGACTTATTAATCTATTAACGTTATCTAATAACCCTGACTTATTAATCTATTAACGTTAACTTATAACCCTGACTTATTAATTTATTAACGTTAACTTATAACCCTGACTTATTAATTTATTAACGTTAACTTATAACCCTGACTTATTAATCTATTAACGCTAACTTATAACCCTACTTATTAATCTATTAACGCTAACTTATAACCCTGACTTATTAATCTATTAACGCTAACTTATAACCCTACTTATTAATCTATTAACGCTAACTTATAACCCTGACTTATTAATCTATTAACGTTATCTAATAACCCTGACTTATTAATCTATTAACGTTAACTTATAACCCTGACTTATTAATTTATTAACGTTAACTTATAACCCTGACTTATTAATTTATTAACGTTAACTTATAACCCTGACTTATTAATCTATTAACGCTAACTTATAACCCTACTTATTAATCTATTAACGCTAACTTATAACCCTGACTTATTAATCTATTAACGCTAACTTATAACCCTACTTATTAATCTATTAACGCTAACTTATAACCCTACTTATTATATTTGAGGACGTTTTACTGACCAGGACACATCAGATACTACCGATAAGTTAATACATTTTTATTATGTTTTAAATATTCACACACACACCTTCTAATGTATTTAATTTTGGTGAACATTTGAAATTTTATTTAACAGTTGAATTCCACTACTTACCAACTTTGGTAACAGCAAGACAGTGTTTTGGAGAATCAAATGTAAGATGTTGCTCCAAACGTCCTTTCTTTGGATCCAAGATATCAACAGACGTAGTGCTGACAAGAGACCCTCCTTCTGACAAACTAGCACCACCCCATATCCAAATTCTCTTGTTTTGTGTGGTAGCAGATGCAAAAGCACGAGGACAAGGCAATGGAGGTTTCTGATACCATCTAAATTATAAATTCGAATTTTTAACGTGAGCCAACCCAACAGAAGTCATCCTGTGTTCGACCATTCTAATAGAGGTGACTATTTATTTTGAAGTTAATTTCCACCTGTAGTATTACTGAGAATACTACTTTATATTGCTACATTAAAAACGACCAGTGAATAGCACTTAATAAATTGGTGTATAACCGATTATTTCATACTCACTTATTATTCAATGGGTCGAAACAGTATATTTTATTAGACAGGACCCCCTCTTGGTTCTTTTCTTTCCTTGTTGTTATGCCTCCAACAACATAGATCAGTCCTTCATTGTTTGTAACAGCACTTCCCATCATGGGTTCTGGTATAGAAACAAGGCTGGTCCACTGATCGAGTTCAGGTTCATACATTTCCACCGAAGCTATGATACTAGGAAAATGTACATTCGTTATATTTGCAAAACCACTTGCCAATTTGATACTGTCTGAAAAAGTAATGGATATTTGACTACAAATGTCCGAACCTATGAGATAAATATCCAATCCAATGGGGGTTGTCAAACAGGATATGTCAAATTCTTAGCTATGTGGAGGGGGTATGCCACAAAATAATGTTACGTCCTGAGGTAGAAAGACTAGGAACAAATACAGTGAATTAAGAAATATTATATTCTATCCTGAACTTTAAACATAGCTTCATCCTACAGTGATGAGAAAACTAATAAGTCGTTTGATTTATTTATCAATAAATTTATTAATGGAATATTACTAAATATGAATATATTTTTACATTTTTAATACATTGCTGAAACTGCCTTCACCCAAAAACCCGAGTCTAGCACTCAGGGTGTTAGTAACTATAGCACATGGGCTAAATGAGACCCCTAACAATAGATATGCAGATTGTCTTATCAAACAATGGAACTGACTATCACAAATATGACAGTTCTTATCCTGATTTGAACCTTCTACATTTCTATTCACGGCCCTGCTTGCTAACTGAAGGCCACTTCCAGCTCAAAGAGTAAATTAAATATTTTTGAAAAACCGAAACTTATTTAAGATTGTGCAGCATACAATACTGTTATAACTAGATTCTGTTAATGGTCAGTTATGCCCAGTGGTTTGACAGTAAATCTGAGGGATCACTCTGCTTAAAAATGGTTTTACATACTCGTGGTGAATGCAACATAGACAACCCATTGTGTAGCTTTGTGTTTACCAACCAGTATTCCAAACAAGATCATACTTACATAATTTAGTTTGGATAATTTTAACCTAAAAATTATGCTGACGTTTATGATATATTTGAATTAATCTGTAAATACAGAGCAGACAGTGAGATATGCTACACAAAAAAACTAGAATAAGATATATATATGATTGCCAACAAATCATTTAAGTTTCTTAATATTCACGAAGAACTATGCAGCCCACTGGTCATCGTGACGGACTGTGGACGTGAGGTTCCATAGCTTTCCCCCTCTTACCAGCATAGGTGTGATGGTCAATCTCACTATTTGATTAAGGTAGCTCAATAGTTAACGGTGGGTTATTTGGTCTAGTGTATTCCCTTTAAAAATCAGGGAAAGCGTTTAAGATAGCTCTTGACCAGCTTTGCGCAAAATTCACCAAAGACCAAAAAAACACACAAACTTTCCTTACTTTCCGCTCGAGTCTTTTCCACCAAGCACAAAAATTCTTTCATCCATAACTGTCACACCGTGGTGTGCTCTGGCATCTTTCATGTCTGTTCTCCGTCTCCACTGTTTGACACTGAGTGTGAACTGAAATGTCGAAGAAGTTGCTTGCATCTTTCCTTTAACACAATGCAGTGGATTGTAGCCACCTAGTAACGTTTAATATCGTGAGACATTCTGCTAGTAATGTTTGAATTATGAATAATTTATACGGTTAAACTGTTTCTTGGTTTAAAAAAAAACTACAGTTTATATACAAACAGTAAGGTAAATATACAAATGATATATATGACTCACCACAGACAGTGAATAGTGGTAGTTATAAATGGTACAAAATATTATCATGGAAAAAAGTGCAAATCTCCAGTATTGCTAGGTTCACTATTTAGTGTAATGCCTATTTTAACCTCTTAGTTTGGTTATCTTTTCTTTTTGAGTACCTAATTGTCCAGAGAGACCACTTTATCTTACAATTTTCTAGGGTGATTCACTTCTATATTTACATCATTGTAACGCACAAGATTTATACTTGCAACAAAACTGTAGTTTGAAGATCTTTACAAGTTGGGGGAGCATTATTTGAGTTTAATACACTAGTATTGTTTCTGTCATATTTTCAAAGGTCTAATACTAACGTCTTATGACAAACCTAACCAATCAGTACTGAACTACCATATGTCTATAAAGAACACATCCTGAGATACTGACCATCACTGTTGTACACTGGCCACTTCTCTTGTTAACAGTGTTTAATATAGCTCCACTGAAACACGTGGTCCAGCCACAACTTATCACGTGGAATTCTTTGACAACGAAAACTTAGTTTTGTGTATGCTTGTGTAGTAGAAAGCTGTATTGTAGTTTTGACATATCAATTTTCTGGACATACACGTGTTTCTTCCTGTTCAATTTGAATGTGGTAAATATAGCTCATTACCTCTTGAAATGCCAAGTTGTCATGTTTTCTTATATGAAAGACAAGCCACGACGTTTTTATAGAGACGGACTTTTTCAGCGAATCAGATAATGATAAGAAACTGATACACCTTTCACGCAGGTAACAATAGACGAATGTCATTTGTGGTGGGCATGACCACGTGCAAACTTGGCTTTGTTAATGCTATGTTTTGTACACGTGCAAACTTGGCTTTGTTAATGCTATGTTTTGTACTTAAAGCAAGACTTGTCCTTGTAAGAGTTGCCTTTGCTAATTTTAGTTTGGTTTGTAATCAAAATTTTTGTAGGACCAACTTTTTAATACTGTTTAAAATTTGAGTATTGGGGTTTTACTTGATTGATGGGAGTTATTTGTTATTTTAGCATAACTCATAAGGTGTAATATACCAAAAGTTTATTTACACTTTTCTTATTAGTTCAAAGAACTTGGTTTGTTTTGTCTTGTGTAGTATATTGACGACTTAAAATATATTTATTGGTAATAAGACTGCTGTTGTGAACCATCTCTTTCTTCCACATTATGTGAAAACTGTGCTGATAAACACAACACCAACATAACTTATAAAATACAACGCAATAGCTGTCACGACTTCTATATTGGAGAAATAACAAGCGTGAAAATATAAACCAGTTTCAAAGAACAAAAAAAACAAAACACACTTTCACACGTTTTTGAACACTAAAAATCAAATAAACCTAACATAACCATAGAAAACACCCAGATACTAAGTAGGGAAACAAATATAAAAAATGCAAAATCAAAGAAGCCCTATTTATACACCAACTAACACCAAAATTAAACAAATATAAAGGAACACCTTTATATCTATAGTAATTCGCCCCCCAGTGGCTCAGTAGTATGTCTGCGGACTTACAAGCTAAAATCCGGGTTTCGATACCCGTGGTGGGCAGAACACAGATAGCCCATTGTGTAGCTTTGTGTTTAATTCAAAACAACAACAACAACAACAACAACTATACTAATTAACAATCTAACATCTAACTGCAGCGCCCCCTATAATCAAGTACCCGTTTACACTCTTGTCCCTTAGACATGCGCTCGGAAACTTAAGAAGGTCGAAACATTGATCTCTACTTTAATTAAAGTGTAAATATTCACACAAGCCGTCTTGATAATTCATCTCTTTCTTCACGATCAACTCAACAAGAGTTCAGAGACACAATTAGATACTCTAATAACCTTCAGTTAATGGCCCTAACTAGCCACTCCACATAAAATAACACACTTGTTATGCGGTATTCCAGTCCAATAGCTATGAATGGAATTGTCCTCCTACAATTACAGTATAAACTATCGACACGATAAATGGTTAACATTTCATTTTTCCCTCATCACTTCCATAATTGTTTTCAATATCTATATCTTAACTACAAAGATCTTTAACAGTTTGCAATAATAACACTCAGGTGGATAATGTTATATTATTCACAAATAAACCAAAAAATAGTGACTATAAGAACTGGAAATTGAAAAATATATACACTGTTTTATAAAATTATGAAAATATTTTAAAATATAAATTTTTGTTAAAGGAAATGCCATTTTCTGTCACTAGAGGTCAACAGCTAATTTTTAATTACTTTTGTTAAATTTGTTTTTGTTGTTATTTTTGAAATAAGCACAAAGCTACACAATGGGCTATCTGTGCTCTGCCCACCACGGGTATCGAAACCCGGATTTTAGCGTGTAAGTCCGCAGAAATACCAATGAGCCAATGGGGGGCATTTTGTTAAATTATAATTTGATTCAGTATACCAGAATAAAAAGGTAAATTTCAATTAATTAGGCTTATCTCTGTTATACATGAATAAATTTAACAGAAAAGGGAAGTTAGGAGTATGAACTATATAAGATATACTAAGGTAGGGCTTGTAGTTTTATTTAAGATATTTTATTGCTTTATTTATTTTATAAAGGTTGTTGCTGTTTGTTTTGTTTTTGAATTATGCACAAAGCTACACAATGGGCTATCTGTACTCCGCCCACCACGGGTATCGAAACCCGATTTTTTTAGTGTTAGAAGTCCGCAGACGTACCGCTGAGCTACTGGGGGGCGTTTATAAAGGTGGGGGTTGGAAGTAACATGTATAGTAGAAATATTAGGGTGGTTTCATTTCATTTCTACTTTATGAATTACAAAACTTATAAGCGTAACTGCCTTCCTGCACCGGACGCAGCAGCAGGAGTTGAAAAGCTGTAACTATAAACATCCAATTTCTGCTGCCTTAATTGACTTTTGATGACCACTGGCTAGTTTAACATCAAAGTTTGGATTTCGTCCGATTGATGGGATATTCACAATACATGGAATGTTGTTACCAATGTATACAATATCAAGGATTTTGCAAAGAACGTGTAAATGCTTATTTTACATATGTATTTACGTATATATACACACTCGTAACTTACTACTTAACATTTGTTCTATTTGTAAATTGTAAAAGTAAGATGTGTATGGATTAAATGACACACAGGTATAAGCTGATCATTTCTCAACAAAGTTACGAATATTGAAATTAGGTTTTAATAATAAATTATATGATTACCAAAGAGGTAAACACTTCCGTGAAGATATACTGCTGCATGGTAATTACGTGGCTCTAACACAGTTCCGTAGAAATTCCACGTGTTCTTATCGGGGTGATAGAGAAACACTGAAGCACCTGAGTGTACAATAAAATAATTCATATATAAAATGATTATAAAACAACCATTTGGTAGTTACAAAATGTAAAAGCCAGATACATGTAGCCTGTTGTTATTTAAAGATCTTTCAAACGTATAAATAATTTAAGAAAATTAAAGTTTATCATTCAAAGTGGTGTGATTAATTTAACTAACCAGAATTTGGTGTTATCAGTTACAAATCTTACTGAAATACAAGGTGTCTACTCTATCTAGAAGTAAAGATTGATTACAGAAGCACTTTGAATGGGTAATATTGTGGTATTTCAATATGCCACGTGTTACTGTCTTCTATTAACGCTATTGTGAATGTTTTCACACACCATGCAGCCAACAAAGCTGTTACTTAGATTTTGTTCTGAAGCAGTTGTTACCTGTTCCTCCACAGAAACAAAACAGTTAAATGCTATACATTGTGTAAAGACGTTCACATCGGTTTCTTTCAGTGGTTATTCTGGTCATACATAGAGGTTATAACCTTACCTTCATGTAAAGTAACCAGTAAAGTGTTAGTACTGGTCACTTTAGATGAATAGAAGATTTCTCACATGATAACCATTTTTCCTTTGCGATCCTTATAGTGTGAAATATCTTTACTAAGTTTAGTTAAGACAAGAGAAAGAATTAACCAAAAGATATAACTACTCATGATAGTCTGATCTGGTTCATATTCAAACCAGAATACAAACACGTGTATTTGTGTTTAGTGTTTTGACAAAGATTGTTCACTTTGTGTTATCTTTATGTCCAGTTCCGTTACTATTACTTTGTTTTATATTATATGAAATTTAACATTACTTTATAACCAATATCTTGAGTAAATAACCTGTTTTTCAACGAGCCTATCCAATGTAGCTCTAAAGTTAATTAACTTTCACGTTGATATATCAGAGTAGATAGAAAGGAAGCATTTTTGACAATGTTAGTATTTCTTTTTGAATAGCTATTTATTTCTACAGTATTAACAGTTTATTCAAAAACCGTACTCGTAACGACTCAGTGACATTCAAGATGTAATGGATATCATTTTGGACAAATAAACTTTGACTGAGCTCTTCTCAAGTGGGATATAAAAAAATTAGAACTTTAAAACCAATTATTCTGCTGTTACTAATAAAGAAACACATATACCTTAACTTGGTTAGTGAAACAGACCAGGTCTTTATTTACAGTTTTAATTAGAAAAGTGAAACTTGTTTAGCACTATGGAACATACACATTAGTAAGTAACCAACTTTAGAATACAGTAACCTTTTTTCATGCTAGTCACGTATGTCAAGTTTCATGTACCTATGATATTTTGGTAATTTTTTATGGAAAATTTCAGGAGAAAATTTCTTAGGCTTGTAGTAGTAGTTGTTTTGAATTAAGCACAAAGCTACACAACGAGCTATCTGTGCTCTGCCCACCACGAGTATCGAAACCCGGATTTTAGCGTGTAAGTTTAAGTATTTACAACCAGGGTTGGAATTCGTCCTCGATGGATGGACACAGCAGACAGCCTGACGTAGTTTTGCTCTAAAAATCACACAGATACCCTATTTCAACACAAATACATAAACTTTGAATGAGTGTTTGTTCTGCAAGACTTGAGAACAGAAACTGGATAAAAGAGGATAAAAAATTAACTTGCATGTCTGAATGACAATGTTTTCAAGTTTATTCTGTGTGACGTTTAATGCAAACGACCTTCATCATGCAATGGAGACTCTAAGCCTAATCCACTGTAACACGATCTTTTAGACATGTAAGTTTATTCTTTATTATCTTATATAGTGATAGATTAATTTAGTTTTATCCAAATATTTCACTTGTGTAATGTATTCTAAGTTCCTACAATAGAAGTGTGATCTATTCTAGTCTTTCTACACACGTCCATTGACTGAATTATCACATTTTCTGTTAGCTGAATAAGTGTCAGTGTTTCTTTAAATAATTTATTTTCAGCATATTTTTTTAATTCCTTTTACCAACATAACACATTTGTTGTCGAACTTGTTGTTAGAGGAGCCCCTCGCTTTACCTGACAATACCACATGTTAAAAACAAGTAAGATAATAAACCTTCTTATATCATGGGTTGTCATTCAAAATACTTGTACATTTTCAAAGTTAAATTTAAAATTCCAAACATGAAAATATAAGCCTATGTTACGATTTTCTTTGGTAAGTAATGTAAAATGTGTATATCATGTGTATATTTCTAAATAAACATTTTAACCAAAAGGTCACTGATAACATGCATGTTTGAAATTTAGTCTAAAGTCATGATAAAATGAAAGCTAGTCTCAAACCTTAATGAGAAATGGTATTACAAAGAAGATTTTGAGAAGGTAAACTTTTTTATTTTACATAAGTGATAAATATATTGAAATAGATGAAAAGTGAATAAATTGTAAAACATATTCTGTTAGTATATTTCTCTTTCTCGCTCCTGGTTGTCCAGTTAATACAGACAATGTGTATAATATTTTACACAACTCTAATTAAAAATACCTCATCAAGCAGTTGGTGGTCCAAAAGTTTAACAGTTACAGAGTATAATACTCGTGGGATAACATTATCGACGACTGGAGATTAATTAAACATTAACGTACTATTAAGGTATTCTGTTGGTCGTGCCGTGTTGATGCCACCAAATACCATAACAACAGAAGTAGATTCATTATCATCCGACAAGCCTGGCTTCAATTTGGTCATGTTTCTCCATCTTCTCTGGAGATCACACCTTAAAAACAAAAATGTGTAAAGAATGAACCCAGTGACAATTTTTCAAATAAAAACATTATCTGGGAATTTGTTAACATGAAACTGGTCTAGGAAGGTCAAAACGTTGTTCTCTGTTTTATTAGTAAAAGTATTGATAACCATACCAACCGTTCTGAGACAAGTGTTTACTTCAAGTCAGTTTCTCGTCATCACAAACATCTAGGAATTCATTTTATCCAATCTACAACAGAAACTGTCAACCTTCTATAACGTTATATATCATCCAACTCCGTTAATCTCCCAGTCCCACAGTATTAATGTGTTATTATATCTTCGCTGTTAACTTTCTGTGGTGTCATATGTTATCCAACTCACAGGTAACCTCCCATTCACATTATAATTAATGTTTCAGAGAATATCACAGTAATATATCGAATCAGGGTTAAAATGGTAGCATATTCATATTCTTTGATGGCCAATTATAAAGTTGATTAAATGTAGGAGATGAATAACATTTTGAAGGAATGGAAGTCATGAAGTGGTGCTGTAAACTGGACAAAAAAGTGAGTTTACCTGCTGACTTCAGGCGCCCTTTCTTTGGCCAGTTTTTACTAGAATATTATCAAGGGCAGACCTTTATGGAAGTGAGTTCTAAAGAAGGAAAAGCTCAACACAGTTTTTAAAAAATACTTTTCTTTTGTCTAGGTTGGTAGGCACACTGTATTTTTCATTTATTTGTCATAATAAAGGTTTTGTTCAATGATTTAAATATATCCAAACCCATTTCTGTACGCTTACAAAACCCCAGTCACATTATTCTATTAATAAGTATTCCCCTTTTCCACTTGACTGAATCTACTATTATTTGTCTTATCTGAAAAATACTCTGGTATGTCCTCATGATAAACAGCAGTTGTAGAGTCTTTTGATGTATGAGATAATGTGGTTTAGAGTTCTGAGCGAGAAGTGCTGTGGTCGTCACTTAGCTTTTGTTATTGTCTTCCATTACACAGTTGTACATGTGTTTAGTTGTCCTCCATTACTTAGTTGTACATGTGTTTAGTTGTCCTCCATTACATATTTGTACATGTACTTAGTTGTCCTCCATTACATAGTTGTACATGTGTTTAGTTGACCTCCATTACATAGTTGTACATGTGGTTAGTTGTCAACACCTCTTACTATTTCGCTTCTAAATATTTCTAATAATCATCCTCTATTTCTATACTAACTATTAGATGTAAAACCAAGGATAACTTATTCATTAAAGACAGTTGTTTTTATTTATCACAAAGCTGAGTAATTAACTACCTATCTCCACTCTGTCACTGAGGACAATCTAACCCGAACTGTTTCCTTATACATCGACAAGCTTACCACTTATTCATCGTTGGACTCATTAAGATTGGAAACAGTAAAGTGTTAGTCAATTAAACGTTAGCTGTCAGAATTTCAGTCATTCTGTTTAGTTGTTGCCTTCTATTCACTCAATTCATTCTGTTTTCTGCAGTAAAAAATATACACACTAATATGTTATGTCCACGTTACCCACAACGTTTTGATCAGTAGCACCACCTACTGGTAAAATACAAAATCAGTCAAGATACGACACAATATCAACTGAACAGCACGTGTACAGAGAAAACAGGAAGAATAACAAATTAGTGATTCATGTTTTGTTTTACTGAAGTAACTTCGAGTCGTTAATATTCACATTTACTGAGAATCGTTGAAAAATATGTTTCCTAGAGAGGTCAGTCCGAGGAAGGGTAGTGAGAAACATAACGAATGGATAGTAGTGCTGTCATTAAAAAAAAAGAAAAATGAAAAACCAACGGACAGACTGCCAATCATAAACTTCATGAAAAGATCTATATCTACCTGTCCTCTTGATCAACTTTAGGCATTGATGCAATGATCCCTAAATTTGGGTCTGTCTTGTCTGGGGGCTGCTCGTTACTTGGCTTCGAGTCTATATGGTCGTCGGAACATGGAACAGCTCGTGTAACGTGTTCAGTGTGCCGGTATTTTGCCATTGTACTCGAGTTCACTGTAACTAACAAGAACACAACGATTTATTGATAACAGACAACTCTGATGCCTTATAGCAATCGAAAACTATAGAGCAAAAAATTCGTCCTAATTTATTCACTTG
Organism: Carcinoscorpius rotundicauda; assembly: GCA_011833715.1. Classification (NCBI taxonomy): domain Eukaryota; kingdom Metazoa; phylum Arthropoda; class Merostomata; order Xiphosura; family Limulidae; genus Carcinoscorpius; species Carcinoscorpius rotundicauda. The sequence goes on along the minus strand of CM022401.1, from coordinate 10,606,699 downwards.
TATCTTAACAATTCAGCTCTATTTCACTAGCAAGCTAAATAAACATAATAGTCAAGCCTAACTACTTTTCAACCTTTAAATTACTGTTTATATAGAATATAACTTAACACAAAACATTGTCCTAGCTTATGTAACAAATATAAAGCTTTAAATTTTCGTTTTGGTATTCATTTCTTCTGTCATCGCCCCAAAAATTATATTTTTTATTTTCTTTTTTTAGAATATAATAGCAAATGGATACAATTTTATTTACTTCAATTGAGGCCCCCCAGTGGCTCAGCAGTATATCTGCGGACTTACACGCTAAAATCCGGGTTTCGATACCCGTGGTGGGCAGAGCACAGATAGCCCATTGTGTAGCTTTGTGCTTGATTCAAAACAACAACAACTTTAATTGATGGTAATAACATTACCTTTAACGCTGATGATGACACCTATCCCTTTCTAAGTTTTTCACTACACCTGGTTTCACTACAGCAACGCCTAATTTTCTTACTTTGATTTGAGTGGTATCGTTGAGCATGCGCAACTACAATACATACGTTCTTGTTAAAACTAACTGGTTCATCCAATTTGGCAAAATGTTTGCTGTGGAATATCGGAAATCGTATCTTATATAGGTAGTAAAATAAACATGTTCCAAAATATTATCTATTAATTGAAAGGTAATATATATTAAAACAATGTTTTGACCTTAAATGATCATAAGCTAGTAACTCAAACAATAACAAATAACCAAATTATTGTTTACACCGCTTACACATTATAACACGGTATTTTTAGTTTTAGTGTATTAGATGCTGTCACAGACATATAATCTTAATGTTATAATCAACAATAAGCTTACTCTTACAGAATATCAGGTAAAATATTGCCACATTCTACAAATTATACGTTTTCCAAAGTTACTTTTCAAGCTTAGTTCTAAGCTTTAATTTAGCATAACGCAACAGGCCCACCACTTTCACCTGTGCTTGAATAAAGTGTATATAAAATTCAGTTTGAACAAAAAAACAAACTAGACCTGCTATCAAACTTACACAAACATAGACTTTGCACCAAAGTTTCTTAGTCTTAGCAATCCTAATTACGTTCGAAAATTGTATTTAAATACTTCATGTTAAGCCTAATATGTTTATGATAAAGCAGTAGAAAAGTAGGCCTATAACCAACAGAATGATGAAATCACTGGGATTTAGGCATGCACCTAGTTTTCACCAGGTCTACCCTAATTTAAACAGTTTTAAAAGTAGCATCAGGCTTATCGCCGAATTAGCCTATGTCAACATTAATTCTAACGTCTCATTAACTTGAATAAGTTACACTAATATTAATAGTAACCTAAACATGTACCTTTAAAAACAGTGTAACAACTTACTAGATCTGTTTTTCGGTTCTTAATTTTATTCAGTTTACAACTTTTTTTATGTTGTATGTCAGTAGGAGTAAAATGTAACTACGAACCGAACCTCACATTTGATTTTCACAACCATAAGGCGATTGTGATTACGCAATTAATTGTACTTCAGCTGGAATACCAAACTTGAGAGAGAATGTATTTCACGTTTTCGGAACTTCTCATTCCATCACGTGACTAGAGAATGAAACTGAACAGATTAAGACTCGGTAAGTCATGCATTTGTAAAATACATAAAGATGGTTGACGCCGTCCCCGCTAGTACAGCGGTTTGTTTCCCGATTTACAACGCTAAAAACAGCGTTTCGATTTCCCTTGGTGGGTTGAGTAGATAGTCAGATGTGGCTTTCCTTTAGGAAAAAAACACACACACACTTTGACGCCATATTAGAAATGAATCCATTATCTGGTAATTTTATCCGTATATTATTTTAGTTTACACAATTTTTCTTTAAAATATCCGCCCCCCAGTGGTTCAGCGGTATGTCTGCGGACTTACACGCTAAAATCCGGGTTTCGATACCCGTGGTGGACAGAGCACAGATAGCCCATTGTGTAGCTTTGTGCTTAATTAAAAAACAACAAAAAAACAACTTTAAAATATCCTTTCACGTAAAATTGTATTTTCTGAAAACAAGTGATGAGAGGTTATTCTTCCCAAAATATTGCAAAATAGAAATGGCCTGGCATGGCCGAGCGCGTTAAGGCGTGCACTCGTAATCCGAGGGTCGCGGGTTCGCGCCCGCGTCGCGCTAAAACATGCTCACCCTCCCAGCCGTGGGGGTGTATAATGTGACGGTCAATCCCACTATTCGTTGGTAAAAGAGCAGCCCAATAGTTGGCGGTGGGTGGTGATGACTAGCTGCCTTCCCTCTAGTCTTACACTGCTAAATTAGGGACGGCTAGCACAGATAGCCCTCGAGTAGCTTTGTGCGAAATTCCAAAACAAACAAACAAAGCAAAATAGAAAATTTTATTTTATTTTCACTATTTTTCTTTTTAGCTTTTAATACTAATAAATGCCCAGTTGAAGTTATACATTTTTTTAAACGAACATCATCCTCGTAAGTCGAATACGCGATAAATATTCTATAACTAATGGGTATTGAGTAAGAAAATCAAAGTAATTACTCCAAGGATGAATAGTATTTAATTTTATAGAGGCTTGTTTCATTTCTATATCTCATTTATTTGTAAATTTGTATTTGATATACAAGAGAACTGTGTTATTGCTAGAACGGTTAGATTGATCAAACGTATTGGGTCTTCTGCTAACTTTGTTTCTGTACAACTTTAAGCTGAGTTAGCATGTGGGTTCGAAAGCTCTTGGAGACTGTAATTGAATTTCTGGACTTTGATTTAGATGGTAATTGTTTGTTTAATGAAAAGGGATGACGTTGAGACTTCTATACTGAGGCCGTCTTCAGATTTATGGTTATTAAAACTGCTTAAGAGTCATTTGGGTTAGTCTAACGTACTGATGATTAGTTGGCTATATGAGACCTTTAACATCTTTAAGATTGTAATTTCACAACATTTGTTAGCGTATCACGAAATAAAACTTTTACTTATTTTGTTCACTACATTTTACAAACTTCATCTGGTGAAGGCCTGGCATGGCCGAGCGCGTTAAGGCGTGCACTCGTAATTCGAGGGTCGCGGGTTCGCGCCCGCGTCGCGCTAAACATGCTCGCCCTCCCAGCCGTGGGGTTGTATAAGGTGACGGTCAATCCCACTATTCGTTGGTAAAAGAGTAGCCCAAGAGTTGGCGGTGGGTGGTGATGACTAGCTGCCTTCCCTCTAGTCTTACACTGCTAAATTAGGGACGGCTAGTACAGATAGCCCTCGAGTAGCTTTGTGCGAATTTCCAAAAACAAACAAACAAATCATCTGGTGAGGTTTAATCATTATAACTAACAGCAAGGGATTTAAAACAAGAAAATCATGTAAATATACATAACAATAATAAACAATAAAAGATGTGATTCGGCACAACTCATAATAACTATTAAATATATAAATGTAGAAAAAAAGCTTTAAGGGATGAGCTTACGCATTTAAATTTGTTATATATATAAGAAACAGAGGGAAGGCCATTAAAATATATACAAATGAACAATATTTTTATGGAATATCAGCTGACTTAGCTTCTTTCCACATTGGTCTGGCATGGCCAGGTGGTTAGGGTGCTCGACTCGTTATCTGAGGATTGCAGATTCACATCCCCATCACATGCACGCTATTTCAGCCATGGGGACGTTATAAGTTTCAATCAATCCCATTATTTAATGATAAAAGAGTAGCTCAAGGGTTTGCAGTGGGTGATGATGGCTACCTGAAGATGCACGAGGTGGAAACTCTACGAAAACGTTTTTGAGTGGACCATTTAGTGTATTATTATTAGGATTGTTGAAGAGCTCCACAATCCAAGTAAGTGGCAGTGCTACAACTACATTTTAATGTTGTAACTTATTTGTTAGGTAGAGGGCACTTAAATGGACTGGAATTTTAGCTAAATACTAAATGAGCAAACTTAGCTTCAATGCAGCATAAAAATACTGCAACACCCTGATAAATACTAAATAAACAAATTTAACTTTACAACATCATAAGAATAAGCTCAACACCCTGATAAATACTAAATAAACAAATTTAACTTTACAACATCATAAGAATAAGTTCTCTCATTAGTTTTGTAAACAAATTCACTAAATGAACCTGTCAACTAAATAGAGTATTAAGTATGGAATTCTTTAAACAGTTGTCTAACTAAGTTAGATATTAACAATTTAAACTGTTTTTAAAGTTGTGGAAATTTGTTTTACTGTAGTAGTGGTTATTCTCATCTCGACAGTTTAAAATCTGTTTGATCTGACGAAGTGCTATAGCTCGAAACGTCATCCTTCTTTTGATTAAAATATTGGCAGTTATTCAACCTTTTATTTAATTTTGTTCTTTTCGTCACCAATATGGTTTTAACTACATTTGTCTTCTAATAAACCTTCATGCCAAATTTGATGAAGATCTATCAACAGGAAAGAAGAATGGCAAAAATACTTCCATAAAAATAGTCAAGGATGGGAGAATTGGCATTAAAGTACAATTTATGTTCCAAACTTTAAAGATTTGCTTCTTTTTAATTTCGCGAAAAACTGCACGATGGGTATAAAATGTAGCTACTAACCCTAATTTGGCAGTGTGAGAATAGAGGGAAGGCAGCTAGTCATCACCAACTCTTGGGTTACTGTTTTACCAACGAATAGTAACGAATTTTAATGCCCCCACGGCTTAAAGGGCGATCTTGTTTGATGGAATAGAAATTCGAGGTATGACCCTCAGACTGGGTATCAATCCCCCGAACCACTTGGCCATGCTAGGCCTAAATTAGGGATAGCTAACTCATATAGGTCTCGTGTAGTTTGGCATGAATTTCCAAATAAATCATACTTAATCTTTTCATGATGTCAGTTTAGAACACTTTACATGATCTTAAAGTTAAATGTTCTCTAGCAAACAAATGTGTCATAATACTAAAAATATAGCATATAATAACATTATGTAATGTGCAAAGAAAATTCAAACACGAAGTGAAACATAAAATAAGATTTATTTTAGATGCACAGTAATGCTTTATAATTTAACCTTTTCAGATTTTTTTTAAACCAACAAAAACAATTCTTCAATGTGTTATGTAGCAGTTGATTTATAAGTCGCATTTTGGTAACCAGCAATGACGTTATTGAAATAATCGTAGAAAATTCTATATCGTTGTTTTGTAAAGTAAACTGTATAAGTAAAGAATAATTTAATTATCGTACATTTTGTATTGTATACTTAGAACCACCATCATGTTGCTGTAGAAACGATATACTGATTAGAAAAGCTCGTAGTGGGTTTTGTTTGTTTTCGTTTAGAATTTCGCGCAAAGCTATATGAGGTCTATCCGCACTAGCCGTCCCTAATTTAGCAGTGTAAAACCAGAGGAAAGGCAGCTAGTCATCACCACCCACTGCCAACTCTTGGGATACTCTTTTACCAACGAATAGTGGGATTGACCGTAACATTATATTGCTCCCACAGCTAAAAGGACGAGGATTTTGGTGTGACGGGGATTTGAACCCGCGACCTTCAACCCGTGGTGGGCAAAGCACAGATAGCCAATGGTGTAGTTCTGTGCCTACACAAAGAAACAAAAAAATAATTATAAGTTATTTAAAAAGTCATAAAACGTGAATGCCTAAGACTAAAAGGAGGAAAGAATCATGGGCGTACATTATTATCTCTAAAACTTCAACCAAGTATAGTTATTAAAAATTAAATAAACAAGTAAAATTTTAGAAAGTTGCAATGAAGAAAAAGCGGGTTCATTTGAGAAAATAGAGGTATTTACTGATAAAAAAATTAAAAATATATAATTAAAGTCTTCAAGTTCTACTTTATGAAACCATAGGAAATATTTTCAGTATGGAATCATGTTAATTTATTATTTTTAATTGATTAATATTATGGCAGATAATTAAAGCCACGAGCATCAAGATTGTGTTGAGGTTGTTAAGATATTTTTAGTCGTGAGTTGTTTCTTGTAACTTGTTCTATTGATATTTTGCTCAGAAAACACGCTTTAGTCTATAATAGCGTTTCTTTCTTTATGGGTTTTGTTGTTTATGATCATAAATTATAAAGAACGTAAATGAAAATCATAACATATGGATTTGTTATATTTTTAAATATTTGAATCTTTTTTATAGTTCGAATTTAACATTTTGTTTGATTGAAACTAATAGTAAAAATCTTGCAGTACGCTTTTCGTTAAACCTATCTGTGTTTTGGTTAATATTCTAGGCTTATTTACATTTTAACTTCAGAGAAATCTGCACACCAAGGAACACAGGAACAAATCTTACAGTTGTTGGAAGATAAAAGTAAGAATATGATTTATCTGTTAAGTTCAAAATTTTGTTTGAGTTATGTAACCGTTTAATGTTATGTTACAATTTCATACATTTAAGTTGAAGCTTACAAACGCTATCGATTCGCTGAGGAAAGTAGAAATAATTTTCAAAGTAAATCAGCCAAAAGGCCTAAGAGCAGCGTATGCTTTAGGGAGACAACAAATAGATTTACTAATATGCCAGGCCTACGACATATTAGTCCTGGTTCAATATATTTTCAAAACAATGTTTTCTCATTGGCTATGTGGTACCTTTAAATATATTTTTAAGAAAAAGATCTCGTCAGTTTTTCTTATACTTGTCTCCTCCCCATACATACCAACTTTTAACAGAGATACGTGTAGAATTATAGTCAACTGTAATATTAATGTGATATTAATTTACTCTTTCCGTGTGAACCAAAATAAATGAAACTGAGTTATACAACACGAAGCCTCATCAAGTTAAGAAGAACTGTGTCTACCTATGTATGTATTTGGACGCATGGTAGTGGTTTAACAGAATTAGAAGGTGGAACATCATTTGTAAGATTCCAGTCAACTTAAACTGGAACACTACTGTTTATATTGATGAACCTATGAATATCGTGGTCCATCAGGTTTTATTTGGGATATGCACTTCACTACCATATAACTGAACTCTGTATGTGAATACACATGACATTCAGCCATGTGAAAAAGTTAGGACACCCTATGAAAGCCTGTCTATTTTTGTAACATTTTTGGATATATAAATATTTAATCTCAATTTTAACAATACTGAGAGATTATAGGAATATAACTAAACAAATAAAATTTTAGAAAGTTGCAATGAAGAAAAAGCGAGTTCATTTGAAAAAATAGAGGTATTTACTGATAAAAAAAATTAAAAATATATAATTAAAGTCTTCAAGTTCTACTTTATGAAACCATAGGAAATATTTTCAGTATGGAATCATGTTAATTTATCAGTGATGTCGAGAAACCCACTTGTTGAAAATTTTATATGCAAAAACGAGCCGCTTTTGCATATAAAAAACATGTTAATTTATCATTTTTAATTGATTAATATTATGGCAGATAATTAAAGCCACGAGCATCAAGATTGTATTGAGGTTTAAAACTGAAGAAAAGACTTTTAAAGATCTTATGTAAATGTAATTCTACAGAAATGCATATTCTAATGAGGAAAAAGTTAGGACACCCTACACTCTAATAACTAGTGTTACTCCCTTTGGCTGAAATAACTGCAGTGAGACTTCTTGTAGCCATCTACCAGTCTGACATCGGTCTGAATATAGTTTGCCTCACTCCTCAATGCAGAATTCTTTCAGCTGTGAGATGTTTGAGGTTTTTTTTGCATGTACAGCCCATTTCAAGTCACCTACAGCATCTCAATGGGATTAAGATCTGGGCTTTGACTCGGCCATTTCAGGACTCTCCATTTTTAAGTTTTCAGCCAGTCCTTGGTTGATTTGCTGGTATGTTTTGCGTCATTGTCGTGTTGCAGGGTCCACTTCCGCTTCAGCTTTAATTTTCGTACAGATGGTCTCACATGATCTTCATGTACCCTTTGATACACAGTAGAATTCATGGTGGATTATATGATTGTGAGCTGTCTAGGTCCTGCTGCAGCAAAGCAGCCCCAAACCATGACACTTCCACCTCCATGCTTCACAGTTGGTATGAGGTTCTTTTCCTAGAATGCTTTAGTTGGTTTACGCCAAACATGTCCTCTGTTCTGGTGTTCAGACAATTCAATTTTGGACTCATCTGTCCAAAGACCATTATTCCAGAAATCCTGGTCTTTGTCTACATTCTCTCCGGCAAACTTCAGTCTGGCCTTGATGTTTCTCTTAGAGAGCAAAGGTTTCCTCCTTGCCCACCTCCCATGCAAGTTAAACTTGTGCAGTCTCTTTCTGATCGTAGAGGCATGCACTTTTACATCAACAGTAGCCAGAGCCTGCTGTAGGTCCCGTTATGACATGTTAGGGTGTTTGGAGACCTCTTTTAGCATCTTGCAGTCTGCTCTTTGGATGAACTTGCTTGGACGACCAGACCTGGGCATGTTGGCAGTTGTTTTGATAGCCCTCCACTTGTTGACTATTTTCCGGACAGTGGATGGCTGATTTTAAAATCTTTTGACATTTTTTTAAATCCCTTACCAGACTCATAAGCTGCTACAATTTTCTTTCTGAAGGCCTCAGACAGCTCTTTTGCTCTCACCATGGTGCTCACTTTCACTTTAACAGTCAGGAGCACACCAAACTAAATGTCTGAGGTTTGAATGGGGCAAACCTCATTCAAAATGCTGAGTAACGATCTTCTAATCATGTGCACCTGGTGTAATACACCTGTGTGTGAGTTGAGCCATTTTAAGTGGGAATAAATGTGGGGGTGTCCTAACTTTTTCTCAGTTAGAATATGCATTTTTGTAGAATTACATTTACAGGAGATCTTGAAAAGTCTTTTCTTCAGTTTTAATTGTTTAGTTATATTTCTATAATCTCTCAGTTTTGTTAAAATTGAGATTAAATATCTATATATCCAAAAATGTTATAAAAATACACAGGCTTTCATAGGGTGTCCTAACTTTTTTACATGACTGAAGCTATTTCACGTATGGGCCTGAGTCTTTCACCATTGTCAAGTTCTTATATTAATATTAATAGATGAAACAAGAGGGGTGAGGGAAGCTGTAAGTGTAGGCTCCAACACAAATTACTGAATTCAGGTTAACAAGCACTGTCTTTCTGGTTATGACCACATTGATGTTGCCACCATATGGATTCATTTTGATACACATAAAGTACAACTTGAAGAAAATATCAAGCAATACACACGATACTTTCTGCCTCAGACTATATACCCAATAAATATTAACTTTTATATTAATTACAAGTAGTACCTAAATAGAAATATTAAAAAATACCCAGTAAGAACTTCATACATACAAAATATTTTATTTTTCCCAATTGAATCATGTCGTGTAATGATAAAATAAAACACTAGGTGCATTAACATTTTTATTTTTGGTATGTCTATTAAGCTACCTTCAATTCTATAATTTAATATAGATTATTTTATCTATTCAATGTATTCCAGTTCAAGCTGACATTGTGAAACACCATGTAAAATTGATGGATATTACCTGTAGTGAGAGGTGTTCCATTACTTTTATCTCTTACGTGAAAAATCCACCATTGCGGTTAATGAATGTGAATAAACAGTGAACATAAGAAGAACACGGCTAATGAATGGTACAATTTTTTGTTGAATTCTGGAAAATGAAAGTAAAAGAAGCAACTTGACGTATTTAACGAAGTTGCAGAGATTACCAGTAAATGGAGTCAAGAAATGATTGAATGAAATAAATTACCAGTGTAACAAATTCGTGCTTCAGTGTCTCAAAAATTGAAGAAATCAAAGTTTCTCATAAGAAATACAATTCTAAAAAGGAAACCAGACAAAAATAAAAAACGTATTTCAATTAGGTATTCCAGCCAACTAACCAAAAATAGTTTAATTATAACTACATGCAGACGCCAAAAGTTAACACATACGATAAGTTGTCAAAGGAGAAGTAAAATAATAGGCTTAATATTCATTTACACAATATGTAGTGTTTTATATTTGCTGCAAGATTTATGGTAAAGTAAATGTTTCACTTGTTAAATGTAACAAAACTGATTAAAATTGAACTTTTAACTCAATATAAAAAGTTAACGAATCATCTGAAGAATACAGGAAACTTGGTAGTGATTTTTGGTGTGTAAAAGTAACTGTACAAGTGGGCTTAGTTTGATGACAAAACTTAATTTTGAAAACTACAAAGTACGACACATATTTAACAAGAACTATGACCGTTTCATGATTTTTAAAACTACAAATACCCAATTAAGAATGAAATAAATAATGTAAATAATCATTGCTATAAACACTGCTGTTAAACCTCATATCCATTCTAAGCTAATATTGAAATACTTTCTTCAACAGGTTATCTTAATTACTTGTTCAATACATTGTTCATGAAGAAATACTTCCAAACATGTTGACAAGTTTATGTATATGTAGAGTGAAGAAACACAAAAACTGACGTGTTTTAGTACAATGAAAGGTTAAATCTTTTGGAGGCAAATTAATTACTTCCAATACTGTGGCTACAAAGCAAGACTTGCTACATAAGAAACAGCTGAAGAATGAAAGGCAAATTAAACCAGAAAAAAACAAAAACATTACAGTTGAGGTTACAATGAATCTGGTAATAATAATAAACTAAGGATTAGTACCAGAGTCCAACCAGGTTTTAGGGAAGCAGAGAATCTACTTAACATTGGAAGTAAGAACCCGGCACTTAATAGAGCTGAATTCATTCAATGAAATTTGTACACCTCCAAAAGAAATCCGAAATTCATTATTTAGAAAAACCAATCCATCTGGCAATGGATTTGTGCGGTATTCTGATCAACACTAGTTCTATAACTGGTTTTATCATGAAAGCCAGGAACTTGTCTTCAGAAATGAATTTAAAAGTGGACTTTTACATTCACTGACTCTCGTGTTAGTCCTCTTTTATGCATAGTGGGAATAGATTTTCATGATAAAATAGATATGAATTCTATAGACTGTTTTATGTACAGGATCAACGTGATAATTACAACAACAGAAGTTTAATTTACAGTAATTACAAGAAAGGCAGTTATTATAAAGTGAGGTACTGATACTGACTCGTGAGGAACAGTTTACCATATTAGAATCAAACATTCCATCTGTTTAACTTTGGAGATTTGTTTGTTTATTTTTGAATTTCGCATAAAGCTACTCAAGGCCTATCTGTGCCAGCCGTCCCTAATTTAGCAGTGTAAGACTAGAGGGAAGGCAGCTAGTCATCACCACCCACCGCCAACTCTTGGGCTTCTCTTTTACCAACGAATGGTTTATAACGTCCCCACAGCTGAAAGGGCGAGCATGTTTGGCGTGACCGGGATGCGAACCCGCGACCCTCAGATTACGAGTGGCACGCCTTAACACGCTTGGCCATGCCGGGCCCAACTTTGGAGATTGTCATCTCTTGTACCATGGATTATAAGCTATAGCTTGTCACCAGAACGAAATCTAATGTTAGTATTTACAGGAATGTAACTTTTAAACCTTATCTGTAATTAATTTAAATCTTCCTTAGGTAAAGACATGCCATCAATGACGTTTCTTAATTTAACTTTATACTCTCTATAAAAATGCAGAGTAGTTAACCTTATGGTGTGCATACAGTACTTACAAACAATGGGAATCAATGTTTAAAGACTAGTGATTAAGGGTGGAAAATGTCTCATTATCTGATTTTATCACATAATCCACAAGTGATTGTTTGTTTGTTTGTTTTTTGGAAATTCGCACAAAGCTACTCGAGGGCTATCTGTGCTAGCCGTCCCTAATTTTGCAGTGTAAGACTAGAGGGAAGGCAGCTAGTCATCACCACCCACCGCCAACTCTTGGGCTACTCTTTTACCAACGAATAGTGGGATTGACCGTCACATTATACACCCCCACGGCTGGGAGGGCGAGCATGTTTTAGCGCGACGCGGGCGCGAACCCGCGACCCTCGGATTACGAGTGCACGCCTTAACGCGCTCGGCCATGCCAGGCCCTCTACAAGTGAGGGCGACACATCATTGAAGAGTGGTTTAAATTTATTTTGTACTTGTTTTTTTATTTTCGTTTGATTTTCTCTGGCGTTCTTCTTGATCCTGGTTCTAATTTCTTACCATTTAAGTTATATTTTCAACCTCGTTTCAAACAAGTGACGTTCTATATTGAAGGTGGTTCCAGTTTCATTTGTATTTTTAACAAGATATTACGACTCCAGTGACCCGTAATAGTTTTACCATTGGTCTTGAAAAATGGCAGTGGAAAGTCGAGTCAGTTAAAGAATGACAAAAATGTTACATTTTTCGATATCAAGTTTTGTGAATTTTGAAATTAACGTTTAGACGTTGGATTAACTTCATAAATAACCTATGTTTAAGTTTGCTTGTTTATCTTCGTCGAAACACAAAGTTGATATTCACAACATTGAAGTAATTACTTAGTTCACTTTATGTGACAAAACTGGCTAAATCATACGATGATAATTCGTTATGTGACCAACTATTTCCTAAATCAACAAAAAAAGTTTTAACAGCTTCGAAATGGTTTCCTAAGTTATGGAGAAGGCACTTTTCGTATTATGTTTTGCAAGAACCCAAACTGGCTGGAAAATTAGAGAGAAAGTGGAATTATTATGCTAAGCCTACAATCGATAAATATTAGGTTATTATACGGAACTTTTAGAACCCCCTAACAACAGAAATAGCGAATACATGATATATGTGTCACGCTTGTCGGCTGATTGTTGCATAAAGAGAAACTATATGTGAAGTTAAAGTATAAAAATTTCAGAAAATATTTAATAGAAGTTGTGGTTTTATAAAGTGAAATTATGCTCCAATTTCTGATTAAGGTATAACATTTAAATTGTTGTGAAATAAAAGTAATAACACAGATCTGCGAATTTAATGTTCATGAAAGTTGTTTTTATAACTTGTTGTTTTGAATTAAGCACAAAGCTACACAATGGGCTATCTGTGCTATGCCCACCACGGGTATCGAAACCAGGATTTTAGCGTGTAAGTTTGCAGACATACCGCTGAGCCACTGGGGGACTATTTTTATAACTGATCCTCCATAATTAAAAAAAAGCAAAATCTCTTGAAGCTGAATTTTTGTACACAAAACGATTTTTTTATAAATCAGGAAAAAAGTTTGCTCAGACCATAATTATTTTTTCGTTTACCACAATGAACATTTTCCTTTTACTATTACACTGTTATGGAGAGTTATTGTTTTAGTTTAACTCTTGTACTGTCAGAACCTCGTGAATAAATATTGTATTTAAGGCCGAAAATATAATTAACAGTAAGAACATAATAAAATAGTACTAAAGGAACTTCACCCATTAGCAGGTTGCTTTTAAATTTAGTTCTGATTAGGTAGGTTGTTACGATTAGAAGTCAATACCACATGCATACTTGTTTTTTCGTACAGCATCTGTGGACGTGATGAAGACCTTAGTAAAGAAAACACACTTGTACAAGCACTCCAGAACCATTGTTAAAATTAAATGTACATTTCAAAGGTAAGATCGGACCTAAAATTATTTGTATACAATCTTAACTTATTAATTTGTGTTTATATTTTTAATAAACTAAGAAAAATGAAATGTCTTATCAGATAAACACAATTTTAATTAATAAATTGTAATAGAAGCAACCTGTAAAACAATTTCAATGTGAGTAAAGAGAAACTTCCAGAAAACTGCAGTTATCTTAAAATATTCAGCATCTCAGCTCTACATGGAGATCAGCTCAGATTCTGCAAGGAACTAGTTAACACTTGCTGTGTGTAAACCATTCTCTGTTTTTATAGATCACATACATATGTATATATATATCCTCGTAAAGTATGAGATGTATTATCTATTGTCTAGCAAGTTTTTAATACCGTAATACAAGCATGAAACCACTTTATCAAATAATTACACCATTAAAATAAAACAAAGAAATGCATGTTTTACTATTGCCTGAAATCACTTAATATAATTCTCAGAATTACGTTTAAAATTCATATAACAGAACAGAATATGTTAACTAGTCTCAAAATAAGTCAACGACTGAAAGTAACGTCATTTAAGATTACTAGTCTTCAAGTATGACCAAAACTCATGGAGTTCACAGTGGATTAACCCTTTAATAAAGTGTGCATATAAATAAAAAGATATAAAAATAAAAGAATATAAAAAAAGGAGAAACATAACGCGAAGTACTCCAGCCAGTTGAGTGACGGGCAGTTGAACATAACCTAAAAAATTAGACTTTTCGTAACAGTTATAATAGTTGAAACTCAAAAATATTAAAACTGAATTCACCATAAAAATTAACATTAAACGAAATTTAAATATGATTTTAATATAAAAGAAAATAAATACAAAAATGACTAAAACTAACTATTAGTGTGTTAATACTGTGAAAACAAAAAATATCTTTTTACAGAAGTAATAAACAAAAGATACCAAAGCCCAGCATGGTCAGGTGGTTAATCAGTGGGTGCGTTATAAGTGACAGTCAATCCCACTATTCGTTGGTGAAAGAGTAGCTCAAGAGTTGGCGGTGGTTGGTGATGACTAGCTGCCTTCTGTCTAGTCTTACACTGCTAAATTATTGACGGCTAGCGTAGAAAGTCCTTGTGTAGCTTTGCGCGAAATTCAAAAAACAAAAAATAAAGATACGAGAGTAAATTCACAGATACGCCACTCTATATAGGTTACACCGAATTACAGGTGCTTACAAGGAAATGGCATGATCTTATGTATGTATGCATCAAAAATGAAAACCTTTATTATATGTCTTTACGTATTAAATTGTTTTAATTTCGTGCAAAGCCGCACAAGGGTTATCTGCATTGGCCGTCCCTAATTTTGCAGTGAAAGACTAGAGGGAAGGCAGTTAGTCATCATCATCCACTGCCAACTCTTGGTCTACTCTTTCACCTACGAATAGTGGGATTGACTGTACCATTATAACGTTTCCTCAGCTGAAAGGGCGAGCATGTTTGGAGTGACGGGGATTTGAACCCGCGACCCTCGGATTACGAGTCGAGTTCCCTAACCACCTGGCCATTCTGGGCCTTATGAAATAGAGAAGTAATCAGTATGACAAAATGTAAAAAAGGGAAACCGTATAGCCCGTCAAGAATGAGGTGGAACTACTATCACCCCACCCTCTAGTACACCTTGCCAGAATGAGGTGGAAATACTATCACCCCACCCTCTGGTACACGAGGTGGAAGTACTATCATCCCACCCTTTAGTACACCCTAACAGTCTAATTTCACATTTCATAGATAAATGAAATAAAATAAATTTTACTAAAGGCAGAAAAGTGCAGTCGATGCGGTAAAACGTCGTTAAATATCTTTGTGAGCCGCTCCACATTAAGATATTTCTCGACATGAGTTGGTGGAGTATTCAAAATATACTAAAGGTACAAATCAGATAAACTAACAAAGTCTGCAAAGGCGAAGTCAACGCTCACTAGTTGAAGTTTAACGTCACTCAACGTCAATAACGAGTATGCCCCCTGTGAGCATCAATAACTGCTTGGCATCTCATGCCCATGAAAGCGATGAGATGATGAATCACATCCTGTGGAATGGCTGTCCACTCAGCCTGCAAAGCTGCTGCAAGATGAGGTAGAGTCTGCAGTTGAGGTTGTAGCCGTCGCAGATGTCGGTCCAGCTCGTCCAAAGATGTTCGATGGGGTTTAAATCTGGTGATATGGAGGGCCATGGAAAAACGTTGATGTTGTGGTGTCTCAAGAAGACACTGGTTAGTTGGATTGTGTGAGGACGGAGTTGTCATGTTGAAAAACGTCGTTGACGTTCACCATGATGGGTTGCACATGGGCCCTAAGAATCTCGTCGACGTGTCGTTGAGCCGTAAGATTCCCTCGAATGTGCAAAAAATTCTGTTCTGGCATTGTAGGCGATGGAAGCTCACATCATGACGCTGCCATCACCAAATCTGTCAACATCCTGCACACGAGGTCTGCCAGATCGTGGACGGTCACGAGTTGATCCATGTTTTTGGTGATGATTCCATAGCCTTATGATGGTGCTTGGGTGGATATTCACAGCTCTGGCAACATCTGATCGAGATTCGCCTGCTTCCTATCGACCAATGGCGTTGTTGCGTTGTGCTTCAGTCAGTCTTGGCGTTTCTGTATTGCGTGTCGGTGGCTTAACACTGAGCTATGGAAACCGAGAACCGAGGGATTTTGCACATGTTGCACTTGCAGAACATGCAGATCTCTGAAAAAAATTTATTAGACACGCATGCATTTTGGCGAAAAATCCGATGTTTTCCTCCGTTTTCAAAGTGCACAACTGTTATTGTCATTTTGGTCTGACAGTCAGTGCCTTAACACGTGTAACATCACATACTCTGAGCTTCTAACGTTATTACATATATTTCTCTTTCAAATAAAAAATATACATTTTGCATTTCTTGTTTTTAATAGTATATTAATAAGTTCATCCAGATCTGGTGTTAATATTATAAAATTGTAAAATATATATATATATTAATAAGTTCATTCAGATTTGGTGTTAATATTACAAAATTGTAAAATATATGTATATATTAATAACTTTATCAAGATCTGGTGTTGATATTATAAAATTATAAAATACGTGTATACATTAATAAGTTCATCCAGATCTGGTGTTAGTATTACACAGTTGTAAGATCTGGTCCTATTTAAACAGTTTAATTCTCTGTGTGATTATAATGTATTCTTAAGCACCTGAGAACATCAATATAAATATGATTTTTGTCTCTCATCATTTTACTTTCAGTTCAATTACTGAAGATAGCTTCTTCAAAAGTGATTACCAAGTAAGGTTTTCTGAGACATATTCTATATTTTAAAGGTTCACTTCCTATGAATGCCTTAGTGATATACATATTCTATATTTTAAAGGTTCACTTCCTGAGAATGCCTTAGTGATATACATATTCTATATTTTAAAGGTTCACTTCCTGAGAATGTCTTAGTGATATACATATTCTATATTTTAAAGGTTCACTTCCTGTGAATGTCTTAGTGATATACATATTCTATATTTTAAAGGTTCACTTGCTGTGAATGCCTTAGTGATATACATATTTATATTTTAAAGGTTCACTTCCTGTGAATGTCTTAGTGATATACATATTCTATATTTTAAAGGTTCACTTCCTGTGAATGCCTTAGTGATATACATATTCTATATTTTAAAGGTTCACTTCCTATGAATGTCTTAGTGATATACATATTCTATATTTTAAAGGTTCACTTCCTGTGAATGTCTTAGTGATATACATATTCTATATTTTAAAGGTTCACTTCCTGTGAATGCCTTAGTGATATACATATTCTATATTTTAAAGGTTCACTTCCTGAGAATGTCTTAGTGATATACATATTCTATATTTTAAAGGTTCACTTCCTGTGAATGTCTTAGTGATATACATATTCTATATTTTAAAGGTTCACTTCCTGTGAATGTCTTAGTGATATACATATTCTATATTTTAAAGGTTCAGTTCACTTCCTATGAATGTCTTAGTGATATACATATTTATATTTTAAAGGTTCACTTCCTGTGAATGCCTTAGTGATATACATATTCTATATTTTAAAGGTTCACTTCCTGTGAATGCCTTAGTGATATACATATTCTATATTTTAAAGGTTCACTTCCTATGAATGTCTTAGTGATATACATATTTATATTTTAAAGGTTCACTTCCTGTGAATGCCTTAGTGATATACATATTCTATATTTTAAAGGTTCACTTCCTGTGAATGCCTTAGTGATATACATATTCTATATTTTAAAGGTTCACTCTCTGTGAATGTCATAGTGATATTTGAGCATGATTAAAGATTTTGTTTTTGGTTTGTTGATTGCGAGAAATATTTATAAACTTTAATTCCTTGTGAAACAAAGTACAGCTTAATTAGCAAGATAATTCTCTGAAATGAAATTATGTAAATTGTTATTGAGCACAAAACTACACAAAGGGCTCCTTGTGCTTTACCCATGTTTTGGGTTTTGAAACCCAGTTTCTAGCTGTATAGGTTTTCAGACATACTGTTTTGTCCCACTTCAGGGGGTAATATTTAGATTTTATAATAAACAAATTCCCAGTTATCTCATTATCGCTAAAATATGTATGCTGTGTGTTATAGCAAATTCTACTTTTATTGGATATGATTTTGTTTACTACTATATAATTTGAACCAAATGTACAATTTTTGCTCTATTAGATTGCTATGGATAATTTATATTTTTTTTCTAGAGCATGTTAATTTTGAGTATCTGCGTATTGTGAAACTGACTCAGTCTTTCCCTACTGGTGTATATGCATATTTATTAGACCATTAATTTTAAGTTTAATACAAGAGTATTATTTAGTTTATATTGTGTGAGCATTAAAGTAAGTTATTTTTTAGAAGAAATACTTATGGCAAGTTTCCTTACTTAACTGTTCACTTGTTGTCAGTTGTAAGCTAACCTCATGCATCAAGTGAGTATTATTACATTATAACTTCTTGTAGAGAGAGAGATGGTCATGTTTCTACAAGTATGGAAATTAATGAATGTAAAAGTAAGATGAAGTCAGCAAGAGATGTAGATATTGACTGTGCTTTTGAGTTTTGCCATAAAGAGAGCATAGCTGCAATTTCTAAAGTGAAATTATCACACATTGTATTGTGATAACAGAAAAAGAAACAAAAATAAATAATAATTTGTCTCATCAAACAGTATAGTCTTAAGTAATTGTTGGACGTTTGACCTAAAAAAATAAAATTCTGGATACAACTGTGGCATCCAATGGGATAATGTGAGTGAACTTGCGTTGCATTGTGGTAACATAATAAACAAGAATATTTTATTGTATCATTTGGGTTCTAAAGTAATTGAATCGGCCTGTGTCAACTCATAGCAATAAGAGATGATTCTTTAAAACTCTGGTTATAATTTAGGTAATTAACTGTGTAACAAACATATGTAAATATGTTTGACTTCTTTTATTATATTATTTTAAAATAAGTGGATTGTGCACTGTTTGTTTACTGTTGCATTTTATCACCGACATGTCACAGATATCTACTGCAAAAAATCATGCATACACAAAATCCTGACATTTGTACTCCAGCCAGTCAGGACTGTACAGTGGTAAATGGCAGTACAAGAAAACATGAATGACAGCAGAAATAGACCCATATATACATAAAAAATGGTTGGTTTGGGTTGAAAAAAAAATTTTTAAGTAGAGGAGCGAACAATGTTTTGACCTTCTTTGGTCATCATCAGGTTCACAAAGAAAGAAAGAGATAACTTTCTTTGTGAACTTCACGATGACAGAAGGTCGAAATGTTGTTCACTTCTCTACATAAAAAAAAACAAAACATTTTCTCAACCTAAACCAGCTGTTTTTACACATATATTTTTCTCTACAAGTGGGTTTTCTCGTCATCACTGATTAATAATAGACCCATTTGTTTGTTTATTTTTTGAATTTCGCACAAAGCTACTCGAGAGCTATCCATGCTAACTGTCTCTAATTTAGCAGTGTAAGACTAGAGAGAAGGCAGCTAGTCATCACCATCCACTGCCAACTCTTGGGCTACTCCTTTACCAATGAATAGTGGGATTGACCGTAACATTATAACATCCCCACAGCTGAAAGGGGGCGAGCATGTTTGGCATGATGAGGATACCCTCAGAATAAGAGTCACATGCTTTAAGATGCTTGGCCATGCCAGGCCAGACCCATTTGTACATCGCTGTAGTGGTGGCAAAAATGTATTGGTCACAACCACACTATATAACGATGTTGACTGATTGAATAACTGGATAGAAATAGTTTAATCACTTGGGTTCAAAAATATCAGTATACGAGAATTTGTCAAACAACAAGACATAGAGAGAGAGAAGAAATGAAGAAAAAGAAAGACGCTTTTAGAAAGAAAGAGGAAAAGATGACAGAGTGGAAATAGAGAGAATAAGAGCACAAAAAGAGACAGAGAGAAAAGTTGAGAGATAGTAGATTAGAACTGGGTAAAATAAGTGTTGAGAGTTTCAAACTTACTCCACACAATGATGATGACGAGTTGAGGGCCAGCTAAGCTACCCAAACTTGATGAATAGAGAGATGACATGGATGCTTTCCTGGAGAGATATGATGTACTTGCTCAAAGTCAGAACTGGGATAAAAACTCCTGTAAGTGTACGCAGGCATAATACCAGAACATGACATAGACTATGAATAGTTCACAGTGGTTTTGCTGAAGTTCTTCCTGAGGTTTTGTAAGAAGTTCAGGGAAGCAAAACCTGACTCTGTAGAAACTATATTTCAGTTTGTGACATGTCTACAGTGATAATTTGAAAGATAGAGCTGACGTGGCAAAGTAATATGGGAACAGTTCGTGATCACATGCTCTGCTGACATGTTACTGTTCCTAAAGGAGAGAACAGAAATAGACATGGATGAAAATAACAAACAGGTAGAACAGTATATCAAAGTGAGTATAACTTGTAAGTCGAGGAATAATCAGTTTGAAATGTGACCAAAGGAAAGGTAAGGTGTATGTTGATTAGTGGGATAGTTAGAAGGTTTCCCAAAGCCAGAAAAAAGTGGATACTCCATAATATGGGGGCTACCTTGAGACCAGGTGTTTGAAGGTACAATCTATGACTTGTTGACTTGAAATATACAAGGTAGTAGATATTTTGATGAACCAGACGAACTGGCATCTGCAGTCACCACAAGAGCACAAAAGAAGGAAAATAAGCAAGATATTCAGATATCAAAAGTGATATCCCAAATATAGGTTTACAGAAAGAGCAGAAAGCATAGGGAAAAGATTTTTGACTCTAGAAACTTTGAGGCAGTCCCTTGGAAAAGTCACACTCAAGACAAAGGGTAAAGAGACTTATGGAATACAGGACAAGAAAGAAGCACTGTACTGGATTTATCAAGGGAGTTCTATTAGGGAAACTAAGCAGATCATAATACAAACACAGTTCCATACTGAAGTGATGAAGTTGGTTCATGAGTTGATTGTGGGAGGACACCTGGAAGCAAAATAGATGACAGACAGAATTACCAGCAACTTCCATTAGCCAGGGGTCATCAGAAATGTGACAAGATTCTACATATCAAGTGACATCTGCTAAAGGACTATACTGAGAGGGAAGAAAGCCAAGATGCCATTGGATGTGATGCCTCTCATAAAAAGCCATTCAGCAGATTAACTGTGGATTTAGTTAAATGACTAGCACCTGTTTCAGACAAGGAAAACCAATATGTGCTAACAACAGTCAACTGTGCAACACATTATCAGAAACCATAGCATTGCCAAAGATAGGGAAAGAGTAACAGAAGTCTTCTAAGAATGTTTCACAGAATAATATTCAAAAAGAGTTATTGAGTGCCAGAGGGACCCAGATTACCTAAGCACTGTGCTTTTCTCAGTTTATGTAGATCAACATTCAGGATGCCACTTTTGAGACTTGATGTTCTACATTCAGGATGCCACTTTTGAGACTTGATGTTCTACATTCAGGATGCCCCTTTTGAGACTTGATGTTCTACATTCAGGATGCCCCTTTTGAGACTTGATGTTCTACATTCAGGATGCCACATTTGAGACTTGATGTTCTCTTCTTGTGACTGCACATGCCCCACCAGTCTCCTTTCTTTCAAACTTCTACAGACTGATATATTTCCAATCACTAAATTATAAATTGGTGTTTTTATACATGCAGTGTCAATGTCTCTCCTGTAGAATGAAATGTCCACCCTCATACTAGTTACAGAAAACTTATTCATCGTTCAATCAGTCAGCACACACAAATGTATCTTGCCTGTCATCTGGCCATTAGATACTAAATTGGTTCATACTGTTGTATCCAGTGTCTTATAGGACCTTCACTTTCTTGTCCTTGACATAATCTTCACCATCTGGCAAGTTGTGATTTGTATTGGCACATCTTGATGTTCGTCACATACTCCAATCACTGGCACTTGACCTTTTTTTAACTTGAGTTAACTATTGATTGTAACTGTTTTACCCTTTTGCTGCAGTTTGAGGAAACTGAGTAATGAATTTCAATTATACAATATATGCAGTAACTCTGAGATTTCTAAACATATATTCTCTAAAGCTAGTAAGATTTTGTTAGAAGCTTGTGTCATAAATAATGATGGTTTTATGATTGATTTCACTAAAACTATGTTGTTTTTCTATTGCTGTTATTAACACTCAAACTATTGAATGAAAAGTAATTTTTCATTTTAAGGTTAGAAGTACTTTTTTTTTCTTATAGTTTTCATATTTCATTTCCATGATTCCTAAAACCTCATAACAGGAGATCAATGTTTTTTAAGGAAAATATTTAGATTTTTTATTTTCTCTATGATATCACTACCTTTTAGCTATTATCATAAACCTGCAATACAATGAAATAATTAAAACTAGTATACAAAAAAAAATACATAACTTACATCTTAATGGTGTGGTAGTTGTCTGGGTTTTAAATAAAATATTACTTATTTCAACTGTATTCAGTTGGAGAACTTTGAAATGAAAGAGACAAAAGATCATGTTGGCACCTGAGTGTCCAGATGTACTGATACTCACCTACCATTCTGTTATTGAAGATACTGAAGAAAAGTACTTTTAAAGTAGAGAATTTTCATAGCTCAATGGTGACGTGACGATACGTCTGAAAGTTTAAGTACTTTTAAAGGGTTATTGTGAAATAAATTAAACCTTTGATACAATAAAACATCAAATCATAACATTATACTGTGAGGTTTATTCACATACACTGATAGTGAAGATGTTCATACAATAAAACATCAAATCATAACATTATACTATGAGGTTTATTCACATACACTGATAGTGAAGATGTTCATACAATAAAACATCAAATCATAACATTATACTATGAGGTTTATTCACATACACTGATAGTGAAGATGTTCATACAATAAAACATCAAATCATAACATTATACTGTGAGGTTTATTCACATACACTGATAGTGAAGATGTTCATACAATAAAACATCAAATCATAACATTATACTGTGAGGTTTATTCACATACACTGATAGTGAAGATGTTCATACAATAAAACATCAAATCATAACATTATACTGTGAGGTTTATTCACATACACTGATAGTGAAGATGTTCATACAATAAAACATCAAATCATAACATTATACTGTGAGGTTTATTCACATACACTGATAGTGAAGATGTTCAGTCACATATAACAAAGGGGTTTTCGTTGCAAAATGGTTGATCATGAAAATAACACTTCCTTTTTTGTTGTGAATCTGACAGATTGTCTCTATTCTGTTTCTTCTAGCAGCAACTTCTTCTGACGTGTGAAAAGGGGGCTGAAACAGACTGCCCAGTTGTCTTTGTCCCAATTCTAAATTTGAGAAAAATTTTCATATCTTGTCAGGAAAGCATTCATGTTGTCTTTCTTTTTGTTCATCAAATTTGGGTAGTTTGTGTCTGCTGGCTGTGACCCCACTTTAGTTCCCAGGTCCTTCATATTTCTGCCAGGTGATCTCATTCTGTGCTGTAATTATATTTTCATTGTCTTCTTTCTTCTTTTTGTCTTTCCATACTTGTACTTAATCTTCTGTCTCTTCTCTTTTTCTTGTTGTGGTTGTTTAACAATCTGTAGTATATTGCTGCCTTGTAGTTCAAGTCACTCAACTCTCTCCACACATTTATGTAAGTAAGTCAAAGTGGCTACATAGCATAGTTGTAATCTATACATTATATTTGCCACCACTGCAGTTTTGTATATACAGACCTACTTCTGCTGACATTCATGTATTTGTTTCTTCTTGTTTACCACTGTATAATCCTGACTGGCTTTGTAAAATCAAGTTTTATCAGGTCAGCTTCTTCACAATAGGTGTCTGTGACTTGTTAGCAATAAATGTTAACAAACAGACAGAACACAAATACCTTGTTTTAAATTAATACAATAAAAACATATCAAACATACAAATGTTTTATACATAGTTATTCACCACAGTCATATCCAGAGCTTTAAATAATTATTTCTTTTCTCAAAGTCCACATAGATTGTTTTAGAACACAGCTGACAAGACAAATTATTCTCTTCTACACTGTTACCATAATACTGTCATAATAAATTCACTTTCGTTAATTTGTGGATTATCACAGTTGTATCAAGAACAGTTGAATAATTTTCTTTTAGCATTAAAAATTCATACAACTTTTTTCAGTTACTTTAGAATCCAAAGACAAATTATTCTCCTATTACTCTGTTATTACAATACGAGATAGGAAACTCACTTTAAAAATCGACCATCATGCTAAACTCACAAACAATCGAATTGCATGTTTACTTTCACCACTTTGCTCACCTAATTTGCTCACATAGAACTTTTAACACACTACAAAATGCCATGATATAACAATACTCAATGAAACTACATAAGAAATTATTTGTGAACAGTTACACAAGTAAACCTAATATAAATTAATGCTTACAAAATACTGAATGTAACTTTTGTTTTATAACTTTGTAAACAATAACTGACATTAAATGTCAATGAAACAGTCATGTATACCTAACGGTCCTCATCCCAGAAATGTCTAGATATTTCCCGGTTAAAAAGAAGAGAGTCACAACTTAGTAATGTTTACATATACATGTAATAAAGAAGAAAATCTAGTCACAATACAGTAGTTACTATATATTCTATACAGTAAAGAAGAGAGTCCAGTCACAACTTAGTAATGTTTAGATATACATGTAATAAAGAAGAAAATCTAGTCACAATACAGTAGTTACTATATATTCTATACAGTAAAGAAGAGAGTGCAGTCACAACTTAGTAATGTTTACATATACATGTAATAAAGAAGAAAATCTAGTCACAATACAGTAGTTACTATATATTCTATACAGTAAAGAAGAGAGTCCAGTCACAACTTAATGTTCAGATATACATGTAATAAAGAAGAAAATCTAGTCACAATACAGTAGTTACTATATATTCTATACAGTAAAGAAGAGAGTCCAGTCACAACTTAGTAATGTTTAGATATACATGTAATAAAGAAGAAAATCTAGTCACAATACAGTAGTTACTATATATTCTATACAGTAAAGAAGAGAGTCCAGTCACAACTTAGTAATGTTTAGATATACATGTAATAAAGAAGAAAATCTAGTCACAATACAGTAGTTACTATATATTCTATACAGTAAAGAAGAGAGTCCAGTCACAACTTAGTGATGTTTACATATACATGTAATAAAGAAGAAAATCTAGTCACAATACAGTAGTTACTATATATTCTATACAGTAAAGAAGAGAGTCCAGTCACAACTTAATGTTCAGATATACATGTAATAAAGAAGAAAATCTAGTCACAATACAGTAGTTACTATATATTCTATACAGTAAAGAAGAGAGTCCAGTCACAACTTAGTAATGTTTAGATATACATGTAATAAAGAAGAAAATCTAGTCACAATACAGTAGTTACTATATATTCTATACAGTAAAGAAGAGAGTCCAGTCACAACTTAGTAATGTTTAGATATACATGTAATAAGAAGAAAATCTAGTCACAATACAGTAGTTACTATATATTCTATACAGTAAAGAAGAGAGTCCAGTCACAACTTAGTGATGTTTACCTATACAGTAATAAAGAAGAAAATCTAGTCACAATACAGTAGTTACTATATATTCTATACAGTAAAGAAGAGAGTCCAGTCACAACTTAATGTTCAGATATACATGTAATAAAGAAGAAAATCTAGTCACAATACAGTAGTTACTATATATTCTATACAGTAAGAAGAGAGTCCAGTCACAACTTTAGTAATGTTTAGAATATACATGTAATAAAGAAGAAATCTAGTCACAATACAGTAGTTACTATATATTCTATACAGTAAAGAAGAGAGTCCAGTCACAACTTAGTAATGTTTAGATATACATGTAATAAAGAAGAAAATCTAGTCACAATACAGTAGTTACTATATATTCTATACAGTAAAGAAGAGAGTCCAGTCACAACTTAGTAATGTTTAGATATACATGTAATAAAGAAGAAAATCTAGTCACAATACAGTAGTTACTATATATTCTATACAGTAAAGAAGAGAGTCCAGTCACAACTAGTAATGTTTAGATATACATGTAATAAAGAAGAAAATCTAGTCACAATAAAGTAGTTACTATATATTCTATACAGTAAAGAAGAGAGTCCAGTCACAACTTAGTAATGTTTAGATATACATGTAATAAAGAAGAAAATCTAGTCACAATACAGTAGTTACTATATATTCTGTACAGTAAAGAAGAGAGTCCAGTCACAACTTAGTAATGTTTAGATATACATGTAATAAAGAAGAAAATCTAGTCACAATACAGTAGTTACTATATATTCTTTACAGTAAAGAAGAGAGTCCAGTCACAACTAGTAATGTTTAGATATACATGTAATAAAGAAGAAAATCTAGTCACAATACAGTAGTTACTATATATTCTGTACAGTAAAGAAGAGAGTCCAGTCACAACTTAGTAATGTTTAGATATACATGTAATAAAGACGAAAATCTAGTCACAATACACTAGTAACTATATATTCTATACAGTAAAGAAGAGAGTCCAGTCACAACTTAGTAATGTTTACATATACATGTAATAAAGAAGAAAATCTAGTCACAATACAGTAGTTACTATATATTCTATACAGTAAAGAAGAGAGTCCAGTCACAACTTAGTAATGTTTACATATACATGTAATAAAGAAGAAAATCTAGTCACAATACAGTAGTTACTATATATTCTATACAGTAAAGAAGAGAGTCCAGTCACAACTTAGTAATGTTTACATATACATGTAATAAAGAAGAAAATCTAGTCACAATACAGTAGTTACTATATATTCTATACAGTAAAGAAGAGAGTCCAGTCACAACTTAGTAATGTTTACATATACATGTATAAAGAAGAAAATCTAGTCACAATACAGTAGTTACTATATATTCTATACAGTAAAGAAGAGAGTCCAGTCACAACTTAGTAATGTTAGATATACATGTAATAAAGAAGAAAATCTAGTCACCAATACAGTAGTAACTATATATTCTATACAGTAAAAGAAGAGAGTCCAGTCACAACTAGTAATGTTTAGATATACATGTAATAAAGAGAAAAATCTAGTCACAATACAGTAGTTACTATATATTCTATACAGTAAAGAAGAGAGTCCAGTCACAACTTAGTAATGTTTAGATATACATGTAATAAAGAAGAAAATCTAGTCACAATACAGTAGTTACTATATATTCTGTACAGTAAAGAAGAGAGTCCAGTCACAACTTAGTAATGTTTAGATATACATGTAATAAAGAAGAAAATCTAGTCACAATACAGTAGTAACTATATATTCTATACAGTAAAGAAGAGAGTCCAGTCACAACTTAGTAATGTTTACATATACATGTAATAAAGAAGAAAATCTAGTCACAATACAGTAGTTACTATATATTCTGTACAGTAAAGAAGAGAGTCCAGTCACAACTTAGTAATGTTTACATATACATGTAATAAAGAAGAAAATCTAGTCACAATACAGTAGTTACTATATATTCTGTACAGTAAAGAAGGAGAGTCCAGTCACAACTTAGTAATGTTTTAGATATACACTGTAATAAAGAAGAAAATCTAGTCACAATACAGTAGTAACTATATATTCTGTACAGTAAAGAAGAGAGTCCAGTCACAACTTAGTAATGTGTTAGATATACATGTAATAAAGAAGAAAATCTAGTCACAATACAGTAGTACTATATATTCTATACAGTAAAGAAGAGAGTCCAGTCACAACTTAGTAATGTTTAGATATACATGTAATAAAGAAGAAAATCTAGTCACAATACAGTAGTTACTATATATTCTATACAGTAAAGAAGAGAGTCCAGTCACAACTTAGTAATGTTTAGATATACATGTAATAAAGAAGAAAATCTAGTCACAATACAGTAGTTACTATATTCTATACAGTAAAGAAGAGAGTCCAGTCACAACTTAGTAATGTTTAGATATACATGTAATAAAGAAGAAAATCTAGTCACAATACAGTAGTTACTATATATTCTATACAGTAAAGAAGAGAGTCCAGTCACAACTTAGTAATGTTTAGATATACATGTAATAAAGAAGAAAATCTAGTCACAATACAGTAGTTACTATACATTCTATACAGTAAAGAAGAGAGTCCAGTCACAATCTGTAATGTTTAGATATACATGTAATAAAGAAGAAATCTAGTCACAATACAGTAGTTACTATATATTCTATACAGTAAAGAAGAGAGTCCAGTCACAACTTAGTAATGTTTAGATATACATGTAATAAAGAAGAAAATCTAGTCACAATACAGTAGTTACTATATATTCTATACAGTAAAGAAGAGAGTCCAGTCACAACTTAGTAATGTTTAGATATACATGTAATAAAGAAGAAAATCTAGTCACAATACAGTAGTTACTATATATTCTGTACAGTAAAGAAGAGAGTCCAGTCACAACTTAGTAATGTTTAGATATACATGTAATAAAGAAGAAAATCTAGTCACAATACAGTAGTAACTATATATTCTATACAGTAAAGAAGAGTCCAGTCACAATCAGTAATGTTCATATATTATTTTTGTATAAAGCTAAAATGGGTCCAGATGCTAAAAGTGTTGTTTCATAACACTATATGTATGGGACAGGGTGTAACTGTTATTCATAGAAAGAAGTCTCTGTATTGTTGTTTCTGTCAGTGAACTAACTCATATTTTCCTTTCAGTGTGTGATAAGTAGTCTTCTGCACTTAGTTTACTGTGTTCCCTTTGAACAATTCCCCATAAACTTTAGAATCATCACCACAACCTTTACATTTAATATAAGTATCCTTTTATTGTAACTGTTCTGTTTTTATGTTTATTGGATCTTTTTTATCGTATGCTTTATTAGAAGTTTGAAAAGAGAAGTATTTGTTTCAAAAATTCATTAGTTTTATGTATGTATGTATTTTTTTATCATGTAGTTAGTTTGCATGTTACTTAACCTGGTCACCAGCTCATCTTAACAAGCTGTATTGTATGTCATGATTAATACTTTCATGTGGTTAGTTTACATGTTACTTAACCTGGTCACTAGCTCATCTTAACAAGCTGTATTGTATGTCATGATTAATACTTTCATGTGGTTAGTTTACATGTTACTTAACCTGGTCACCAGCTCATCTTAACAAGCTGTATTGTATGTCATGATTAATACTTTCATGTGGTTAGTTTACATGTTACTTAACCTGGTCACTAGCTCATCTTAACAAGCTGTATTGTATGTCATGATTAATACTTTCATGTGGTTAGTTTACATGTTACTTAACCTGGTCACCAGCTCATCTTAACAAGCTGTATTGTATGTCATGATTAATACTTTCATGTGGTTAGTTACATGTTACTTAACCTGGTCACCAGCTCATCTTAACAAGCTGTATTGTATGTCATGATTAATACTTTCATGTGGTTAGTTTACATGTTACTTAACCTGGTCACCAGCTCATCTTAACAAGCTGTATTGTATGTCATGATTAATACTTTCATGTGGTTAGTTTACATGTTACTTAACCTGGTCACTAGCTCATCTTAACAAGCTGTATTGTACGTCATGATTAATACTTTCATGTGGTTAGTTTACATGTTACTTAACCTGGTCACCAGCTCATCTTAACAAGCTGTATTGTATGTCATGATTAATACTTTCATGTGGTTAGTTTACATGTTACTTAACCTGGTCACTAGCTCATCTTAACAAGCTGTATTGTACGTCATGATTAATACTTTCATGTGGTTAGTTTACATGTTACTTAACCTGGTCACCAGCTCATCTTAACAAGCTGTATTGTATGTCATGATTAATACTTTCATGTGGTTAGTTTACATGTTACTTAACCTGGTCACCAGCTCATCTTAACAAGCTGTATTGTATGTCATGATTAATACTTTCATGTGGTTAGTTTACATGTTACTTAACCTGGTCACTAGCTCATCTTAACAAGCTGTATTGTACGTCATGATTAATACTTTCATGTGGTTAGTTTACATGTTACTTAACCTGGTCACTAGCTCATCTTAACAAGCTGTATTGTACGTCATGATTAATACTTTCATGTGGTTAGTTTACATGTTACTTAACCTGGTCACCAGCTCATCTTAACAAGCTGTATTGTATGTCATGATTAATACTTTCATGTGGTTAGTTTACATGTTACTTAACCTGGTCACTAGCTCATCTTAACAAGCTGTATTGTACGTCATGATTAATACTTTCATGTGGTTAGTTTACATGTTACTTAACCTGGTCACCAGCTCATCTTAACAAGCTGTATTGTATGTCATGATTAATACTTTCATGTGGTTAGTTTACATGTTACTTAACCTGGTCACTAGCTCATCTTAACAAGCTGTATTGTACGTCATGATTAATACTTTCATGTGGTTAGTTTACATGTTACTTAACCTGGTCACCAGCTCATCTTAACAAGCTGTATTGTATGTCATGATTAATACTTTCATGTGGTTAGTTTACATGTTACTTAACCTGGTCACCAGCTCATCTTAACAAGCTGTATTGTATGTCATGATTAATACTTTCATGTGGTTAGTTTACATGTTACTTAACCTGGTCACTAGCTCATCTTAACAAGCTGTATTGTACGTCATGATTAATACTTTCATGTGGTTAGTTTACATGTTACTTAACCTGGTCACTAGCTCATCTTAACAAGCTGTATTGTACGTCATGATTAATACTTTCATGTGGTTAGTTTACATGTTACTTAACCTGGTCACCAGCTCATCTTAACAAGCTGTATTGTATGTCATGATTAATACTTTCATGTGGTTAGTTTACATGTTACTTAACCTGGTCACTAGCTCATCTTAACAAGCTGTATTGTACGTCATGATTAATACTTTCATGTGGTTAGTTTACATGTTACTTAACCTGGTCACCAGCTCATCTTAACAAGCTGTATTGTATGTCATGATTAATACTTTCATGTGGTTAGTTTACATGTTACTTAACCTGGTCACCAGCTCATCTTAACAAGCTGTATTGTATGTCATGATTAATACTTTCATGTGGTTAGTTTACATGTTACTTAACCTGGTCACCAGCTCATCTTAACAAGCTGTATTGTATGTCATGATTAATACTTTCATGTGGTTAGTTTACATGTTACTTAACCTGGTCACTAGCTCATCTTAACAAGCTGTATTGTATGTCATGATTAATACTTTCATGTGGTTAGTTTACATGTTACTTAACCTGGTCACTAGCTCATCTTAACAAGCTGTATTGTACGTCATGATTAATACTTTCATGTGGTTAGTTTACATGTTACTTAACCTGGTCACTAGCTCATCTTAACAAGCTGTATTGTACGTCATGATTAATACTTTCATGTGGTTAGTTTACATGTTACTTAACCTGGTCACCAGCTCATCTTAACAAGCTGTATTGTATGTCATGATTAATACTTTCATGTGGTTAGTTTACATGTTACTTAACCTGGTCACCAGCTCATCTTAACAAGCTGTATTGTATGTCATGATTAATACTTTCATGTGGTTAGTTTACATGTTACTTAACCTGGTCACCAGCTCATCTTAACAAGCTGTATTGTACGTCATGATTAATACTTTCATGTGGTTAGTTTACATGTTACTTAACCTGGTCACTAGCTCATCTTAACAAGCTGTATTGTACGTCATGATTAATACTTTCATGTGGTTAGTTTACATGTTACTTAACCTGGTCACCAGCTCATCTTAACAAGCTGTATTGTATGTCATGATTAATACTTTCATGTGGTTAGTTTACATGTTACTTAACCTGGTCACCAGCTCATCTTAACAAGCTGTATTGTACGTCATGATTAATACTTTCATGTAGTTAGTTTACCTGTTACTTAACCTGGTCACCAGCTCATCTTAACAAGCTGTATTGTATGTCATGATTAATACTTTCATGTGGTTAGTTTACGTGTTACTTAACCTGGTCACCAGCTCATCTTAACAAGCTGTATTGTATGTCATGATTAATACTTTCATGTGGTTAGTTTACATGTTACTTAACCTAGTCACCAGCTCATCTTAACAAGCTGTATTGTATGTCATGATTAATACTTTCATGTGGTTAGTTTACGTGTTACTTAACCTAGTCACCAGCTCATCTTAACAAGCTGTATTGTATGTCATGATTAATACTTTCATGTGGTTAGTTTACGTGTTACTTAACCTAGTCACCAGCTCATCTTAACAAGCTGTATTGTATGTCATGATTAATACTTTCATGTGGTTAGTTTACGTGTTACTTAACCTAGTCACCAGCTCATCTTAACAAGCTGTATTGTATGTCATGATTAATACTTTTATGTGGTTAGTTTACGTGTTACTTAACCTGGTCACCAGCTCATCTTAACAAGCTGTATTGTATGTCATGATTAATACTTTTATGTGGTTAGTTTACGTGTTACTTAACCTGGTCACCAGCTCATAGTCAGTGGAAGCTGGCCAAGTTTGTGAACTTTAAACAAGATGAGGAACCTTGTCACCTTTATCCACTCCAGTTCTTCGTGACAGTTGCACAGAAACGTAAGTTTAATCTTCGGTATTATGAATAGAACAGAAATTATTTGAGGTCAGTTTCTAATTGCTCCTATTTAGTTATTAGTAATCTAGTAAAGATTCTTTTAATGTTTATGAGTTACACTCAGTTTATTAAAAATAATAATGTTAAATCTTTGTAGTATATTTTAAAAAGTGTCCAAATAAACTAGTTTTTTAACATAAAGTTACTGGATACATTATCTCGTTGCACTAAAGCTACTTTCCTTTGATTAGTGTAAAGACAAAGCTACATGTACTTAAAACTATTTTGTGTTTTCTTAGGACAAGTTGAAAATGATAGACAAGTATCTTATGGTTTGGTGAGTATGTGCGTACATTCTAAAACGTTGTTAGACATGCATGACTCGTTAGTTAAATATTAATAACTAGAGTTAGGATTTAGATTGTCATAAAGTTGAAGCAAGGATGTGGTATTTTGGAAGTAATAATTTATTACGGGTTTGCTTACATAACTATTTACAAATCATTTGTTGTGTAGTTCAGTTGTTGTCACTTGAGGACATATTACTGGAACCTTCTGAATTATCGTCATTACTTGATTGAGTATTGTTACATCATAATGTCTCATAGTTTTTAGAAAATTCTAGGATTCAGTTAGACAATATGCATGTAGATGACCAAGTAAGTTAGTAAAAGTAAAATTAAACCATGTGATTGTGACTTTGGCTTTGAAAAGTGAATATTAGTCATATCCAAAGTGAGTCCAATACACTGTGTGTTGTAATAACAGAGATAGAGGAGAAAAAATTTGTCTTGTTAAAAGGCATTATAAACCTACCTGTATGGAATTTTATGAATCACAGACAGTTATTAAAAACTCTGGATACAAGTGATAACTAAAAGTGTAACAATGTTTGGTACACATGATTCACTTCTATTGAGTATCCTATTTTATAATCAGTGGTTTTGTGCTGTCCATTTGTCATTGAAATTTATCGCCAACAAGTCTGACACATATTACACTATGAAACTGAAGGAGAGGAATTGTGGCATGTGGTAAATTTGTGTCTATAATCTATCACACTGCACCCCAAGAGTGAAGAACAGACATTATGGAGTTTGAATTTGATGACTGGAACCCAGTTTGATACAACACAGTTTGTTAAGAATATTTAAATGGGTAATCAAGAAAATTTTATTTCAGAGTTAACATGGTAACAACTGTATAACTTTTCAATAAGCTTCAGTTACCATCAGCTACAAGTAGTTTATAAATATAATATGCTTGGATAAATGTTGCCATCACATAATTCCTGTCAATTTCACCTTCATTCAAAATCTTGGTCCTAAAGTAAAATCATTACCAGATGGAAATGGTGTAGAATTTTACAATATTTACTTAGTAACTGCTCAGACGTCTACATCATGAAACCTGAACAAAACCCCCATATCCACCATCATTGCAACTTAGAACACTATGGTACATCTGTTAAAAACATGATTTTAAACAACTTGGTTTGTTTTGTATTTCATGCAATACTACTTAAAGGCAATGGTGCTGTTCATCCCTAATTTAGCACTGATAGAGAAGGTAGCTTGGTGCTATCATCCCTAATTTAGCACTGATAGAGAAGGTAGCTTGGTGCTATCCATCCCTAATTTAGCAGTGATAGAGAAGGTAGCTTGGTGCTATCATCCCTAATTTAGCAGTGATAGAGAAGGTAGCTTGGTGCTATCCATCCCTAATTTAGCAGTGATAGAGAAGGTAGCTTGGTGCTATCATCCCTAATTTAGCAGTGATAGAGAAGGTAGCTTGGTGCTATCATCCCTAATTTAGCAGTGATAGAGAAGGTAGCTTGGTACTATCCATCCCTAATTTAGCACTGATAGAGAAGGTAGCTTGGTGCTATCATCCCTAATTTAGCAGTGATAGAGAAGGTAGCTTGGTGCTATCATCCCTAATTTAGCACTGATAGAGAAGGTAGCTTGGTGCTATCATCCCTAATTTAGCAGTGATAGAGAAGGTAGCTTGGTGCTATCATCCCTAATTTAGCAGTGATAGAGAAGGTAGCTTGGTGCTATCCATCCCTAATTTAGCAGTGATAGAGAAGGTAGCTTGGTGCTATCCATCCCTAATTTAGCAGTGATAGAGAAGGTAGCTTGGTGCTATCCATCCCTAATTTAGCAGTGATAGAGAAGGTAGCTTGGTGCTATCCATCCCTAATTTAGCAGTGATAGAGAAGGTAGCTTGGTGCTATCATCCCTAATTTAGCAGTGATAGAGAAGGTAGCTTGGTGCTATCATCCCTAATTTAGCACTGATAGAGAAGGTAGCTTGGTACTATCCATCCCTAATTTAGCACTGATAGAGAAGGTAGCTTGGTGCTATCATCCCTAATTTAGCACTGATAGAGAAGGTAGCTTGGTGCTATCATCCCTAATTTAGCACTGATAGAGAAGGTAGCTTGGTGCTATCATCCCTAATTTAGCACTGATAGAGAAGGTAGCTTGGTGCTATCATCCCTAATTTAGCAGTGATAGAGAAGGTAGCTTGGTGCTATCATCCCTAATTTAGCAGTGATAGAGAAGGTAGCTTGGTGCTATCATCCCTAATTTAGCAGTGATAGAGAAGGTAGCTTGGTGCTATCATCCCTAATTTAGCAGTGATAGAGAAGGTAGCTTGGTGATATCCATCCCTAATTTAGCAGTGATAGAGAAGGTAGCTTGGTACTATCATCCCTAATTTAGCACTGATAGAGAAGGTAGCTTGGTGCTATCATCCCTAATTTAGCAGTGATAGAGAAGGTAGCTTGGTGCTATCATCCCTAATTTAGCAGTGATAGAGAAGGTAGCTTGGTGCTATCATCCCTAATTTAGCAGTGATAGAGAAGGTAGCTTGGTGCTATCCATCCCTAATTTAGCACTGATAGAGAAGGTAGCTTGGTGCTATCCATCCCTAATTTAGCAGTGATAGAGAAGGTAGCTTGGTGCTATCATCCCTAATTTAGCAGTGACCTAGAAGGTAGCTTGGTGCTATCCATCCCTAATTTAGCAGTGATAGAGAAGGTAGCTTGGTGCTATCATCCCTAATTTAGCAGTGATAGAGAAGGTAGCTTGGTGCTATCCATCCCTAATTTAGCAGTGATAGAGAAGGTAGCTTGGTGCTATCATCCCTAATTTAGCAGTGATAGAGAAGGTAGCTTGGTGCTATCATCTCTAATTTAGCAGTGATAGAGAAGGTAGCTTGGTGCTATCATCCCTAATTTAGCAGTGATAGAGAAGGTAGCTTGGTGCTATCCATCCCTAATTTAGCAGTGATAGAGAAGGTAGCTTGGTGCTATCATCCCTAATTTAGCAGTGATAGAGAAGGTAGCTTGGTGCTATCATCCCTAATTTAGCAGTGATAGAGAAGGTAGCTTGGTGCTATCATCTCTAATTTAGCAGTGATAGAGAAGGTAGCTTGGTGCTATCATCCCTAATTTAGCAGTGATAGAGAAGGTAGCTTGGTGCTATCCATCCCTAATTTAGCAGTGATAGAGAAGGTAGCTTGGTGCTATCATCCCTAATTTAGCAGTGATAGAGAAGGTAGCTTGGTGCTATCTATCCCTAATTTAGCAGTGATAGAGAAGGTAGCTTGGTGCTATCATCCCTAATTTAGCAGTGATAGAGAAGGTAGCTTGGTGCTATCCATCCCTAATTTAGCAGTGATAGAGAAGGTAGCTTGTCAGTATCACATATCACCATCTTTTGGACTATTTTAACAAAAATAGCAAGATGGACTGTCAGTTATAACACCTTCAAAGCTGAAAGAACAAACATGTTTCATGGTGAAAGGATGAACTCGTGACTAGATTTTGAGTTAATTACACTAACCACCTTGCTTTGCCAGGTCTATTTTAAACAAAGAACCAAACAATATTAATTTTATAGAACAGACCCACACTTCACTTATGCCTTGGGGTACCAAGACATCTTCACTAAGTTGTTAAGTCATTCTTAACTCATGAAATTTGTTTTCTATGTATCATGTGTCTACATATACATATAGATATCTTTACTGAGTTGTTAAGTCATTCCTGCTCATGCGATCTGTTTTCTACGTATCATGTGTGTCTATATATATACATACCTTTACTGAGCTGTTAAATAATTTCTGTTCATGCAATCTATTTTCTATGTATCATGTGTGTCTGTAAGTGTATTCCCTTATATAATTGTTATGACCTGATGGTGACAAAACTTGGTTCTGTTCATTTTGTCTCATCCATGACTTTTCTAAACAACTCTTATGTGTCTTGTGACATCATCTCTCATCCACCACATCCTTTTGGTCTGTGTTTCCTACCCTTGTTTGCATTCACAATCTATTAATTTTACAGTATGTCACATCTATTTCATCTTGATCATATCCTTTACTCTTTTTTTATTCTCTGTCTGTTTTGTTGTTGTTGTTTTTTCCTCTTTGTGAGGTTCTTAATTCATATTGTGATTTAACAGATCTGTCAGCCATATGTCATTGCTGGTGTAATGCAATAATAAAATACTTACTTAATGTTTTATATTTCAGTGTTTTTATGTATCTTCCAACAAAACTCCACTGCTATCATATTTTGTTTTACCTTTCTGTATTTGAAGTCGTATTTTCTCAGAAGAGTTTATTCAGTTTGTTTTCCATTTTTGATGTAGAGCTCACAATATAGAGTATATTATCATGTACAATCTTTAGATGGCCTAACACTTCACCCTCTATGTTAACTCTATCACATTCCAATTTTGTAGGCCCAGCATGGCCTCTAGTGTAATAGTCATTAAAGTATAGGTCTTTACCAAAGGAAAGGTGACACGTCCTCCACAAGCAGTAATCCTCATTTGAACAAAGGTTTATTCTTGATAAGGCACAATAAATGTACTACGAGAAGTAAGAAATGATGGTAGTTTGTGCAGATAGGTGAATATATATCGAAAATATATTTTCTCTAAGGAAAATAACTTTATAAATGCTACTAACCTCTCTGCACAACAAATAATTAGAATACCACATTTAAAATATTGGAGAGACAAATGTAAAAAAATAAGTTACACAGATGACTCTCTTTTTAAATATACATCATCTTAAGAGAAACACGTGGATTTTGTCCCCCTCAATAAAGGGACAGTATTGTGGGAAATCATTCATCTTGAGAAGGGTATACTCTTCACCCAAAAAGGATGGTACTACAAAAATATTCTCAAAAGAATCTTTTACTTGGTACTAAAGTGTTACTAAACTTGGCAAAATGTAATTTCATAGGCAGTCAACTGAACACAAATGTACAGTGTGGTTGGTCGACTGTGTAATGGATTACCGTGACTAAAGATTGCAGATAATAGCCAGGTCCACAGCTAGTCCCACACCTGTTATGATTTTATAAAGTGTAGAACAGATTGGAAGAGAAAATATGTAAATACTGTGAAAGCAATTTTATATGAAACCAAATTTTAACAATTGACACTAAGTAGGGGCAAATGAAGTTAACATGGTCTATTTGGGGGAAAGTAATTATGGTGAAGCAGTATTGGTCACTTGGTTTGTTCTCTTACTTCAAAGTAATTTAGACATTGAGAACATGGTTCAGGAACATGTAAGAAACATTGTTAAATAGAGATAATAATGACTGGAAAGAGATGAACCTGGAGTAGGTGAACCTGGTTTGTGATGTGACACTAATGATTTGGGGATGGTCCTTATCCTCACCTCCTGGATGAAAACATGAGATGACAAATATGGAAGGAAATATGAAAAGTAACAAAAAGGTCATCACCTTAAATTAGTCAAATTTGATGTATAGTCCAATCTGCAAGGAGATAAATTACCAGTGAAAGTTCCACAGCAAGAAAAAACATTGGCAAGTACCATGAAAGGGGCAATACAAGTAATACGATGAGGAGCAGAACATACAGAGCAAATGATGTAATATGGGCTAAAAGAATCATTAGGGGAACAAAAGAAACATGGAAAATAAATAAAACATCCAATCATTCTCCCAGTCTATTGAAATATTGGAGGGAGGGGCATTCAGCCTGTTCTTGAAGTAAATAGTATGGAAGGCAATTACAATAAGTGTCAAAGAGATGCTTCCCTAAAAGGAATAACTATGCCTGAAGCATATAAAAAGATCTTGAACCACTTGAGACACAGATCATTATTTGTTATCGCTTTATAGTCTGAGAATCAAGACCAAATGAAGGAAAGTGATGACAGGGCTTCCATGTTGGTAACAAATATATTGAAAATACCATATGGAAAAAAAAGAGATCCTTCTTACAGAAGGGTACAGATATAGGTGAAATAGTCAATCCACAACCAGAGTCTGAACAATATAGACCAGTAACTGGATATGTTGGTCACAGGCCCAAATGAAAACATCTGGTGCTAGGAAACTTGATGTTTTGTAAGTCAGTACCTCTTTGTTAGGGAACTGAAGAAAAAACAGGGGAGAATTTTGAATGGATGATGATACAAAATCCGACAAATGTGACAGGGATAATGGGAAGCCAGCAGAGCAGCCATCATGTTGAGAACACTTGTTTTAAGTCAAAGTACATTGGGCTATCTACTCTGTCTACCATGAGGAATCAAACCCTGGATTTTAGCAGTGAAAGTTCATAGACTTACTTTCTCTCAGAAGAGAACTCATATTAAAGACTGAAGGATAGATAATCCTTTTTCCTGTAGAAGCCAGAAATGGATGAGACATGGAGAAATGCCCTCTAACTGGACAGAGAATATAAAAAGGTTTATTTTTAACAGTGTTTTTCATCAAGCAACGTAATTAGGTACCTGTGCTGCTCTCACCACAGATATGGAGACAGATAAATAAAAGTAGAATGAACTCGTCAACTCATTCCAAATCCATAAGATTTCCCAAAAGATACAGGTTTGGGTAGTGAGGAATAGTGCTGTACAGGATCAAGAGAGTCATAGTAACCATAAAAAAGTTGGAAAAAGATATCATGTACTTGGATATGCCTGTACTAAGAGGTCAGAAACCACGTAAGGAGACATGTGTAAGAGCACATCCAAGAAGAACAAGATACTTAAGAGCAAACATAGTCTTGAAAAAAATACGTATCCTCTTTTACAGCATATTAAGGGAACATTATAGTTTTAGTATCAAATGCTCTATATTTTAAGACATAATTTAGTGAACTAAGCCTGCTTCACATACAAAGTGAAAAAGACCTTCAAGTGAATAGGATACAGAATGAGGATTGGTGACAGAATTGGACAATTGGACATGTGAACCAGCCACCTCAGTTGAAATGAATTGAGTGAGGGAGAAGGGAAACCATGACAGAAGAAGCCACTTTGGAAGGGAGGAAAGATCAAAGCTAGATTAATTTGAACAACTTAGTATTTGGCCAATAACTTTTAGTCTTCGTGGAATGATAAAAAGATGTGAGTAAACCCCAAAGCAGAGTTGAGGAATCATCTTATGCTCAGTAGAATAATGTGGAAAAATTCCTGGGAAAACATGAGAGTTGTTCATTAGGTTGTAGCAAAGGGAGTCTGCCTTTGGATAGAATGGGATAGCAGAGCTCTATCAGGACTGGATTCAAGAGGTAACTGGAAGAAAAAAATTTCTTCAAAAATCTACAAATGGGAAGAACCATAGATAGCTGCAAGAGATCAAGGAAAAGAAAATGGGTAACCCACAAAGCCTTCTGTAACAAGAAATGTAGTTGTATACAAGTAAACTTGGCCTGATAGGTGTGTGGTGCATTGGCCTAATGATGACCAGAAGGACCACTAAATGAAACCCATATTTGGGTTAGACCAAGGGTCACTAAACCTTTCTAACAGGGGGCCAGATTACTTGGGGAATAAGAAGCACTGGGTACATGATCATTATGTTCAATACTCATAAGCTAGAACGAAAGCTCTCTGTAAAAAACTTAACACTAAGTTTAGGATGCCACAGCCATGTGGGAGTAGCATGCAATACACACAAATAATAAAAACAAACAGAGATACAACCAACATTTTTATTTACCAAAAGGTTACCAAAGAAGGTGACATTAGCAAAAACAATTGTCACATCGCACATAGTGAATACAAATCTGAATTTTACTAAGCTGCTAATAAGTTAGTGAGATTTATGAAACTGGCATTTGGTTTTTAAAATATTTTCAATGTTCAATTTTGAATTTCTGCATGGAATCATTAAAATTGCTTTCAAATGTTCATCAGTCAACCTTGATAGATGTACCGAGTTCACATACTTCATTTTTGAAAATGCTTGTTCACAGACATAAGTTGTTCTGAACACTGATGCCATACCAGATGCGAACTGCTTCAGCTTTGGAAAATCATCTTCAGGTATGCAGCTGTAAAATTCAATAAGTTGCCACTCTCTGTGTTTTGCTTTCAACGAGTCATTTCCTTGCAAATCAATGACCTCCAGCTGAAGTTCCACTGGCACATCATCAATGACACAATCAAAAGGATTCTGAAAAAGGTGAATGTCACTATCGATTCTGTCGAGATCCAAAAATCTCTCTAAAAATGCTTATTTGAATCACCAATGATTTTTTTCTGAAACTCCAAGTTGACATCTTCTGTTATTCCAGCATGAAACGCATTGAAACACTGAAAATGAGAGAGGTTTCCTCCTTCCAAATGTTTCAAACAATGACAGCTTTCTCCAAAATCTTTTAATGATTCTATAGAGATCACAGACAAGGTTATTTTTCCCCTGAAGTTTCAAGTTCAATTCATTCATGTGGGATGTGATGTCAACCAAAAATGACAACTTTGACAGCCAGGTTGGATCCTACAGAAGTTAATCGGTTCTACATTTCTCGATAAGATATACATCTATTTCTCTTTTTAGCTTTTAAAAACAAAACAAGACAAGACTTTACTGCAGCTGAGCCACCTCACTGCTGTTTGATAAGGCAAGTCACGGAAATTCAAATCAATTTCTTCAAGAAATGCCTTGAACTGGTGATGATTAAGTGCATGACCTTGAATGAAGTTCACTGCAGAAATGACTGGTTTCAGTACGCAAGAATTATCTAAGTATTTTTCACAGAATGCTTGCTGATGTATGATGCAGTGTATGAACAGAGAGCTTAGGAGTTGAAGATCTTCCAACTATTTCCTGATAAGCCCCACCAGACCCGTCTTCACTCCAACCATGTTTCTTCCTCCATCAAATGTTACACCTCTAAGCTGATTCCCCTGAAGGTTGTAGTCTTGCAAAGTTTTATGCACTTCCATGAAAATGTTTTCTCCAGTTGTTCTTCCGTGCATCCTGCAAACTGATGCCAGCTCTTCCGTGATCTGAAAGTCCAAATTAACTCCACAAAAGAACACGAGATGTTGTGACGTACTCGAGAGATCAGTAGACTCATCCATTGCCAGAAAATACCATAGGAAGTTTCTGGCTTTTTGTCATATCTGTAATGCGATGTTCTCTCCAAGTTCTTCTGCTCTCCATACAACTGAAGTTGCTGAAAGGCTGATACTTTCAAAGAAATTGGTTTTTTCAGGACACAGTTCAATTGCTGCTTCCATCATAACTCTTTGATGAAGTTGCAGGTAGTAAAAGGTTTTCCTCGCTCTTTCATCCTATGCACTATTTTGTAACTTGTACGAGTGACAGATTCATTTTCAGCAAACTTTCTCGTGAAGAGATTCTTTTGAGATTCAAAAACACGTTTCATGGATTCAAATTTTTCAGAACTGAACTTTCCTGAAAATTTATATATGTTGATAGATGTTTTGTTTCATAGTGACACCAAAAACGGCAACACTTTAGGTGCATATCACACAAGTAACTTCCTGGTTTTCACAAAGAAGTACTTTTCTCCCCATTCTTCATTGAAAACACGACACTCAGAGTCCACTTTTCTTCTTTTATAAACAGCCATGACGATGGGTGAAAAAACAGGATCTGAAAATGAAAATCACAGAACGCTGTGAGAAAAGTATTGTACAGGCCCAAGAATGCACAAATAAAATATATTGAAACGTATGTTTTTACACGACACTTATCTAAGAATGAGTTATGAAAAGCCCATAACCCAACTACTAAGAGAAATGAGCTTGCTAAAGTTATAACCCTAGGCCATGAATTTACAAGATGAGTCAATAGGACAAGGGTTAAGTCTCTTACTGTTTTTGAAATCCTAATACTTTCATGGATACGTGCCTTGATTTGAATAAATGGGCAGCAAGGATGAAGGAAGAATTTTCCTATTGCAGGTAAAAACCTGCCTTATTTCTTTTCACCATAACGTCTTGTGTTTGCCAGCTTAAAGCGACTATCGGTGTGATTTATTTTGTTATGACAGTCGGACATTTGATGAAATGTCGCTTTTTATTTCCAAGTGGCTAGCTGCTGGCGGACCAGAAAAAATAACCCCGAGGGCCATTGTTAGGTGACCCCAGGGTTAGACAGTGAAGTGTATGTCCCAAATGGACAACTTGATTAAAAGAAAATCCAAAACTGAAGATAATATGGATAAAACTTCTAACTGAAAAGTTTAAAATGTGGTATCATTCTTTTACTTAATAAAAATTAGGGAAAGAAAGACAACATTATGAACAGTACTGAACATTTAAAGAAATTACAGTAAAAACAAAAACATGAAAAGATAAGTCGTGCCAATGTAAGTATTAGTCCCTCTTAAAATGGTAGTGTGGATTGTGGTGTTGGAGGATATTTCACCTTTCCTTTGAAAGGGAAATATAGTCTAAAAACATCACAGGTTAATACTGCATAGATGAACTATGTATTGTGTATAGAAGAGAATAGATTTTCTGAAAATAATTTTATTAATAAGGAATCGGAAACTGGAAAAGAAACTCGTGACTCAACTGAGAACCTTCAATCTGAAGAACCCAAAATGAATGTTTCTCACAAGAAAAGGAAGTTAGAACATTTTGTCAACAACAAAGAGCATGATGAAATAAACAGAGGACAAGAAAAGATTGAAGAATGGAGCCATAGCCTTCAGTTGAACAACAATGTTTCATTAAGTTATGACAGTTGTGAAGAAAAAACAACAATAAATGACGAGAGTGCACAGGTGAGACACAGCTAATACCTATATTTACACAAACTGTACTTTGTACAAAGTTGTGTTAAAATTTAGATTTTATTCATACCAGTTCTTTCCAACATTAAACATCTTGTGTGAGTGTGTATTGGTATTGGGTGAACCACGGTCTCTGTCTGTCTTTCTATATTTCCCATTTAGTTTAAAAGTTTGTAAGCAGGCAAATCCCAGTATTCACTTTTGAAACGACAGGAGAACAGTCATGAATAGTGATGTCAAATTTTATTTCTTAAGCAGGACATTCTATACTGAACTGTTGAAAATTACGGTATCATTTACATTTCAAACTGTAATATAACTGGAAGGATGGAGACTTGATGTACTTTACTGAGACACTGAACATAGTCAAGTGAAATGATAAAAATGTTTGAGATGAGCAGATTAAGGAGGTTGGAGCTTTGGCAACCAAGAATACAACACAACTTTTTTTAATTACATGAAATAATTTAAACTGATGTTAATTTAACCTTTTCCCACCATCGATGATCTGAACAACAGGTAAATACTGAACACAAGTTGTTACCCCTGAAAGTTTCACATTGTTGTTTGTAAATAAACAGAGTATATATGTGCTCTGCTCACGATAGGTATCAAAACCAAAGACATA
The DNA here is from genome assembly GCA_011833715.1 of Carcinoscorpius rotundicauda. Taxonomy (NCBI): domain Eukaryota; kingdom Metazoa; phylum Arthropoda; class Merostomata; order Xiphosura; family Limulidae; genus Carcinoscorpius; species Carcinoscorpius rotundicauda. The sequence goes on along the minus strand of CM022401.1, from coordinate 10,562,278 downwards.
CTGCTGTGCCACTAGGGAACAGTTTCATATCAAAACTATTTTACATGCTTAGAATATGTCAGAAACTGTGTATCTGTGCATATCATTTATATCATAACTCTATCCTAAAGGTACCATGTGTACAAATTACTGTTCGTGTGTGTGTACAGGTTATTTATACCATAATGCTATCCTACAGTTACAGAATATATCAGCTATTGTCTGTGTGTCTGTACAGGCTGTTTATATCATAACTCTATCCTAAAGGTACCATGTGTACAAATTACTGTTCGTGTGTGTGTACAGGTTATTTATACCATAATGCTATCCTACAGTTACAGAATATATCAGCTATTGTCTGTGTGTCTGTACAGGCTGTTTATATCATAACTCTATCCTAAAGGTACCATGTGTACCAATTACTGTTCGTGTGTGTGTACAGGTTATTTATACCATAATGCTATCCCACAGTTACAGAATATATCAGCTATTGTCTGTGTGTCTGTACAGGCTGTTTATATCATAACTCTATCCTATAGGTGCAGAGTACATTAGTTATTGTTTGCCTGTGTATTGTACAAGTTATGTGTATCTGTTTCAAATTCAGGTTGTACTTTAACAAGTTTTTTTGTCACTACTAAGACAACCAGATAAAGTTAATCTTATTGTTACCAACAGAAATAGTTGTTTTTACTATCTGTAGTTGTTAGATATGTAACCTAAACATACATATTATAAACACATTTTGTTATGAGTGTCATTGTGAGTAATTATCTTCCTCTGCTACTGAGTCCCTGATACTCTTATAGCAAACCTTCTCATACAAAGCACATTGTACATCATTCACATATGTAGTATGAATGACTTAAGAATCTTATATAAATAGTGGCTCTTCTAAACACAGTTACAATGGTGTTATGAATACCATTTCTCTCAGTTGTTCCTCAGGAGGTTAACTTGTGTATGTATCATTAAACTGAAATGTACCTACTTTAATGAATTAGTAAACAAACTTTATTTTTGAACAGTGTTTTAAATACGTTGTTTTCATTAATTTATGTACATTTTTAGGGTCTTTCGCAATCAGAACCAGAAAGTAAAGGTGCAAAACGCAAAGGTATGTATGACTAAAGAAAAATCAGTTTTCACCAATTTTTTCAAGAAGCAAAACACTTACTGTTTTGATGTTTATAACCAAAATATTTATAGTGATAATATAAACATGTGTAAGATGTTGTGAGATTTATTTTATTTATAACTGTACAATACTGAAGAACTTTTATCAGTACCAGTTTGAACTCGAAATGATGCATGACATCAGTAAAGTATTAACCTTTATCCCTGATATCATAAATGTATATCACACTAAAAATGATGGGGCAAGTAGTACCACCCCCATCTTATAACCTCATATTTCACAGATAACTGAAATCAAGAAATTTTATAAAATCAAATTTGACCAATAAAGTGAAAGAAACGTTCAATCAAGACAGTCAAATATCAGTAAATACCTTTGAATATGAATCAAAATTAAGACCATTCATGAACTGATTTCTGGGCATGTTCATAGAATAATTATAGGTGAAAACCAGATTAACAACTTCGAATGTATGGAAGAGCCAGTCCATTTAGTAACACCAGTCCCTCCCAAGACTTGATTTATGTCATGTTACTTACCATGTCTGTTACTCTTAAAATTTTATTTAAAATGTTGGTGGTAGTAATAAAGAATAGCTTAATTCAGAAACGATGTAAGTATGAAATAAAATCACTATTTATACATTAGTGATAAATTTTACACACTTGGTCCAAGTGACTCAAAATCTTTACCTTAGGCTTATTTTACTAACATTCACTACGTGTTTCACAGGTCCCCTTGCATTCCTGTAACTAAAACCATAATAGGCAGATAGTAACCAAATCTGGATAGTTGTATTTTGGTTTTTATGACTCCTCCTATTGTGACAAATAAAGCATAAAGTGGCACACAGTAACTTTTATATAAATTAGATTGAACTAGAAAAAAAATGTTGGATGGATTGTGGTCCAAGAATTTGCAATTCACATCCTATGACCCAATGGAAAAATCATTTGAATGTATTATATTTACATGCATTATATTTGAAAGAGAAAAACAAATTAATAGCAACTTGTGATCAGAGTGAGATCCTTACATAGGTTTAATCTAGAAATCACTATAGCGTATTAAATATATTTTTCTTATAAAGATTATGATTTATTGTTCATCAGTTGGGAACCACTGTGTAAATGATTCCTTAATCAGCAACATACCGTGTTTCTGACAGTCTAGAAACTTTAGGATAGTACTGAATAGCATTGTTTAAATCAACCTAAAATAAACTCCAATAAAAGCATATTAATAAAAACAGAAGAGAATGTATCTTGGTATATAAAACATTACAATCAATACTATTAATTAAAGTAACTATGCAAAAAATCTGTTTAACTGTAAAGTCAAGTAAAAGAAGAGACGAAATACAATATATTATTTATAATCTATAATATAAATAATATTTTATACATATATTGTATCTATTAAACTTGTTTGGAGTGTTGTGTGCAGAAAGTTTATAATTTCAAAGTTCTTAGCGTCCGTTTTAATGCAAAAAACTGAACTTTAATGTTACATTAAGTTTGCTGGTAATTAAATACAAATATTTTCTAAATTTTTAATCGAAGTTTGTTTTTGCAAGAGTTAGAGCATCACTTTGTTTGGCTGTGTCAAAGAAACTTTAATCATTAGGTCTAATAATATTGTCAGTATATCTGTGAGTGTCACTGATGTGTAAGGATAGTATCTGTTACTGAGACTTGCTATGTATTAAAATTCCAGTCCATATACATCAAGAACTAATATTGTATTGACAGAATCTGTTTCCATAAAATTTGATGACATTAAAAAAACAAGTGGAACATCTAAATACAAAGAAACAAGCGGTTGTGACACATTAAAACAAAGTACTTGTGATACATTGAAACAAGCAGCTGTGACACATTGAAACAGGTACTTTTGACACATTGAAACAAGCAGTTGTGACACATTGAAACAAAGTACTTGTGACACACTGAAACAAGTACTTGTGATACATTGATTTGATGCTGCTCAATCATATATATACCCTGAAAACATACATATAATTTAAAGGCTAGTTGATTCTTCTAGACAGACCCATTCACTAATCTTTTTTTAAATAAAGGGAAAACACTGAAAGCCAGTTCTTATCACTCAAATATTTATCAAACAACCCAAAAAAACAACTTATAATTAACTGAATCCATCTCATCTTAAAACAACTTGTTCAAAAGACCAACCACCCTGTAAAAAAATTAAACTTTCTTAGCTGATTAAACAAGAATTAGTCTACATGTGTCATCTAGTCTTACCATTTTCATTGTTAAAAACAAGATGAAGCATCTGTATCATCAATACAAAAACAAGAATTAATCTACATGTGTGTCATCTAGTCTTACCATTTTCATTGTTAAAAACAAGATGAAGCATCTGTATCATCAATACAAAAACAAGAATTAATCTACATGTGTATCATCTAGTCTTACCATTTTCATTGTTAAAAACAAGATGAAGCATCTGTATTATCAATACAAAAACAAGAATTAATCTACATGTGTGTCATCTAGTCTTACCATTTTCATTGTTAAAAACAAGATGAAGCATCTGTATCATCAATACAAAAACAAGAATTAATCTACATGTGTGTCATCTAGTCTTACCATTTTCATTGTTAAAAACAAGATGAAGCATCTGTATCATCAATACAAAAACAAGAATTAATCTACATGTGTCATCTACTCTTACCATTTTCATTGTTAAAAACAAGATGAAGCACCTGTATCATCAATACAAAAACAAGAATTAATCTACATGTGTATCATCTACTCTTACCATTTTCATTGTTAAAAACAAGATGAAGCATCTGTATCATCAATACAAAAACAAGAATTAATTTACATGTGTATCATCTAGTCTTACCATTTTCATTGTTAAAAACAAGATGAAGCATCTGTATCATCAATACAAAAACAAGAATTAATCTACATGTGTGTCATCTAGTCTTACCATTTTCATTGTTAAAAACAAGATGAAGCACCTGTATCATCAATACAAAAACAAGAATTAATCTACATGTGTATCATCTAGTCTTACCATTTGCAGTGTTAAAAACAAGATGAAGCATCTGTATCATCAATACAAAAACAAGAATTAATCTACATGTGTATCATCTAGTCTTACCATTTTCATTGTTAAAAACAAGATGAAGCATCTGTATCATCAATACAAAAACAAGAATTAATCTACATGTGTGTCATCTAGTCTTACCATTTTCATTGTTAAAAACAAGATGAAGCACCTGTATCATCAATACAAAAACAAGAATTAATCTACATGTGTATCATCTAGTCTTACCATTTTCATTGTTAAAAACAAGATGAAGCATCTGTATCATCAATACAAAAACAAGAATTAATCTACATGTGTGTCATCTAGTCTTACCATTTTCATTGTTAAAAACAAGATGAAGCACCTGTATCATCAATACAAAAACAAGAATTAATCTACATGTGTGTCATCTAGTCTTACCATTTGCATTGTTAAAAACAAGATGAAGCATCTGTATCATCAATACAAAAACAAGAATTAATCTACATGTGTGTCATCTAGTCTTACCATTTTCATTGTTAAAAACAAGATGAAGCATCTGTATCATCAATACAAAAACAAGAATTAATCTACATGTGTATCATCTAGTCTTACCATTTTCATTGTTAAAAACAAGATGAAGCATCTGTATCATCAATACAAAAACAAGAATTAATCTACATGTGTGTCATCTAGTCTTACCATTTTCATTGTTAAAAACAAGATGAAGCACCTGTATCATCAATACAAAAACAAGAATTAATCTACATGTGTGTCATCTAGTCTTACCATTTGCATTGTTAAAAACAAGATGAAGCATCTGTATCATCAATACAAAAACAAGAATTAATCTACATGTGTGTCATCTAGTCTTACCATTTTCATTGTTAAAAACAAGATGAAGCATCTGTATCATCAATACAAAAACAAGAATTAATCTACATGTGTGTCATCTAGTCTTACCATTTTCATTGTTAAAAACAAGATGAAGCACCTGTATCATCAATACAAAAACAAGAATTAATCTACATGTGTATCATCTAGTCTTACCATTTGCATTGTTAAAAACAAGATGAAGCATCTGTATCATCAATACAAAAACAAGAATTAATCTACATGTGTGTCATCTAGTCTTACCATTTTCATTGTTAAAAACAAGATGAAGCATCTGTATCATCAATACAAAAACAAGAATTAATCTACATGTGTGTCATCTAGTCTTACCATTTTCATTGTTAAAAACAAGATGAAGCACCTGTATCATCAATACAAAAACAAGAATTAATCTACATGTGTATCATCTAGTCTTACCATTTTCATTGTTAAAAACAAGATGAAGAATCTGTATCATCAATACAAAAACAAGAATTAATCTACATGTGTGTCATCTATCTTACCATTTTCATTGTTAAAAACAAGATGAAGCATCTGTATCATCAATACAAAAACAAGAATTAATCTACATGTGTGTCATCTAGTCTTACCATTTTCATTGTTAAAAACAAGATGAAGCACCTGTATCATCAATACAAAAACAAGAATTAATCTACATGTGTATCATCTAGTCTTACCATTTTCATTGTTAAAAACAAGATGAAGCATCTATATCATCAATACAAAAACAAGAATTAATCTACATGTGTGTCATCTAGTCTTACCATTTGCAGTGTTAAAAACAAGATGAAGCACCTGTATCATCAATACAAAAACAAGAATTAATCTACATGTGTATCATCTAGTCTTACCATTTTCATTGTTAAAAACAAGATGAAGCATCTGTATCATCAATACAAAAACAAGAATTAATCTACATGTGTGTCATCTAGTCTTACCATTTTCATTGTTAAAAACAAGATGAAGCACCTGTATCATCAATACAAAAACAAGAATTAATCTACATGTGTCATCTAGTCTTACCATTTTCATTGTTAAAAACAAGATGAAGCATCTGTATCATCAATACAAAAACAAGAATTAATCTACATGTGTGTCATCTAGTCTTACCATTTTCATTGTTAAAAACAAGATGAAGCATCTGTATCATCAATACAAAAACAAGAATTAATCTACATGTGTATCATCTAGTCTTACCATTTTCATTGTTAAAAACAAGATGAAGCATCTGTATCATCAATACAAAAACAAGAATTAATCTACATGTGTGTCATCTAGTCTTACCATTTTCATTGTTAAAAACAAGATGAAGCATCTGTATCATCAATACAAAAACAAGAATTAATCTACATGTGTGTCATCTAGTCTTACCATTTTCATTGTTAAAAACAAGATGAAGCACCTGTATCATCAATACAAAAACAAGAATTAATCTACATGTGTATCATCTAGTCTTACCATTTTCATTGTTAAAAACAAGATGAAGCATCTGTATCATCAACACAAAAACAAGAATTAATCTACATGTGTGTCATCTAGTCTTACCATTTGCAGTGTTAAAAACAAGATGAAGCACCTGTATCATCAATACAAAAACAAGAATTAATCTACATGTGTATCATCTAGTCTTACCATTTTCATTGTTAAAAACAAGATGAAGCATCTGTATCATCAATACAAAAACAAGAATTAATCTACATGTGTGTCATCTAGTCTTACCATTTTCATTGTTAAAAACAAGATGAAGCACCTGTATCATCAATACAAAAACAAGAATTAATCTACATGTGTATCATCTAGTCTTACCATTTGCATTGTTAAAAACAAGATGAAGCATCTGTATCATCAATACAAAAACAAGAATTAATCTACATGTGTGTCATCTAGTCTTACCATTTTCATTGTTAAAAACAAGATGAAGCATCTGTATCATTAATACAAAAACAAGAATTAATCTACATGTGTGTCATCTAGTCTTACCATTTTCATTGTTAAAAACAAGATGAAGCACCTGTATCATCAATACAAAAACAAGAATTAATCTACATGTGTATCATCTAGTCTTACCATTTTCATTGTTAAAAACAAGATGAAGCATCTGTATCATCAATACAAAAACAAGAATTAATCTACATGTGTGTCATCTATCTTACCATTTTCATTGTTAAAAACAAGATGAAGCATCTGTATCATCAATACAAAAACAAGAATTAATCTACATGTGTGTCATCTAGTCTTACCATTTTCATTGTTAAAAACAAGATGAAGCACCTGTATCATCAATACAAAAACAAGAATTAATCTACATGTGTATCATCTAGTCTTACCATTTTCATTGTTAAAAACAAGATGAAGCATCTGTATCATCAATACAAAAACAAGAATTAATCTACATGTGTGTCATCTAGTCTTACCATTTGCAGTGTTAAAAACAAGATGAAGCACCTGTATCATCAATACAAAAACAAGAATTAATCTACATGTGTATCATCTAGTCTTACCATTTTCATTGTTAAAAACAAGATGAAGCATCTGTATCATCAATACAAAAACAAGAATTAATCTACATGTGTGTCATCTAGTCTTACCATTTTCATTGTTAAAAACAAGATGAAGCACCTGTATCATCAATACAAAAACAAGAATTAATCTACATGTGTCATTTAGTCTTACCATTTTCATTGTTAAAAACAAGATGAAGCATCTGTATCATCAATACAAAAACAAGAATTAATCTACATGTGTGTCATCTAGTCTTACCATTTTCATTGTTAAAAACAAGATGAAGCATCTGTATCATCAATACAAAAACAAGAATTAATCTACATGTGTATCATCTAGTCTTACCATTTTCATTGTTAAAAACAAGATGAAGCATCTGTATCATCAATACAAAAACAAGAATTAATCTACATGTGTGTCATCTAGTCTTACCATTTTCATTGTTAAAAACAAGATGAAGCATCTGTATCATCAATACAAAAACAAGAATTAATCTACATGTGTGTCATCTAGTCTTACCATTTTCATTGTTAAAAACAAGATGAAGCACCTGTATCATCAATACAAAAACAAGAATTAATCTACATGTGTATCATCTAGTCTTACCATTTTCATTGTTAAAAACAAGATGAAGCATCTGTATCATCAATACAAAAACAAGAATTAATCTACATGTGTGTCATCTAGTCTTACCATTTGCAGTGTTAAAAACAAGATGAAGCACCTGTATCATCAATACAAAAACAAGAATTAATCTACATGTGTATCATCTAGTCTTACCATTTTCATTGTTAAAAACAAGATGAAGCATCTGTATCATCAATACAAAAACAAGAATTAATCTACATGTGTGTCATCTAGTCTTACCATTTTCATTGTTAAAAACAAGATGAAGCACCTGTATCATCAATACAAAAACAAGAATTAATCTACATGTGTATCATCTAGTCTTACCATTTTCATTGTTAAAAACAAGATGAAGCATCTGTATCATCAATACAAAAACAAGAATTAATCTACATGTGTGTCATCTAGTCTTACCATTTTCATTGTTAAAAACAAGATGAAGCACCTGTATCATCAATACAAAAACAAGAATTAATCTACATGTGTATCATCTAGTCTTACCATTTTCATTGTTAAAACAAGATGAAGCATCTGTATCATCAATACAAAAACAAGAATTAATCTACATGTGTGTCATCTAGTCTTACCATTTTCATTTTTAAAAACAAGATGAAGCACCTGTATCATCAATACAAAAACAAGAATTAATCTACATGTGCATCATCTAGTCTTACCATTTTCATTGTTAAAAACAAGATGAAGCATCTGTATCATCAATACAAAAACAAGAATTAATCTACATGTGTGTCATCTAGTCTTACCATTTTCATTGTTAAAAACAAGATGAAGCATCTGTATCATCAATACAAAAACAAGAATTAATCTACATGTGTGTCATCTAGTCTTACCATTTTCATTGTTAAAAACAAGATGAAGCATCTGTATCATCAATACAAAAACAAGAATTAATCTACATGTGTGTCATCTAGTCTTACCATTTTCATTGTTAAAAACAAGATGAAGCATCTGTATCATCAATACAAAAACAAGAATTAATCTACATGTGTGTCATCTAGTCTTACCATTTTCATTGTTAAAAACAAGATGAAGCACCTGTATCATCAATACAAAAACAAGAATTAATCTACATGTGTATCATCTAGTCTTACCATTTTCATTGTTAAAAACAAGATGAAGCACCTGTATCATCAATACAAAAACAAGAATTAATCTACATGTGTATCATCTAGTCTTACCATTTTCATTGTTAAAAACAAGATGAAGCATCTGTATCATCAATACAAAAACAAGAATTAATCTACATGTGTGTCATCTAGTCTTACCATTTTCATTGTTAAAAACAAGATGAAGCATCTGTATCATCAATACAAAAACAAGAATTAATCTACATGTGTATCATCTAGTCTTACCATTTTCATTGTTAAAAACAAGATGAAGCATCTGTATCATCAATACAAAAACAAGAATTAATCTACATGTGTGTCATCTAGTCTTACCATTTTCATTGTTAAAAACAAGATGAAGCATCTGTATCATCAATACAAAAACAAGAATTAATCTACATGTGTGTCATCTAGTCTTACCATTTTCATTGTTAAAAACAAGATGAAGCACCTGTATCATCAATACAAAAACAAGAATTAATCTACATGTGTATCATCTAGTCTTACCATTTTCATTGTTAAAAACAAGATGAAGCATCTGTATCATCAATACAAAAACAAGAATTAATCTATATGTGTGTCATCTAGTCTTACCATTTGCAGTGTTAAAAACAAGATGAAGCACCTGTATCATCAATACAAAAACAAGAATTAATCTACATGTGTATCATCTAGTCTTACCATTTTCATTGTTAAAAACAAGATGAAGCATCTGTATCATCAATACAAAAACAAGAATTAATCTACATGTGTGTCATCTAGTCTTACCATTTTCATTGTTAAAAACAAGATGAAGCACCTGTATCATCAATACAAAAACAAGAATTAATCTACATGTGTATCATCTAGTCTTACCATTTTCATTGTTAAAAACAAGATGAAGCATCTGTATCATCAATACAAAAACAAGAATTAATCTACATGTGTGTCATCTAGTCTTACCATTTTCATTGTTAAAAACAAGATGAAGCACCTGTATCATCAATACAAAAACAAGAATTAATCTACATGTGTATCATCTAGTCTTACCATTTTCATTGTTAAAAACAAGATGAAGCATCTGTATCATCAATACAAAAACAAGAATTAATCTACATGTGTGTCATCTAGTCTTACCATTTTCATTGTTAAAAACAAGATGAAGCACCTGTATCATCAATACAAAAACAAGAATTAATCTACATGTGTATCATCTAGTCTTACCATTTTCATTGTTAAAAACAAGATGAAGCATCTGTATCATCAATACAAAAACAAGAATTAATCTGCATGTGTCATCTAGTCTTACCATTTGCATTGTTAAAAACAAGATGAAGCATCTGTATCATCAATACAAAAACAAGAATTAATCTACATGTGTATCATCTAGTCTTACCATTTGCATTGTTAAAAACAAGATGAAGCATCTGTATCATCAATACAAAAACAAGAATTAATCTACATGTGTATCATCTAGTCTTACCATTTGCAGTGTTAAAAACAAGATGAAGCACCTGTATCATCAATACAAAAACAAGAATTAATCTACATGTGTATCATCTAGTCTTACCATTTGCAGTGTTAAAAACAAGATGAAGCACCTGTATCATCAATACAAAAACAAGAATTAATCTACATGTGTGTCATCTAGTCTTACCATTTTCATTGTTAAAAACAAGATGAAGCACCTGTATCATCAATACAAAAACAAGAATTAATCTACATGTGTATCATCTAGTCTTACCATTTGCAGTGTTAAAAACAAGATGAAGCATCTGTATCATCAATACAAAAACAAGAATTAATCTGCATGTGTCATCTAGTCTTACCATTTGCATTGTTAAAAACAAGATGAAGCATCTGTATCATCAATACAAAAACAAGAATTAATCTACATGTGTATCATCTAGTCTTACCATTTGCAGTGTTAAAAACAAGATGAAGCACCTGTATCATCAATACAAAAACAAGAATTAATCTACATGTGTATCATCTAGTCTTACCATTTTCATTGTTAAAAACAAGATGAAGCACCTGTATCATCAATACAAAAACAAGAATTAATCTACATGTGTATCATCTAGTCTTACCATTTGCAGTGTTAAAAACAAGATGAAGCACCTGTATCATCAATACAAAAACAAGAATTAATCTACATGTGTATCATCTAGTCTTACCATTTGCAGTTTTAAAAACAAGATGAAGCACCTGTATCATCAATACAAAAACAAGAATTAATCTACATGTGTATCATCTAGTCTTACCATTTTCATTGTTAAAAACAAGATGAAGCATCTGTATCATCAATACAAAAACAAGAATTAATCTACATGTGTATCATCTAGTCTTACCATTTTCATTGTTAAAAACAAGATGAAGCACCTGTATCATCAATACAAAAACAAGAATTAATCTACATGTGTATCATCTAGTCTTACCATTTTCATTGTTAAAAACAAGATGAAGCACCTGTATCATCAATACAAAAACAAGAATTAATCTACATGTGTATCATCTAGTCTTACCATTTTCATTGTTAAAAACAAGATGAAGCATCTGTATCATCAATACAAAAACAAGAATTAATCTACATGTGTGTCATCTAGTCTTACCATTTGCAGTGTTAAAAACAAGATGAAGCACCTGTATCATCAATACAAAAACAAGAATTAATCTACATGTGTATCATCTAGTCTTACCATTTTCATTGTTAAAAACAAGATGAAGCATCTGTATCATCAATACAAAAACAAGAATTAATCTACATGTGTGTCATCTAGTCTTACCATTTTCATTGTTAAAAACAAGATGAAGCATCTGTATCATCAATACAAAAACAAGAATTAATCTACATGTGTGTCATCTAGTCTTACCATTTTCATTGTTAAAAACAAGATGAAGCACCTGTATCATCAATACAAAAACAAGAATTAATCTACATGTGTGTCATCTAGTCTTACCATTTTCATTGTTAAAAACAAGATGAAGCACCTGTATCATCAATACAAAAACAAGAATTAATCTACATGTGTGTCATCTAGTCTTACCATTTTCATTGTTAAAAACAAGATGAAGCATCTGTATCATCAATACAAAAACAAGAATTAATCTACATGTGTGTCATCTAGTCTTACCATTTTCATTGTTAAAAACAAGATGAAGCACCTGTATCATCAATACAAAAACAAGAATTAATCTACATGTGTATCATCTAGTCTTACCATTTTCATTGTTAAAAACAAGATGAAGCACCTGTATAATCAATACAAAAACAAGAATTAATCTACATGTGTGTCATCTAGTCTTACCATTTGCAGTGTTAAAAACAAGATGAAGCACCTGTATCATCAATACAAAAACAAGAATTAATCTACATGTGTATCATCTAGTCTTACCATTTTCATTTTTAAAAACAAGATGAAGCATCTGTATCATCAATACAAAAACAAGAATTAATCTACATGTGTGTCATATAGTCTTACCATTTTCATTGTTAAAAACAAGATGAAGCACCTGTATCATCAATACAAAAACAAGAATTAATCTACATGTGTATCATCTAGTCTTACCATTTTCATTGTTAAAAACAAGATGAAGCATCTGTATCATCAATACAAAAACAAGAATTAATCTGCATGTGTCATCTAGTCTTACCATTTTCATTGTTAAAAACAAGATGAAGCACCTGTATCATCAATACAAAAACAAGAATTAATCTACATGTGTATCATCTAGTCTTACCATTTTCATTGTTAAAAACAAGATGAAGCATCTGTATCATCAATACAAAAACAAGAATTAATCTACATGTGTGTCATCTAGTCTTACCATTTTCATTGTTAAAAACAAGATGAAGCACCTGTATCATCAATACAAAAACAAGAATTAATCTACATGTGTATCATCTAGTCTTACCATTTTCATTGTTAAAAACAAGATGAAGCATCTGTATCATCAATACAAAAACAAGAATTAATCTACATGTGTGTCATCTAGTCTTACCATTTTCATTGTTAAAAACAAGATGAAGCACCTGTATCATCAATACAAAAACAAGAATTAATCTACATGTGTATCATCTAGTCTTACCATTTTCATTGTTAAAAACAAGATGAAGCATCTGTATCATCAATACAAAAACAAGAATTAATCTACATGTGTGTCATCTAGTCTTACCATTTTCATTGTTAAAAACAAGATGAAGCACCTGTATCATCAATACAAAAACAAGAATTAATCTACATGTGTATCATCTAGTCTTACCATTTTCATTGTTAAAAACAAGATGAAGCATCTGTATCATCAATACAAAAACAAGAATTAATCTACATGTGTGTCATCTAGTCTTACCATTTTCATTGTTAAAAACAAGATGAAGCACCTGTATCATCAATACAAAAACAAGAATTAATCTACATGTGTATCATCTAGTCTTACCATTTTCATTGTTAAAAACAAGATGAAGCATCTGTATCATCAATACAAAAACAAGAATTAATCTACATGTGTGTCATCTAGTCTTACCATTTTCATTGTTAAAAACAAGATGAAGCACCTGTATCATCAATACAAAAACAAGAATTAATCTACATGTGTATCATTTAGTCTTACCATTTTCATTGTTAAAAACAAGATGAAGCATCTGTATCATCAATACAAAAACAAGAATTAATCTGCATGTGTCATCTAGTCTTACCATTTTCATTGTTAAAAACAAGATGAAGCACCTGTATCATCAATACAAAAACAAGAATTAATCTACATGTGTATCATCTAGTCTTACCATTTTCATTGTTAAAAACAAGATGAAGCATCTGTATCATCAATACAAAAACAAGAATTAATCTACATGTGTGTCATCTAGTCTTACCATTTTCATTGTTAAAAACAAGATGAAGCACCTGTATCATCAATACAAAAACAAGAATTAATCTACATGTGTATCATCTAGTCTTACCATTTTCATTGTTAAAAACAAGATGAAGCATCTGTATCATCAATACAAAAACAAGAATTAATCTACATGTGTGTCATCTAGTCTTACCATTTTCATTGTTAAAAACAAGATGAAGCACCTGTATCATCAATACAAAAACAAGAATTAATCTACATGTGTGTCATCTAGTCTTACCATTTTCATTGTTAAAAACAAGATGAAGCATCTGTATCATCAATACAAAAACAAGAATTAATCTACATGTGTGTCATCTAGTCTTACCATTTTCATTGTTAAAAACAAGATGAAGCATCTGTATCATCAATACAAAAACAAGAATTAATCTACATGTGTGTCATCTAGTCTTACCATTTTCATTGTTAAAAACAAGATGAAGCACCTGTATCATCAATACAAAAACAAGAATTAATCTACATGTGTATCATCTAGTCTTACCATTTTCATTGTTAAAAACAAGATGAAGCATCTGTATCATCAATACAAAAACAAGAATTAATCTACATGTGTGTCATCTAGTCTTACCATTTGCAGTGTTAAAAACAAGATGAAGCACCTGTATCATCAATACAAAAACAAGAATTAATCTACATGTGTATCATCTAGTCTTACCATTTTCATTGTTAAAAACAAGATGAAGCATCTGTATCATCAATACAAAAACAAGAATTAATCTACATGTGTGTCATCTAGTCTTACCATTTTCATTGTTAAAAACAAGATGAAGCACCTGTATCATCAATACAAAAACAAGAATTAATCTACATGTGTATCATCTAGTCTTACCATTTTCATTGTTAAAAACAAGATGAAGCATCTGTATCATCAATACAAAAACAAGAATTAATCTACATGTGTGTCATCTAGTCTTACCATTTTCATTGTTAAAAACAAGATGAAGCACCTGTATCATCAATACAAAAACAAGAATTAATCTACATGTGTGTCATCTAGTCTTACCATTTTCATTGTTAAAAAGAAGATGAAGCATCTGTATCATCAATACAAAAACAAGAATTAATCTACATGTGTGTCATCTAGTCTTACCATTTTCATTGTTAAAAACAAGATGAAGCATCTGTATCATCAATACAAAAACAAGAATTAATCTACATGTGTGTCATCTAGTCTTACCATTTGCAGTGTTAAAAACAAGATGAAGCACCTGTATCATCAATACAAAAACAAGAATTAATCTACATGTGTATCATCTAGTCTTACCATTTTCATTGTTAAAAACAAGATGAAGCATCTGTATCATCAATACAAAAACAAGAATTAATCTACATGTGTGTCATCTAGTCTTACCATTTTCATTGTTAAAAACAAGATGAAGCATCTGTATCATCAATACAAAAACAAGAATTAATCTACATGTGTATCATCTAGTCTTACCATTTTCATTGTTAAAAACAAGATGAAGCATCTGTATCATCAATACAAAAACAAGAATTAATCTACATGTGTGTCATCTAGTTTTACCATTTTCATTGTTAAAAACAAGATGAAGCATCTGTATCATCAATACAAAAACAAGAATTAATCTACATGTGTGTCATCTAGTCTTACCATTTTCATTGTTAAAAACAAGATGAAGCACCTGTATCATCAATACAAAAACAAGAATTAATCTACATGTGTATCATCTAGTCTTACCATTTTCATTGTTAAAAACAAGATGAAGCATCTGTATCATCAATACAAAAACAAGAATTAATCTACATGTGTGTCATCTAGTCTTACCATTTGCAGTGTTAAAAACAAGATGAAGCATCTGTATCATCAATACAAAAACAAGAATTAATCTACATGTGTATCATCTAGTCTTACCATTTTCATTGTTAAAAACAAGATGAAGCATCTGTATCATCAATACAAAAACAAGAATTAATCTACATGTGTATCATCTAGTCTTACCATTTGCAGTGTTAAAAACAAGATGAAGCATCTGTATCATCAATACAAAAACAAGAATTAATCTACATGTGTATCATCTAGTCTTACCATTTTCATTGTTAAAAACAAGATGAAGCACCTGTATCATCAATACAAAAACAAGAATTAATCTACATGTGTATCATCTAGTCTTACCATTTTCATTGTTAAAAACAAGATGAAGCACCTGTATCATCAATACAAAAACAAGAATTAATCTACATGTGTATCATCTAGTCTTACCATTTTCATTGTTAAAAACAAGATGAAGCATCTGTATCATCAATACAAAAACAAGAATTAATCTACATGTGTGTCATCTAGTCTTACCATTTTCATTGTTAAAAACAAGATGAAGCACCTGTATCATCAATACAAAAACAAGAATTAATCTACATGTGTATCATCTAGTCTTACCATTTTCATTGTTAAAAACAAGATGAAGCATCTGTATCATCAATACAAAAACAAGAATTAATCTACATGTGTGTCATCTAGTCTTACCATTTTCATTGTTAAAAACAAGATGAAGCACCTGTATCATCAATACAAAAACAAGAATTAATCTACATGTGTATCATCTAGTCTTACCATTTTCATTGTTAAAAACAAGATGAAGCATCTGTATCATCAATACAAAAACAAGAATTAATCTACATGTGTGTCATCTAGTCTTACCATTTTCATTGTTAAAAACAAGATGAAGCACCTGTATCATCAATACAAAAACAAGAATTAATCTGCATGTGTCATCTAGTCTTACCATTTGCATTGTTAAAAACAAGATGAAGCATCTGTATCATCAATACAAAAACAAGAATTAATCTACATGTGTATCATCTAGTCTTACCATTTGCATTGTTAAAAACAAGATGAAGCATCTGTATCATCAATACAAAAACAAGAATTAATCTACATGTGTATCATCTAGTCTTACCATTTGCAGTGTTAAAAACAAGATGAAGCACCTGTATCATCAATACAAAAACAAGAATTAATCTACATGTGTATCATCTAGTCTTACCATTTGCAGTGTTAAAAACAAGATGAAGCACCTGTATCATCAATACAAAAACAAGAATTAATCTACATGTGTGTCATCTAGTCTTACCATTTTCATTGTTAAAAACAAGATGAAGCACCTGTATCATCAATACAAAAACAAGAATTAATCTACATGTGTATCATCTAGTCTTACCATTTGCAGT
Source organism: Carcinoscorpius rotundicauda (assembly GCA_011833715.1). Lineage (NCBI taxonomy): Eukaryota > Metazoa > Arthropoda > Merostomata > Xiphosura > Limulidae > Carcinoscorpius > Carcinoscorpius rotundicauda. The sequence goes on along the minus strand of CM022401.1, from coordinate 10,544,896 downwards.
GTTAAAAACAAGATGAAGCATCTGTATCATCAATACAAAAACAAGAATTAATCTGCATGTGTCATCTAGTCTTACCATTTGCATTGTTAAAAACAAGATGAAGCACCTGTATCATCAATACAAAAACAAGAATTAATCTACATGTGTATCATCTAGTCTTACCATTTGCAGTGTTAAAAACAAGATGAAGCACCTGTATCATCAATACAAAAACAAGAATTAATCTACATGTGTATCATCTAGTCTTACCATTTTCATTGTTAAAAACAAGATGAAGCACCTGTATCATCAATACAAAAACAAGAATTAATCTACATGTGTATCATCTAGTCTTACCATTTGCAGTGTTAAAAACAAGATGAAGCACCTGTATCATCAATACAAAAACAAGAATTAATCTACATGTGTATCATCTAGTCTTACCATTTTCATTGTTAAAAACAAGATGAAGCATCTGTATCATGAATACAAAAACAAGAATTAATCTACATGTGTATCATCTAGTCTTACCATTTTCATTGTTAAAAACAAGATGAAGCATCTGTATCATCAATACAAAAACAAGAATTAATCTACATGTGTATCATCTAGTCTTACCATTTTCATTGTTAAAAACAAGATGAAGCATCTGTATCATCAATACAAAAACAAGAATTAATCTACATGTGTGTCATCTAGTCTTACCATTTTCATTGTTAAAAACAAGATGAAGCATCTGTATCATCAATACAAAAACAAGAATTAATCTACATGTGTGTCATCTAGTCTTACCATTTTCATTGTTAAAAACAAGATGAAGCACCTGTATCATCAATACAAAAACAAGAATTAATCTACATGTGTATCATCTAGTCTTACCATTTTCATTGTTAAAAACAAGATGAAGCATCTGTATCATCAATACAAAAACAAGAATTAATCTACATGTGTGTCATCTAGTCTTACCATTTGCAGTGTTAAAAACAAGATGAAGCACCTGTATCATCAATACAAAAACAAGAATTAATCTACATGTGTATCATCTAGTCTTACCATTTTCATTGTTAAAAACAAGATGAAGCATCTGTATCATCAATACAAAAACAAGAATTAATCTACATGTGTGTCATCTAGTCTTACCATTTTCATTGTTAAAAACAAGATGAAGCACCTGTATCATCAATACAAAAACAAGAATTAATCTACATGTGTGTCATCTAGTCTTACCATTTTCATTGTTAAAAACAAGATGAAGCACCTGTATCATCAATACAAAAACAAGAATTAATCTACATGTGTATCATCTAGTCTTACCATTTGCAGTGTTAAAAACAAGATGAAGCATCTGTATCATCAATACAAAAACAAGAATTAATCTGCATGTGTCATCTAGTCTTACCATTTGCATTGTTAAAAACAAGATGAAGCACCTGTATCATCAATACAAAAACAAGAATTAATCTACATGTGTATCATCTAGTCTTACCATTTGCAGTGTTAAAAACAAGATGAAGCACCTGTATCATCAATACAAAAACAAGAATTAATCTACATGTGTATCATCTAGTCTTACCATTTTCATTGTTAAAAACAAGATGAAGCACCTGTATCATCAATACAAAAACAAGAATTAATCTACATGTGTATCATCTAGTCTTACCATTTGCAGTGTTAAAAACAAGATGAAGCACCTGTATCATCAATACAAAAACAAGAATTAATCTACATGTGTATCATCTAGTCTTACCATTTTCATTGTTAAAAACAAGATGAAGCATCTGTATCATCAATACAAAAACAAGAATTAATCTACATGTGTATCATCTAGTCTTACCATTTTCATTGTTAAAAACAAGATGAAGCATCTGTATCATCAATACAAAAACAAGAATTAATCTACATGTGTATCATCTAGTCTTACCATTTTCATTGTTAAAAACAAGATGAAGCACCTGTATCATCAATACAAAAACAAGAATTAATCTACATGTGTGTCATCTAGTCTTACCATTTTCATTGTTAAAAACAAGATGAAGCACCTGTATCATCAATACAAAAACAAGAATTAATCTACATGTGTGTCATCTAGTCTTACCATTTTCATTGTTAAAAACAAGATGAAGCATCTGTATCATCAATACAAAAACAAGAATTAATCTACATGTGTATCATCTAGTCTTACCATTTTCATTGTTAAAAACAAGATGAAGCATCTGTATCATCAATACAAAAACAAGAATTAATCTACATGTGTATCATCTAGTCTTACCATTTGCAGTGTTAAAAACAAGATGAAGCATCTGTATCATCAATACAAAAACAAGAATTAATCTGCATGTGTCATCTAGTCTTACCATTTGCATTGTTAAAAACAAGATGAAGCATCTGTATTATCATTTCCCTATAGAATCTTAAACACTCTGATCAGATTCCTTCCAACTATTCTATTTCAAGATAAAACCACTTCACAGATCTTAACTCATCCTGGTATTCCATCTAGAGCATCATCTTAGTAGCTTAACATTATAATGTTTAAATACTTTCTGAACTGGTGTCTAGCGTTTTTATAGATAGAACCTTTGACCTGCCCATAGGCCTCCAACAGCTTGGATGACATAAGAAATTGGCCAACTGTTATGCCAAGATCTTTCTATTTTATGACACTGTTAAGATTATTCCTATCCAAATTATACTTGTAATCAGATTATGATAATCCGCATGCAGTATATTTTATTTATTATAATTTAAACCCATTTGTCACTTATTTCCAAACTCTCCAAATAATCCAAGCTCTTTTCCAAGTCAACAACAGCTTTCTTACATCCAGCAACACCCAAGACCTTAATATCATCAACAATTTTAAATAATCTAATAACCCTTCCTTCTTCTATGTATTTGATATGAATAAAGAAGGCAAAGGTTAAAACACAGATCCTGGTGAAACCTCACTTTTCACAGTCATCCAGTTTGACTGAACTCCATTTCTAGCAACTCTCTACTTTGTATCATCTAACCATTCTTCTATCCAATTTATCCTCCACATCTATGTGGCACCTTGTTAAATGTTATCTGAAAATTTGAGAATATCATTACTATATCTTCATCTACATGAGCAGTAACTCATTCAAAGAATAGTAAGAAACCATGTTGAGTCTCTAACAAAATGTTCAACTTTGTTAAATGGTTTTTACCAAGCATCTTTTATCAGACTTTCAAGTTGCTTTCCCACAACTGATGTAAATCTAACAGGCCTATAATTATTGGGACAATTTTCCTTGAAGCGAATAAGGTTATCCAGCTTCCATTTATGTGGCACCTGCCCACTATTCAAGATCACAAAAAGAAGTAGCTAATAGCTCACTCATTTGTTCATTAACCTCTTACAAAACTCGTAAATACTGTCTGGTCTTCACGAATCTTTAAACTTATTGGTTTTTAACAAGCTCAGAATTCATGTAATCATCTTGTTTTGTGAGTAAAAGTTCAGGATGAGGAACACTTCATAAATATAAATTGGTAAACACTGAAAAAAAAAGTTTCAATTGAATTTCACACACAGCTACACGAGGGCTAACTGCACTAGCCATCCCTAATTTTACAGTGTAAGACCAGAGGGAAGGCAGCTAGTCATCATCACCCACTGCCAACTCTTGAGCTACTCTTTTACCAATGAATAATGTTATTGACCATCACATTATAATGCCCCCACAATTTAAAGGACAAACGTGTTTGGTGTGACAGGGATTCGAACTCGCGACACTCAGACTACCAGTCAAGTACCTTAATCACTTGGCTATGCCGGGCCTTAATGAAAAAGTAGATTTTATTAACCCAACCATCACTTAAGTATCAAATGTGAGCATTTATTCTTAAAAGACCTAACTCCCATTTTAACATTTTGTTTACCCTTAAATGGTATTCAAGGTGTTAATAAAGTAGAACAAAAATCAATCTCTACAGATAACAACATTGTTGTTAACCAATACAACAGTAATATAATGCTAGTCAATAAAATAGACACTGTGAAACTGTAGGAAGCACTAAAGATCTTCAACTTGTTAATCAGTTAAACACAACTGAATCTAATTGATTGTTGGAGATATTGGTGCTAAGCAGTTCAAAAGTGCTTATTATAACAGCAATAAGACATGCAAATTGTTTGTTAGTTACCCCTCCCTAGTGACACAGTGATATGTCTGTGCTCTTACAGGGTTTCTATCCCTGTGGTAGAAAGATCAGAGGCAGTCCATTGTGCAGTTAGAAACTTAAAACTGATCAAGTATAAATGTGTTCTCAAGGTGGCTTGTATGGGTATTAGCACGTTTATTAAAACAAAGGCCTAAAGATGACCTAAGAAGGTCGAAACTTATGAGCTTTAATGTGTTCTCAAGACGGCTGGTATAGGTATTAGCATTTTTATTACAAAATCCAGAAGATGACCTAAGGAGGTCAAAACTGATTAGTTTTAATGTGTTCTCAAGACGGCTGGTATACGTATTAGTGCTTTTATTAAAAACTCGTCATCTATACTAGCTGCAATAAAACCGCATTGTTACAAATTTTATTAACTGACTTTAACAAAACCTGAAGATAGAGATGTTGTTGTTAACTCATTAGCTTTGTTATATTGAGGTTCAAAAGGTCAACGAAGACAGGTAGATAGAGCTGAAAGAGACCTTGAACTACTGGGAGAGGACATGAAGCTACAAGCACTGGCTTGTTCAACAGATATGCATCCTCGGAACAAGTTTTCTCCAGCTTCTCAGATGGGTTTTATTGAGCCTATTGTCAGGTAAAATTCCTGGATTTTTTTACAATTTTTTGGTAGATCAGATACACTAGTTTAGTAAGTCTCAAGACTTAGACAAAATACCATGTTTCAATACCACAAATAGCCTATTGTGTAGCTTTATGCTTAAAAACAAATAAACACAAGAGTTATTTAGTGCAACAAATAAATATTAAACTGATTCAAGATATGTCGTTATATCTTGTGTTTGTTTTTATGAGTGTGACATTAGAATTTTACAAATTAAAAATGTGCAAAGTCTCCAATGTAATAGTGGTAAGCATACAGACTTAAAATATGGGGAATAAAAATGTGCAGTCTCTTGTGTGATGGTGGTAAGCATATAGACTTAACATTTGGGGAATAAAAATGTGCAAAGTCTCCTGAATGATAGTGGAAAGCATACAGACTTAAAATGAAGGGAATAAAAATGTGCAAAATCTCCTGAGTGATAGTGGTAATCATACAGATTTACAATGAAGGGAATAAATATGTGCAAAGTCTCCTGTGTGATAGTGGTAAGCACACAGACTTAAAATGAAGGGAATAGAAATGTGCAAAGTCTCCTGAGTCATAGTGGTAAGCATACAGACTTGAAATGTGGGGAATAAAAATGTGCAAAGTCTCTTGTGTGATAGTGGTTAGCATACAAACTTAAAATGTGAAGAATAAAAATGTGCAAAATCTCCTGAGTGATAGTGGTAAGCATACAGACTTACAATATGGGGAATAAAAATGTGCAAAGTCTCCTGTGTGATCGTGGTAAGCATACAGACTTAAAATGAAGGGAATAAAAATGTGCAAAGTCTCCTGAGTCATAGTGGTAAGCATACAGACTTGAAATGTGGGGAATAAAAATGTGCAAAGTCTCTTGTGTGATAGTGGTTAGCATACAAACTTAAAATGTGAATAATAAAAATGTGCAAAATCTCCTGAGTGATAGTGGTAAGCATACAGACTTACAATATGGGGAATAAAAATGTGCAAAGTCTCCTGTGTGATCGTGGTAAGCATACAGACTTAAAATGAAGGGAATAAAAATGTGCAAAGTCTCCTGAGTCATAGTGGTAAGCATACAGACTTGAAATGTGGGGAATAAAAATGTGCAAAGTCTCCTGTGTGATCGTGGTAAGCATACAGACTTACAATATGGAGAATAGAAATGTGCAAAGTCTCCTGTGTGATCGTGGTAAGCATACAGACTTAAAATGAAGGGAATAAAAATGTGCAAAGTCTCCTGAGTGATAGTGGTAAGCATATAGACTTAACATTTGGGGAATAAAAATGTGCAAAGTCTCCTGAGTCATAGTGGTAAGCATACAGACTTAAAATGTGGGGAATAAAAATGTGCACAGTCTCCTGTGTGATAGTGGTAAGCATACAGACTTGAAATGTGGGGAATAAAAATGTGCAAAATCTCCTGAGTGATAATGGTTAGCATACAGACTTAAAATGTGCAAAGTCTCCTGAGTGATAGTGGTAAGCATACAGACTTAAAATGTGGAGATCAATTCTCTTCAGAAAATGCAACAGATAATCCAATGTGGCTCCAAAGCAATCAAAAACCTACAATGTCAAAGTTGTTTTATATTTATTTTAGAAAAATCATGAGATTATAGTTATCAGTGATGTTCTTTCTGGTTACTTGTAATATCTGTAAGTTAATGATTATTACAACTTGTTTGTTCTTTCTGGTTACTTTTATTAGCTGTAAGCTAATGATTATTACAACTTGTTTGTTCTTTGTGGTTACTTGTATTATCTACAAGTTAATGATTATTTCAACTTGTTTGTAATGTTGGAACATTGCTCTTCTGTTAACGAGTTATTTTATATTAACTGATGAAAATATAATTCCACATCAATTCCATGAACCAATCATAGCTTCGCTTTAATCACTATTTAATATCTCTACACACTTGTACACTAGTGTTAAATTGTAGGCCTGCGTTACATGTGTCGTTCAAACCTCTCTCACAATACTGGGATTCATGTAGAAAGTATCTCAGTGAATGCGATAGCAATAGATCTGAATACTTCATAAAAATACACAGACTGATTCAACATCACTCTGTGCAATGTTCACAACTATCTTATATTTATAATCAGATTTCCAACATAAGAAAACCTCTGAAGTTTTTTCAGATTTTCCAGTCGTTTAGACTTATCTTGACATCGTGCGTCTCCTATCTGATGTTAACACTCCTACGAAAATTTGAGCCTAATAGGCCCCAGAGCAACTTGAAAGGTTATTAATATTAGGCTAATAATTTTGTATTTAAATGAAATTGCCATTAACTGACCCTATCCGTTTATATTTTAAGGAGCAATAATATTTTGACTTTTCAGACATTTGCAATTGTAAGTTGCAAACTCTCTTTGTTTACTAGAAGATGATATAAGAAGGTCGAAACGTTGTTCTGTAGTTTATTTTAATTAAAGTTTTAATAACCGTACCAGCTGTCTTGAGACATATAATTAGTTTTATTATCAAGTTCTTTCTTGTTACCCGTGATGTTTATAATTTAATCTTTAGCCTAATTATTTTTATTAGCGACTTATTACCTGTGATGTTTATAAATTCCTGTTTTGTATAATTAATTTAATTATCGACTTCAAATAAAATATGCTCGCCTTTTCAGCCGTGGGGGCGTTATAATGTAACAGTCAATCCCACTTTTCGTTGGTAAAAGAGTAGCCCAAGAATTGGCAGTGGGTAGTTATGACTATCTGCTTTCCCTCTAGTCTTAACTGCAAAATTAGGGACGGCTAGCACAGATAGCCCTCGAGTAGCTTTGTGCGAAGTTAAAAACAAAAAAGACTTCTTTCTGTGAAATTATGACGTAGTAATAACACTTAATTAGTAATTTGTTTCTGAATGCTACCAGCACTATTTATATTATTATTTTTCAGTACAACTTTTTATATTTTGCTTTTAACACCTTTCTTATTATCTGTGGCATCACTCTGATTATCACAACCTTACATGTTTGTTACTGTTGTAAACATAGAATAAAGTGTTAAATTTACCCATTCCAGCTGTCTTCAAACTTTGTTAGGTCTGGTGATGATATGTGAGTGACTACTTTGAATTACTTTTATATTAATTGACTCATTTCGTATTATATTTTTATATTTATAAATTAACATTTATTACAATTTGTTTAAAATTTTGTTTTGAGTTATTTTATTACCTATAACAGAAGAAGTCCTGTATATCTTAACTGTTACATGTGATATTGCATTTTGGTGTTTAGTGTTGGAGAAAAACCTAATATTTCTGTTATTTCCATACAGAGCTATAACAACACCTTTGAAAATACTGACAACATGGCAGAAGTGAGCTAGGTGAAATGTTGGAAAAATTTATTACTTTTGAAATATTTAAATTTCTCAAAAAGTTAACTACTCTGAAGTCTTGTTCTGGTTGAATGGATGTGTTGAAGTTTATATTAACATTGCATTACAAAGCTGAACTCCTTGCCAAAAATATGGAGGTTAATTAACAGATTTAATAGGCATTTCTTTTATAATGTATCCACTTAGTTAACTTTCTGTTGAGTGGTTTAGGAAAATAGAAAGAAAATGTTTTGCTCATCTCTCGAATACTTTTACTGTAATTTAATTAAAGTTAAGTAGATGAAGACAACTGTATTAATGCAAGGCTGGAATCCAAATTTGATACCTTAACTATGATAGTCATAAAGATAAAGTTTTACAAATATAGAAGATTACACAATATTATATAATAAATACTGTTACTTCTCTTTTTTTATAATGAAATCTGGGATTTAGTTACCTATGGAAAAATTCTTTTTCTAGTGATTTTATAACCTAAGAATTTTGTTGGAAATTTCATTTGTTATGCACTTGTTTGCTCATTTATTAGTTGTATCCATAACTCAAAGTCATTAAAAAATAACAAATCCTGCTGTTCATCTCTATGTTTAAGAACCCCTATCAACACCACCATGACTCAAAGTCATTAATAAATAACAAATCCTGCTGTTCATCTCTATGTTTTAGATCCCCAATCAACATCACCATGACTCAAAGTCATTAATAAATAACAAATTATGCTGTTCATCTCTATGTTTTAGAATGCCTATCAACACCACCATAACTCAAAGTCATTGATAAATGACAAATCCTGCTGTTCATCTCTATGTTTTAGAATGCCTATCAACACCATCATAACTCAGTCATCAATAAATAACAAATCCTGCTGTTCATCTCTGTTTTAGATCCCCAATCAACATCACCATGACTCAAAGTCATTAATAAATAACAAATCCTGCTGTTCATCTCTGTTTTAGAATGCCTATCAACATCACCATAACTCAAAGTCATTAATAAATAACAGGTCCTGCTGTTCATCTCTATTTCTTAGAACCCCTATAAACACCACCATAACTCAAGTCATTAATAAATAACAAATCCTGCTGTTCATCTCTATGTTTTAGAACCCCTATCAACACCACCATAAATCAAAGTCATTAATAAATAACAAATCCTGCTGTTCATCTCTATGTTTTAGAATGCCTATCAACACAACAATAACTCAAAGTCCTTAATATATAACAAATCTTGCTGTTCATCTCTATGTTTAAGAACCCCTATCAACACCACCATAACTCAAGTCATTAATAAATAACAAATCCTGCTGTTCATCTCTATGTTTTAGAACCCCTATCAACATCACCATAACTCAAAGTCATTAATAAATAACAGGTCCTGCTGTTCATCTCTATTTCTTAGAACCCCTATAAACACCACCATAACTCAAGTCATTAATAAATAACAAATCCTGCTGTTCATCTCTGTGTTTTAGAATGCCTATCAACACAACAATAACTCAAAGTCCTTAATATATAACAAATCTTGCTGTTCATCTCTATGTTTAAGAACCCCTATCAACACCACCACAACTCAAAGTCATTAATAAATAACAAGTCCTGCTGTTCATCTCTATGTTTTAGAATGCCTATCAACACCATCATAACTCACAGTCATTAATAAATGACAAATCCTGCTGTTCATCTCTATGTTTAAGAACCCCTATCAACACCACCATAACTCAAAGTCATTAATAAATAACAAGTCCTGCTGTTCATCTCTATGTTTTAGAACCCCTATCAACACCACCATAACTCAAAGTCATTAATAAATAACAAATCCTGCTGTTCATCTCTATGTTTTAGAATGCCTATCAACACCACCATAACTCAAAGTCATTAATAAATAACAAATCCTGCTGTTCATCTCTATGTTTTAGAATGCCTATCAACACCATCATAACTCACAGTCATTAATAAATAACAAATCCTGCTGTTCATCTCTATGTTTTAGAACCACTATCAACATCACCACAACTCAAAGTCATTAATAAATAACAGGTCCTGCTGTTCATCTCTATGTTTTAGAACCCCTATCAACACCACCATAACTCAAAGTCATTAATAAATAACAAATCCTGCTGTTCATCTCTATTTTTAGAACCCCTATAAACACCACCATAACTCAAAGTCATTAATAAATAACAAATCCTGCTGTTCGTCTCTATGTTTCAGAACCCCTATCAACACCACCATAACTCAGTCATTAATAAATGACAAATCCTGCTGTTCATCTCTGTGTTTTAGAACCCGTATCAACACCAGTAAAAGGATTATTTATTAATACATATTCTTTTCAAAATGATATGTTATGTGATTTATCACTGATCTGGGATAATGTTGTACAGTTCATCAAATTCCACCAGTTACGTGAGCTTGTGTTTTTTTTACAACAAAGCCACAATGGACTGTCTGTTGAGTTCATTGAGGAGAATCGAACCCCTGATTTTAGCATTTTAAATCCATAGACTTGCTACTGTACCAGCAGGAAACCCCATCAGTTATTCATTAGTTTCAAAGTTCCAATAATATTAGCCCAACTATCTAAACCCCTCACATAAGTTTAAATGTAAAAGTACTTCATATATATTGTGACTTTGTTAACCTAGATTAACTTTCTGATCAACAGCAGAAAAAGGAAAAGTTTAAGCCTTAGAAATGTTAAAGAAAAAATTGAAATATGTCAGTGAGATGTTATAAACAAAAAACACTTTGTTGAATAAGCAAAGAAACATTACCCGAGGATACTTGAGCTGACAAAACTTTACCTGGTGAACAATTACCTGACCAAACATTATCTGATGAAACATTACCGGACCAAACTTTACCCGACTGAACATTATCTGAGGAAACATTACCTTTTTTGAAGAATCCAAATCTTTAAATCCAGATATAAGTGGATAAAATTAAAAAAAAAGAAATACTTAACATTACAATTCGGAAAAATATATTAAAAACAAATGTATTTGAAAAGTTCTAACGTGGATCAATATATTTTTAAAAAGTAAAGCAGTATTAATTCAGGTATATATTTCCTGCATAAGCAAATTAAAAAGGACCCCCAGTGGAACAGCAGTATATCTGCAGACTTACACTGATAAAAACCAGATTTCAATACCTGTAGTGAGCAGAGCACAGATAGTCCAAACCATCACAGAGAGTTAAAAATAAACATTAAAAACTATGATGATTTTTTATTAAATAAGATTACGTCTTGTAAAATTTCATAACAAATTAATTATTGAGTCATAAATTAGATTATATTTTTTGAATATCACAAAAAAATGAAAGTATGGTTCTGTAATACCAGGATTTAGTGAAAGGTTTTCCAATAGTAAGTTTAATCATTCTGCACACAACACAGTCTGATCTCCTACAGAGTGAGTTTAAAGTTGAGGTTAACCATCCTGTACACAACACAGCCTGATCTCCTACAGAGTGAGTTTAAAGTTGAGGTTAACCATCCTGTACACAACACAGCCTGATCTCCTTCAGAGTGAGTTTAAAGTAAAACTTCCATAAAGGGAAGGACTTTCTAAGACTGCAGAATTACTCACAGTCATTAAAGAGAGATGTCTGGTCCAAGAGAAGTCCTTCTTCTGGTTAAAGGACTTTTTCTAGTGCTTTGAAAATCGATGAACTCAGTAAGCCTGAAACTATAGACTCGAAGAGACCTGCCCGTGTCTGGTGCACTCAGGCCCAACAAATAGGTTGATTTTAGCAAAAGGCAATTTTGGATTACTCAGACCTTCTAGAATGGTGGAAAACCTGATGAATTCAAAACCACATGAAAAGGTCTTTGTCAAACTCTATGTCTATCACCAATGAGAGCACAACAACTCCAGCTCTGGATAATTTGGACATTTTGCTGGATTAGGAATTCCATCAGTTACAGTTATCTCCCAACAGTTGAGACAGTAGGCACATGTGGATCGAAACAATGATCCATGGCCCAAGAGATATGAAGAAGTTCCCACTAAGTCATTAGGATCATCTGATAACTATGGTTTAGCAGAGCTGTATGATGACACATCACAGGTATCTCATCTCCCTACAGCCATTGGCCATGCAACACTAATTTGGACACCAAACAAAAGATAAAATTCTTATGTTGTTTTGCTTCTGAGCTAGATGCTGGAACAGTTGAAGGTACAGTGGCCTATGCTAGCAATAAAACTTGGGCCATATTTATCATGCTGTGATCAAATGCAAATGCAGGGCTACTGACACACCAAAGAACATTGGTTGAAGATTCATGAAATCTCACCCAAAGGCAATGAGAGGAACTCCGTTGAATATGCAATGTGTTTGTAGGAATAGATGGCCAATGGGATTAAGCAGTGGTCAGTGGACACCAATTGGGTATATGTAATGAAACCCACATAAATCAACCCCTGCAGTGACTTATGTAAGGGTAGTCACAATAGCTAAAATACAGTGGGGTGCTGTGATAAGACATCACACAACCTTCTGAACAAATGAACATTAGGGTGTTTACATTGGTTTAATACCTTAAACCTGGTGTCTGTATACTGACAGGTTATGATATAAAAAATGCCTTCTAGCATGAGAGATGACTTATTTCAATTCTTCATCATACCATTTAGTTTTTGTAATGTCTCAGCCAAATTTGAGTGGCTTATGGAGCTTACAGTCAAAAGACTACAATGGAAAAAGTGCCTGTTTATGGTATTTGGCCACATCTTCAAGGCTATGTTTAAACCCCTGAGAATGTTATTCCAGTGCTTGAGAAAGGTAGGCCAGAAACTAAAGTCTAGAAATTGCTCACTTATGGAAACATAGATGGAGGTTTCTTTGCCATATAGTTGGAACTAATGGAATCTTAAATAGCCAAACTAATAGCTGCAGTAAGAGACTGGACCTGACTTATAACAAAGCAAAAAGCTTGTAGTTCTTTTGGTTTTTCATTGTAATTTCAATGATTGGTGGCCATTTTTCAATAATAAAAACTCCATTGCACATTCTTACCAAAGTTGAAGGATGCTACAAATCATTCCAAGTTTTAAAGCTTTAATAGATGTTTAAATGCCAGAGGTTAATAAATTTTAAAAATTTGGCAGATATTATAGTGTGATATGTAACAAAATTCTAAGAATATGGCTTTATCATGGTTCATTGCCTGGGCTATCACAGAAATGCAAGAGATGGGAATGTCTCACTGCATAGTAAGGTCTTGACCAGTATTGAAATGTGTTAATTCTGGATATCATGTAAGAGGTAAAGTCATAAATTAAAATATGAACCTACTGGACAATGGATGCCAAAGTTGATATTTCAGAGCCCCAAGGTAAGTACTGAGAGAACTTGACCTAGCAAGGATATCATTATGGCTCAGTGAAGGTTAGGTTACCCACCACGAGTGGAAGAGAGTAACAGAGATACATTTAATCTATGGTACTTGTATGGGTCATTGCAAGTAGAAGATTGTGTGTGACATACCAATACTACCGCTTGAGAGACAGGGTGCTTCAAAATTAATGCAGTTAGTGATTACCAGAACTCTGGACCAAGGAAAACTCCATAATTTACACAACACAAAGAGCATCATGTGGCATGCACTTATATTAATATTTGACAACAGTGTTTTTGGCTGCAAGTTGTAAAAATGTTTGGCGCTTGTGTGAATGTTGTATAGTGTGTGAGAACCATAAACTGATGAATTGTCAGACCAGACTGCACACAGTCCCACAGCGATACTTTCAAAGTTTGCTGAACCCAAAAGAACCAACCAGAATGAACACTTGTTATGTGTAATGATGACAGCCGGAGCAACAGAACAGGGAGCAACAGGCTGTTTACTGAACCTTCTTGTGTTTAAATAGAAAGTTTTATTCCCCATGGATGTGACACTAGTTCCTCCTCCACAAGTATCTCAGTGCCCCAGTGATATGTGAATGGGGAAACACAATGTTCAGTGCATGAAGTTTCACCCAATAGTATCTTGGGAAGGTTGCACAAAGAGGTGTAATGACTGAATGAGGAAAGAATGGATTTTCCAATACAGTAACAGGACAGAGTACATTACATTAACATGTACCAAAAGTAACTGGATGGACTGGTTCATACATGGAACTCCAATGAATTGGTCTTCTAGCATATGAGATACAACAGATGCAAGCTGCATAAAAGTGCAAGGAACACATTCATATGCTGTGTTCATACATTGCAGAAAAATCTTTGGTGCACTGGCTTCTTTGTCATCATTGCGAATGGAATACATCCCTCTAAGAGGCTTTGGGAGTTTGCCCAGAGGTTTCGTTAAGTTTAATATACATACATGTGCAATTTCATTTTTTGTTATATTTGTCACATGAAGAAACTTGCACTGAGCTGCTCTTCCTTGTGAGGGCAAGTTGCATAGTATCAAAACAAAGTTTCAAATTTATTGGATAGTCAACGTGGTTTCACTATATGAAACTCTTGCCTTACAAATCTTTTAACATTCTTTAAAAATGTCACTGCTTATGTAGATTATGGTAAGGATGTAGGTTTGGTGTATCTGGATTTTCAGAAAGCATTTCACAACGTGTTACATGGGCCCTGGGGTTGAGCCTCTGTCAAAATTATAGTTGTGTTAGATATACATGACTGAACTGTGTAGCAATTATTTATTTCACTCAATGACTTAATATTTGGTGATTACGTGGTTTTAAAGTTAATTAATTTAACACACCACTCTAGAGTCAAAGGGTATACTTGTACGACAACTTGTTGAATATTAAATAAAAGTTCAGTCTGGAAACTCCCGTGAGAAGGTGGTTTTAGATGTATTTTTTCGAAGCAAGTTTCCATTTATTAATTGACAAATTATTAAATGAAACTATACATTTAAGTTTCCATACTAGCTGGTACTAAGGTTTACTTACTAGAAGTAAACTCAGTATATATCAATAAGACCACATCGTGAACATCATGAAATAGTACCCTAGTATATTGCATCTTAACTTTGAGTGCCCTCTGATCAACACGTGAATTGAAACATTGAAAATATATCTTACAACAGAATACACTAATATTGTAAAGTCCTGCAGTAATAAGATGTTATACTTAAAATAAATGTAAAATACCCATACTGTAGCATTCTTAAAATCACTGTGCAGAGTACAAGTTTTACATGAGTAATAGTCATGTTTGCAGGAAAACAAAGTTTCACAATAAAGAAGATAAAATGAGCTCAAGTTAATTACTTTTAAAAAAGATGAAATTTATTTTTACATTAAATTCAGAATCTGTAGAATTTTGCACCATTCTATATTTATGACATTATGCAGTACAAAATACATGCAATATATAACATCCTTACAATAAACATGCTATACTAGTCATATAAATTCCTCAGAACACAAACGTACTGCACTGATAGCAAAAACGTCATCAAAATAAGCATACTGTTGTATATATTCTGTTCATTATAGTTATTTAATTAAAGTGATGCAAAGTCCAGTCCACATAATGTTAACGAACTAAATTATTTCCTGAATAAAATTTAAATCATGTTGCTTTAACGAAGGTTGTAGGCAAAAATTCACAAACATTTCAACAGAACTTCTGAGAATGAAAATATTTAATTAGTTTCAATGCACAAAAACAAATATTATTCTGCGCAAATTGTAAATGTATTAACTTGTTAACAGAATGCATCTGTAATATATTATCCTACACAAGTTGTTAACGTATTAACTTGTTAACAGAATGCATCTGTAATATATTATTCTACACAAGTTGTTAACGTATTAACTTGTTAACAGAATGCATCTGTGATATATTATTCTACACAAGTTGTTAACGTATTAACTTGTTAACAGAATGCATCTGTGATATATTATTCTACACAAGTTGTTAACTTGTTAACAGAATGCATCTGTAATATATTATTCTACACAAGTTGTTTACGTATTAACTTATTAACAGAATGCATCTGTGATATATTATTCTACACAAGTTGTTAACGTATTAACTTGTTAACAGAATGCATCTGTAATATATTATTCTACACAAGTTGTTAACGTATTAACTTGTTAACAGAATGCATCTGTAATATCTCACTGATTACATTTCCCAGCGATGAAGCAGCTCATTCAATACACATTATAATTTTAAAACTAACCACAGTTTACACTTGTACTGTCCTACCACACTTTTATAATTCGAATGTTATCACAGTTTATACTTGTACTGTCCTACCACACTTTTACTATTCTAATATTATCACAGTTTATTCTTGTACTGTCTTACTTCACTTATCGTTCTAATGTTACCATAGTTTACACTTGTACTGTCCTACCACACTTTTATAATTCGAATGTTATCACAGTTTATACTTGTACTGTCCTACCACACTTTTACTATTCTAATGTTATCACAGTTTATTCTTGTACTGTCTTACTTCACTTATCGTTCTAATGTTACCACAGTTTACACTTGTACTGTCCCACCACACTTTTATAATTGGAATGTTATCACAGTTTATACTTGTACTGTCCTACCACACTTTTACTATTCTAATGTTATCACAGTTTATTCTTGTACTGTCTTACTTCACTTATCGTTCTAATGTTACCATAGTTTACACTTGTACTGTCCTACCACACTTTTATAATTCGAATGTTATCACAGTTTATACTTGTACTGTCCTACCACACTTTTACTATTCTAATGTTATCACAGTTTATTCTTGTACTGTCTTACTTCACTTATCGTTCTAATGTTACCATAGTTTACACTTGTACTGTCCCACCACACTTTTATAATTCGAATGTTATCACAGTTTATACTTGTACTATCTTACCACACTTTTACTATTCTAATGTTATCACAGTTTATACTTGTACTGTCCTACCACACTTATAATTCTAATGTTATCACAGTTTATACTTGTACTGTCTTACCACACTTTTATGATTCTAATGTTACCATAGTTTACACTTGTACTGTCCCACCACACTTTTACTATTCTAATGTTATCACAGTTTATTCTTGTACTGTCTTACTTCACTTATCGTTCTAATGTTACCATAGTTTACACTTGTACTGTCCCACCACACTTTTATAATTCGAATGTTATCACAGTTTATACTTGTACTGTCTTACCACACTTTTACTATTCTAATGTTATCACAGTTTATACTTGTACTGTCCTACCACACTTATAATTCTAATGTTATCACAGTTTATACTTGTACTGTCTTACCACACTTTTATGATTCTAATGTTATCACAGTTTATACTTGTACTGTCCTACCACACTTTTACTATTCTAATGTTATCACAGTTTATTCTTGTACTGTCTTACTTCACTTATCGTTCTAATGTTACCATAGTTTACACTTGTACTGTCCCACCACACTTTTATAATTCGAATGTTATCACAGTTTATACTTGTACTGTCTTACCACAATTATAATTTTAATGTTACCAAAGTTTATACTTGTAATGTCCTACCACACTTTTATAATTCTAATGTTACCATAGTTTACACTTGTACTGTCCTACCACACTTTTATAATTTTAATGTTACCAAAGTTTATACTTGTAATGTCCTACCACACTTTTATAATTCTAATTTTACCATAGTTTACACTTGTACTGTCCTACCACACTTTTATAATTCTAATGTTACCATAGTTTACACTTGTACTCTCCTACCACACTTATAATTTTAATGTTATCACAGTTTATACTTGTACTGTCCTACTGCACTTATAATTTTAATGTTATCACAGTTTATATTTGTACTGTCCTACTTCACTTATAGTTCTAATGTTACCATAGTTTACACTTGTACTGTCCTACCACACTTATAATTTTAATGTTATCACAGTTTATACTTGTACTGTCCTACTGCACTTATAATTTTAATGTTATCACAGTTTATACTTGTACTGTCCTACCACACTTTTACTATTCTAATGTTATCACAGTTTATTCTTGTACTGTCTTACTTCACTTATCGTTCTAATGTTACCATAGTTTACACTTGTACTGTCCCACCACACTTTTATAATTCGAATGTTATCACAGTTTATACTTGTACTGTCTTACCACACTTTTACTATTCTAATGTTATCACAGTTTATACTTGTACTGTCCTACTGCACTTATAATTTTAATGTTATCACAGTTTATATTTGTACTGTCCTACCACACTTATAATTTTAATGTTATCACAGTTTATATTTATACTGTCCAACGACACTTTTATAATTCTAATGTTACCATAGTTTACACTTGTACTCTCCTACCACACTTATAATTTTAATGTTATCACAGTTTATACTTGTAATGTCCTACCACACTTATAATTTTAATGTTATCACAGTTTATATTTATACTGTCCAACGACACTTTTATAATTCTAATTTTACCATAGTTTACACTTGTACTCTCCTACCACACTTATAATTTTAATGTTATCACAGTTTATACTTGTACTGTCCTACTTCACTTATAGTTCTAATGTTACCATAGTTTACACTTGTACTCTCCTACCACACTTATAATTTTAATGTTATCACAGTTTATACTTGTACTGTCCTACTGCACTTATAATTTTAATGTTATCACAGTTTATATTTGTACTGTCCTACTTCACTTATAGTTCTAATGTTACCATAGTTTACACTTGTACTGTCCTACCACACTTATAATTTTAATGTTATCACAGTTTATATTTGTACTGTCCTACTACACTTATAATTCTAATGTTATCACAGTTTATACTTGTACTCTCTTACCACACTTTTATAAAAAGTAATTTTGTACTACTGATTATCTTATCTCAATGTCCTCCAAGTAGATGTGTGGGACACTTTGCAAAAAAACTGTAACCACTGTAAACAAAGTTAAGCTACAATAAACTGTAACCACTGTAAACAAAGTTAAGCTGCAATAAACTGGACAATGAGCCATTTTTTGAAAGTTTTTACGTTGATTGTTTTTTATACAAATTTGCTCACAAGGTATTTTAATGCTAAAATGTTTTTCTCACTATAAAATTATAAGTCTGTGAGGACAAGAAACCCACTAGAAATAAAAATGTATCTAAGGACGGCTGGTTTGCGTATTAACACTTACTAATGATTATTTTGAATTTCACGCAAAGCTGCACGAAGGCTATCTGCACTAGCGGTCCTTAATTTAGCAGTGGGAAGGCAGCTAGTCATCACCATCAACCGCCAACTCTTAGGCCACTCTTTCACCAACGAATAATGGAATTGAGCGCACATTATAACGCCCCCACGGCTGAAAAGGCGAGCATATTTGGTGCGCTTTTTATTCGAACCCGTGAATTACGAGTCGAGTGCCTTAACCACCTGGCCATGCCGGGCCATTTACTAATGAAGCAGAGAACAACGTTTCGACCTTCCTAGGTCATCTTCAGGTTCACAAAGAGAGAGTTTGCAAACCTTGTTTTCTGCTTTATGTTAATACCCATACAAGCCGTTTTAAGATATAAAATCATAAATCATGTTCTTCCGTACGGAATTCTGTCTCTCGTTTTTGAAAGATTTGCAACAACACATTGTGGATATGCATATTCCTGTTTCATAAATATGTCGGATGGGTTTTTGTGATTGGTAGGTTTTACTTATACATCGAAAAATTACAAATACGTCAACTGTACAAGGGTACTCTAGACTTTAATCAGCACCTAGAAACCTTGGATTGATCTTCGTGTTTCTTCATTTAAACTATTCCCTGAAGAAAGTAATTGGCGACTCCACATAATGGGTCAAAACGATATACACTACAACCAGGCTTAAATAATGAACACAACTTATGAAACCGATTTACAGTAGAAAATGTACAAACCACTGGCGACACCGGTGTATACTATAGTCAGTCTTTGGTATTGATCATACAACGGGTCAAACTAATATATCCTACTGTTAGGCCTAAGTAACGTGAGTGTAACTGGTAAGAAGAGTATATACTGCAGTTGGACCAACATAATATGAACATTACTTTTCAGAAGAATATGTACATTACAGTTATACAAAGGGCCTGGCATGGCCGAGCGCGTAAGGCGTGCGACTCGTAATCCGAGGGTCGCGGGTTCGCGCCCGCGTCGTGCTAAACATACTCCCCCTCCCAGCCGTGGGGGTGTATAATGTGACGGTCAATCCCACTATTCGTTGGTAAAAGAGTAGCCCAAGAGTTAGTGGTGGGTGGTGATGACTAGCTGCCTTCCCTCTAGTCTTACACTGCTAAATTAGGGACGGCTAGCACAGATAGCCCTCGAATAGCTTTGTGCGAAATTCCAAAACAAACAAACAAAACAGTTATACATACAGAATATACAACCAACTGACTTAAAGATGAATTTTACAGAAAAAAGAAAACTTTGCAGTCAAAAGAATTACTCATAGTGACTAATTTTGCAGGTTCACATTTTTTTTATAAAATATACGTGTTAATAATTCAAACATAGAAAGAAAGAACCCTTTCCGAGCAGCAATCCGAACGTTTCAGTTTTTACGTTTGCCATTAGGAAAAGTACTGTGATGTAATAGTTGGCAAACAAACCGCCAACGCAGTGCGTTGAATGTAAATAAACATGCCCAGTGCATACGGAAAAACAGAGGCGGAGTCTGTTTTGACTTTGTGTTCTAAACAGTGTCCAGTACCGCTATATCAATACGAACCTATTCTAGAACAGTTACTTTCGAAACAGATCTGACAAGTTCTAATGATGAAGACAGCTCTACGAGCGAAAGTAGCGGAACTGTGAGTGATACCGAAGAAATAAGATTATATATTAAAACGACATGCTTTATGAGATTTACATTTAATATGACAATGTCAAAGTACTGTGTTAAGATTAATTTTATGATCAGTTATGGAAATATGTTATGGAGTTAAAATTTGATTGTTTACAACTCTACAATATTTCTTTTAAATACATAACATGTACTTGATTACTTCAACATAGTCTTATTTCAATTTATCTTGAAATGTTAAATTTGAAAAATGGTATTCTTCAAACTTTTCCATGTGTAAAAATGATACAAAAAACATCTACAGAATGATCTACCAGCTTTTAAACGTGGAATATACTCTATTTGGGACAGATGTGTCCAATGTGTAGACTAGGAAATCAAGGTGCCATAAATGCAAAACACGTTCATGAATGTGAAGTGTGCATGTCTAGTTACATTATTCTAAAACTTGCACTTTTTAAATTATTATATTATACTATTTATTGTTTATCGCTTTATACCACACACATACCTTTAATAAAATTTTTCGTGATGGCAAGGGATGGCTTCAGAGGGGTGGAACCTGTAGGCTGCAGGCTGAGATCAGTCTTCAGCTCTTCACGAGGAAAGATGGTGAGGACGATCCTGTCTACTGCCGATGATTATTTTTCAGTCTCAACCTGCCTGGCTTGAAACCCACGGAATCCAAAACATTGGGATCCAACACAAAACATGAGTGTTCAAAGTGATCTTGACAAATCTTTGTATGGTGTGAAGGTGTCCAGTTCTTCATATTGACCATCCGCACCCACTGTCGCCACCTTGCCGGTTCCTTCTCTTTGTACGGAAATGAAAAAAAAAAACTTTTGCCCGATGCCAAACCGTTTTTACAAACATAAGCAACGCAATAAACCATGTTATCATAAAACAAACATAAAGTAGCAATACCAAGACAACAAATAGTCTCACAAAGTATGTAATCCGAAAAAAGCACCGATAGATTTATATAAAACACCAGCACTGAAAGGAACAAAATGGTCGGCGCGCGACGAAGCGTGTTTGGCGGCTATTACGTCATAGTTGTAAAAAGTCACGGAAACAGCCGAACAACCGATAGGAACTTGAGTTCGAGGATCCACATATTATGTTTCATTTTTTACTCAAAAACTAAATATTTAAAAATATGGCATACAGGAATTATACCTACCCAAACTACAGCTTTTAAGGCAATTATTAAATTTGTTGAAAATTCACCTTTAAAATATGTACACTACAGTTACGCCTACAGATAATACATATAACTGATAATATTGATGTATACTAGAATGGGGCCTAAAGGATGAACACACAGCTGATCAGAAGGAAGAAAGTAAAAAAATGAGAAACACAGTAGCTAATTTGAGTAAGTTGAGTAAACGTCTTTAGAAAACACAGTTTCTAACTGATAGTTGGAAGTTACATCTTCAGGAAGTATGTTAAAACATCTCACATTTAGTGACTGGTAGTGACTTCCCAGATGGAAGAGGTTAACCAATAACATGACAAAACTAGCTGTTCCTGTTGGAGCACATTACTGCAGCTGTTCAGTCTAGTAACAGATGTATAATAACAACTTGACGCACTTACATGTACAACTGAAGCTCAAGTGCCACGTGTCGCACGAGGAACCTCATAGTGTTTGTGAAAAAAATTGTAAGTGGGACAAATCACGAATCAAGTAATGAAAACCTTTTTATCTTTATATAGAAAACTTATCTTTGTAAGTGGGACAAATCACGAATCAAGGTAATGAAAACCTTTTTATCTTTATAAGCTTTATATGGGAAACTTATCTTTGTATGTGGGACAAATCACGAATCAAGTAATGAAAACCTTTACCTTTATAAGTTTTATATAGAAAACTTATATTTGTGACCTTTTTTAAAAAAATATAAGTCATAGAAAATATGTCGTATCCTGAAATGTTAGAGTAGACAGACACTGTTTGTTGTGGAGACGTTTCGAGAGCCCTCTACACTTGTGTCTCCACGACAGACAGTTCGACGTTTCGAGAGCCCTCTACACTTGCGTCTCCACGACACACAGTTCGACGTTTCGAGAGCCCTCTACACTTGTGTCTCCACGACAGACAGTTCGACGTTTCGAGAGCCCTCTACACTTGCGTCTCCACGACACACAGTTCGACGTTTCGAGAGCCCTCTACACTTGTGTCTCCACGACAGACAGTTCGACGTTTCGAGAGCCCTCTACACTTGCATCTCCACGACACACAGTTCGACGTTTCGAGAGCCCTCTACACTTGTGTCTCCACGACAGATAGTTCGACGTTTCGAGAGCCCTCTACACTTGTGTCTCCACGACAGACAGTTCGACGTTTCGAGAGCCATCTACACTTGTGTCTCCACGACAGACAGTTGCCGTCCATTCTTTTAAGTTTCATTCTGAATAGTATGCCCAAACAATCTATCAAAAAATGTCGTATCTTTTTACTAGAGATACACCATAAAATATGTAAAGTTACTGCATCTTTTTCTCAGATGAAACAAATAATTGTATCTCTTCTCCGGTGTCAGATATACACGAGTGTTAAGTTTAATGATGTTTAAAAAGAATAGTTTATGACAGGTATTTACCTGACTATGTACGAATCATGCGTTGTGAAATTTCATTATTTTGATTTCGTGTTTGTATAATAATATTACATTATAATATCACGTAATGTTTATAAAGTATTTTGATTTCGTGTTTGTATAATAATATTACATTATAATATCACGTAATGTTTATAAAGTATTTTGATTTCGTGTTTGTATAATAATATTACATTATAATATCACGTAATGTTTATAAAGTATTTTGATTTCGTGTTTGTATAATAATATTACATTATAATATCACGTAATGTTTATAAAGTATTTTGATTTCGTGTTTGTATAATAATATTACATTATAATATCACGTAATGTTTATAAAGTTCTACGCCTCTGTCAGGCTATCAATATTCGTACAAAATGTAATTTAAGACAAAAATAGTTCGTCACTTAGACAGGACATGATTGTACGTGAGTTTTGGCCGTTAGGAGTGTATAAGTAGCAGACTTTTTAACAGAACGGGATTGTACGTGAGTTTTGGCCGTTAGGAGTGTATAAGTAGCAGACTTTTTGACAGAACGGGATTGTACGTGAGTTTTGGCCGTAAGGAGTGTATAGGTAACACACTTTTTGAGTGAAATGATTGCAAATTGTATTGTAACATCAGAGTAGAGAAAAATATTTTGTCTTGTTAGTTGTGTCCTGATTGGTTTGTTTTTTTTTAATTTCGCGCAAAGCTACACAAGGGCTATCTGTATTAGCCGTCCCTAATTTAGCAATGTAAGGCTGGAGAAAAAGCAGCTAGTCATCACCACCCACCCTCAGCTCTTGGGCTACTCTTACCAACGATTAGTAGGATTCACCCTAACATTACAAATCCTCTGCGGCTGAAAGAGCGAGCATGTTTGGTGTGATGGGGATTCGAACGTGCCACCCTCAGATTACGGTTGTGTCTCGAAGTAACTGAACAAACTTGTGTAAACTTTTGATAAGAAGAGACGATTTTTTAAAGCTCTGGATACAACTATGGTGATTTACTGTGTAACTGTTGTTGTCGTTTTGAATTAAGCACAAAGCTACACAATGGGCTATCTATGCTCTGCCCACCACGAGTATCGAAACCCGGATTTTAGCGTATAAGTCCGCAGACATACCGCTGAGCCACTGGGGGGCCTGTGTAACGGACTCTTGTTTTAAAATATATTATTTTAGAACAATTGGACTGTGTGCTGTTTGTTAAATTTATCGTCACAGTCATGTACTGTAAAGAACCTTGCACATTCACACCTACAAAATTCTAATAATGACGAATTACCAACGATTATAATTAAAAATCCGGGTTTAGATACTCTTGATGGACAGAGCACAGATAGCCCGTTGTGCAGCTTTGTGCTTAATTCTAAACAACAACAAAAAAGACTATAATTATAAAGGGGTAAACACTACTGGAAAAAACGTAAACAAGCGACGAATAGACCTATGTGTGGATACAGTCGTAGTGGTGGTAAAATACACAAAACTAAGCCTGTGATTGACATATACAGTGACAGAAATGAGAAACCTTGGCTTAAAGATGACAACTTAGGAGAGTTTGTTAAACAACAAGACCAAAAAAGAGAAGAAAGTAGAGAGAGGAAAAAGACTGGAAACAGAGAAGACAAGAACCAAAGTGTAAACTTCAACTGATAGAAAGACAATGGGTCAGTCAGGGCAAGCTGACCCAAAATGGTCAAATTTGATAACAAGAAGACGAGATGGATGCCTTTCTGGAGATATATGGAAGATTCTCACAAAATAAAAATTGAGACAAAGGTGACTGGGCAGTCTCTCTTAGCCCCTCAGAAAAATACCTGTATATCAACTACAAAGGTTTAATTCTGCCTGCGACAGTTGCTACACAAGTTGTACAGCTGAAAGTTGTACTTGTATAGTACATGATAACTGTCATTAACTGGAAGTTGTACTTGTATAGTACATAGTAACTGTTGTTAACTGGAAGTTGTACTTGTATAGCACATAGTAACTGTTGTTAACTGGAAGTTGTACTTGTATAGCACATAGTAACTGTTATTAACTGGAAGTTGTACTCGTATAGCACATAGTAACTGTTGTTAACTGGAAGTACTACTTGTATACTACATAGTAACTGTTGTTAATTGGAAGTTGTACTTGTATAGCACATAGTTACTGTTGTTAATTGGAAGTTGTACTTGTATAGCACATAGTAACTGTTGTTAACTGGAAGTTGCACTTGTATAGCACATAGTAACTGTTGTTAACTGGAAGTTGTACTCGTATATCACATAGTAATTGTTGTTAACTTGAAGTTGTACTCGTATGGCACAGAGTAACTGTTGTAAATTGGAAGTTTTACTTGTATAGTACATAGTAACTGTTGTAAACTGAAAGTTGTACTTGTATAGCACATAGTAACTGTTGTTAACTGGAAGTTGCACTTGTATAGCACATAGTAACTGTTATTAACTGGAAGCTGTACTGGTATAACACATATTAACTGTTATTAACTGGAACTTGTATTTGTATAGTACATACTAACTGTTATTAACTGGAAGTTGTACTTGTATACCACATAGAAACAGTTGTTAACTGGAAGTTGTACTCGTATAGCACATAGTAACTGTTGTTAACTGGACGTTGTACTCGTATAGCACATAGTAACTGTTGTTAACTGGAAATTGTGCACGTGAGGTACATGGTAACTGTCATTAACTGGAAGTTGTACTTGTATAGAAAATTAGTAACTGTTGTTAACTGGAAGTTGTACTTGTATAGTACATAGTAACTGTTGTTAACTGGAATTTTTACTTGTATAGTACATAGTAACTGTTGTTAATTGGAAGTTGTACTTGTATAGCACATAGTAACTGTTGTTAACTGGAAGTTGCACTTGTTTTAGCACATAGTAACTGTTGTTAACTGGAAGATGTACTTGTATAGCACATAAAAATTGTTGTTAACTTGAAGTTGTACTCGTATAGCACGTAGTAACTGTTGTTAACTGGAAGCTGTATTGGTAGAGCACATATTAACTGTAATTAACTGGAAGTTGTACTTGTATAGCACATAGTAACTGTTGTTAACTGGAAGTACTTCTTGTATAGTACATAGTAACTGTTGTTTACTGGAAGTTGTTCACCTGTAGGACATAGTAACTATTGTTAACTGGAATTTGTACTTTTATTGCACATAGTAACTGTTGTTAACTGGAATTTGTACTTGTATTGCACATAGCAACTGTTGTTAACTAGAAGTTGTGCACGTTAGGTACATAGTAAATTTTGTTAACTGAAAGTTGTACTTGTATAGTACATGGTAACTGTTGTTAATTGGAAGATGTGCACGTGTAATACATAGTAACTGTTGTTAACTGGAAGTTGTACTTGTATAGCACATAGTAACTGTTGTTAACTGGATGTTGTACTTGTATAGCACATAGTAACTGTTCTTAACTGGAATTTCTACTTGTATTGCACACAGTAACTGCTGTTAACTGGATGTTGTACTTGTATAGCACATAGTAACTGTTGTTAACTGGAAGTTGTGCACATGAGGTACATAGTAAATGTTGTTAACTGAAAGTTGTACTTGTATAGTACATGGTAACTGTCATTAACTGGAAGTTGTACTTGTATAGCACATAGTAACTGTTGTTAACTGGAAGATGTGCACGTGTAGTACACAGTAACTGCTGTTAACTGGATGTTGTACTTGTATAGCACATAGTAACTGTTGTTAACTGGAAGTTGTGCACATGAGGTACATAGTAACTGTTGTTAACTGGAAGTGGTACTTGTATAGCACATAGTAACTATTTTTAACTGGAATTTGTACTTGTATTGCACATAGTAACTGTTGTTAACTGGAATTTGTACTTGTATAGCACATAGTAACTGTTGTTAACTAGAAGTTGTGCACGTTAGGTACATAGTAACTGTTGTTAATTGGAAGTTTTACTTGTATAGTACATAGTAACTGTTGTTAACTGGAAGTTGTACTTGTATAGCACAGGGTAACTGTTGTTAATTGGAAGTTGTACTCGTATAGCACATAAAAACTGTTACTAACCGATGTTCTACTTGTATAGCACATAGTAACTGTTTTTAACTGGACGTTGTGCACGTGTAGTACATAGTAACTTTTGTTAACTGGAAGTTGTACTTGTATAGCACATAGTTGCTGTTGTCAATTGGAAGTTTTACTTGTATAGTACATAGTAACTGTTGTTAACTGGAAGTTGTACTTTTATAGCACATAGTAACTGTTGTTAACTGGAAGTTTTACTTGTAGAGTACATAGTAACTGTTGTTAATTGGAAGTTGTACTTGTATAGCACATAGTAACTGTTGTTACTGGAAATTGCACTTGTATAGCACATAGTAACTGTTGTTAACTTGAAGTTGTACTTGTATAGCACATAGTAACTGTTGTTAACTGGAAGTACTACTTGTATAGCACATAGTAACTGTTTTTGACTGGACGTTGTGCACATGTAGTACATAGTATCTGTTGTTAACTGAAAGTTGTATTGTATAGCACATAGTTACTGTTGTTAATTGGAAGTTTTACTTGTATAGTACATATTATATGTTGTTAACTGGAAGTTATACTTGTATAGCCCATAGTAACTATGGTTAACTGGAAATTGTACTTGTATAGCACATAGTAACTGTTGTTAACTGGAAAATGTGCACGTGTAGTACATAGTAACTGTTGCTAAATGGAAGATGTACTTGTATAGAAAATTAGTAACTGTTGTTAACTGGAAGTTGTACTTGTATAGTACATAGTAACTGTTGTTAACTGGAATTTTTACTTGTATAGTACATAGTAACTGTTGTTAATTGGAAGTTGTACTTGTAAAGCACATAGTAACTGTTGTTAACTGAAAGTTGCACTTGTTTTAGCACATAGTAACTGTTGTTAACTGGAAGTTGTACTTGTCTAGCACATAAAAATTGTTAACTTGAAGTTGTACTCGTATAGCACATAGTAATTGTTGTTAAGTGGAAGTACTATTCGTATAGCACATAGTAACTGTTGTTAACTGGAAGCTGTACTGATATAGCACATAGACTGTTATTAACTGGAAGTTGTACTCGTATAGCACATAGTAACTGTTGTTAACTGGAAGTACTACTTGTATAGTACATAGTAACTGTTGTGAACTGGAATTTGTACTTGCATTGCACATAGTAACTGCTGTTAACTGGATGTTGTACTTCTATAGCACATAGTAACTGTTGTTAACTAGAAGTTGTGCACGTTAGGTACATAGTAACTGTTGTTAACTGGAAGTTGTACTTGTATAGCACATAGTAACTGTTACTAAGTGATGTTGTACTTGTATAGCACATAGTAACTATTTTTGACTGGACGTTGTTCACGTGTAGTACATAATATTTGTTGTTAACTGGAAGTTGTACTTGTATAGTACATAGTAACTGTTGTTAATTGGAAGTTGTACTTGTATAGCACAGAGTAACTGTTGTTAATTGGAAGTTCTACTTTTATAGCACATAGTAACTGTTGTTAACTGGAAGTTTTACTCGTATAGTACATAGTAACTGTTGTTAATATAAAGTTGTACTTGTATAGCACATAGTAACTGTTGTTAACTGAAAGAACTACTTGTATAGCACATAGCAACTGTTACTAACTGGTAGTTGTGCACGTGTAGTACATAGTAACTGTTCTTAATTGGAAATTGTACTTGTATAGCACATAGTAACTGTTGTCAACTGGAAGTTGTATTTGTATAGCACATAGTAACTGTTGATAACTGGAAGATGTGCACGTGTAACTGTTCTTAACTGGAAATTGTACTTGTATAGCACATAGTAAGTGTTGTTAACTGGAAGTTGCACTTGTATAGCACATAATAACTGTTGTTAACTGGAAGTTATTTTTGTATTGCACATAGTAACAGTTGTTATCTGGAAGTACTACTTGTATAGTACATAGTAACTGTTGTTTACTGGAAGTTGTTCACGTGTAGGACATAGTAACTGTTGTTAACTCGATGTTGTACTTGTATAGCACATAGTAATAGTTCTTAACTGGTATTTGTACTTGTATTGCACATAGTAACTGTTGTTAACTGGAAGTTGTACTTGTATAGCACATAGTTACTGTTGTTAACTAGAAGTTGAGCACGTTAGGTACATAGTAAATGTTGTTAACTGAAAGTTGTACTTGTATAATACATGGTAACTGTCATTAACTGGAAGTTGTACTTGTATAGCACATAATAACTGTTGTTAACTGGAAGAACTGCACGTTTAGTGCATAGTAACTGTTGTTAACTAGAAGTGGTACTTGTATAGCACATAGTAACTGTTTTTAACTGGAAAATGTGCACGTGTAGTACATAGTAACTGTTGTTAACTGGAAGTTGTTCTTGTATAGCACATAGTAACTCTTGTTAACTGGAACTTTCACTTGCATAGTACAAAGTAACTGTTGTTAATTGGAAGTTGTACTTGTATAGCACATAGTAACTGTTGTTAACTGGATGTTGTACTTGTATAGCACATAGTAATTGTTCTTAACTGGTATTTGTACTTGTATTGCACATAGTAACTGTTGTTAACTGGAATTTGTACTTGTATTGCACATAGTAACTGTTGTTAACTGGAATTTGTACTTGTATTGCACATAGTAACTGCTGTTAACTGGATGTTGTACTTGTATAGCACATAGTAACTGTTGTTAACTAGAAGTTGTGCACGTTAGGTGCATAGTAAATGTTTTAACTGCAAGTTGTACTTGTATAGCACATAGTAGCTGTCATTAACTGGAAGTTGTACTTGTATAGTGAATAGTAACTGTTGTTAACTGGAAGTTGTACTTGTATAGCACATAGTAAGTGTTGTTAACTGGAAGTTGCACTTGTATAGCACATAATAACTGTTGTTAACTGGAAGTTATTTTTGTATTGCACATAGTAACAGTTGTTATCTGGAAGTACTACTTGTATAGTACATAGTAACTGTTGTTTACTGGAAGTTGTTCACGTGTAGGACATAGTAACTGTTGTTAACTCGATGTTGTACTCGTATAGCACATAGTAACTGTTGTTAACTGGATCTTTTACTTGTATAGTACATAGTATCTGTTGTTAATTGGAAGTTGTACTTCTATAGCACATAGTAATTGTTGTTAACATGAAGTTGTACTCGTATAGCACATAGTAACTGTTGTTAAGTGGAAGTACTATTCGTATAGCACATATTAACTGTTGTTAACTGGAAGCTCTACTGGTATAGCACATATTAACTGTTATTAACTGGATGTTGTACTTGTATAGCACATAGTAACTGTTTTTAACTGGAAGTACTACTTGTATTGCACATAGTAACTGCTGTTAACTGGATGTTGTACTTGTATAGCACATAGTAACTTGTTAACTGGATCTTTTACTTGTATAGCACATAGTAACTTGTTATCTGGATCTTTTACTTGTGTAGCACATAGTAACTGTTGTTAACTGGAAAATGTTCACGTGTAGTACATAGTAACTGTTGTTAAATGGAAGTTGTACTTGTATAGCACATAGTAACTGTTGTTAACTGGAAGTTGTACTTGTATAGTACATAGTAACTGTTGTTAACTGGAACTTTTACTTGTATAGTACATAGTAACTGTTGTTAATTGGAAGTTGTACTTCTATAGCACATAGTAACTGTTGTTAACTGGAAGTTGCACTTGTTTTAGCACATAGTAACTGTTGTTAACTGGAAGTACTACTTGTATAGTACATAGTAACTGTTGTTTACTGGAAGTTGTTCACGTGTAGGACATAGTAACTGTTGTTAACTGGAATTTGTACTTGTATTGCACATAGTAACTGCGTTTAACTGGATGTTGTACTTGTATAGCACATAGTAACTGTTGTTAACTAGAAGTTGTGCACGTGAGGTACATATTAAATGTTGTTAACTGAAAGTTGTACTTGTATAGTACATGGTAACTGTCATTAACTGGAAGTTGTACTTGTATAGAACATAGTAACTGTTGTTAACTGGAAGATGTGCACGTGAAGGACATAGTAACTGTTGTTAACTGGAAGTTGTACTTTTATAGCACATAGTAAGTGTTGTTAACTGGAAGTTGTACTTGTATAGCACATAGTAACTGTTGTTAACTGGATGTTGTACTTGTATAACACATAGTAACTGTTGTTAACTGGAAGTTATACTCAAGCAGTCTACTTGTTTGTTTTTTAATTTTGTGCAAAGCTACACAAGGGCTGTCTGTGCTCGCGCTCCCCAACTTCGCAGTGTAATTCTAGAAGGATCATCACCACCCATCTCCAAGTCTTTTACCAAGGAATAGTGGGAATGTCCATTACATTATATTGCCACGTGGCTGATAGAGCGAGAATGTTTGGTGTGACTGGGATTTGAACTCGAGCACCTTAACCACCTGGCCATTCCAGCTTTCTTGACTAGTGACTCTGACTTCTGGTTTTTTACAGTTTAAATAAGTGGTAGTAATCATTACACACATTTTCTTTTAGCAAGTAGTGTTGATGTCTAATTTTTGGTTTGTTAGGAGAAACACGATTAATGTGACTTGACCATTTAAGAGGTTTCGGCTTTGATTCCTTCACCGACTGTGCTAGTTGTGAAAAATGTACAATGTAATGAAGTGCAGCTTTGCTGTATTTTATGTTTGATGAAAATGTTATTAGTAGATTTTGGAACAAGTGTAGATTTAATAAATACAAAACAATTTTGTGAGAAAGTTTTCAAAAATGCTTTCATTAATTATCAATATTCAACAATTTATTTTCTTCATTGTAGAGGGCAGCAGTGTGAGAGAGATGAAGAAGTCAGACTAATGTTAAAAACACTTGTTTTGTGTTCGCCTCTGATAATATTCTTTTTCATCTCTTATAAAGGTGAGGTCCAGCTACTCATTTAAAAAAATACGTGTTTAATTAACAAGAATAAGGGATTGTACATAAAGATAAGAGACAATTATATCGTTTATTTTTCACTGCATATTTAACTTTGGGATGTAAATCATCCTACTGTAAAACTAAAGTTTCTAAGGAAACAAATATACGCTGAAGTGATTGGTTCTCCATGTCTCATCTCATAACATAAAACCAGATAATTATATATTTTTCACACGACAGTAATGGTTCTGTCCTACTCAACTATTTTCTCGCAGCTCTTCTGGTATTGGAACAAGGACCAAAGCTCCCAACGATATTTGTTATAACACCTACTTACAACCGGCCTGTGCAGCAGCCAGAGTTAATCCGGCTGTCACAAACTTTAAAGCTAGTTTCCAACATACACTGGATTGTAGTGGAAGACGCTCTTCAACCGACCGAACGACTGCGCCATCTTTTGGCAAGAACTGGCATTGCTTACACGCAGCTTGCAACGGGAGACGAACAAGTGGAGTGCAGAGGTAGGCCTGGCAGAGGCATCACAAATCGTAAAGTCGCCCTCAGGTGGCTGCGGGAGAACGCAGAAAAAGGGGTTGTGTTCTTTGCAGATGACGATAATGCTTATGACCTTCGGCTTTTTGATGAGGTGAGCAGCTGACAGTTTTGTAATAACAACAGGTGTGAGGTTAGCCAGTCATAACTTTGTAATGAAAACAGGTGTTCTGATTTTCAAACTGTTTTGATTAAAATTTTCTTATACCACATTCCACATGTGAAGTCACCAGGACCACAGTTATACCAGACTACCTATAATAATAATAAACTGGACTATGGTTATATAACATGTTCAAAAGTGTAGTTTATTCAGCCACACATATTCCACAAACCATATCCAGCTATATTATCAATTAGGCTAAACCTGTCCTGTAAGTTGAACCACTTTTCTTTCTTCTGGTATTTAAAATTCATAAACAAATTTCCAACTCTAGTTTATAATAAATACCAAACCAACAACACAATTACTGTTGAAACCGATCAAAAAACTGCAATACTATTTTACTTCTAGATAAGATGGACCAAGAAAGTGTCAGTTTGGCCTGTTGGCTTTGCCTCGAGAACATATGCCATTGGGTCTCCAATCGTACAGAATGGAATCGTAACTGGCTTTCATGATGGTTTTAAAGGTAAGTACTCTCCAGCCATAGTTCAATATACTGTTTTAGTTGTCAAGAGAAGACAGAGTAATATCTAGTTTTAGATATTTTTTACAGATATTTCAAATGTTACTTACTAAAAGCTATTACAGAAGATAAACTGCTTTTGAAAATAATATGCAAACAGCAATACAGAGGAATGTGGCTGAGGGATGGGTTACAGTCCCATAAAGACCACCTGTAACATCTAATCATCTCTTTCTCCATGAACACACAACTAGTTCACAGTGCATGACACCAGGGATATTTATGGTGGAACACAGAGCCATTTCTGAGTAGTGATACTTGTATCAGTAAATATCAAAGCCCAAACACACCAGCTACAGTATCAAGAGAAAAGAACCACCATCCTCAAAAAGATGGTGTAAAGCTGTTTTAGCACCAGAACACACATAAGTGTTGGTACCACTGACAAAGTTCACAGTCAGGTTATGTTGTCCAAGAATTCTCCAAATCCACCCAGAACTAAATTACAGAAATCATGGTAAGAGAAAACTAAATTACAGAATACAGGGTAAGAGAAAACTAAATTACAGAATACAGGGTGAGAGAAAACTAAATCACAGAAATCATGGTGAGAGAAAAGTAAGAGAATACAAGGTGAGAGAAAACTGAGTTACAGAATACAGGGTGAGAGAAAAACTCAATCACAGAATACAGGGTGAGAAAAAACTCAATTACAGAATTCACAAAGGAGGCTGCTTATTAAGAATGGAGTTTGTTACAGCACTGAACGAGACACGATATGTTCCCAAACAGAAGCTTGTATTAAAGTTAAGATATTGTACACATTATGTTAATAACGCTATTTCTGAAGCTTTGTGATCGTCACAAAATGAACAGTAAAACAAAGTAAACTCAAGTTAGGGTTAGGAAAATGTTGTGACAGTAATACAAAAGATGAAAATCTTGAACTGTATGGCCAGAACCCCAGAAAATTTAGATATAACAGAATGAACACCTTACTATACAACAGTATTTCTATGTAACACAACACCTTACTATACAACACTATTACTATATAACAGAATACCTTACTATACAACACTATTACTATATAACAGAATACCTTACTACACAGCAGTATTTATATATAACAGAATACTTTACTATACAGCAGTATTTCTAGAATTAATAAAGAATGAATACCTTACTATACAGCAGTATTTCTATATAACATAATACTTTACTATGCAGCAGTATTTCTATATAACAGATTACCTTACTATGCAGCAGTATTTCTATATAACAGAATACTTTACTATGCAGCAGTATTTCTATATAACAGATTACCTTACTATGCAGCAGTATTTCTATATAACAGATTACCTTACTATGCAGCAGTATTTCTATATAACAGAATACTTTACTATGCAGCAGTATTTCTATATAACAGATTACCTTACTATGCAGCAGTATTTCTATATAACAGATTACCTTACTATACAGCAGTATTTCTATATAACAGAATACTTTACTATGCAGCAGTATTTCTATATAACAGATTACCTTACTATGCAGCAGTATTTCTATATAACAGAATACTTTACAATAAAGCAGTATTTCTATATAACAGAATACTTTACAATAAAGCAGTATTTCTATATAACAGAATACCTTACTATACAGCAGTATTTCTATATAACAGAATACTTTACTATGCAGCAGTATTTCTATATAACAGATTACCTTACTATGCAGCAGTATTTCTATATAACAGAATACTTTACTATGCAGCAGTATTTCTATATAACAGATTACCTTACTATGCAGCAGTATTTCTATATAACAGATTACCTTACTATGCAGCAGTATTTCTATATAACAGA
Organism: Carcinoscorpius rotundicauda; assembly: GCA_011833715.1. Classification (NCBI taxonomy): domain Eukaryota; kingdom Metazoa; phylum Arthropoda; class Merostomata; order Xiphosura; family Limulidae; genus Carcinoscorpius; species Carcinoscorpius rotundicauda. The sequence continues at coordinate 10,509,456 of CM022401.1, read as the reverse complement.
TTACCTTACTATGCAGCAGTATTTCTATATAACAGATTACCTTACTATACAGCAGTATTTCTATATAACAGAATACTTTACTATGCAGCAGTATTTCTATATAACAGATTACCTTACTATGCAGCAGTATTTCTATATAACAGATTACCTTACTATGCAGCAGTATTTCTATATAACAGATTACCTTACTATGCAGCAGTATTTCTATATAACAGAATACTTTACAATAAAGCAGTATTTCTATATAACAGAATACCTTACTATACAGCAGTATTTCTATATAACAGAATACTTTACAATAAAGCAGTATTTCTATATAACAGAATACCTTACTATACAGCAGTATTTCTATATAACAGAATACTTTACAATAAAGCAGTATTTCTATATAACAGAATACCTTACTATACAGCAGTATTTCTATATAACAGAATACCTTACTATACAGCAGTATTTCTATATAACAGAATACTTTACAATAAAGCAGTATTTCTATATAACAGAATACTTTACAGCAGTATTTCTAGAATCAATAAAGAATGAAACCAATGTTCGTGTTATCCTCTTCTCTGTCACACCAAGAGGTTACACCTCTATATTACATAAACATTTGTGTATTTAATTTGCTTAAACATGGTCTTTGACACCAAATTCTGTTTGAAGTGAAGAGCTTATGGAAAGTGTAATCTAAGACTGACCCTACTATCCTTCATAAAATATTTTTTGTTACAAAGAAAGTTATGGTACTGGACAATAGCATTCAACTATGGTCATGTGAATTAATACAGCCATCATTATAAGAAATTGTTTTTATAAACTTTCTAACAGCTTCAACTAAAGGATAAAAATAATAAAACTTTCTAAATAAGTGATATTATTATGTATCAGGTAACAAAGATCGCGCTAGAAAGTTTGCTGTAGACATGGCAGGTTTTGCTGTCTCCATTCCATTCCTTTTCAGAAGACCAAGTGTCACCATGGGCTGTGATGAAGGGTTCTTAGAAGATCAATTCTTACAGAGCCTGGAAGTTAGTGTGTATGACCTGGAGCCCAAGGCTGAGAACTGTGTACAGGTATTTAAAACATTAAAATGTAAGAGAAAAAAACCCAAATATAAAAATAATCCACAGCTGACCAGTGTATGAAGGCGAGGAAACACTATAACAGCTGCCAACAGTAACAAATAAGATATTAGATTTATTAACAACATTATAATTATGAAATAATATGAAGCATAATGATTAGGAAATGTCAGAGTGAAGTCTCAAGGGAGACAGATTTTTAAAAACTGGTCAGGATGGTTTTCTTCAATAAATGTTTACAGAAACTACAAAGAACAATATTATTTTAGATTTATTGTTAACTATTAACAAAGAAATTACTGATACGATGGACATGGGAGAACATATGGGTCCAGATGATCATTTCTAACAAGATTTGATGTTTTTCTGCATATAGAAATAAGGAATAATAAGATTCTGGTCTCAAAGTTTAAGAGTGAACAATGTGAAATGGATAACTGAATTAGCTGGATAGACAAGATCAAAACAGCGGGTCAGAGGGAAATTAGAAAATAGAAAACAATATGGTATTTCTTCAAATACATTAAGGGTAACCATAATGTTAGGATAGGAGCAGTATGATTTAGGTGTGATACCAGATGTGATGATTATGGGTTATTATATTGTACTAATGAAGATATAACAAATAATCTTCAGTGGTTGTTTGATGGTTGAACAAGAATATAACATTAATTCTGAACTTCTCAAGAAAGAACTGGTAAGTTTAAACAATGATAAATCTCCAGGGGTGAGGTAGTATTTACTCCAGGGTTTTGAAGGAAGTTAAGGAATGGGTGTGAGACACCTGCTACTACTTGAACAGTCGAAAATATTGAAAGTTGCTTTGTGTCACTTCTACCTTCAAGGAAAGAGATAAAAATTTTCTCAGTAATTAGAGGCCAGTTAGCCTTACATCAGTTGTAAGAAAAGTGTTTGAAAACTAGATAAAAGATGATCTGTAAATTCATTTAATAAAATTTAATCTGTTATCGGGTCATTCATTCACGAAGTTTCTGCATATTTATATGAGAGTACAGATGTGGATTTGGTGCATTTAGATTTTCAGAAATAACCTGATGAGATGCCACATACAATACTTGTTAAAAACGTTACTGTAAGGGAGAGAGATGGGATGCAGATGGTTTTATTAAGTCAAAGTAGATTACTGCCACAAGTGGGGTACCTCAGGCCTTCAATGTGTTTGATTTACATCAATGAAAAATATGAATAGATTATTTAAATATGCTGATGACATTTTGGGTATTCTAATTTCACAAGAAGATTGGAATAACTTGATGTACTGGGTGAATAAATGGTTTACAATTATAATAAATGCAAGGTTAATACATGTATCACAATTTCAATGATAATTTGGATGGGAATAATCTTAACAGTTTTACAGAGAAAGAAAATCTCTATTCTGGTTGGTCAATCTCTTATATTATCTAATATAATATAATATTATCCAGTTACTAGAGCCTAGACAAATGAGATTAAAAGTTATATCTAAAAAAATACTGAATACAAGTCTGTAGAGGTTATAATGTCATTGTATAAGTAATTTGTTAGATCATATTTAAATTATGGCGTTCAGTCTTTGGCTTCTTACTTTAGAAAGAAAGCACAGAAGCACATTAAAAATTCACAGTCCGTGTATTGTAAACAATAAATGATTTTTAAAAAATACTAATGTAAGGGCTAAAAGTACTTTTACTACAAAGTTATAAATCATATAAAAAGTATTTTATTAGCAATTTCTTGAAAACCAAATTAAACATTAACAACTGAGGAATACTAAACAAATGGTAAACACTGCAGAGATGAGTCCACCAATATTTAAAGAAATAAAAATGTACATCAATTTCACTGAAAATGAAAAAATAAATTTGTTTCTCCACAGGTTCTTGCCTGGCATTTGAAATCAGGAAAGACAGAGATTCCACAGATATCTAATTTAGAACTAGTTAATAATGTAAATAGTACTAACCTACCTAAATTATATGATCACTTTTTTAATATACACTGAAATATTAATTAATAATGTAAATAGTACTAACCTACCTAAATTATATAATCACTTTTTAATATACACTGAAATATTAATTTAAAATATTAATAGTACTTACCTACCTAAATTATGTAATCACTTTTTTAATATACACTGAAATATTAATTAAAAATATTAATAGTACTTACCTACCTAAATTATATGATCACTTTCTTTCAGAGTTAATAGAATAGTTCATTGGACCTTCTTTATGAATGTTTTTGTTAATTATTTACTGAAAGTGTCCAGAAGCAGATGTGAACAGTTGTTGTACATTTCAAACTTGAATAAATTAATGATGTGACTTGGACTTTCAATGTTCACATATTTCTAAATGTTACTTTAATGCTTGAATAACAAAGAAATACAAAAACTTGATGAATCAGTGAATTTATTTTTATTTAACGGCAATGTTATGTATATTTACCCAGAAGTTATACTATGCTTTCTATTTCTTATTAAAGAAAACACATACAGTTTAATACAAAAGTAGACTACACAAGTCATAAATAAACTGGCAGGAAAATCATTACTTTCTAGTCTTTTAATGTTGTGTCGTTGGAACAGGAAGTTGATTGAAGTACTCACTGGCATTAACAGCTACTTCAACTGTAATGTTGTAAACCGGGTGAGTAGGAACCTACAGAGGTGAATAAACATATCTTATATACAGACAGGAACCTACAGAGGTAGCAAAACATAGCTTATGTATACGTAGAAACCTACAGAGGCAGCAAAACATATATATAGGTGGGAACCTACAGAGGCAGCAAAACATAGCTTATGTATACATAGAAACCTAAAGAGACAATAAAACATATATATAGGTAGGAACCTACAGAGGCAGCAAAACATATCTTATATAAAGGTAGGAACCTACAGAGACAATAAAACATATATATAGGTAGGAACCTACAGAGGCAGCAAAACATATATATAGGTAGGAACCTACAGAGACAATAAAACACGTCTTATATATAGGTACAAACCTACATAGCCAATATAACATATCCATATGTAGGAACCTACAGAGGTAGCAATACATATCTTATGTGCATGTAGGAACATAAAGACAAGAAAATGTATCTTATTTAGGTAGTAACCTACAGACGCAGCAAAACATATCTTATATACATGTAAGAACATACAGAGACAACAAAAACTATCTTTATATATAGTTAGGAACCTACAGGGGCATCAAAACATATATATATCAATAAGAACCTACATAGGCAGCAAAATATATATACATATAGGTAGGAACCTACACAGGCAGAAAAACATATCTTATATATAGTTAGGAACTTACAGGGACATCAAACCATATCTTATATATAGTTAGGAACTTACAGGGGCAACAAAACATATCTTATATATAGTTAGGAACTTACAGGGGCAACAAAACATTTCTTATGTGTAGGTAGAAACCTATAGAGGCAACAAAACATATCGAGGAATCAACAGAGGTGACCAAACAGATGTCACAGAACCTACACAGAAACATCAGAATTTTAATTCTCTTACTACGGGACTTGGTCTCATTTTATGTTTATTATACTTTTAATACCTTTAAGAACGTATCCGTATATCTTCACAACGTTTTGCAGATTTTCATTACAGATTTCCAGCACACTAAATGTCAGATCGCTTTATTAAAACTTTTCAAATTGTGATTTAATCCTATATTTTTAATTTTTGGATGTTGACTCTCCAACATACAAAGTTATCTTGATTTTAAGACTAAAAATACTTTTGTGCATTAGAAAACTATCAAATTTCATATGTGAAATCTTTATTACCTTCTAATAATAACACTTACATAACAGAAGTTACAATGATGCAGTATCCAGTTACATAAAACTGGCCTTTACAAAATGACTCATCTTGGTTTTGTTCCAGTGAACCAGTATTTTGTAACATGTACTCACATTACTGTTATAATACATTGCATACACATATATGTTATTACTACTTACAAATATTTTCTCAAGTTTCTGTTATTTTTTCTTAAAATGTAGAGTGGTAAAAAAGCAGTAACTTTTTCTGCTTATAAACTCGCTTCTCTTAAGTTGCTAAGCCTTGTCAAATTTGGCACATGGAAGATGTAAAACACAATAACGTTTCTGGGTTTTATATATTTATTTTGAAATAACCAAATAATATAAACTACTATATCATTACTGCAGAATTCCACTGTATTTTACCACGCTTACTAACTAAATGGTATTTGAGTTAAGAAAAGTATTGTTTTTCAGACAATATATTCACTTTCCAAGAAAAAGGACAGAGCCACTGTGTTTGACTCAGTACATTCAGTATATATAAACAATAGGAGGTTCTTATCTTATATCTCAGCTTGTCAACATCGGTTATTTCAGTTTTGAATTTATAAAAATTATAGAGTTTGTATTTGGACATCACAAGCATGTAATTTCAATGAATCCTGTATTCAACATACCACTGACAAACGAAGGTTGGTATTTATTACTTCTGTTTTAACACTTACTCTTAAACTAAGAAAACAATTCATGTATAATTCCAAAATCTAAATTATAATCTACAGTTTGATACCAATCCTACCGACATAATTTCATAAAATAGCAAAACAATAATACTTTATATTTACATCTACAAATGAAGTGTCCTACACTGGCAACAAAACAGATTTTAATATATATGTATAATAGTCTGCAAGGACAACACAAACTATTAATAATATAGGTAGTAATCTAATTAGGCAACAGAACAGATCCCTAATGTAGGCAGGAACCTATACATGCAAAAAATCTCTCTTAAATATAATTAGGAACCTACAGAGGTAACAAAACAGATGTTATGAGTAAAAACTAATAATTTCAATGTTTTTATGAAAACAGACATAAACTTGATACAGCCTCCAGTAAATACACGGTAATACAACTTATTAATTCATTGTTTCTGTCTCCAATAACACACACTGAAGAAATACGATTTTCATCAAAACAATGGGTCATAAAACAAACTTACCACTTCATTGTCTCTATCTCCAACAATGCATATGGAACCGATTCGGCCTCCAGCAAAATGCTGGGCTATAGATAAACCACTCAAAGTGTAACACGTGTGGTAGAAGTCTCTAGGTCTGTTTGTTGAAAAATAGGAAGTAACCGGTTCTAAGATCATTTTTACATAATAACAAAATGAAGAAAAAATTAAACAACTACGACTTTTAGATAGTAGCCATTATTATAAAATATAACATTTTATAAGAGCTTCATCTACAAGAAACACAACAAGAGAAAATATAGTCAGTCTTTAATGGGTTTCTCATGAAACTTGTTCAACCGAGATAAGGGGAAAGTTAACTGGTTAAAACAAAATGTACTAGGAGACAGATAATTCAATACACTAGTGGTAGATATATCAAAAGCATGTTAACACCTGATTTATACAGAAAATAACATTATCTGTCTCCTAGTACTTGTTTGTTTGATTTATACAGAAAATAACATTATCTGTCTCCTAGTACTTGTTTGTTTGATTTATACAGAAAATAACATTAAGTCTCCTAGCACTTGTTTGTATGATTTATACAGAAAATAAATAACATTGTCTGTCTCCTAGTACTTGTTTGTTTGATTTATACAGAAAATAATACTATCTCCTAGTTCTTGTTTGTTTGATTTATACAGAAAATAACATTATCTGTCTCCTAGTTCTTGTTTGATTTATACAGAAAATAACATTATCTGTCTCCTAGTACTTGTTTGTTTGATTTATACAGAAAATAACATTGTCTCCTAGCACTTGTTTGTATGATTTATACAGAAAATAAATAACATTGTCTGTCTCCTAGTACTTGTTTGTTTGATTTATACAGAAAATAACATTATCTGTCTCCTAGTACTTGTTTGTTTGATTTATACAGAAAATAACATTATCTGTCTCCTAGTACTTGTTTGTTTGATTTATACAGAAAATAACATTATCTGTCTCCTAGTACTTGTTTGTTTGATTTATACAGAAAATAACATTATCTGTCTCCTAGTACTTGTTTGTATGATTTATACAGAAAATAAATAACATTGTCTGTCTCCTAGTACTTGTTTGTTTGATTTATACAGAAAATAACATTATCTGTCTCCTAGTACTTGTTTGTTTGATTTATACAGAAAATAACATTATCTGTATCCTAGTACTTGTTTGTTTGATTTATACAGAAAATAACATTATCTGTATCCTAGTACTTGTTTGTTTGATTTATACAGAAAATAACATTATCTGTATCCTAGTACTTGTTTGTTTGATTTATACAGAAAATAACATTGTCTCCTAGCACTTGTTTGTATGATTTATACAGAAAATAAATAACATTGTCTGTCTCCTAGTACTTGTTTGTTTGATTTATAGAGAAAATAACATTATCTGTCTCCTAGTACTTGTTTGTTTGATTTATACAGAAAATAACATTATCTGTCTCCTAGTACTTGTTTGTTTGATTTATACAGAAAATAACATTATCTGTCTCCTAGTACTTTTTGTTTTATATATCTACCACTAGTCTATTAAATTATTCAGGTAAAACCTTATGGAGAAAGCTATTTAAGCAGTAAGTGTTACAGCAGGAATGTATCGTCAGGAGATATAGCATGATAACCATTAGGTCACAGTCTGCCCGCATTACTAAAGTAATGGCTGCATTTGTCAAGTCTTCTTTTAAGATTCATGACCTTAAGACTATTATTTTGTATGAGTATCAATTTACATTTTTTATGTTTTGAATCTATACATACTTTCCTGGTTTGTCAATCAAGCCTCCAGATGTGTTCTGACAACATATCAACAAATATTCTTGTAAAGCAGTTTGGTTAAACAGCCAGTGTTCCATACTTGTTGTCAAGTTATCTGAACAAATAAAATTACTTTATGTATCATTTAGATATAATCATTCTGTAAACAAACAAATCTTTTAAGTTCAAGAATTAACTTTCCCAATGCTTTACATTACCAGATACCTCAAGATGTTTTACCTTCCTTCTATAATACATCATCTGACAACTTTACATTACCAGATACCTCAAGATGTTTTACCTTCCTTCTATTATCCATCATCTGACAACTTTACATTACCAGATACCTCAAGACTGTTTTAACTTCCTTCTATAATACATCATCTAACAACTTTACATTACCAGATACCTCAAGACTGTTTTAACTTCCTTCTATAATACATCATCTAACAACTTTACATTACCAGATACCTCAAGACTGTTTTAACTTCCTTCTATTATCCATCATCTAACAACTTTACATTACCAGATACCTCAAGACTGTTTTAACTTCCTTCTATAATACATCATCTAACAACTTTACATTACCAGATACCTCAAGACTGTTTTAACTTCCTTCTATAATACATCATCTAACAACTTTACATCACCAGATACCTCAAGACTGTTTTAACTTCCTTCTATTATCCATCATCTGACAACTTTACATTACCAGATACCTCAAGACTGTTTTAACTTCCTTCTATAATACATCATCTAACAACTTTACATCACCAGATACCTCAAGACTGTTTTAACTTCCTTCTATAATACATCATCTAACAACTTTACATTACCAGATACCTCAAGACTGTTTTAACTTCCTTCTATAATACATCATCTGACAACTTTACATTTTCAGATACCTCAAGATGTTTTACTTCCTTCTATAATACATCATCTGACAACTTTACATTACCAGATACCTCAAGATGTTTTACCTTCCTTCTATAATACATCATCTGACAACTTTACATTACCAGATACCTCAAGATGTTTTACCTTCCTTCTATTATCCATCATCTGACAACTTTACATTACCAGATACCTCAAGACTGTTTTAACTTCCTTCTATAATACATCATCTAACAACTTTACATTACCAGATACCTCAAGACTGTTTTAACTTCCTTCTATAATACATCATCTAACAACTTTACATTACCAGATACCTCAAGACTGTTTTAACTTACTTCTATAATACATCATCTGACAACTTTACATTTTCAGATACCTCAAGATGTTTTACTTCCTTCTATAATACATCATCTGACAACTTTACATTACCAGATACCTCAAGATGTTTTACCTTCCTTCTATAATACATCATCTAACAACTTTACATTACCAGATACCTCAAGATGTTTTACCTTCCTTCTATAATACATCATCTAACAACTTTACATTACCAGATACCTCAAGACTGTTTTAACTTCCTTCTATAATACATCATCTGACAACTTTACATTTTCAGATACCTCAAGACTGTTTTTACCTTTCTTCTATAATACATCATCTGACAACTTTACATTACCAGATACCTCAAGATGTTTTACCTTCCTTCTATTATCCATCATCTGACAACTTTACATCACCAGATACCTCAAGATGTTTTTACCTTCCTTCTATTATCCATCATCTGACAACTTTACAATTTTCTGTATTACTAGACATTCAACAATTTTGTTTTCGATTCCTTCTATAATACATCATCTGATAACTTCACAATTCTCTATATTACCAGACATCTCAAGAGTTCTTTTTTCACCTGTAGAAGAGAGCAATCTGTGAATTAAAGGAAAAGTCCCTCCTTGCCAAAAGGAATAACATCCATCCACCAGCTTGTTGGTTCGTCCCTGGAAACCACCTTCATATTTCATCTGTTTCCTAGCTAGCCACCTCTAAATGATACAAGTTGAATTTATTTAACATGGCATATTAACAACCCAGAGACTAAATAAACTATGGGCTAGAATGTTACCTTACTAAATTTAATTCCAAATCATACAACTAACATGCGTATATGTAATAAAATACAATATCAAACTCAAGATAGACAATGTCTTAGCAATATAAAACTGAAGTGTTGCTATTACTCTAACATTATTTCACTAAATAATAATAAAGGTATCATAGTATTAAAGTTTTTTATGTCAGATTATAACTACTTTCACATGGAGTTTTAATTTTATCATTTTAATCACATCAAAATACTGTTTAAAAGACATCTACAAAATCAAAATAAACAATCACTCTATCAAGCTGAATAAAGAAAACACCTTACCTACCAGTAATTTGTGAACATCGCACAGTTTTTCTCGTCCAAGAAGTACCAGACTTGCAAAACCACAGAAAGTGTAGCCTCCATGAGCTTCCATACCAGGCACCCCACCGAAACCCCCTTCATACGTCTGACATCTAGGAAGTAACTCAAGCTTTTGAATGTTGGAAATGTCCAGCAAACTTAACAATGTAACTTAATAAACTATAAAGTTAAATATGCAGCCATTTATGACTGATTATAAAACAAAGTACAAACAATACTACTGGACTGAAAACAAAGTACAAACAATACTATCAGACAGAAGACAATGTACAAACAATACTACAAGACTGAAAACAAAGTAAAAACGATACTACCAGACAGAAGACAAAGTAAAAACGATACTACCAGACTAAAAACAAAGTACAAACAATACTACTGGACTGAAAACAAAGTACAAACAATACTACTGGACTGAAAACAAAGTTCATACAACACTACCAGACTAAAAACAAAGTAAAAACAATACTACGAGACAGAAGACAAAGTAAAAACGACACTACCAGACAGAAGACAAAGTAAAAATGACACTATCAGACAGAAGACAAAGTAAAAATGACACTATCAGACAGAAGACAAAGTAAAAACGATACTACCAGACTAAAAACAAAGTACATACAATACTACCAGACTGAAAACAAAGTACAAACAATACTACCAGACTGAAAACAAAGTAAAAACAATACTACGAGACAGAAGACAAAGTAAAAACGATACTATCAGACAGAAGACAAAGTACAAACGATACTATCAGACAGAAGACAAAGTACAAACGATACTACCAGACTAAAAACAAAGTACAAACAATACTACCGGACTGAAAACAAAGTACAAACAATACTATTGGACTGAAAACAAAGTACAAACAATACTACTGGACTGAAAACAAAGTACAAACAATACTATTGGACTGAAAACAAAGTACAAACAATACTACTGGACTGAAAACAAAGTACAAACAATACTACTGGACTGAAAACAAAGTACAAACAATACTATCGGACAGAAGACAATGTACAAACAATACTACCAGACTGAAAACAAAGTAAAAACAATACTACCAGACAGAAGACAAAGTACAAACGATACTACCAGACTAAAAACGAAGTACAAACAATACTACCGGACTGAAAACAATGTACAAACAATACTACTGGACTGAAAACAAAGTACATACAATACTACCAGACTAAAAACAAAGTACAAACAATACTATCGGACAGAAGGCAATGTACAAACAATACTACCAGACTGAAAACAAAGAACAACAGTAGTTGCTGTCCATCAGTAGCAAGCACAGACAAAGTCTAAAATCTCTAACAAACAATAAAAGAAGGTCTTACAATTGGATTCAAGAATTAGAAGAGATAATTTGTGTGAAACAACTACTCATAATTTCCAAACAGAATAGATTACCATCATATGTATTTCTTATCAGTTACAGTAGATTCTGGACTTTTCAATAGTTAATGTGATTCTCTCAAGAAACAACAGTATTCAGAATTTCACATTTGTCCCATGGCCAAAACACTCACTTGCTTATGGTTGTGAGAGTGAGTTTGTGTTAATATAGAGCTGATAACACTAATTCTGCTGAAGAAACTGTGCCTAATGAGTTAATAACAGCTGTACCACATGGTTGAATACTAAACTATATAAAACACTTAACAGTTTAGAATATAAAAAGATATCTACCTTACTACCCATTCTGCTGTCCCATCAAACAAGTCTGGGGTGAAAATATTTGTTAATCTAGCAACAGCCAGAGCACAGTAGACTCCTCTGGTGGAAAAACAAAACATTAACATAACTTAAAAAATAGTTCACAGTTTGTTTTAAGAGCAAAGTCACTTCTGCCTATCTGCTATGTTCACTGTGGGAAATCAAACCATTAATTTTAGCCTTGTAAGTCCATGAATGTAGAGCCACCAGGGCATCCAAAAAACACTACTAACAACAATACTCTATGGTAAACTCCTCCAACAGAAAAGAAAATATAATTTTAACAGGAAAACATTTACCAGTGGCAAGAGCATGGTAGACTACTATAATTTATATAAATAATATGGTTGTATTTGTCTCTCCGGAATTTTTGTTTAAAATTTCTCAATAATTTGCTACAAATCTCATACTATTAAAATGGTCTTTGTCTGAGGAGTTGGGATTACATACAGGCTTTTTCATTCAAAATCACCTTAACTTATTTTTTACTTAATCAAACTTTTTAATGGAATGAAGAAGGTATATGATAGTGTAATGGGATTCTCATCATTTGACAACAAGCTTCAACTTTATGTTTGTGAAGTATTTCACACAAACAACAAGCTTCTGTTTCAACTTTATGTTTGTGAAGTATTTCACACAAACAACAAGCTTCTGTTTCAACTTTATATTTGTGAAGTATTTCACACAAACAACAAGCTTCTGTTTCAACTTTATGTTTGTGAAGTATTTCACACAAACAACAAGCTTCTGTTTCAACTTTATGTTTGTGAAGTATTTCACACAAACAAGCTTCTGTTTCAACTTTATGTTTGTAAAGTATTTCACACAAACAAGCTTCCATTTCAACTTTATGTTTGTAAAGTATTTCACACAAACAATCTTCTGTTTCAACTTTATGTTTGTGAAGTATTTCAAACAAACAACAAGCTTCCATTTCAACTTTATGTTTGTGAAGTATTTCAAACAAACAAACAAGCTTCTGTTTCAACTTTATGTTTGTGAAGTATTTCACACAAGCTTCTGTTTCAACTTTATGTTTGTGAAGTATTTCACACAAGCTTCTGTTTCAACTTTATGTTTGTGAAGTATTTCACACAAGCTTCTGTTTCAACTTTATGTTTGTAAAGTATTTCAAACAAACAAGCTTCTGTTTCAACTTTATGTTTGTAAAGTATTTCACACAAACAATCTTCTGTTTCAACTTTATGTTTGTAAAGTATTTCAAACAAACAACAAGCTTCCATTTCAACTTTATGTTTGTAAAGTATTTCACATAAACAATAATTAATCTCCATGTAACTTTCAAAAAGAAATAAGATGAACGATACACTAAATACAATTTTATGTGATTTCTTGACTAACTTAGTACTAATATACACCTTTGCATTTCATTTGAAACCATAAGTTTATCATTTTGTGAACACACATTCAAATGTTTCTGCATGCCAGGTGAGTTTACCTTCATTGAAGCTTCACATTTTACTTTGTTTTATAATAAGTTAACTTCGGTTATTTTCATAGACTGCTTTAAACAACTTTTATTTTCTTTAGTATGAGTTTCCTGGTTTCAACTCATAAAACTGTGTCATACACTGAACACTTGTGTAACACTGTGTCATACACTGAACACTTGTGTAACACTGTGTCATACACTGAACACTTGTGTAACACTGTGTCATACACTGAACACTTGTGTAACACTGTGTCATACACTGAACACTTGTGTAACACTGTGTCATACACTGAACACTTGTGTAACACTGTGTCATACACTGAACACTTGTGTAACACTGTGTCATACACTGAACACTTGTGTAAAACTGTGTCATACACTGAACACTTGTGTAAAACTGTGTCATACACTGAACACTGTAATAAATATATTAACTTCATTGCTTCCATTACGTGCAACTTTATTAAATACAGTTATGTTCACACGAGTTTGTTTGTCTGATCATGTTACATTGTTTCAAATTGACCAAGATTTATCATCTGAATACTTAATGTCTACAAGAAAGCATAGCTTAAACTGAGTGCAGGAAAATTACAGACAAAATAAAATTCAAAGGGCATGAAAATTAATACAAACATTTGTTGGGTTAAGAATAGTTTAAAATAATCATAAATCATGAAGTGAGCAAGAAAAACATAGCAAACTGTACATACATTAAAATATCACAAATTACATGTTGACATCCAAAATATGTTCCTCAAAACACATTCTTATTGTCAGTAACAACATCACTTTAGACACTCTTACCTATCATAAACATCACAAGTTCCTACTGTCAGTAACAACATCACTTCAGACACTCTTACCTATTATAAACATTGAAGGTTCTTACTGACAGTAACGACATCACTACACACACTCTTACCTATTATAAACATTGCACATTCCTACTGTCAGTAACGACATCACTTTAGATACTCTTACCTCTTACAAACATCACAAGTTCCTACTGTCAGTAACAACATCACTTCAGACACTCTTACCTATTATAAACATCACAAGTTCCTAGTGTCAGTAACCACATCACCTTAGACACTCTTACCTACCATAAAAATTGTACATTCTTACTGACACTAACACATTCATTTTAGACACTCTCTCCTGTTATAGACACTGCACGTTCTTACTGACAGTAACGACATCACTTTAGATACTCTTACCTCTTACAAACATCACAAGTTCCTACTGTCAGTAACAACATCACTTCAGACACTCTTACCTATTATAAACATCACAAGTTCCTAGTGTCAGTAACCACATCACCTTAGATACTCTTACCTACCATAAACATTGTACATTCTTACTGACACTAACACATTCATTTTAGACACTCTTACCTATTATAGACATTGCACGTTCTTACTGACAGTAACGACATCACTACACACACTCTTACCTATTATAAACATTGCACATTCCTACTGTCAGTAACGACATCACTACACACACTCTTACCTATTATAAACATTGCACATTCCTACTGTCAGTAACAACATCACTTTAGATACTCTTACCTAACATCCACTTCTCCAGATTCGTGCACTCTAAAGGAACCTCCTGTTTGTCGCATGGCATACAAGAATTTCTGGAGTTTTGTTCTGAAATTGAAAACCAAACTTTTACAACTAAACAGAAATGAAAGAATGTTGAAGGAAAAACTAGAAGTATGAAAACAGATAATTACAACAATTATCATCTCTTTAAACAAAGAACCCAGTAAAATTTACCACACTGTCCATGTGTCCATACTTTTTCATACAACCCTGATAATATATTTTTAAATACAACCACACTGTGATAACTTTTCAATACAGAACAGTACTGTCATATTTCACCTAACTGGGTCTATGTTTCTGTATGATTGTGTACTGTTCATACATCTGTGTATACAAACTTATGCTGTGATATTCCAACATAAAATGTGGTGCTCATATTTCTACATATAAACTTTCTCTAATAATATTTATACATTCAACTGTCCCTATACTTCTGTACACAACTGTAGTAATATTTATACATAGAACTGTCCCTACATTTCTGTGTACAACAATATTTATACATACAACTGTGTTAATATTTCTGTGTACAACTGTAGTAATATTTATACATACAACTTTCCCAATATTTCTGTATACAACTGTAGTAATATTTATACATACAACTGTCCCTATATTTCTGTATACAACTGTAATAATATTTATACATTCAACTGTCCCTATACTTCTGTACACAACTGTAGTAATATTTATACATAGAACTGTCCCTACATTTCTGTGTACAACAATAATATTTATACATACAACTGTGTTAATATTTCTGTGTACAACTGTAGTAATATTTGTACATACAACTTTCCCAATATTTCTGTATACAACTGTAGTAATATTTGTACATACAACTTTCCCTATATTTCTGTATACAACTGTAGTAATATTTGTACATACAACTTTCCCTATATTTCTGTATACAACTGTAATAATATTTATACATTCAACTGTCCCTATACTTCTGTACACAACTGTAGTAATATTTATACATAGAACTGTCCCTACATTTCTGTGTACAACAATATTTATACATACAAGTGTGTTAATATTTCTGTGTACAACTGTAGTAATATTTATACATACAACTTTCCCTATATTTCTGTATACAACTGTAGTAATATTTGTACATACAACTTTCCCTATATTTCTGTATACAACTGTAATAATATCTATACATTCAACTGTCCCTATACTTCTGTACACAACTGTAGTAATATTTATACATAGAACAGTCCCTACATTTCTGTGTACAACAATAATATTTATACATACAAGTGTGTTAATATTTCTGTGGACAACTGTAGTAATATTTATACGTACAACTGTCCCTATATTTCTGTATACAACTGTAATAATATTTATACACACAACTGTCCCTATATTTCTGTATACAACTGTAATAATACTTGTACGTACAACTGTCCCTATATTTCTGAATAAAACTGTCATAATATGTCTACATACAACCTTACTCTGATACATACTGTGATAATATTTCTACCTGTCTATGACTTGGTAGGCCTCTTCAGTTCCTATTATAGAGAGTGCATTAACAGCAGCATAAGTCGGGGCAAGATGGGGTAGTTGGTTGGGTCCACCTTCGCACAACAAACACATTTACTATAACTTTGCAGATTTAATACAGACTACAAATAATGTATGATTACAGAATTCAACTGTTAGGAAGAACCATTTAGAAGTTAGAGATCGAGTTCTGATGCATTTACACATTAAGTCATTGGTCAATATGCAAACATTGTTAATGTAATTAAGATCTTTCGTACTCTAACCCAGAAAAGTAATTTAACTTGATTTGTAAGAATGGATTTTATTAATCCCCCAATAAAATATGCAAATTATAAAGTGTACCTCCAAATCCACCATCAGGATGTTGACACTGTGAAAGGAACGCAGCAACCCTGCAACACGTGTTGTACGTTTTATTAAGCAACAACAGCAACCAAATCAACAAACAAGAACCTGCAACAGGTACGTTCAGCTAATAAATAAACGGTAAGATAATTACTAAAACACATTATTCTGTAGAAGTTTTGAGAGCAGAGAAATCAAAGTCTTATGTTTTCCAAACCCAAATGTTTTCGGGATTCTTCTAAAGGAAGAAAACATTTTCAGGAGTAATTATTATATTAGAAATAACGACATCACTGATAATATAAAGTCAAAATAAGTTAGAGCTCGTCCAACAGACCCATGATATTGAAGTGTCGTGTTTATTAGGAATACAGCTATATCTCATTACCAACATCCCAGATACATCTGATAATATGATCTATATTACATTTTACTTTCAGTTCAGATGTGTCTTGAAATTGTATACAAAATAATCTCTATGTTATGGAAAAAAAGAAAAACCTTACTTGGACTTTGTCTCATCACTGATTGGTTCGTCTAGAAGTTCCAAACTATGAAGAATCCAGTAACATAGCCATGGTCGACTAGCGTCCAAACACTGTGAAAAAAAAACACACAAAAGTCAACTATACAATTAAAAACCAGCTATGTAATGCACTAAATAAAATCTTGGGAGTTTATTTTTTGTAATATGAGCCAAAAAGAGGGAAATTATGCAATCAGATTACATTATGAAGAGTAATCTTCACAGACTTCATATCTGTTTATTTTGTATCACAGACAGGTGTGTATAGAATTTTAACAGACCATGATTAGTTGTTTCAATTCTCATGATAATAATTTTTATAAAATTCAAGTAAGGTAACTTTAAAATAAAGCAAAGTCTTGTGTAATCTATAAACAAAAAGGTATCAAAATGGAGAACAACAAGAATAATAAAAAATGAATAACGTTAAAACAAATTGCTTGCATACCATATGTCCTACCTCATACACTTCTTATATTGTACGTTTAACTCAAGTCCTACCTCATACACTTCTTATATTGTACGTTTAACTCAAGTCCTACCTCATACACTTCTTATATTGTACGTTTAACTCAAGTCCTACCTCATACACTTCTTATATTGTACGTTTAACTCAAGTCCTACCTCATATGTTTCTTATATCATATGTTTAACTCGAGTCCTACCTCATATGCTTGTGGTAATGAACAAAGTCCTTTTTTCAAGAAGTGTACATGTTGTTCACGTAGTAGCTGCAGACAACTGAAATATGTAACATAACAGAATCACTTCATACATCTCAAAACTTGGTGCAATAAATGGTTTATTACTTTGTTTTAGAAGGTGCTCTTTCCAGTTTATTTCAAATAATAATTTTTCTGTTTGTATTATTCAAAATGACATCACTAAAATTTTGTTTGTGTAACTGGTTTACAAACAGAATTATGATATTGTAAACACCTAGCATAGTAACAAATGCAGTTTAATACTGTACTTACTATTACACATGGTGTACCAGAAGTCTGGACCCATACAGAAAAATATACACTAAAGTACTTCCTTTCTAAGAAACCAACTTGAAATATACGTTCCATATCTCTTTATTAACTTTCCATCCACTTTTAAATTCTTAAAAAGTTAAACCTTCTTCAAACTACGAACTTAAGCTAAGGTCAGAGTTCAGTTTTCTCTTAGTTTTCTACATATATCTAAGGAAATATCCAAAGATGAACAGTATCACCTTTGGAACTAAAAGTTTAAATAATAGAAAATCATAAACCTAAACTACAAAAAAATATAAGAAAAACATTAAAACCAAAAATGTTATAAGACACATAAATTGAGGAACCACTCTGTCTTTCCGGGCACACGTAGCTTGACTGTAGTAAGAATACAAGTTCTGCTTTAATTGTCCATGAGGTAAATCCATCTTTGTGCCATAACATCTGTAGTTTAAAATACATCCACCTGTAAGGTCACTCATATAAAACTATTTAAAGTTTTACTTACTCAGAATCCAGTTGTGCCACATTCTTAATATATTCAAACTGTTGTTTCACAGTCTCCTCAACGGCAACCTGTTAACGGAAAACACAGTTATCACCTTGATGGAATCTACAACACTATCAATAGAGAAAACTAAGTCTAATTTCATACAGTGAATATCAAGTTATAGACTTCATTACATAAATTTTGTGTTGTGACACTGAAAAGAAAGAAATCACACAAAGAATTCTACCATTTTCAAATGTGCCTTGGTCACCTTAATAAAGATGTAACACCACGACATGATTTTTAGAATTACTAATAGAGACGTTTCTTATAATAATAATAACAGCTTTAACATAAATTACTCTTTTTTTTTAATTTACTCCAGAAAGTAGTTACCATTTAAATTTCACCTTTTGTTGAATTTATAAAAATACAATGAAAGTGAAACTTCGCAGTACATTTAGCTAGGATTTATCTTTTATCATTTGCTAAACAAACTCAAAATGGCTGATGTGTTAAGTGTGTTAACACTTTTTACTCAAAAAGCAGTGAACAATGTTTCAAGGTCATTAGGTCATCTTCGGGTTCACAGCAATGTGAATAAGGTAAACACAATTATCATCATGATGAAATCAACAACTCTGAAAACTGTTTGCTAGCTGTTGAACTGTGACCCATAGTAACAGGGTAAAACAACAATTATATAGCACTTCTATTAAAAGATTATCTTATGGTACTATATGCTTGTGAATCATATGTAACAAGTACTACATTACCAAACCTTCTGGTGTTTTTCACTAGGTTCTTAACACAGTGAAATTTTTATTTGCTAATTTAGAATGGGAAATCTAGTAGCTTTAATACATATAATCATGTCACAACTCCATATACAACGTCCACCTATCATGTCACAACTACACACACAACATCTACCTATCATGTCACAACTACACACACAACAGCTACCCCTTACATTGCCATGATATACACAACACCTACCTATCAATCACGTTGCCACAGTGTGCTACAGATTGTGGAGTCAAGAAGCACAATCCAAGCAACATTTTCAGCAGGGTATTGACTGTAAAGCATTAGTCTAATGTTACCAAAAACAATCACAAGATAACTAGTTTAATACTGAACTATACTGAAGTAACAATTCATGTCTGTGGTGTATTTTCAATGTATATTATCATATTTACTATACAGTCCACAAATGTCTGAATCTGATCACATATTAGATATCTAAAATCTGACCAAAACAACTATTTATCCCATAACATGAACACCATCTGACCAAAACTATTTATCCCATAACATATAACTACATTAACGTGAACACCATCTGACCAAAACTATTTATCCCATAACATATAACTACATTAACGTGAACACCATCTGACCAAAACTATTTATCCCATAACATATAACTACATTAACGTGAACACCATCTGACCAAAACTATTTATCCCATAACATATAACTACATTAACGTGAACACCATCTGACCAAAACTATTTATCCCATAACATATAACTACATTAACATGAACACCATCTGACCAAAACTACTTATCCCATAACATATATTATAACTACATTATCTTCATAACATAGTTTATCAGAATTTCTTTATTTCATTGAGTTGTTAGCCTTAAGCAATAGATCAATTATGATATTAAATCGCTGCTTCCCATTTTAACACTTTCAGAACAAGTATATGAAAATTACAAAATAGGCCCACATCGATTATACTGAATAATTAAAGTCAACAAGAGAACTTTTGGTTCAATAAAAATGTCCTATTTAATTCAAAAGACTAGAATCCCACACTTTCAAGTATTTATTAAACCTACATTTGAGCTCTTACAGTTACTGCATCCACGACTATCCCATTTTAAAGGCCGACTGACAAAAAAAAGTCTTCTTCGCTGAAAATGACGCCTTCTCTTTCAACATTTATATTTACATTCCCTTGATAAGCATGAACAAGGATGATGCATCACCACTACCAATTCCATTAACAATCTCAAACATCTATAATCCTTTATAATTTTTATCTTTTTTTAAAGATAAAACAGTTTCAGAGATCTTAATCTATTCTTGTCTGATAATCTTTCCATTCCAGATACATTCCTACTAGGTTTCCTCAAAATTGTTTCCAGCAGTTCAGTGTCCTTCTGAAAGTAAACACAAAGAAGACTAACTACTAACCAATACAACTAGATGTACTATCACATGGTTCCCAAAAGTCTTCTGTTTTATTTGTAACTAAAGCCAAAATTAAATGTAACAAATATTTCATTTCTTGCTTTTGAAGTTCATATGTAATGTGCATGTTTTACCAAATTACATCAGTTCAAACTATGATATTAAGTGTCCCTTATGTATTGTAATTCTAGTGTCTACTGTCTGTCAGAAAATGTACAGCTGATTAAAGCAAGGAACCCCTTCAGCAAATAACACAATAAATTCTTCAGACTTATTTGCAATATTTATGCAGATACAACCTGAACTTCCAATTTATATTTGCACTGCTATGTGAAACAGCACATTGCTTGGATGCTGCACTAAAGACACTGTTAAAGTAAACCCAACCTTTTTCAGCATCATTCAGCTCTTTAAGATTTTCACAAAAGTTCATGCCAGTTTGACAAAAGATGAGAAAAGTAATCTATAAAAATGCAAAGTTCTTTATTATTACTTAAATACACATCAAACTACAAATAGAATAAATACAACATAAATAAATGAAACTACAACTAGAATAAATGATAATAGTTAATGATTTTTTCTTGTATTCATCCAAGCATGAACCAATCATCCAGTTGAGAAGCACTGAACTAAAGCATCAAACTCCTCCTCACGAACAATTTCAGGGTTATTCCCATCATAATTATAACTATTATTACAAAAACCCACATGCACTACCTCTCATTTATTATAATTAAAACCAATCTGCCCTTCATTCAACTTTCACATGACCTAAATATTTTTTGTAAAGCAGCAACACCCATGACATTAATATCATCACAAAATGTAACCAATTTATTATTCCTTTAGATATGTCCTTAAAGTAAAAAACAAGATAAAGGTCACAACAACAAGCCCTGATGCACCCACCCACAGACTACATCACACTCGACTTAGCTCATTTATGACTCCCAGCTCTTTCTTCCACAGGCTTTAGCCAATTTTTCAACGAACAAATCAAACTATCATCCGAAATCATAGAAAAAATAAATTCTGTAGCATTACCTAAAAATTATTGTTACTTTACAACCCATAAATACAGTTTTTATTTTTCAACGTTCAATCTACTTTTCACTGAAAGTTTCTGCGTCAGGACACCAGTTTCATCCATAATTACGTTATTTAATAATTTAAAACAAAGAAAGATACCGAGCTTTACAAGGCATTTTTTATAAAATATATGTATGTGTGTATATATATCTAATACTACCTGATCTTCTGATGTAGCTGTTTTAAAGTTTTCGTCATCGAACTGTTCTTCAGAAATAGAAGAATCAAGACACCGGAGATTTACCACGATACGTCTCTCGCTGTCACCCATCTTAACTAATATAAATAATGATAATAAAGTTCGTGGCGTCATCTGCAATAACATTTAACGAAATAATATTTCAATGGAACATATTTATTCCACAACTATCCATTTTATTTATTTGTTTGTTTATTTATTCTACACGTGGGTGTGATAAAACAAATAATTATAATTTACATCAAACATCATTTTTTTCACATATCAATTGCCTAGTACATTACACGTATATTAATTATAACTCATTACCTAAATTATGCCACTAGTATATATGATATTTGTTGAGTTACCTCCGTGAAATTTGTCATTTTTTTCTCTCGAAAGGTGTGCCATCTATTAACTAGAGATATCAAGCAACTGTAACAATATTTTAGAGAATAAACAATAACCTGGAATTAATATTTTTTCAAAGACTTATCAGTGACTTAAAGTTTATATGCTTGTCAATCAATATTTCTGACGCTGTACGACTGATATAACTCCTTAGTTTCTGAAGGTGTACAACTGATGTAACTCATTAGTTTCTGATGGTGTACAACTGATGTAACTCGTTAGTTACTTTACTTAGAAGTTGAAGAAATACAGAATCAGCCCAACAAAAAAACGAGGTATTTTCACACCTAGACACAAGACTTGAACTATCATTCAATTAATGTTTTGTTATAACATTCCTTTTTGACTTATGGGATGAGTTAACCGTTTGTTATCATATAAATTATTGTGCTAATTCTAGTAGGATCCAGATATTCTATATATTCTTGCAGACACTAAGATACTTAAGAATTTGCAGAAGGAACACACATTATGTCCACAGGGGATCGTGCTTCTTGTCCAAACAATAGAATATTTGAAGAAAACCACTTGATTGTTGTTCAGTTGCATGATACATCGTCATTGGAAAGAGTAAGTGCGTGTCTCAATCAGTTTCGTTAAGAAACTTAGCAACTATATACTTACTCAGAGATTCTAAAACTTTCTGAAAGTGCCCAGTTTTAGGTTCTGATTTGAGTAAGGTGAAAATGGTCCAAAAAAGACCAATCTCATAAAAGTGTGGAGATTCAAACAATCAAATTAAAGTGAATTACAAATTTAACTTAATAATTACTAATGTGACTTGCATATTTACAATATTTCATGTATGTGCAGAAATTTCAAACAAAATTTGTACAAAATGTCACACTACTGTATAAGTTTCAGGCATGTTGTAAGTTTCTAACAGTATTTTATGTTATAAGCATGAGTAAGTTTCTGACAGTATTTTATAAGTTATAGGCATGTTGTAAGATTCTATCTCATATGCAACTTCCAGATTCCAAACCTTTGTATTCGACAGTGTGTGCTGTCTTTTCAGTCACATCAACAAACTGAAAATGAGATTTTAAAGTGCGTGTTTTCGCGATATCTGTTTAAGTTAATTCCTTGGCAGAGACAGTTCCACGTTTGTCAGTGTCCCTTAAAACATTTTATAATTTTAATATTTTTTCATAATGATAAAAAACTACAAATTGAGGAATAAAGAATCTACTGCAAATACAAGAAAAAAATTAACCGCGACATCTGTACGTTATCCTAAAAGAAAATCAAGACTTTTAAGCTTTTGGTATTTTTTCATAATTATGAGTAACTAAAATAGATACAAAGAATTTGCTGCAAGTAGAACAAACGCAACCATATATTCAAATCTGTATAATATTCCAACTAAAATATTCTTTCCTCTACTTTATCATGTAATTTTCATAGCATTTTCCACATTATATTTCTTACAATGTCATCTTCTGTTGACGAAATTATCAAAGAATTTAATATTTTTTGTGTAGTGAAAGACCTCAATTATGGCTTTATCAGTTTTAGCCTACCACAACTTCTTTCTTTCGTAATTGAAGAGCCCGGCATGGCCAAGCGTGTTAAGGCGTTCGACTCGTAAGCCGAGTGTCGCGTGTTCGAACCACGGTCGCACCAAACATGCTCGTCCTTTCAGCCGTGGGTGTTTATAATGTTACGATCAATCCCACTATTCGTTGTTAAAAGAGCAGCCCAAGAGTTGGTGGTGAGTGGTGATGACTAGCTGCCTTCCCTCTTGTCTTACACTTCTAAATTAGGGAGGGCTAGCGCAGATAGCCCTTGAGTAGCTTTGCGTGAAATTCAAAACAAACCATAACTGAAATATTTCGATTATTTAGAATGATTTAATACAGTTTCTTCAACAGCATTTTCCCCAAAATGTAATTATTTCATTCTGGATATTTTAACACGGTAATGAATTTGAATCTTTCGAACACAACCAGGTGCGAATGTTCATTTACTGTTAAATAAGATTATCAGAGTTACTGAACAAGATCTACAAAATTCCCATTGTTTGGTGCATATAACCATCATGAAGTTTCACTAAAAGATGAATTATGAAAAATTGAATAAAGAGTAACGTTCATTAGGCATTACAATACTTTTCTACAACGATCTAACCCAAATTGAGAGTTACGTTCACTTGACATTACTTCATCACAATAATCTCATCCATATAAAGAGATACGTTCATCACGTGATACTTTATAACAATAATCTCATCCATATAGAGTTACGTTTATCACGTTACAGTACTTTACTACAATAATCTCATCCATATAAAGAGTTACGTTTATCATGTTACAATACTTCATCTCCTTATCTATAGTCTGTAGTTGTAAAGTTGTCTCAAATCAATTTTATGACTTTCCAGGTAATGTATTGAATTATAGTAAGTATTTATGATAAAGCTTCCAGTCGTTAATTTCAAATATTCCTAAATATAACTTCTCGTTGACACTTTCTGAAAAACTTAGCCATCTCATGAGAAAAGTTTTCACCGTTATAATTTACCCATACATCAGTGATACAGAAATTGTTTGTTTGAATTTTTGGAAAACTGTAATGCTTGTTAATAGAGAACCGTGCCACAATGATGAGCACTATATTTTGATGAGTTTCGTTTCCATTTTGAACAACATTCTCAGAATTTCCAACTATGATATCAGTGTTAAATTATTCAATATTACTGAAATTTTGGTTGTGACTTTTTATTTACGAATATGTTAGTTGTTTTCAGTTAATTAGAACACGTGACAAATTTGTAGAGCTGGACGTTGATTAAGAAGTCGGTAAGCCTATATCGCTTCTAGTTAATACTTAGGACTAGGCAGTTTGAGAATTTACACTGTTTATTTATTACACATTTTTCCGTTTTTAAAACCTGATAACTTTATGGAAGCATTCTGATCCGTTAAAAAAACAAAAACAAAAAAACTCAAAATGCAACCCACAGTAACCAGGAAAAGCGTTCAATATAAACTAAAAATAACGTACACCCGAAAGTACTTGTCTGTAGATTAATTTAATACATTATCGGTGCTCTTTAAAGCTAATTAATTAAACAAACCAGATGGTTATTTACTTCAAGAACTTATCTTTACAATAATTTAATATCTTATTGGTGCTGTATTAATTAAACAAACCAGATGGTCATTCTCTTCAAGTACTTGTCTTTGGGATAATTTAATACCTTATTGATGCTGTTTAAATCCAGTAAATTAAACAAACCAGATGGTCTTTCTCTTCAGGATAATTAAATACCTTATTCGTGCTGTTTAAATCCAGTAAATTAAACAAACCAGATGGTCATTCTTTTCAAGTATTTGTCTTTAGAATAATTTAATACCTTATTGGTGCTGTTTAAATCCAGTTAATTAAACAAACCAGATAGTTATTCTCTTCAAGTACTTATCCTTAAAATAACTTAGTGTGCAACGTGGACACAAATAAATGGTGGGTTTTCTAACATTGCCATATGTTCCTACTACAATACCCAACATTAGATTCATATCCACTTATTTATATGCCCATACAGTTTTGTGTCTAGAGTTCTGTTACAAAAAAAGGCAGTGTGTAAACTATGGTTAGCTAAGCTGAAGTCAGGCTAATGAAAGCTTAGAGGAAAGTACAACAAAAATCTGTTACATGACAACAACATACTAAGATGATTCAAGAATGTTTGCAGGGCTTTGAATGCCAAATTTTCTGCCTAATGCATTGGAAGAAATGAGCCAATTGTGTGGCCCCCAAGGAATCCCGATCTCACACTTCTGGACGTTTTTCTGAAGGGCCACATGATGAACACTGTGGACAGAGAAAAGACTGCTGGTTTGTCTCGCATGTGATGTAGCATCACAACAGCAAATTAAACTGTTATACTAGAGTTTAAACATCTGTTTGTTCCAATCTGCTTACAAAACACTACAATTCGTGTAAACCCTGTATTACCGTAACAACTAAATACGCACGCAGACTTTTCATACAATCAAGCAAAACTTGATATTTTAAGATGATTTTACTGCCTACATGTTATTCCAGAACATTGCAAAAAACTATAGAAAGTTGGTAGGTTGATTTGGTGTTTTATGGCACAAATCAGCTAGGCCTATCTGCACCAAACGTTCGGTAAAAAGTTAAAATTAAATTTAGTAAAATTAATAAAAGGAAATTAAGGTAAAACTAAACAAAGTTTTTAAAAAAACAACATAATTAGTGTAAAACCAATATTTACATTTAGTTTACAATGTTAAGAGAAAAACTACAATGATCCAAGTTGTAAAGAACTTTCTGTAGCATAAATGTAATTATCATAACTTGCCAGGAAGACTAACAGGTTAGTACAAAAACAATCATCAGTCACCTGAAGTTGACCTTTCCAATCCTGGTTCAGAGTTATTGGTCGTCACGGCCATTTTCTAATTTCAAATCGAGCTACATAAACTGCGATTTTTGAAAAGGTTTAATGTATAGATTAAGAAACTTAAATGGCATTAAAAAGATTAATGACCTTTGAAAACTAAAAATACTTCCAAGGTGG
Source organism: Carcinoscorpius rotundicauda (assembly GCA_011833715.1). Classification (NCBI taxonomy): domain Eukaryota; kingdom Metazoa; phylum Arthropoda; class Merostomata; order Xiphosura; family Limulidae; genus Carcinoscorpius; species Carcinoscorpius rotundicauda. Next base: position 10,482,121 of record CM022401.1, on the reverse strand, counting down.
ATAATGTCACTATCACCAATAACACCGTCTAACGTTATGGATAACCCTTGGGACAGAAAAGGATTAAAATAGTGACATCGTTGAGATTCGTAACGACCGCAAGATAGTAAAATGTGGAATATTGTGACCAATGCGTGTTACACAGACTACACACTGGTGCATCAGTTCCAGATAAAAGAGAACAATGAGTTAAAGTGTGACCAATGTATAGTCTAGTTAGAACAACTTCTTTCCAATCCTTACAGAAGCAAGATGACCAAAGTCCAGTAGAGGGTTTTATTTGGAAAAGCATGTTATCGCATTGTTGAGTCCAAGTCTACTGTTAAATGGCACAGAGCTTAGCCTTGAAAACACCAGCAGTGATAGTGCTGCTGTGTTGGCGAGCCCGTTCCTGCAAATACCAAAGTGGCCTGGTACCCAGAAAAAATGGATAGAAGTGGATTTTAGAGAGAAATTGGCCAGTCAGGTTTGAATATTGGTGAGAACAGGATCTGAACTAACATGAAGGGCCAGCAGAGAACTGAGCGAGTCAATATAAATTGTGCAGTTTAAATGCTACTTACCTTGATCCACGTCAAGAGAAATAATACACAGTTCAGAAGTAAAGACAGAAGCTGTAATTGGGATTCTGCGCACAACCACAGAACCACAACAAACCATGGCAGAGCCCACACAGTTACCTGATTTTGAACCATCTGTATAAAAAGAAATGGAAGGGTGGTTCGAATGATGTTCATCAAATGACACACAGTATTTTCAATTGGGAGTGTCTGCTTTTCTCAGATGACATAAAGATAAGTCACATTTGGGGACTGTAAGAAGCCATTGTGGGATGGGCTGATCACAGGATACAGCAAGGACAGACCCAATTTATCTAATGCGCCTGAATACAAAGGCCAAAAGGAGCAAACGGGACGTCATCTGTTCTGAAAAAGTATGGCCCATCGAGGAAGGAAAACACAACCCCAGGTAGGATGCTTTGGTAAGGAATGAAGTTACAAAGCATATAGTAAAGATAGTTGCAAATGGCAAAGAAGGCTCATGAGACTATGTATAAGCTATGAACTGGGGAAGTGCAGAAACCCTCGGTGCAGAGCCAAAAATCCTTGATAATGAAAGGGGTCCAGTACCTTTAAGGCTGATGTTCTGGCAGAACCACAGACCAGTTATCTATAGTCAAGTTTTGTTTGAATAAGAGCATGATATATCTTTAGCATCGATTCACTCCCCAAGTGGTGGAGGAGAAGACACTGAGATTGTTCAGTCCTTTGTACATTTGACCCATAGCTGCTTGATGTGTGGTATAAAGGTCAAAGATAAGCCCTGAGAACTTTGTCTCAAGGACCACAGGCAGCACAACTTCACCAATAGAGTTCAGGATCGGGGTGAACACCCCACTGGCAGCAAAAGTGCTTGCAAATGGTTTTAGAAAGAGAGAAGTTAAAGCCATTTGCTGTGGACCACTTCAGTAAACGGCGGAGAGCACTCTGTAGCTGCCGCTCATATATATCTCATGTTCAAGGACTGACATGAGATGCGAGTCATTCACATAGAGCCTGTTTGCAATAGTGAGAGGGAGTTGTTCAGTGATGGCATTAATCTTCATACTAAAAGTATGAGGGACTTCAAGTTCTTGTAGAAAAGAACAGAAAAGTGTCGACCCACACAAACTTGGAATCTCCTGTCCATTAAAAATTTAATAAAAATGAGTAAATGGCCACATAACCCATACATATGGGTCTCACAAAATGCCATACCTCCATGTTGTGTCATAAGCCTTCTCAATGTCAAAGAATATTGATACAAGATGTCATCATTTGAGAAAGGCTTCTCTGATTGATCTTTCAAGTCGAATTAGAATTAGGTGGTCCATGGTGGAGTGCTGTCATCAGAACCTGCACTGGGTGGGTGAAAGGAGGTTGTTTGAGTCGAGGAACCAAACAAGATGGTCATTAACAATCCTCTCTAAGGTCTTACAGAGACAGCTTGTCAAAGCAATTGGATGGTAGTTTGAAGGGATCTTGAGATCCTTCCCAGGTTAAGAGAAAGGAAGGACAAATGGACAGCAAACACATGAGTGAATGTTTAGATCCTAGGGGAGATAAACTGAAAAAACAGAACCTTACCTGGGAGGTTCCCTCACTACGTACAGGAATCCACACCAAGGGGCTATATAAAAAGCATCTATTAAAAGTCAATACACACAATAAAATCCTAAAGCAGTGCATAGTTTAAAATAAGCCATGTGAATTAGTAAGTCTATTTTAAAATTAAAATTATTCAGTTAATAAGATATAAATAGACAAATAATTATGAAGACATCCAAAAAATACATAAAACATTTATTTGCTTCTGGTTACTTTGTTCAACTTTTAAGTTACAGGTACTGTTTTACCATCAAACAACTGTTGCTCAACCCATCCAAAAAACAACTGTTTATCTTTACTTACAAGCTGGTCTTTACCTTGCTACATTGTTTAAGTTACATTATTTACAGTGATCCAACAACTGTTTATCTTTACTTACTAGCTGGTCTTTACCTTGCTACATTGTTTAAGTTACATTATTTACAGTGATCCAACAACTGTTAACTTGACTTGCAGCCGTTGTTTTTAAAGTCCTAAACAGCTGGTGTTTAATGAGAAATATACACAGTTGTTTTGTAACAAGAGCAACAAAATTTTAATCTCTATTTATTTTGATTTAAAACTGTTTGGCCATTACAAAATGCATGGTTTCAAGAACACTGATTAAAAAATAGAAAATTACTCATTGAAAAATTGTGAAACTAATATTGGTTTTTATAACTAAGTTAAACAAGCTGCCCTTAAACTTCAGCCATTTGTAACAGTAAATCAATAAGAATATCTTATTATACTTTTATTTCAAACAAATTACCAAGTGAAAAGAACCACCACAGTTTGAATTCCATGACAATATTATTAATTTTCATAACTTTAGAAGTGCATAGATCCTGCAGGTTGTGGGGTAGATTGTTTTATTTAGTACCACGTATGAATTGGGGATTTTTGTTTCTAATGAAACACACACACAGAAATAAAATTCTGGTTAATGCAGCTCAGGTAACACCAATGTTTTCTGTTCTGTATCCTGAAAGTGCTTGAACAAGCTGTATAACTAGTTCTGCACTCCAGTTGAACAAGCTGTATTACTAGTTCTGCACTCCAGTTGAACAAGCTGTATAACTAGTTCTGCACTCCAGTTGAACAAGCTGTATTACTAGTTCTGCACTCCAGTTGAACAAGCTGTATTACTAGTTCTGCACTCCAGTTGAACAAGCTGTATTACTAGTTCTGCACTCCAGTTGAACAAGCTGTATTACTAGTTCTGCACTCCAGTTGAACAAGCTGTATAACTAGTTCTGCACTCCAGTTGAACAAGCTGTATAACTAGTTCTGCACTCTAGTTGAACAAGCTGTATTACTAGTTCTGCACTCTAGTTGAACAAGCTGTATAACTAGTTCTGCACTCCAGTTGAACAAGCTGTATAACTAGTTCTGCACTCCAGTTGAACAAGCTGTATAACTAGTTCTGCACTCCAGTTGAACAAGCTGTATTACTAGTTCTGCACTCTAGTTGAACAAGCTGTATTACTAGTTCTGCACTCTAGTTGAACAAGCTGTATAACTAGTTCTGCACTCTAGTTGAACAAGCTGTATTACTAGTTCTGCACTCTAACTGCAACAGGCCATTTTAAATTAACCCATCACCTCCATATCATCTTTAAGAATTAGTAACAATTTTGGAAATGTGAAACATTCACGTCAACCTGATCTTCAGTTAACGCAGCTTAGCCAACACTGCTGCTCTCCGTTCTGTGTTCTGAAAAAGTGCTCGAATAAGCTGTTTTACTTCCTCTGCAGTGAAGTCTAATGCAATAGGACCTTTTCCATCAGCCCATCGATCCACTATTTCTCGCATGTTTGCTCCAAGAATCAGTCGCAACTCCTCAAATTTGCGCCATTTAGGAACATTCTTGTGTACTTGTAGAAGTGATACATCTTCATCTGCTATCTAGAAAAATTTATTTAAGAGCTTTATTTGAATTTTCGAAAGTAAATTTTTCAAAAGTTATATAAATGAAAGAGCTACAGTTAACACTTCCAATAAACATATGAAAAGTTAATTATTAACTTGTAATTACTCGTTGTGCATCGTACTTCCTATGTAAGAAAGTCCACTTACCACAAATATTACTTTGAAAAATTATATTTTGGTCTCACTTGAAATTCATTTGAATTTTTATTGCAACTTCTCATAGAAATGAATTACACACACGCACTACCACATCAGCTTTCTTACAAACATAATTTTAGCTCACTTTCTCGCATTATGTTAACACACTTAATGAAGATGAATGTGTTGAATTACTTTGAAGAGGTCTAGTGCCTGATCAGTAATAATTCCAAAAAGTGACACAAAGTGTATGCCTGCTTCTTCAGAAATGTCTTCTAATGCCGTGATATGGACAATGATCTCTTCAAGCACTGAGTTGAGGAGTGTTCCCATGACCCGATAAAACACACCTTCAGGTAGAACATCCTTCCAGACCCGTTGAAGAAGCTGCAGGTGGTGAATACACTGTTTAACGGCTCTTTCGGCTGCAGGAAGATGGCTTATGTCGTCAGCAATGTTCTGAAATGCTGACAAAAAGGAAAGTTTACTTTGAAGAATAAATGTTTCAGTTTGAAAACCAACAATTAATTCTATTGGTAGTTTTTGCCCATAACATACTTGAAGTAGGCCAACAGGTCTAAATGTCATATTTTATGTTCTTATTACGACTATTATGAAAGAAAAATTTTAATTCATATAGATACAGCTGAAATACATCATAGCTTATAGTATGTGTGAATAACACTTAAGCATAAATATCTAACAGAGCTAGAAATTCCACTCCTTCAAATTAATTCACAAGAAATAACAATCATTAGTTTCCTAATAACAAACAATTTGAACAACTACACCACTGTCTCTACCTGATGTGTCTTGCAAGAAGTTTAACAGCTGTTGTTTCTGCCTTCTCATCTGAGCAAGGAAAGCATCCGTGCCAAGTTTCCGCAACTGTGGTACTATGTCAACAAAGGTAATACATGGATTTTCTAAGAAAGTGGCCAGTTGACTGTGATACTGATGACCCAAGGTCAAGAGGTTATGGGCAAGGAACATGCAGTTGTTGTGGTAGATTGCTTAAATAAAGTATTAAATTAACATTCGCTCACAGATCACAATAATCTAATTCCACAAAAATCAAGTTTTCTTGGTGTTACATCAGAAGAAATACTGTTTAATAAAGATAAAAATGTGTAGGCAAAAAATATATATATTTTCTATCTTGTCACATTTTACATTCTTTCTTCACACTTAAGGAGTCCATTATCTTTACCTGTAAGGATCTGTGTGAATTATAAAGACAGATACACACCACAAATGATACAGTAAACATAAAAATTAATTTATGTTAAATACAACAATTCAGTTTTTGACCAACCACAATATTTTCCAGGTTAGGCTGTTATCAGAGTTGGATATTAAATACAGATCCTTTAAATGCCCATTAATCTAAAAACACTTAATCTCAAATAAATTATTTTCAACACTGTCAATGAACTTTAAATAAATATCATGTGTCTATTTGTATTCCTTTTAATAAAACTATAACTTGGTAATCAGACTACTATTTGTACTATTATACATTATAAATCACTCCAGAAATGTGCAGCTCATGTTATGCTGTTGAATTACATTACCTGTGTGTTACTTGCATGTTTCTCTCATGAAACATTATTATTTATTTTAGCTAATATAAACTAACATAAAAAGATCCATATGTTTACATTTTGGTTACTTTTATACTAATAAATAAATAATAAACATGAAAAACAGTAAATAAAGAACTTAACCAATGTTCTTTTTATCACTGTCACTCAAGTACATTTAGTTCTTTCTTTATACTAATGGTAGTAATGCAAAAAATAATTTTTATTTAGTTAAATAATGCATCAAAGAACATAAACCAATACATTATTTTACCTAACTCTCTAAATTTTTCTGGCTTTCTAATTACGTGACAAAAGCTATCACAAATTTAAGCTAGTCATGGAGATTTTCACTGGAACGTTGCTTGTGCTCTGATTGAAACTTATCTGTCAGAGCACGATGTTATGCAAAATATCATTTGATACATGAAAACCTTGACATACTCTGTTAGCTACATGTAATTTATTATTAAATGTAAAACAGAACTATTAACTTATCTTGAAAGAGAGGATTTAACTGGTAGATGTGGCAGAAAGAGTGACTTTCCACTGATACCCACTAGAACTGAAGGCTATAAAAATTATGGTTTGTCTGAGCAATGAAAATTTTATAGTTATTAATTTATGGTTAATTTCTTACTCTTTCAAATGGTGGTGGAAGAAACAGAGAAGACACCTTGAAAAGAGAAAATATGTTGTGCGTCATACTAAGGGGAAATTCAGGATTTGTTTTTAAAAAACAATTTCTTTGTAGAATTAAGAACTTAAAAATTTTAAACAATTAAAACATGGATTATTATGAAGACTATGTTATACTATACAGTATACTGTAAACATGTAGTAACTTAACAAATGTTGCATGTAAGATACTAAATTTTCTGTCATGCACAGTGAAAGATAGCTAGAGAGAGAGAGAGCAATCTGGAAAATCAAAACTGTTAGCCCTAATTTTATGTAACTGGGAACAGTTTCTTCACTTCATAAGAAACCTTCAGTAGAAGGTAAATGTTCTGACAGTTTTTATTAAACATATTTATATATATTAGTGTGGGGGAACACTGGTAAGCTTTATTAAACAGATTTACATGTATTGGTGTGGGGGAACACTGGTAAGTTTTATTAAACAGATTTATATATATTAGTGTGGGGGAACACTGGTAAGTTTTTATTAAACAGATTTACATCTGTTAGTGGGGGGGAGAACACTGGTAATTTTTACTTGGTCAATGAAGTTCCACAACTCTCTCTGCAGTGATTAAAATTATTTACTCTTAAAAGTCACTACATCTGACACAGTCATAAATGTTGGAAATGGAAAATAATAAAATGTGAGAATTACCCTATCTAGCAGCAAAAGTCTTGGGGGAAAACAATGGTCAAGGAAGAGAATAACATAGGAACTGTGAAATGGCACGAAAAGCATCGATTACAAATATCTCAGATTGCCACTGGTCACAAATATGAGGATTAGTAATTTTGAAGAAAGATGATACAGGGAGCACAAAGGTTCAAACAGAGGATGAGCAAATGTGCAAAGGACAACACTGAAATTATAATCCAGCACATACAAAAAGTAGAGAGGATGAGAAAGGGAAGACAAAAAAAATAAACCAGAAGATCAAAAGACAAACTGCAAATAAAGATGTTCAGGATAATGTAGACTCATAGCCAGCATTTCAGGTTGGCTGTTTGGTTTGGTGTTTCAAGGCACAAAGCAGCGAGGCTATCTGTACCAAATATCTGGTAAAAAGTAAAAATTGAAGTAAAATTTGTGAAATTCACAAAAGGAAATTAAGATAAAACAAAAGAAAGTTTGATTTTTTGGTTGGGTGATTTAGTGTTTTATGGCACAAAGCAGCGAGGCTATCTGCACCAAACATCCGGTAAAAATAAAGTAAATGCAGTAAAAGACATAAAAGGAAATGAAGGTAAAACAAAAAAGTATAAAACCAATGTTGACACCTAATCTTTAACATTAAGAGAGAAAGCAGAGTGTAAAAAGTTGTAAGGTATTTACTCTAGCAAAAAGGTAATGATCATAACCCGTCAGGAAGACTAACAAGAACCACCATCAGTCACTTGAAGTTTGCCTTTCCAGTCCTGGTTCCGGGTTATGTGTCATAGCAGCCATTATCAAAATGTAAAAGAATATTAGTTTTAAAAGACACACAGCAAAATCGAACAATGAGTAGCCAGTCCAGTAAAAAGGTAAAAGTCAAGTGAATGGAGTAAAATTTGTAAAAGTAAATGAAGGTAAAAACAGAACAGCAATTAAACCAGAAAATGGTGTAAAAACCAATGGTGACATCCAGTCTTCAAAATTATAAAGTATTTAGCAAAATGGTAATGATCACAACCCGCCAGGAAGACTAACAGTTAAGTATAAAAACCACCGTCAGTCACATGAAGTTGGTCTTTCCAGTCCTGGTTTCGGGTTAGGAGTCATTATGGCCAGTACTAAAAAGTAAAGTAGTAAAAGTGTGAAATGATATGCAGCAAAAGTATAATAACAACTCGCCAGGACGACTAACGAGTAGTTCAAACAGAAGCGTTAGTCACCTGAAGTTGGCCTTTCCAGTCCTGGTGTCAAGTTATTTAATGTTCTGGCCATTGTCCAATGTCACATTGAATGAGAGAGATTAAAACTGTTAAAAAGAAACCAGAATTAAAAAGGTGTAATGAATAAATATGCAACACGTAAATGAGATCGAAAAGATTAATGGCCATTAAAAAATTACAAACGTTATCAAGGTGGGCAGTGTCACCAATAACACTGTCCAATGTTACAGATAAACCATGGGAAAAAATATGTTTAAAATATTGCCGTCGTTGAGAATTGTAATGATGACAAGAAAGTAAAACGTGGCTGATAGTGATTTGAGTGTTACACAAACTACACATTGGTGCATCACTTCCAGATAAAAGAAAATGATGAGTTAAAAAACTGTGACCAATGCGTAGTTTAGTACGAACAACTTCCTCCTTCCGAAATTTATGGAAGCAAGATGGCCAAAATAGGGTTTGATTTGAAAAAGCTTGTTGTTGCATTGCTCGCTCCGAGTAGACTGCCAGCTGGCATAGAGCCGAGCCTTGAAGACAACACCATAGTCCATGTACAGAATAGGCATAGGGGTGATGGTGCTGAAGCTCGTTCCCATGAATACCAACATGGCCTGGTATCCAGAAAAACTGGTTAGAAGTAGCTGTTAATGAGAAATGGACCAGTCGGTTTTGAATATCAGCGAGAACATGATGTGAGCCAACATGTAGCAATTCCAATGCCAGTATAGAACGAAGCGAATCCATATAAATAGTGCAGTTCGAGTACTGCTCAGCTGCAATATGATCCAGGGCAAGAGATACTTCATACAGTTCAGCAGTGAACACAGAAGCTGTAGAGGGGATTCTGCACGCAACTACTGACCCATAGCAAACCATAGCAGAGCCCACTGAATTATCTGATTTGGAACCATCTGTATAAATGGGAACTGAATGATTGTTCAAAAGATATTCATTAAATAAAAGACGGTACTTCCAATCTGGAGTATCTGCCTTTTTAATGTGACTGAAAGAAAGGTCACATTTGGAGGCTGTAACAAGTCATGGTGGAATGGGCTGACCTATGGAATTTGCAATGTTATTCAAGGACAGACCCAATTCATCCAATTGCGCCCGGATGCGAAGACCAAACGAAGCAATGACAGATCGTCTGTTATGAAAAAGTATTGCCCACCGAAAAAGGAAAACACATTCCCAGGTAGGATGCTTTGGTAAGGAACAAAGTTTCGAGGCATATTGTAAAGATAGTTGCAAATGGTGAAGGTATAGAGAAGGTTCATGAGATTCAATGTATAAGCTTTGAACTGGAGAGGTACAGGAAGCCCCAGGGTCTTGCAGAGCCATAGATCATTGATCCATAGTCTTATTGATCGAATAAGAGCATGATATACCTTTAACATTGAACAGCAATCTGTCCCCCAACTGGTAGAAGAGAGGACACGGAGGATGTTCAGTGTTCTTGTGCATTTGACCCTTAGCTGCTTTAAGTGTTGTATAAAGGTCAGTTTACGATCAAAGATAAGCCCCAAGAACTTGGTCTCGGGACCACAGGCAGCAAAATTTCACCGATATGAAGTTCAGGATCGCAGGGTAAATACCTAGTTAACGGCAAAAGTGCATCCATACAGTTTTAGAGAGAGACAAATTAAAGCCTTTCACCAGAGTCCACTTCAGTACACAAATGAGGGGAGTTTGTTGTTGCTGCTCAATAAATCTCATGTTTGATGACTGACATGAGATGTGAAAGTCGTCAACATACAGCTCATTTGCAACAGTGAGAGGGAATGATATCCATTAAAATCCCCCAGGATTAGAAATAGAGATGGCAACTGTTCAATGAGAGTATCAAGGCCTAATTGATCATGTCTCTCCTGGGGACAGGTACGGAGAACAAACAGTGATGGTATGACCCAAGGAAACACGGACGGCTATGACCTCCAAGGCTGTGTTGAGTGACAAAGACAGGGTTGGCACATACTGATCATTGAACAGTGCCACCCCTCCATGTACTCGTCCATCACACAGCCTGTCATTTCTGTACAGAGAAAACTGCCGAATGGAGACTGTATCAGCAGATTTGAGAAATGTTTCTTGTAGAGAAAGACAAACAGGCTGGTAGGAAGCAATCAGCATTTTGATATCATCCAGATTAGAACGTAAACCTCGACAGTTCCATTTTATCAAGGTGGCCATTTTTAAGAATAGGTAGGTGAAGTGGCTGGAGAACCCTTCGATTTATGACCTCGTCTTTTTTCTTTACTGTCCTTTGTCGGAGGAGGTCTATCAACCTCCATGGATCCTGCCCTGGGTCAAGTGGGCAGGTCCTTGTTATTGGAAGGGGATTCCAGTGACTGAGGACAAGAACGAATCATTGTTTTGCCTCTAGGGGTGGGAGAAAATGATGTACTAGAAGAAATGCCTGTATTTGAAACTGAAGGACGTGGATCTTGAGGTTTGTTGGAAGGTATGGGAGGAACAGAGATGGGTGTGGAAGTCGATTCATTAACCCTTTTTAACCACGGAGGTCAAAAGGCTTTTCACTTGTTTTGAAAACGATTCTCTTGGAGGCACAGAGAGATCCGTCAGCACTCCCACTGTAGTTGTGGAATGAAGTGCAGCAGCATATGTCCGAGATGGGATTGTGGACAGCAATTTCCGAGCCTCAGGATAACTAATGTTGTGTCATTTTCAAACGCTGCACCTCTTTTTCCACCAACCATTTTGGGCAAGAATGAAAGTAAGAGGGGTGAGAACCATTGCAGTTTACACAATGTGGGTCCATGTCACAGTCATAGGCATCATGGTCCTTGCTTCCACAACGAGCACGTCAGGGAACCATGACAAGATGTCTTTGAGTGGCTGAATTTCTGACATTGGAAACATCGAAGAGGGTTTGGAATATATGGCCGAACCCTGCAAATGATATAACATGCCTTGATGGTGGCAGATGCACGTGGTGAAGTAAATGTTAAAACGAGGGTATTTGTTGGCAGTGTGACTCCATCTTTGGGAGTGGAGATGCACCTCACTGCAGAAACTCCTTGAGTGGAGAGACCAGCGAGAATCTCTGACTCAGGAACGTTCTTCAAATCCCTTTCAACAATAACTCCTCATGAAGAATTCAAAGTAGCGTGAGGTGTAACCTCAATAAGTATATCCCCAATCGCCTTTGAATTCAAGAGGAGTTCACTGTGTTGGGATGTGGACGTTTCAACCAATATGTCTCCAGATCGATGCTTCTTTACCGAATTTGGAGAGCCAGCAAGTCCCTCTAATCCCTTATTAATAAAAAAGGGGGCCATTTGCCCTAAAGGTTTTTCCAGAAGAGAATGTAATATAAGAAAATGAGGTACGTGTGTTACTGATGTTGAAGATTGCTGTTCAGAGTCTTCAAGATGTGGTAGCTTACCCATTGACTGTTTTTTCACAATTTTTTTAATTTTTTGGAGGATAAATAGGAAAAATGAAAAATTTTGGTACCCACTGACCCCACCCTCCATGGAGCCCTTCAAATGGGTGCACTACAAAATCATGCAAGGACAATGCAGCAACTCCAGGGTTTCGTGAGCACTATACCCAAACATCAACATCAGGCACAATGTCCACAACACCTGTTGAGAACTTCCAACACTTGTACTTGGTTGACTCTAACCCATGTGGACCAGCCAATTGACCCAAGGGGGGCCACCCAAAGGCTGCCCGTCTACAGGAATTCGAGGCCAAAGTAGTGTGTTAAAGTTGAACCCCTCAACCACCAGGATCCTTTCCTCCCCTTCACGGGTCACCATGCAAGGCAAACACATGGGTGGATGTTTAGATCCCAGAGAAGGTAACCAGACAGAACAGAACCTTCCCTGGGAGGTCCCCTCATCAGGTACAGGAATCCACACCGAGGGGTAAAAAGGTGAAAGTACAGTAAATGTATTAAAATTCATAAAAGGAAATGAAGGTAAAACAAAACAAAGTTTAAAAACATAAACAGTGTAAAAACCAATGTTGACATCTTGTCTACATTGTTAAGAGAGAAACCACAGTCAAAGAAGTCGTAAATGACTTTCTGAAGTATAATGGTAATTATCATGACTCACTAGAATGACTAATGGGTAAGTTCAAAAACCACCATCAGTCACAGGAAGTTGAATTTTCCAGTTTTGGTTTTGAGTTATTTGATGCTATGGCCATTTTCAGAAAGTAAAGTGATACAAGTTTTAAAAGACGTGTCGCAAAATTTTAATTATTGTAACTTGGCAGGATAACTAAAGTGTAGTTGAAACATCAGTTTTAGACACCTGAAGTTGGCCTTTCCAATCCTGGTTTGAAGTTATTTGACATTACAGCCATTTCCTAATCGAACTAGATATATTTTGATTCTTAAAAGGGGAACACATGAAAAAAAGGCTTGTGTATAAATTAAACAAAAACTTAAATAGCATTAAAAAGATTAATGACCTTTAAAAAACTAAGAACATTTCTAAGGTGGCCAATGTCACCATCACCAATAACACTGTCTGATGTTATGGATAAACCTTGGGACAGAACATGTTTAAAATGGTGCTGACATTGAAAGTTGTAACAACGGCAAGACAGTAAAATGTGGCTTATTGTGGCCTGAGTGTTATGCTGACAACACATTATGCATCAGTTCCAGATGAAAGAAAATTGTGACCAATGTGTAGTCCAGTTAAAACAATTTCCTCTTTCCGATCTTCACGGAAGCAAGACGGCCAAAGTCCAACATGGAGTTTTATTTGGAAAAGCTTGTTTGATTGTTGCCCGCTCCAAGTTAACTGCCAAATGGCATGAAGCTGAGCCTTGAATAAAGAACCACAGTCCAGCAACTGAGGAAACTGACAGTTTGCTATTGAAGAATCAAGTGAAAAAAACAGTCAACTGAGATAATGTCATGAAAGATAACCCTGGCAGAATGCATACCATTTAATAAACCACCAAAGAGGATGGACAATGAGAGAAGAAACATATCTGGAGAATCTGGATGTTTGGCAGGGCTGAACACAAACAACATGTGAAGCCAGGAGGCTTCTAATTGATGGTGAAGGTTGCATGTAGATCAACATTTCTAATTGATGGTGAAGGTTGCATGTACGTCAACATTTCTAAGTGATGGTGAAGGTTGGCATGTACGTCAACATTTCTAAGTGATGGTGAAGGTTGGCATGTACGTCAACATTTCTAAGTGATGGTGAAGGTTGGCATGTACGTCAACATTTCTAACTGATGGTGAAGGTTGGCATGTACGTCAACATTTCTAACTGATGGTGAAGGTTGGCATGTACGTCAACATTTCTAACTGATGGTGAAGGTTGGCATGTACGTCAACATTTCTAACTGATGGTGAAGGTTGGCATGTACGTCAACATTTCTAACTGATGGTGAAGGTTGGCATGTACGTCAACATTTCTAACTGATGGTGAAGGTTGGCATGTACGTCAACATTTCCAACTGATGGTGAAGGTTGCATGTACGTCAACATTTCCAACTGATGGTGAAGGTTGCATGTACGTCAACATTTCCAACTGATGGTGAAGGTTGCACGTACGTCAACATTTCCAACTGATGGTGAAGGTTGCACGTACGTCAACATTTCCAATTGGTGGTGAAGGTTGCATGTACATCAACATTTCTAATTGGTGGTGAAGGTTGCATGTACATCAACATTTCTAATTGGTGGTGAAGGTTGCATGTACATCAACATTTCTAATTGGTGGTGAAGGTTGCATGTATATCAACATTTCTAATTGATGGTGAAGGTTGTATGTACGTCATCACGTACATCAACATTTCTAATTGATTGGAAAATCTGCAGCAGCAGTAACTACTAAAAACTGCCCCAGCCCGGCACGGCCAAGCACGTAAGGAACGCGACTTGTAATCTGAGGGTCGTGGGTTCGAGCCCATGTCGCTTCAAACATGCTCACCCTCCCAGCCGTGGGGGTGTTATAATGTGACGGTCAATCCCACTTTTCACTGGTAAAAGAGTAGCCCAAGAGTTGGCGGTGGGTGGTGATGACTAGCTGCCTTCCCTCTCGTCTTACACTGCTAAATTAAGAACGGCTAGCACAGATAGCCCTCGTGTAGCTTTGTGCAAAATTAAAAAAAATAAACAAACAAAAACAAGAAACTGCAATGCATAGCAACAGTCCCAAACTTGAAATAAACAAAAAAGCAAATTGCAAAAATCAACCTTTCACAATCTAAAAGTGCAAAAAAATGAAATATTAAAAAAGAAGAAGGAAGTCTGTGGTATAAAGGAAAACACTGAAAAAACTGAGCAAAAATCTGTCTGTAGAGTGCTACTGCCAACTGATAAGTGATCGATCAAGTACAAATGTGGAGAAGCCAATGGTTACAATAATGGTTGTATCATGCTCCTATTACTGAAAATCTACTTCATAATTATTTTTATGTGGATATGCAAAAGTGGGAGGTAGAAGACTAGTGGCAAGCAATGAAAATTTGCACCCACAGAGGGTGTAATAATAAACAAGAAAAGTTATTTTGTGAGTGAAAGTATTTTATCAGAAGCCAATTTTCTTCTATGCTGTAATAGTTATAAATGTTGATGTCATGGATTCTTACTTGTAACCTTATTAACACAAAACTTGTTCTCTCCACAGAATCTGAAAAAAACCTTTGATTACTTTTGTTGTACCTGCAACAAATTTTATGTCCCCATGTTAAGTGATTTTCACACTTTGATTTTTTAAGTGCTTATACACATCTTAGACATGCTGTAAATAGCTGTGTCACACAGTGGTCTTAATTTCATTATAAAGTGTAAATTTAGTATGGAAAAGTTCTGTGATTGCCATGGTTTACGAATAAAATACACTTCCTTTTATAAATTATTGATTCTTGTAAGTACAAATCAAGAAGATGCCCGGTTAATGTTACTGAGATGAAACCAATAATAAATAAGTTTACTTTTATCTCTGAACAGATTACTACCTGTCTGCTGTGGTAAGGTTGTAATACTCTCCTTGTGATACACCGGAACTACATCACAGTATAACTCGCATATGTTTCGAGCGGTGCAAAAAAGTCGAACTGCACACGAGGGAGAACTCTTAATGGCTTCCTGCATGACTTCGTGAAGCAAATCCAGCACCTTTCTTGTGGATAAGCTGAGCAGTGTTTATAAATATCCACATTAGTTTCTACTGAATCACTTATCAAACACATAATGTTATTGCATTTCAGCAAATTTCTTACACTGGCCACTCCACCAGTTTAATTACAATATAAAATTTGTCAAAACTCTTTACCTCTATGGTACAATAATAAACTACGTTGATATTCAGTAATTACTATCTTAAAGAGGCCATCTGAAGTGAAATTCTTTCAACTTTTTTTCTTCAACACCATCCTCAGAACTTACCTGACCTGACATCTTGGAAAGTGGAAAATATTTTTACAAACATCATGTTTATCTTCTACACTAGTCATTTTGTCTTCTTCCTGCTTAGCTTTGATTTTGGTTAATTTTGGTAGCGGTTCTAACAGAGGTTCCTTCTCTGGAAGTGTCATGGTTGCATGCAAGTCTTCCTTCATTATGTTACGAGCACAAACTAGAAGTTCCTTTAGATTGAAAAGAACAACATATAATTAAAGATGTGGTAATGGTATTCACAAAAAAGAAATACTGGTATTTCAAAATGTTCAACTAAGTTTCTGTGATACAAATTACAATTAAAAAATGTAATTACCAACAGATTTAAGTAATTAGATATAAACACTTAATGTAACTCACTCCTGTCTCACAATCAATACTGAAAACATTAAACTCTATATTTTAAGTTTCTAGATGTATGATCCAATTTTTAGATACAGTCAACTGAAGTTTTAAAGTAAACTCTAGCTTTACGTTTTTGTCATTTTACACAAATCAAGAAACATACACAACTCTTTACAACACATTACCCTTGACAATATGACTTTTGTGACATTGCTATACATACTCCTGTCTCACAATCAATACTGAAAACATTAAACTCTATATTTTAAGTTTCTAGATGTATGATCCAATTTTTAGATACAGTCAACTGAAGTTTTAAAGTAAACTCTAGCTTTACGTTTTTGTCATTTTACACAAATCAAGAAACATACACAACTCTTTACAACACATTACCCTTGACAATATGACTTTTGTGACATTGCTATACATACGTCATTCCAAAACTTTATCTTAAAGTTACAACTAAAGTTTCACTTATGTTTCTTATATTACAGAAAAGGAACGAACCTGACACATTTTGTTTGCAAACAAGGAGTCCACATTCCTAGCATACTCTAAGATTGTGGTATCCCCAGCCTCCAGGAAACCAAGTGTTTCTAACTGCACCTGTAGATTAGATGTTAATTCTATTACTTTGGAGTACTCTTCCAGGTCCTTGCTGTGACTAGGGACAGCAGGAGAGAGACATTCCTGTATAAGGCAATCACAGAATTCTCTACCAATTTGTTTTCCAAGAAGACACATCAGTGTCTCAGATTCTTCAGCTGGTTCTTTCTTCACATGTAACTTCATGAAAGAGCCATGTAAAAATTTAAACACTTTATGCAAATTATTAAAAACTTGAGTTGTCTCTGCCCGTTCCTTTCTGTTGACAACAACAACTAAGGTCACACTGGTACTTGATTTTTCAATATGTATGTCTACTTGGTAAGAAACCACTATTCTTAACACATGGACCATTAAGTTACTTCCCAGTTTCTTTATCTTCTTGTCTAACTCTTTCATGTAATACAAAGCTTGCAGTAAACTTTGAATTTCTTCCAATGTTTTGTTTCCTGACGTCATCAACTTCAGTTCCACTTTGTATGGAAGATCGTCTTTGGGTTTTGGAATATTCCAGACAATGTGTTGGTTCCAAATTTCTCCTAAGTCATACTTAAGTTTTTCTTTTCTGACCAACTGCTCTGTCTTCATGACTTGTAAAATATCCACATCTTTTTCACACTCATGTTTGGTGTGAAATATTAAACTTTCAACATGTTGTAAGCTAGTGGCAGCAGATAAGTAGTCTTTCTTCTTTTGTGCTTGTTTGGTAGCCTCAAGAGTTTCATGAATTTCGGCTAGTTTTCCAACAATGTCCACTAGGATTGAACTTTCTTCCAACTGTTTTGTCAGTTCTTGGTACTCACAAGTTGCATTGTGTAACTGTGGTTTTATCTGAAACAAATGAGGACAAAAAAGAAAAAGAGTCACTTTTCAAATCTATGGAAAAAATAAAACCTAATCACTTATTAAACCTATTTCTTTAACTATTCTAATATTCCCAAGAATTATCACTTGTACCTTTTTATCATCTTTCCAAACATATTTTCTAGTCAATTAAAATTATAAAAAATAAGATTTGATTTTATTGATCACAAAATGACTTTATGTAAAGGGTTAATAACTTGTTTCAGATGTATATTAAATCAAGATTACACAAAATCTAATACCAAGGATTAACTGTGGTACATCTCTGAACTGATACAGTGTTAACATTACACATTTCCTTACTCTAAATGGTGGAGTTCTACCATTTCTTTTGTAACAAACTCATGGCCACATGAAGCACGATATGGTAGCAACTGGTCACAAACCAGGAAGTTCTGCCTACATCAACAGTAGAAGTACTTATTTTTACATAAATTTTATTTAGCTAAAAATGTGACAGAGAAATATTTCATCATTCTAGTTCCAATCTGTGTTCTACATCTTTCTTCTGTTTAAAAATATTTTAAATTATTATTTTACAAAGTTTATAGAGTGACTTACCAATAGCAGCTGAGTTACATCCCCAATACAAAAATAAACATTAAGATATTTGTCACACTGTTAATTTTTATCAAATACACTAAAATAGAGTAAATATTAATTCTGGTAAAAGGTCACAACTGAACTTTCCCACCTACCTCTTTCTCAATCGTTGTTAAAAGCAGGTCTGCTTCACTAGTGGCTTCATCAAGGTGACTAGACAATTCAACAGTTTCTGCAAAATGAGGCAGAAATTCCTTATGTCTTCCCCGAAGAGTCTCTTTCACTTCTAGTTTTATGTCTTCTATCCTCTTACTTATTTTTAATATCTTTGAATTTAAGTCATCTTTCTCAAGTTTTCCTGAAAATAAGGTGTAATTACTTCTAACATTGTCATACACAAAATTATTAGAGTTGAAGACTTTTCAAATGAAAGTAAAAAGGGCTTAACCAACTAAACCAGAGGGAACATATAACAGAACAGTCAAAAACTCCACACTAAAGTGTGGTTTATCCTTAATATTGCTAACAATCCTTGTTGAAAGACAGTACAAAAATAACAACTTCAGGTACTACGATGAACTGGACTTTTAAAAGTTTGTTTCTTTCTGTAGTAGAAAACTACTACAGAATGGTTTTATGATGTATGTATAATTCAAATACATTAGACCCAACATTATACAGTTGGGAGAGGTAACCTATGTATGCTTCTATGTATGAAAATACATTTTCAAGACAACTACAAATAACAATAATTTATCAGCAACTCTACACTCTTCTGTTCACACATGGTAATATAATGATGCAAGTACAAGAATTATGGGTCTTATAAATGTTAACCTACAAACGTGGCTACAAATTAGGGAGCAAACATCTTAACATAAAATTAATCTTCAAATAAAAGAACAGATTATGTAAGTATGAAAAACACACAAAATAAAGATAACAAATAACCTTAGTTCCTGAACCACAACACAGAACACTTAACTTACCAACAGAAGACACCACTTCAGGACCAAACAGAACACTTAACTTACCACCAGAAGACACCACTTCAGGACCAAACAAGGCATTTAACTTACCACCAGAAGACACCACTTCAGGACCAAACAAGACATTTAACTTACCAACAAAAGACACCACTTCAGGACCAAACAAGACATTTAACTTACCAACAGAAGACACCACTTCAGGACCAAACAGAACACTTAACTTACCAACAGAAGACACCACTTCAGGACCAAACAAGACAACACTTCAGTAACTAACAAGACATTTAACTTACCAACAAAAGACACCACTTCAGGACCAAACAAGACAACACTTCAGTAACTAACAAGACATTTAACTTCCCAACAGAAGACACCACTTCAGGACCAAACAAGACATTTAACTTACCAACAAAAGACACCACTTCAGGACCAAACAAGACAACACTTCAGTAACTAACAAGACATTTAACTTACCAACAGAAGACACCACTTCAGGACCAAACAAGGCATTTAACTTACCACCAGAAGACACCACTTCAGGACCAAACAGAACACTTAACTTACCAACAGAAGACACCACTTCATGACCAAACAGAACACTTAACTTACCACCAGAAGACACCACTTCAGGACCAAACAAGACATTTAACTTACCAACAAAAGACACCACTTCAGGACCAAACAAGACATTTAACTTCCCAACAAAAGACACCACTTCAGGACCAAAAAGAAATTTAACTTACCAACAAAAGACACCACTTCAGGACCAAACAAAACACTTCAGTAACTAACAAGACATTTAACTTACCACCAGAAGACACCACTTCAGGACCAAACAAGACATATAACTTACCAACAGAAGACAGCACTTAAGTAACTAACAAGACATTTAATTTACCTACAGAAGACACCACTTTGGTGACTAACAAGACATTTAATTTACCTACAAAAAAAGCACTTTAGTAAATAACAAGACATTTAACTTATGTCCAGAAGAAAGTACTTTAGTAATTAAAAAGACATTTAACTTACCACCAGAAGACTGCACTTCAGAATGTAATGAAGACATTGAACTTACCTGCTGGAGACAGCACTTCAGTAACTAAGACATTTAACTCAATTGAAGAAGACAGCACTTCAGTGACTAAGAAGACATTTAACTTAATTGCAGAAGACAGCACTGTAATAACTAATGAAGACATTTAACTTACCTGCAGGAGATAGAACTTCAGTAACTAAGACATTTAACTCAAGTGAAGAAGACAGCACTTCAGTGACTAAGAAGACATTTAACTTACTTGCAGGAGACAGCACTTCAGTGATTAAGACATTTAACTTAGCAGCAAAAGCCAGCACTTCCATTACTAAGAAGACATTTAACTTACCTAAAAAAGACAGCACTCAGTAACTGGGAAGACATTTAAATTACCTGCAGAAGACAGCACTTTAGTAATTAACAAGACAGTTAACTTACCTGCAAAATACAGCATTTTAGTAACTAAGAAGATATTTCACTTACCTCCAGAAGACTGGACTTCAGAAGGCAATAGACATTAACTTACCTGCAGAAGACAGACTTCAGCCACCAATGAAGACATTTAACTTACCTGCAGAAGACAGCACTTCAGTCACCAATAAAGACATTAACTTACCTGCAGAAGACAGCACTTCAGTCACCAATGAAGACATTTAACTTACCTGCAGAAGACAGCACTTCAGTCACCAATGAAGACATTTAACTTACCTGCAGAAGACAGCACTTCAGTCACCAATGAAGACATTTAACTTACCTGCAGAAGTCAGCACTTCAGTCACCAATGAAGACATTTAACTTACCTGCAGAAGACAGCACTTCAGTCACCAATGAAGACATTTAAATTACCTGCAGAAGACAGCACTTCAGTCACCAATGAAGACATTTAAATTACCTGCAGAAGACAGCACTTTAGTAATTAACAAGACAGTTAACTTACCTGCAAAATACAGCATTTTAGTAACTAAGAAGATATTTCACTTACCTCCAGAAGACTGGACTTCAGAAGGCAATAGAGACATTAACTTACCTGCAGAAGACAGACTTCAGCCACCAATGAAGACATTTAACTTACCTGCAGAAGACAGCACTTCAGTCACCAATGAAGACATTAAACCTACCTGCAAAAGACAGCACTTCAGTCACCAATGAAGACATTAAACTTACCTGCAGAAGACAGCACTTCAGTCACCAATGAAGACATTAAACTTACCTGCAGAAGACAGCACTTCAGTCACCAATGAAGACATTTCTTTTATCTTATTATCTAAATGTAATGTAAAAAAATAAAGCAAATTACACAAATCATTTATATGTTGAACACAACATTTGAAAACTGATGAAAAATATTACCATTAAAATAATTTAAACTCAACAAATAACTGCTAAATCTTCAGAACAAATGTTTTCAGAGCTTAATACTGCATCAGCTACAGGTTTTAAAAAATGATTCAAAGTAAGTAATATTTGTTTTATGCACTCATTATAAGGCACCATAAAGGGTTGAAGATAGGTGTTTACATTTTATTGTATATAATGGTAGAAATGTATGCAACACTTTGTAACAAAATGTCTAATAATTTCAAAATAATCATAAAAAAATTACCTAAACACATACTAATGGTGGATAATTAGAATATTTAACAATGCACAGGTTTCTGTTTTTTTGCTATTAATTACAAATTAGGAGAAATATTAGATTTGGAAAAATATTCAAATCAGTAATTCATATGTATTTTAAAGAAATTCCTATGTTAATAGTGAATGGTCCTAATTCTAAATAGTTTACTTCAGTAACAAATACTCAGTAGCTACAAAGTACAATGATAATTTTCACTCACTAAAAATAAACATTTCATTTATTCACCTAACTTCGATATTTGACAATTCTTTTGTTAAATCTAATATTTAATATCTTGGGTTGCTAAAACCCTTTTAGATTACTGTTCTTTTAAATTATTCAGTGAAAGTAATCCAAAGTCTAGTCCATGCAAATAATTACAAGTCAGTTTATGTAGTTCACATTCACACAAGTTTGAATACTTCTACATCCTTGTAAATTATTGTAGGCCTAAGTTACAATTTACAAATGGCATTAACTAACATAAAACAGATCAACTCGTACTTCATGAAAACACTCTGATTCAACTCTCTTGAAAAAATCTTTCAAAGATTCTACACTCTCTTAATCATATCCTTGATTATCTCTGAGCCTACCCAACTCTTAAAACACAGATAATTTTCCCCCAAACCATATGACTTCAGATATGCACTTCCCTAACATTTCACAGAATGGTGTTTAATGGTCCTATCTCCACAACACTCTACCATAACCTTTTTCAGTTCAAAATCAAAAAGTTTTAAGAGAGAATGATGCTGAGATATATTAACAGTAACAATTCCAAACTTTTAACAAATTTCCTAAAATAAAAACTAGTAGCAGTGATGCAGAAATAAAGTATTTTCTTTACTTGATTTGGCGACTGTTAAGGTAATTATCTTGGATTTGGTAATTTCAATATTCTTCACAAACCATACAACACTATTTTAATACTGAAGTATTACTGCTTTTAACATTATAACCCATTTAAGATATTCAATTAATTTAAAATATTCTTACACAAGTTATTTTCCTTTAACTAAAACCGTGTAAGTTACCCCTAAAGAATGCATATGAAGTTTATAAAATTAAAATCATGCATTTTCCAAGCACAGGTTTTATAGTTTAAAAATACTTTTACAGTTATGGTGGGGAAACCAGTCAATAACTGGAGCTGAGTCATCGCAAAAAGTCCAGTAATTTATTACAATTAAACACGTGTAGCACGATACGTCATCACATGTTCTGACATACCCAAATCTCCAGTTATGAGTCAATACACCTCAGTTCATAATTAAGATTTAGGCCCAAGTGAAGTACGTTACGTATCGTGATACTGTATTGCAATTCACAACGATACTTAATGAATCGCTTGGTATTTTCTGTTATTATTAAAAAAAAATAATAATCTGTCAAATTAAAACAAAAAATACTTACCACACTGTGCAGCAAAAAATTATGTTGCTGAACCAAAAGCTTATTACATTACCAAAATAATCATTGCCAAATGGTGTATCGAATAGAGCGCGCACTTTCCTAATCGTTTGTATGTTGAAAGATAAAGGTAAAACGTGAAAATATCAAATAATTAGATCAATTCATGAAATTAAGGATACTTACAGTAATTAATATTTTCTCTAAGATTATCAAGTAATCGATTTCATTCTCTAAGTCTATTACGAAATTGTTAATGTATATAGCAAATATTTTTTATCAAACTTTTTGAGTGACACTAGACAGCCAGTTAGGTTTTATTTATATTCGGAAAAAAAAGGGGGGGAGAGTGAGATAATACAAAAAGAAATGAACGTTAGTTTAGTTTGTTTTAAATTTCATCCTTAACTTAGCAGTGTAATACTAGAGGAAAGGCAGCTTGTCATCAACACCCACCGCCAACTCTTGGGCTACTCTTTTACCAGCGAATATTGAGATTGATCGTTATATTTTAATGCCTCCCCGGCTTAAAGGACGAGCATATGATGAGGGTTCGAACCTGCGACCTTCAGATTACGAGTCAATCGTCTTAACTCCCTGACCGTGCCGGACTTATCACCTTCAATTAAGCATCTTTCGGGCCTTCTATGATCTTAAGGGAATCCAAAGTTCCAAGATCATGCAGGCATTGCTGACCAGTTTTCTTGCTATAAGGCATAAGATTAAACAGGATGCAAGAAAAATAGTTTCTGCAATACCAAGACTTCTGACATTTTTCTCCATTTACGGTTTTCTCTAACAGTCATATGATTCTAATTTCATGACTACGCTCTGTAAGTTATTATGTCAATTTATGGAAATTGTTGGTATCGTGATAATTTCATGGCCATCAAATAAATACAGTGATATACTGAATAAAGTTTTGGTGGCGGAGCTTAAAACAGAAATAAATATTCCTCGATCAAATGCCCATTTGTCCCCGTTAATATGGCGCTCATGAGCATATAGATTGAATAATCTATGCATTCTAATAATAATTTCATTGTGCTTATGAAATCTTCGTGCAACTTTTTGAAGTTGGAAAAAAACAACAAAGGATATTAGGAGAATTACTGTAGTAGATTAACAAACAATAAGATAGATACACAAACACACACATGTAATTATGCATGTATGTAAATACAGAGCTTGTTTGTTAGCTTGTTGTTTAGCGCAAAGATGCACAATGGGCTATCTGTTATATGCCCACCATAAGTATGGGAACACTATTTTAAAGGAATGTGAGCTCTCAAACTTATCTCTGAGCCACTAGAGGGAGGTATAAAGATATATATAGTTTCGTGATTACAAGAAACCTGCTTGAAGTAAAAAATGTCTTCTTGAGACGACTGGTATGTGTATTAGCACTTTAATTAAAATAAAGTTCAAAACAATGTTTCGACCTTCTTAGGTCATCTTCAGGTTATCAAAGAAAGTGTTTGATAGCCTGAAGATGACCTAAAAAGGTCGAAACGTTGTTCTCTGCTTTATTAGAAAAAGTGTTAATACCCACACCAGCTGTTCTAAGACATTTTTATTTCAAATGGGTTTCTCATCATTAAAATGTTCTGTAGTTTATTTTATCTAAAGTGCTAATACCAATACCACCCGTCTTGATAATACATAGAGAGAGAATACATTTTGGATACTGGCACAAAGCTAGAAAACGGTTGTCTACGCCAGTCGTTTGTAGTTTTGAATGACAGATCAGAGGAAAGGCAGCATACACCGCCAACTCTTTGACTACCGATACTCTAATCGAACATCGGGATTTTATCTTCATTCCTGTAACATACTCACACCAAACATGCTCGCCCTTTCAGCCGTGGGGCGTTATAATTTCAGTTAATCCCACTATATGTTAGTAAAATAGCAGCCCAAGAGTCTGCGGTGGGTGGTGATGACTAGCTGCCTTCATTCTTGTCTTACATTACTAAATTAGGGACGGCTAGCGCAGATAGCCCTCGTGTAGCTTTGCGCGAAATTCAAACCAAACCTTTAACATACCAACGGTCCAAAAATATGAATCACGATTTTGTGGCAAAGAGATGTAAATATTTGAACCTTTGGATTCACAGTCTATTTACGCTAACACCGATAACACATTCATCACACACACCGAGAAATATTTAGTATGAAGTACTAGATGAAATCCTGAACATTCATTTCACAGAAATTGACAAAGAAAAAAAGGTGAAAACCAGAAACTTTATAACATATTTCCAATAAGTGAACAATATTTCACACAGTTTGATAAATATCATACAGTTCCTTAACTCTTGTTTATGTAAAATGGGATAAATTGGTAAACATTAAGAACATTTTACATGTCTTTTACTAGCATGAAATTCAAATCACACAAGATTCAAGACGCGCACGTCTTAGGAAGCTCAAAAACATGGCTGCCAATAACGAGTTTAGCGGCATGAGTTGCAGCGTTGACTCTTGTGAAGGCCCTAACAACACAAAAAATGTAAATAAAAGTGCACTGAAAGAATACAGTGAACCCTCTAGTGATGCAAAAGAAAGAGCTAATCAACTAAAGGAGAAAGCAAACGAATATTTTAAAAGTAAGAATTTGAACTGAACTTAGTCACGTTTTTTGTTTGTAAGAATACCAGATAAATGCTTAGTATACTGATTGTAGTAATACTGTTTCACTAGCCAAAAGTAGGCTTAACGTATTATACTCTGTCATTGCTTAAAGGTTGTAATTTGCTTGTACGGCTGAGGAGTGAGGGTGTAACTAATAGTGGTACATCAAGCGCTAAATAATATACATTAGTTTGTGTAATTTCCACGTTATTTATATTATCAGATACATATAAACACCACAGAGTAATTATAAAATGTTGTAAATAATGAAATATTGTTTGTAATTTATATTATACCCCTCTATGCAATGCAGCCGAGATCCATAGAAAGGTAATTATTTTTTTCTGAGATGCATGTGAATAGTTTTGTAACAAACAAGTGAAAAATGAAATGTTTAGATTTTTTTTTGTTTTTGATTAATGTGAAACTAAAAGTTAGGTTACATGGTAAACGTTTGCCTTATCGACTGTGTTATGAGATAGGTGAGTTATGTTGCAAGCCATATAAAAGGCCTATATTGATGGCTGTGAGTGTTTTATCTACCATTATGCTAAGATCATTTTCTTCTCTTGTGTTATTGATTGAGCTTCAGTCTGTATTAAACATGTGATCCAACTTTTGAAAAAAACTCAAATAATTTACTTTGTACTTATTAAAGTCATTCTGTAACGTCTTTAACACAGGTAGAAATAGCTAAATATTTAATGGTAGCCATATTTTACATCAAACTTCTTAAACTTCTTGTAAATATTATAAATAAAAAAAATTGGTGGCCAAAGGACTGACCCCGAAGGCACTCCATTGGTAACAAGAGTCTATTTGGAGTGGACACAATTAACATAACAACAACAATCTTTTGGTTTTTCTTATCCCAACTTTCTTAAAATCCGTTCAAGTAGTCTTTCCTTAATACATACCAATGGTATTCTCAGAGTTAATTTTTTTGTAGCATGTACCAAAACTTTTTTGAAATTCAAAGTGTACAATGCTCACACTTTTTCTATCTTCCAGATAACCTAATGTTTAAGCACAAGAGGCCTGTTGTTTCTTTGAGGTTGTTCTTACCACTAAGCTAAAGTAAACTTTGAAACACAAGCCAGCTCTTATTATTTATCTATTTATCAAGTCTTCCTTTAATTGTATCTGCCACTATATCAAAGTCTAAACATCCTCTTAAAAAAATAAAACTGTCGTAATTGAAGATAACTTCTAGCTTGCCAGAACTGTTATTTGTGTCTCCTAGTCTTACAATCCTCATCATCAAATATGAGGAAAAAAATGATAAAGCACCAACATTACCAGTTTCTTTAACAACAAATTAATCAGATCATATCTTATTTTATTCAAAAGAAGAATTTCAGTGATTTACTTATCTTTATATGAATCTCCAGTATCACCCTAGTAACTTTCCTCTGAACTTCATCCAACAATTCAGTGTCCACCTAAAGGTACAACTGAAGATGGTAATCTAAATGAAGCCTGATCAGTGACATACACAATAAAAGTATTATCTGTTTTGTATTTGGTATTTCTGTATATACAGTTTCAAAACCTGTCAGCCTTACCAGTAGCAACGGCACATGCTTTTATGACTTAAAATAGACGTATAAACCAAAACACCAACATCCTTTTTTTTCATAACGTTAAAGTTTTTGAGATTATGATATACCATGTGCATTACCTTGCATTTGTTGTAATTAAAATCAATTTGCTTTTCATATGTTCAACTCACCAATTAACTGTGGGTTTGGTATAATATACATAAGTTTGTCTTCACATTTCTACTATTACTTTTGATACAACATGTATCTCCACAAAATTTGGTAGAGTGTTTGTAAACATTACAAGTTTTTCTTATATAAAAAAATCAGATTTTTAAATATGTATTTACTAAAGGTTTGTGAATATAGAGCCTGTGTTGTTGTTTTTTAGTACAAAGTGCTTTCATTTTATGATTCTTCATCCCAAAAATCTGAAATATTGTTTGGTTAGTCTGTAAAACTTCCTAAATACATTTCAAATGCTTGACTCGATAAAGACTTCACATTTTGTTATTTACTATACTCTAACTATGAGGGGTCTGTGAATTGACCAACCTTGTAACCATTATAAAAAATTGGAAAATAAATATAAATTATGCTTTTTTTTTTTTTTTGCTGAAATGACTACATATTATAACACAAAAATAGAAGTGTTTAGTTAAAGTTGCTTAAGTCTCATAATGCTATATACGTATTATTTTTTATTACTTTGACCTTCCATTCACGCCTAGATGGCATTACATAACTTATATTGACACATGCACATGTCCTCATGGTGCATATCCAATATGAAACAAACATAGATACTAGAAATAAATATATAACAGTAAATCTGTTACAACCTGTACAGAAATACAATAGATGAAATACGGTCTTTTACTAAAAGAAAGTTTTATAATTGGAGGTTATTAGGAAGTTATAAAGATTTTACATGTGAAATTTGACAATTTTCTGGTGCATAAAAGTATTTTTGACCTTAAAATCAAAATTATTTTGCATGTTGGACAGTTAACATTAAAAAAAGATAAGAAATTGCATGAGAAAATTATAAATTAAAATATCTTAACACTTAAAAACAATATTTTGTGCACTAAAGTCTCATGAAGATAAACTTCCTGTATTAGAAGGTTATAATTTGAAATTTTTAACAAACATAAAATATTTATGAGGTTGGTCTCTTGACTGAGCATATAGTGAGAGCTAAAACAAGTTCCATGATGACATTTATTTTTCAAAAACTTTAAAATCTGTTCCACTTTTAAGGCACTATCCCAATTCTTATGTTCTCCAAGTGGGCTTTCTGAAAGTTAGGAACAAAAATAACATTACATACTGTATATACAATAAAACATCAAACCTAATTCTGAACAACAGCCTTAAAAACCACAAGAATAGCCCTAAAGACCACAGAACAATATGTGGAGGGGTTAAAACCACACCATTTTCACTAAGTAAACCACGTATGTTAATTCAAATGTGTGATTAAAATATCTCTCTATTACAAGATATTCACCTTAGTTTTGTTTTTATAATAGGGTGGTTGGCCTTTGAAATAGGTTGACTTTGGATATTGTAAGCACAGTAAGTTTTAAGGAAATGTTTGATAAACATTTAAGTAATCAGGACTAGATTTAAGTTTTTTTCAAATGGATGGGAAGTCTTGATAGACCAACAGAACTCTTGTTGTCCTTGAATGAGTTCTTAGTGGATTATTATGATCAACAGATCTCTTGTTGTCCTTAAGTGAATTCTTATTGGATTATTGTGACAAGCAGATGCTGGGGAGTTTTGTTCTGTCTTTTTTTTTGTTTTCTTTTTCACTACTTATAATTTTATTTAATGATACCGGTAATGGTAGAAGAAGTTGTAGATGTTCGTTGTTACAACATTAGTTGTTCTTGCAGGCTTGTAAGATTTAAGCAAAGCTCTTATAGTTTCTTAAACCTTCTGGACAATGTTGCATTAGCCACACAAGCACAGGAGGGACAAAATGTGAATCTCCTGACCTTGTACAAAGAGCTATACAGTGTGGTACAATGCATTTGGGTTATCAACATTGTTACTCCTACATTGTTGATTTTGCAACTGTTCATATGAAAATAGAAAAATACTTGTTAAACAACATTAGATATGCAGTTAAGGTGTTGTAGAGATAAAATTACCAAATTTTATCGAAGACAAAAGTATGTTTATTGGTCACATGACCATCACTTGTATTCTGACTTGTCAGACTGTGGTGTTTTATAAACATACTTTTAAAACAAAAATTTTGTAGTATATCAGATATTTTGTGTATTACAAACTTGTCTTGTTTTTGCTGAAAGCATACTACATTCAATGTAGATACCCTTCATAAGTTTGAAATTGTGGTGTTGGTTCACTAGACCAACCCTTTGAACATTCAGTTAAGCCATTATTTTTCAGACCAAATGACTTGACTTCATTTTGAGAAGGTTGGATGAGTATTTTAAAGATCAGGTTGGAAAAAAAAACCCAACAAAAACATTTCTTATGTAGTTTGGAACTGTCTGTGAATATAGGATGGCCTCTGTTATTCTGTTGAAATGTGAATACTTTTTATAGTATGGATGAATTAATATTCCAATACATCCTTCAGCCATCAATACAACAAACCAAAGTGGTAAACTGAACTGTTTTCTTTCATATCAACAAAATTGAATTCAATCTATACAACAACTGAACCACAACTAAGCAACATCTAAATTAGAACTAAACCACAACTGAACAACAACTACACAATAATTCATACAATATCATTCCACAATATTATGTTTGTTAGTAGAAAAACACTAAATAAATGTACTGATACTCAAGGTTACATCTCCAGTATTACAGCTGACTGTTCCTAATGGTTAACCAAAAAGTACCTTCATTAATGTACTTTTATTTGCAACAAGTAAAACCTCAGTTTTGCTTCATAGCTCTTCTTAATGTAAGTATAATAGAAACTTAACATCTGAAAGAAAGGTGTGGCATTAACTTATCTGTTATAAGTGTTTTGAAAAAAATTACATCAGAAAGATTTAAATATCTGAAAAAATGGATTTATTAGCATTAATATAACACATTTTTATAGCCAGTGAAAGAATGTCAGAATCATAACTTACACTTGGAGCAAACATTAATAGAAGTGTTCTTTTAGTGGAAGAAATTCAAATGGTGATTGTTTTTTATGTACTGATTCTTTCTATTTCTAGAACAAGAGTTTGACAAAGCAATTGATTTCTACACTCAGGCGATAGAGCTTAATCCATCTGTTGCCGTCTACTATGGAAATCGAAGCTTTGCATACTTGAAAAGTGAATATTTTGGTTCTGCTCTAAATGATGCTTCAAAAGCTCTTGAGCTTGACAAGAACTACATTAAGGTAAACTAGAGTTTAATAAGAAATGAAGTTCTTTATAGTTGTGTTCTGTGAGTATAAAATTGTCAGTTATAATTATAAGCTTTGAATACTTATTTTACTGTATGTCACATTTGTAATGGATTTTGGCTATAAATATCTAATGTGGTAAATAAACTAGGGTTAGGTGGTGTATTTAATGTTATTTTATAGTCTTTATTTTAAGTTTTTTTATTGCTGGGGTAAGTAATGTAATAAAATGAATGTTTTATTTAATCCTGTCTATACTGGTACATAAAGTACAAATTTATGATATTTTTACAACGTTACATTCAAAATTTAATTTTATTGTCATTCTACATGAATAAGCTTGGTATTAAAGGATAGTTTTCAATTAAAATTTTAATTTCTTAATATCAAAATGAAGTACTATGTATCATGTAATGTTTCTTTGATCCAAATTTATGTGTAAAAATGGCTTGTTTGGGTTGAGAAAATTTTTTACATAGAGGAGTGAACAACATTTCGACCTTCTTCAGTCATCGTCAGGTTCACAAAGAAAGAGAGAGATAACTGATCAGAAGCTGACTGCATGTTTGAAAGGGGGTTGTGTAATGAGTGTTGGAATGTACAAGGCGGGCTTAGATGTTTGAACATACAATTTTATATTTTTTCTCATTTATTATTATTTATTATATTATATTTCAATAAAGATATAAAGGCATTCCTTTGTGTTGGTTTATTTTGGGCTTACTTTTCCCATACTTAATTGTGGGTGTCTTCTAATCAAATCAAGTACATTACATTTTTTCTGACATATCTTCATCATTCTTTGGAGGAGATTATTTGAGCATGTGGACTAGTTCATGTATTGTCTTCATTTTTGAGTTATCTTTTGCCTATAACCATTCTTCCTTGGTGAGACTGTGACTGAGTAAGTTAACTTTTATATCTCTTCTTTTTCATGGGCTTTTTTTTCATTGTATCTCTCTCTCTGAAGAGTGGTACCTGACAAGGTGTATTTAAAAATAGTCAAATCTATACTATAAGTTTTAATTTTTGTTTCCTTTGAGTGCACATTGTTGAGATGTGCTACTTCATAAGATTGCCTGTAGGTTTGCTCTTGTAATTTATTTGTTTCATGATTGTGGCTGACAAGCACCATTCTCACCAATAGACTTTGTGGGTGAAGCAGAAGGAAGTAACTGCCAATCCCTGCCATGCCTGTTTTTCAACATGGGCACTTCATGGTCATCCATTTGCACTCTACTAAATTTTTACTCCCCTTGTCTTCTATTGGGATTGGAGAGTCCATACCACTGAATTGGTGGACTGTAGAGGCATCCTTCTGAATGTGATAATAAAATATAAATTGGAAATAAGTATAAAACCATTCAGTTGAGAGTATTGCAGTGGTATTCTGCTGTTGTAGATGACATGATATTCTCCATTATGAAAAATAAGAAAGGGAATGAGGTGTTAAAATTACAGTTTAGAATTGGATCCCTCATCCTTCTCCATGCAGAGGTCAGTTCCCAGTGCCTTGGTTTTGGATTTATAGTAGAACCATCCAACCAACATATGTCCTTACACATTTATTTTTGTGTATTTTCCCCTCAATTATACACCATCAGTGTTGTGGGTCGCAATGGAGGTACTGAGGATTATTATAGGTCTTTCTTTTCTACTATCCCTTGGTCATCTTATTTGGAGGATGTTTTTGATTTTGGGTTGGTTCTGGTCAGTTTCACTTTTGATGGGATTTATTTATATTAAGTATACATCTTTCTGATAACAGATTGATATATCAGTTTTTCTTATTCACATGTTGGTAGTGGTGAGGTTCAAACATCCTTTTAGTCTTTTGTACTTTGTGTGAAGATGGTGTGATCCTCTTTTCTACACCCAGCAAATGGCTAGGTTTTGGATTCTAATTGACTTACAATCATTATGATCTTCTTTCCTACCCCAACATGAACTTTGATACCTGGCACCCAGGTTTTGAGTTGTAGTTGCCTTACTGACAGTATAATCTTCTTTCCTACCATCACAAGAATGTTAGTTCCCAGTGGCATGGGTTTTGGATATGGTTGCTCCATAGCCACTGTACACCTAAGGATGCATCCATTGCTTTTATTCACTTTTATATTTTATGGGATTGAGTTTTATAAATAATGTATGGTTTTGAACTGTATCTAGTTATAGTTTTCTCTATCTTGGATGTGTTTCTCTGTTTTCCATTCACCTTTGCATTTTTACCAGATGGATGAAAAATGTACCTGATTCAGTAGTAGTACAGTATCCCACATCAGACCTTCAGATCTGCTTCTTTCACTGAAAGATGTCTCTTTTATTCTCTTGCATCAGTCCTTCCATATAAGTGTGATTCAGGCTATTTATGTGAGAAGAAGTAATGCACTCGATGAGAAATACATTTCCATTATAGGAAAATTATAACTTTTGAACACTGATGCTTCCTATTTCTACAAAAACTCAAAGTGATAGGGAGAGTTGCATGTATTAAGAGAGTTTTTTTTGCACTCTTAATGGTATTGGATTCACACATGATCATTCACATGAGAGATGCATTAGAATCAGTTAATTCCAGTTGAGGGGAGGTAAAAAGCTTGTGGAATGCATAAATATTTTTGCATATAGAGGGCAGAACTAAACAAGAATAGCTATTTATGTTAGAGGAAATGTATTTTTCATATTGGAAAATTATAACTTTTTTCACAGACATTGTGGTTCTTGCGAGGAGGTTTACCTTTTTGTGAAGGGAGACACATACCTTACCTGTCTTGGTTGTCAGAACTATGTGATTTAGCCTATCACTGCCAGGTAAAACCATTTTATGACTTTCAAACAATACACCTACTCCTCAAAATTAGAGGTTCTGAGGTGGAGATTATAGTATTTCTAAATAATGTCTTCTTCTTGGACAGTAGTAAGTCTATGAACTTGCAATTCAAAAATCCAGTGTGTGGTTTTCCTAATGCTAAATTTTATTAGAAGGCACTTGGGGTCATCTACTTCATTGGTAATTAGCTGGAACCATTGCTAGCTTGAACATTGGTTTGATTGTCAGCTTTTACATTAACCTTTGTTCACGTCTCAACTTTTATCAGCTCCTACAGGGGGTCACAGCTCTGCCATTATTATAGCATACCAACATCAGCACCTCAGAAAATTGATATCCAGAATAACTTTTTTCCATGTCTAAGGAATCCTCCGTGTTTGATTGTCCCCATTGGTGTAGGTGATTATCGTCTGCTCTCACGATCTGTTGGGGTTCAACTCCATGTATTTTAGTATGTGTGATAACCTTACTCATAGATCCATCCATGAGCACTAAAGGTCTTTGAGTCAAAATTGCTCATTCAGTTCACATCTTCACCACCATTTTCCACCAAATCTTTAGGGTTTTTGTCTCGTGCAGATACTCAGGTTTTGGAACTTAGTTCTATAACTAACAAGATTGAATTTGTCTTGGGGAATCATGCTATACTCTTCAAAAAAAGAAATGCAAAAGGCAAAATTTGAGACATTGTTAAGTTTATTTCGTGTAGTTCTGTATGACGTGTGAAACTTTGCACCTTCACTGCTGAAAATCCAAAGTCTGCAAAGGTGAAGTCCACGCTCACTTGTTGAAGTTTAACGTCACTCAACATCAATAACGAGTATGCCCCCCATGAGCATCAATAACTGCTTGGCATCTCCTGCCCATGGAAGCGATGAGATGACGAATCACATCCTGTGGAATGGCTGTACACTCAGCCTGCAAAGTTGCTGCAAACTGAGGTAGAGCCTGAAATTGAGGTTGTCGTCTCACTTAGTTTATATTACATTCTATTCCTTCCATTTCACTTAGTTTCTGTTACACTTTGTTCTTCTCCTCTCAGTTGGTTTCCATTACATTCTGTTCCTTCCATCTCAGTTGGTTTATATTTCATGCTATTCCTTCCATCTCACTTAGTTTACATTACATTCTATTCCTTCTATCTCACTTAGTTTACATTACATTGTATTCTTTCTTTCTCACTTGGTTTCTATCACATTCTATTACTTCTGTCTCACTTAGTTTATATTACATTGTATTTCTTCTATCTCATTTAGTTTCTATTACATTCTGTTCCTTCTGTCTCACTTAGTTTATATTACATTGTATTCCTTTTATCTCACTTAGTTTATATTACATTGTATTCCTTCTATCTCACTTGGTTTCTATCACATTCTGTTCCTCCAAATGCACCTGGCTTCTGTCACATTCTATTCCCTGGACCTTTGCTAATTTCTGTTTAATTTTATTTTTCATATTTCACAAGGTTTCTATCACATTCCATTCTTCCCTGTTTTCCTGCCTTCTATCTTGCTGTAAAGTTTCTTGCTCGCAGGTTTCTAGGATATATTTGAGTTATAAGAGAATTAAATTTATGCTTAAACATGACAATATTAGTGTCACTGTAATATAATCTTTTTAACTCAATCTTATTTTCTGAATATCTAGGGCTACTACCGCCGTGCTGGAGCGTACATGTCTCTTGGAAAATTCAAGCTAGCATTAAAAGATTTTGAAACTGTAAGTGTAGAGTAAATTATTTGAATTGTGTAAGAGAATACTGACCAGCAGTCTTTATTTTATTTCTTAGTGATAGCTGTGGTAGTGTCTCAAACATTTTGTTAAAGTACACTGTCTCATTCATATTATTAAAGTACACTGTCTCATTCATGTTATTAAAGTATACTGTCTCATTCATGTTATTAAAGTATACTGTCTCATTCATGTTATTAAAGTACACTGTCTCATTCATGTTATTAAAGTACACTGTCTCATTCATGTTATTAAAGTACACTGTTGAAAGCTAATGAGAAATTTTAAGAAACATCACTATATTGAACTCTTATTAATGCTAAAAGAATTATTGAAATTCAAAATTTCTAAAAATGTCTAATTAAAAATGCTTTGTGTGTTACTGATGTTAGAACCTTCTTATCAGTAATGTATTGTACAGAAAAAAATGTGCAAAAGTTATTTTCTCCATAATTTAATCACACTGTACACTTTTTCAACTCATCCACATTTCATTGAGGATTTGCAGCCTTCAAAATGATGTTTATGTTAGATGCCTAATGATTGAAATGGAGAACTGTATAAGTTTATTTTTTGTTCAAGGTCATTGTATTTTCCATATATTTAAATGGATATTTACGGTTCACCTTTAGCCCACACTCTTTACATCGGTAAACACTAAAGCATTTATGTGATAACATAATGAAGACAGGTTTTGATTAGATACATACTAAAGTAAAAAACAAAAATACATTACAAAACCATAATGTGTAATATAAGAGTGGTGAAGTTATGAAATAAAATAAAAGATAGATCAGAGTTGTGTTATCACTGTAAAGTGTTAAGTTTTTGATTGTTTAATTAAAGTCTGTGTTTCTTTAGTTTTATTTAAGATTTTGTATACAACTCTTAGTTCCGTTAATCCTTTACAGACTCAAGACAGTTGTTGCTGTTCGTCCTTGACTGTTTCCCTTTCTCTGTTGAAGGTCAACAGCATTGATAACAAACATAATGTTGGTTTTAAAAATTTATATTATTTACTTATTTATTTTCTACCATTATTCCTTCTTTATTCCTAGAGTTTCAGTTGTTTTTTTTTTTATGGATCAGAAGTTTCCATTTTACTTCCCCAGTCAGTTTCAATTTAATTAATTTAAACTGACAAATTTGTTTTGGAACTTTATTCTGTCAGTTGCAGTAGTCATCACTTCTTTATGTATTGTAACAAAAACTGCATAAACTAACTAGGATTTATTGACAACCTGAGACCTGACCTTTCGAAATGGTGTTATGCAAAGCAAATATATTTCTCCGAAAGGCTGCTTGTGTGGGTTGGCTAATTCAGTTGGGGAAGTATTTTCCCATTCTCACCAAGTACCTCACCCATTTGGGAGTGTTTTTTAGCTCTCTCAAATTAGACCTAGCTTTTTCCTTTGTGGATGAGATTGAGAGAGTTGGTAGTTTTTAACACTCAATCCTCTAGTTCTTTAATTGTATGCAAGTTTATTTTTCTTTTGGTAATTTTGGCTTCCATAGAAGTCCTAATTCCCTTTTGTGCATGCTTGTTTTTCAGTGGGTGTTGCACATTAAATGAAATCTTGGTCAGGATCCCTTATACTCTATTATCCTTTTTCTTCCCTAACTACATATAGTTTAGCTTCGTCACTGAGTTGCATCATTTTATAGATGTTTC
The DNA here is from genome assembly GCA_011833715.1 of Carcinoscorpius rotundicauda. NCBI lineage: Eukaryota > Metazoa > Arthropoda > Merostomata > Xiphosura > Limulidae > Carcinoscorpius > Carcinoscorpius rotundicauda. The sequence goes on along the minus strand of CM022401.1, from coordinate 10,445,158 downwards.
CCTGACAGGTTGTGGGCATTTATGGCTTCCCAGATCTTAAGTTGAATAGCTCTCGTGAAGTTACTCGCCATTTATTGAGTTTTGAATTATTTTCTACCTTTGCTATGAGGCAAATTGGTTATAATAACTTCTACCAATTTGGCCTTGTTTCTTACATCACTCAACAAGAGGACATTCATTAATATTTGATTTATTTTTGAATATCCGTACTCATCTTCTGGGTCCATTTATATCACCCACACGTACTGGCATGTCATATCCTGGATGCTCTGAATTTTGTTCTAGAGTGCCTTTCTTGTCTTGACGAGATTCTCTACATGGAGTGCTCCCTAAATCTTCAGGTTTTTCACTAGATGAGTACCTAGTGAGGTTCTCCATTTTTTGCTGCATTTGCCACCAACTTCCTACTTTCACCAAGACATTGGGATCCCAGGCATTCTGGTGTTGATATTGTACTGAGTCTGCACTTATGTCCTAGTCTTGAAATGAAAATGTTAGGAATCTTCTTTTTACTGCAAACCTAATAATGCTACCAGAATTTGGACTTGACCACTGAATATGGTCCAATACATCATAGCTATTCTACACCATTTGGTACATCCAATTATACCATAGGTGTCTGCCCTTTCCTTCTGATTTAGCAACACGTAACTTTACAGTTGGTGAAGAGTATACTTCATACAGATATGGTGTAGTCTTCTATGTGTTTATCCCTCTACATTGAGGTTTCACACTTCATGGGCTCTCTTTGGACACTTTCTGAAGAGTGATAATCTAGGTACTTTTTGCCCTTCACCAGTTCAGTGTATAATTCTGGGTATTACATGAGAGGAGGTATGATTTATATCGGAAGTTATAATTTTCCTACTCTGGAAATTAATTCCGTTAAATACTTACATCTTCCCACAAGTCCTTCCAACTTCTGGTGGTGCTTTTTTTGTCTAATCTCAAAGTGAGGATAAGGTTCTTCAGTATAGAGGGTGTGTATCACTCCAATTGGTGGAGGGTTGTCTCAGGGTTATTTGCATATTGCACCACAGCAATACCACATGTACGAACGCGAGTTTAGGTGGGTACTTCAAACCTAGTGACAGGTTAAAATTGCATATATAGAGAACAACATCAGAAGTGTTTATGGGAAATCCATTTCCAGTGTAGAAAGCTTGTAATTTCCTGTTGTGTTTTCTAGGTTACCAAAGCATGTCCGAATGACAAAGATGCCAAAATGAAGTTCACTGAATGTAATAAGATTGTTAGAAGAATGGCATTTGAGAAGGCAATAGCAGTGGATGACTGTAGGAAATCTGTAGCAGATACTATAGATCTAGAAAGCATGTGTAAGTACGTCATATAAAAATGTTTCTTGCAGTAGTATAACATTATTGCCCGATGAAGGCTCTGGTAAGAGGGCAAAATCTCACAAGTATAAGTATTTTAAAATAGAAAAATCTGTGTGTATGATCCTTCATGTTAATTTACCTACATTATGAATGTTAAAAAAACAATTGAAAACAGTACATCTTGTGAAATTATAAACAAATTTTTGAAAAGAAGGAGAAATATGTTTCAGGAATTATATTTGAGTGTAATTTTATGACTAGTTTTCAACCTTACTTTCACAATTGTCTATTTGAAAGAGAAATGTATTTGGTCTTTTCCAGGTATAGAGGAAGATTATACTGGCCCTCAACTTGAAAATGGAAAAGTAACAGAAGGTTTTATTAAAGAGCTCATGCAGATCTTTAAGGATGGTAAAAAACTTCATAGGAAATATGCTTACAAGGTGTGTGACCTAAATTGGTCATCATACAAAACAAGTAGTCATTCTACTTCAAATGGACTTTTATGTGTGGTCGTCTAAAAGTCGTTTTTCTGAGACTGTGTTTCTTAGGACACAGTTAAAGAAAGTAAAAAGAACATTCAAACAAAGAGTATATTGACAATTATCAAAGAGTGACCTACTTAAACCTTGGGCTTTACAGTTTAACCTTTAATCCATACTGTCTTTCATCTTATTGGTTTTTAGAGTGTTAACACCTTGTTATTGTGAATAATTTTTGTTTTTCTGTAATCTGTCTGTCCAGACAAAGTTATCATGACCTGAGACTTGTGAATAATTTTTGTTTTGGTTTATTTTAGATCCTACTTGATGTTAGAGAAATGTTTAAGAAGCAGCCATCTCTCATTGATATCCATGTACCAGATGTAAGTATTAGTCTGATAGCTACAAGCAAGGTAGTGCATAAAGTTGATCGTGTAGCCTAAACGGTTATTTTAATGCAGGAGTCACAGCATTCACTTGCTCTCTTGGTATGCTGATATTTACTTTCTGTAGTGCAGTCTAAACCACATTATTTCCCAAGTTCAGAGAACTTCTGGCCCATTCCGATCTTATAATAATTTGTTCTTGTTTTAACATTATTGTATGTATAAATCAATATGGACAATATTCATTTTGTATCCATAAATGTATTAGATACACACTTATAAGACATTTATATCATATATCTGTACATTAATATCTTTGCATATAATGTCTGGTGTACATCTAAAACCGAATGATAATATTAATTTCTTAATTGTTTTTGAAATAAATTGTTTAATACATTAATTAAATTTTACAACAGTTTTTAGTTGCTGTCAATTAAATTTATATTTTTAACTTATATTTTTATTTTATAGTTGCTTATTTTAAATACAGTCTTTCATTATCACAGTTGTTTAACCTTCAGTTGATCTGGTTCCAACTTGGAAGAGTCTTCTCTGACCTACACTGTTGAAATAATATGATTTTGGGTTGAAATGTTTTTAATTTATAAGACTGGGTTTAAACAGTTTTATTTCTGAGAGTTCAGAGATGTGAAATACATTCTTTAAGCTTGGATTAACAACACAGGAAACGTTTGTGATTTCTAGAGTAAGAAATTCACCATATGTGGAGATATTCATGGACAGTACTATGACCTTCTGAATATTTTCCAGTTGAATGGAATACCATCCGAGTCAAATCCTTATGTATCCTTTTATTGTACAGTTGTTCTAAATATAATTCTTACTCTAGCTACTGTTGTGTGTTGTCTTTGTTACTACATCATAGTTTGACATCTTTATTATTTCAATAATTTAGCTACTATTGTCTGTTTTATTTGGTACTATATCATAGTTTTGTTGTGTGTGTTAATTCCATGACATAGCTACTGCTGTCTGTTGTCTTTAACCCTCTCACCCTGCATATCCTTTACTGTGCATGACACACAGATTTTATGTCTTATGTTCAAAATGTTATTAAGTTATATTTTTTGTGTGTTATTCCAGTTAGTTAAGCTAACAGTCTTCACTGATTATCCATATTTTAATACAAGCTTTAAGTTCTTAATTCTACAAGGTAATATTGTTTTAAAAATCCAAAATTATTTTGGTGTGACACACATGATAAAGTTTCTGTAGACATCTTTTCTATTTTGTTCACCATCTGTTCAAAAAGTACAAAATTAAACATAAATTAATAACTAAGATATTCATTGTTAAGACAAACATAATTTATTATAACCTATGATGTTTGGTTACAGAATTATCAACCAAAAAATCAGATTCCTCCCGTTACATCCTCTCCTGGTTAATAGTTCTTACATTTACTTAGTTATATATTACATGTAGCTGATAGAAGTTCAAAATTTTCGTGTATTAAATGATGTTTTGCATAACATTGTGCTCTCAACAGATGACAGCCAGTTTGATTCAGAAGCAATGTTTGTAATCTTGTCGCTTAATTAGAAAAACTAGAAAAAGTTTGGAGTTAAGGGAAGTTGTTTACACTATTAGTCTGTGTTCTTTGGTGTATTATGTAATTAAATAAAAATTGTTTAGAGAATTACTGCCATTAGTGTAAAAATACAAGCTTACATGTCCTCAATAGTCAACAGCAAGAGAGATAAAGATTGGATAAATTGTCCATATACTGTTTACATGTTCATTCTTTATTCATTATTAGAAAAGCATCTAAAAAGTAAAATTATGGATCGTTTTGGTTAGTTAATATTAGGTAAAATAGATAATAATACAAAAATGTGTCATGAGGCGAGCACTGGAGTAGCACAGGGGGGGTGTGATGTAATTCAGTAGCATAACGTGAGCTG